>JAKSZU010000001.1:153562605-154248480 GCA_026018925.1 Tupaia tana | reverse complement strand
GGTTCTTAGCAATTGCTACTAGGATACATATTTTTTTCACGGTGAAATATGCGTAACATAAATTTACCATATTAGGCCCAGACATGGTAGATAACATTCCTGAGATGCAGTACTCTGTAGGCTGGAACCGTGTGCGAGGCCCAGGTTTGATTTCCAGTCCAACCTAAATCCCAGCAGCTCAGGAGGCTGAGGCAAGTAGATGGAAAATTCAAGGGCAGCCTGGGCAACATACTGAGACTCTGTCTAAAAAAGAGCTGAATGAGGTGGCACACCCCTATGGTTCTAGCTGGGAGGCTGAGGTGGGCAGGTACAACATGGCGAGAACCCATATAAAAAAGCTTCCTTGAAAAGAAGGGATTCGGCATGACTATGTCCCGTTGGTCGGGGCGCTTTCTCCCTCTCCCTCTCTGTCTCTGTTTCTCTGCCTCTTTCTGGTGAGCACACACACTCTTTGGCAACTAAAAAAAGTTTAAAAAATTTAGACCTTAGTTATGATTTGTGTTCAGTCCAGTGGCATTAAGTACATTCACATTGTTGTACAACCTGGTAGACTTTTGTAGAGGAAAAGCATGGTAGAAATTTTCAAATTTTTGCTCATGTTGAAAATTGCTATCCTACCTTTTTTCACTTAGATCCTGATGAATGAAAAGTTGTATAACTTTGAAATGTTTTTATAAATTTGTCTTCTGCAGATTCCACACTATGAAAATCAGTAAAAGATGGTATTATGCCTCAAATTCTAGAAATGCAGAAATGGCTAAAAATTCCATAAGCAAAAATAATTTAAAATGGCCATTATTTTACTCATTGTTTTGAGAAGTGCCAAGTTTTGAAGTTTCTGGACCTGTGTTATTGGTACTGTTGATAAGTTTGTGCAAAGGTAAAATTGGCGTTGGCTTTGGGTGAGCTCTGTACAATGTACCACACTAGCTTCAGGTTCTGTTGATGACAGGTTAGTGAGAATTAATCGAGATAGGATGTGCTTTTGAGTAGAAAATCCTTAGAAAAATATATCTCTTTCTACATTTCAGTGAATTTGTGCTGGCATTGGCATTATTTTCCTCCTGTAAACCAACAATTCCAAGCATGACCTGGGCAGTTTTAAGTGAACTGGCTGTCTCTAATGGCATGCATACTAAATACTAGAATACGACACTCCAGAAATATAAAGCACTTTCCTCTCAAGAAGCATTTGAGCCTTTCCTTCTTTTTTTTTTTTTTTTTTTTTTTTTTTTTTTTTTTTTTTTTTTTCCCTTTTTGGATAGATGTGAGATTTTTCTAAAATGGTGCCACAATGCACATTTGCCAACTCATGTCTCAGTAAGTCAAGTCTGTGATTACTCGTAGACATACACACACTGCACGCATGTGTGTATGCACACACATACACTCACATACTCAAGATATTGATCAAGGTCCAGTGACCTTAGATCAAGGATACGAAAACAGCTTGTGTCTGAAAATGTTACACATAACAAAATTTACTCATCTTACATGTCCATGTTAAGAGGCTAATCAGAGATCTCTGGGGAAATAATTTGCTCCTGTGTTTTGTGAATATGAGGCCTTTCATAAAGAATTCATACATAAAGTTTTAAATTTAGAAATGGAACATTAGTATAATTGTTCAAAACCTTTGGTATATCTGACTAATCTTAGGATGTTATTGGGCCTGAGGTTTCCTGTGTGTTATCAAAGACCAAGAGAAATAGAATTCACATGATGAGCATAGATATGAGAAGCTTCCAAGTTATATCCGTGGTATGTATGTCTTGTGGGATCCGAATCTTTATTTTGGCCATTGAAATATCAGTTAAGGGCCCAGCTCCATGGTTCAATGGTAAAATGTGATGCTCTGTGAGGAAATTCCACATGGGAAGGTTCTCAGTTCAAGTCTGGAGACCTCCCTGGAAACACCTGGCATCTTGGCTGACTAAAGACTGGGAATGGATCATAGTGTTGGGACCCTGTTGGAGGCACCTCTCTCTGCCTCTTTTGGTAATGAAATAAATAAATAAATGCAAACTTGTTAAAAGAAATGTAAATTAATTTACTCAAAAAATATTATTAAGAGACTGTATAATAACTTTATTTATGCTCTTTAGGCAATGTTTCTCAACTTTGGCAACTATTGACATTTGGGCCAGATAATTGTTTAGTATAGAAGCTAGAGGATGTATGGAAGGATTCCTGCTTCTCCTTACTAGGTGCCTGTCTCTCCCTCCTAGGTTGTGACAACTACAGTTGTCTTCCAGATATTGCCAGATGTCTTCTGGGAGGTAAAAGCACTCACATTTTAGAATAAGTGACTTAAAAGATATAAATGGAGAAACAGTGATTTAATGGATGATTTCTAGAGCTAGTGTCATCATCAGCTGCAAAAATCAAAGATGTATTGGGGGCTGAGGGGCTGTATCATTATTAAAATATGAACATTATTTTATTTGTATTTACTTAATTTTTATATGAGGTCTTGCTATGTGGCAATCCCACTGCGTCAGCCTCTTGAGTTGCTGGGGCTGCAGACGCCCACCACCGTGCCTGGCTTTGAGTTGGTCTAGGACTTGAACCTGGGTCTCCCATATGGCATGTACTTACCAAACAGCACATCAATAAATGCATGCTGTTAAGGCTGGGCCCAAAATAGTTTTAGACCATTGGCTAGAGAGATGTTATTCTTAGTCCTCCAAATTTTTCTCCTCTCTGTCCTGGCTCCTTCCCTGGACTCACTTTCTACCTTTCAGCTATGCAGAAACTTCATGAATAAATCTGGCATAGCCAGGACCTCTAAGATCTCCTCATTTGTTGTTAAAATGTAACATTTTATTAGTTCCTAATATGATTATTTGTATTTATTTTATTACCTCTTTATACAATTTGGAAGAAACTATAATATGCTCATTATACCCTCCTAATCACAGTGAAGCCCTTGAACAAGTTTGATAACTCTCTTTGGTTCATTGTCTTCTTTCATTGTTGTTTTTATTTGTTTCTTTTTCTAAGTGAGAGAGAGAAAGAGAGAGAGAGAGAGAGAGAGAGAGAGAGAGAGAGAGAGAGAGAGAAAGAACACCCTCCCAACAGGGTCCCAGTGCCATGATCCATTCCCAACCTTCAGCCAACCTTGGATCATGGACACACACTTGACACAGGAATGTCTCTGGACCTAAACCAGAAAACCCCACCCCCACCCCAGTGTTGGTCTGTCTTGCAGTATATCATGTTTGACCACTGAAACACCCTCTGTCTTCTAGTTTGTTGTTGTGATAAATACTAGGTGTTCTTCTTTTCATTATATATATTCCTTCTCCTAAAATGACTGAGAACTCTTTACTATTGAATACGTTAAAACATATCTGACTTGAGTTTCGTTTTCAGAAGGGCTTGTTTTGAGAATCAGTGGAAAGTTACCCAGAGAGAAATTGCTATGCAAACTTACAATGTAAAAATAACTCCAGCTGAGGCGATAACAAAAGCTTTGTCAAACTGTACACAATAGAGTCAATGATAGACAGCACTTGGAACTGGTCCTCATGATACTTGAGTCATTCATTGACAAACTTTTCATGCTCCTCCACAGATGTAGAGAAACCGACAAATGTACCCTGTAGAACCAGAGATCTCAGCCTACGTTCTTATTTGCAGGGTTATTGAACATTCCTTTCTTTCTTTCTTCCTTTCTTTCTTTCTTTCTTTCTTTCTTTCTTTCTTTCTTTCTTTCTTTCTTTCTTTCTTTCTTTCTTTCTTTCTTTCTTTCTTTTTTTTTGTAGGTTCTCTGGATTTAAAACAATTCTGTTTAGTTTGAATTTGAATAAAAATCCACCTCTGCTTATGTCTTTTATTAGAAAATATTCACCTATTTTGTGAACCTCTAAAAACTAGACTTTCTTCTTGAAGCAAATGAGAATGTTTTATATTATCTAAAGTAAAAATTTTAAATAACTATTATTTCATAATGATCCAATATACTGTTTATCCAGAAAACAACATTTAAAGAATGAAACAATATATTCTTTTTATCTAACATTCCAGGATAAAAAATTCTAATTTTTAAATATAGATTGTTTTGAATTTTACATACTCATAAATTTTTTTCTTAAACATAAAATGGGACCATTATAAATTTTCTTTCTTTCTTTTAAATTTGCTATAGGGTGCATGCATTCACTGAAGACAGAGACAGAAAGATAGAATGAGAAAGCACCTCTTGGGGTTGGGAGATGACCATGCTGCAATCCCTTCTCCTTCATTCTCCTCTTGGGATTTTTGGAGCACACACACATATGTGCCTGGTATGTTTTTCAAGCCCTGGATCTGAGACTTGGATTGTACATTCAGCTATGTGGAATCCAGCCTCCTTAACTATTGTGTCACCTGGTTGGCCCTAAATTTTCTTTTTCTGTATAATATAATAAGGACATATTTTTTTTCATAATTTACTCAATAGTTATAGAGTATTTCATCATATGGATAATCATGTATTTAGCCTTCTTGACATATACTTTTTAAAATTTTATGCTCTATTACACATTGCAATGATTCTCATGCACACATCTCTGTACATTTGTCCTATTATTTCTCTTAGGTAATATTTTTCTTTATTATTATTATTATTATTTATACATTCAATTGCTACACATTAGTTAGATTTTAAAGAGACTTTACCCAGCATGATATACACCTCAGTTTAGCCCAGTTGAGAATACTATACACATTCTCATCAACAGATAATAAACCATATCTGTGTCCCATAAATGTCTTACCTATTCCCCCCCCCAATTTCCTTTTCTATACTCTTCCCCCTCATGTTTTCCTTCCACTTTGTCTCTAGTGTCCATGACAATTTTTAATGCTTTTATGTCCTCCAGACTTTCAGTCTCTACCATATAGCGCATACAGTTGGTATATGTTAAGTGGAAACATACAATGTCTCTCTTTCATAGCCTGAGTTGCTTTACTCAAGAACAGATCTTCCATATTTGTCCACTTTCTATCAAATTCCAGGGCCTTGTTTTTTATGGCTGAATAATATTCCATGGAGTACATGTGCCACACTTTTACAATCCATTCGTCTGTTTGTGGATATTTGGGTTAGTTCCATGCCTTAGTAATTGTGAATAATGCAGCAATAAGTATAGTTGTGCAAGTGCTTTTCCCACTGAGCATTCTCCTGTCCTTCTGGTAGATACTAGGAGTGGAATTGCTGGATCATATGGTAGTTCTATTTGAAGGTCTTTGCAGAACCTCCATATTGTTCTCCACAGTGGCTGGACCAATTTACATTCCCACCAACAATGCTGAAGTGTTCCCGTTTCACCACATCCCTTCCAGCACTTATCTTTTTTTTTTTAATCTCCGTTATTCTGACTGGGGTTAGGTGGTATCTTATTGTGGTTTTGATCAGTATTTCCCTTATGATGAGGGATGTTGAACATATTTTCATATGCTTTTTGGCTGTTCGCATGCCTTCCTTAGAGAGTTGTTTATTCAGCTCATTTCCCATCTTTTAATTGGGTTAATCATTTTCTTCTGAGTAAGCAATTTGAGTTCCCTGTGTATTCTAGTTATCAGCCCCTTATTTGAAGCACAGTTAACAAAAATTCTCTCCCTTTTCAAGGGTTGTCAATTCACATGAATTACAGTGTCCTTTGCTGTGCAGAAACTCCTTATTTGATGTAATCCCATCTGTCTATTTTGGGAATTATTATCTGTGCTTTGGGGGTCTTGCTTAAATAAGTCTTTGACTACCCCTGTGTCTCCCAAATAGTCCTTTTGCTGTCTCTTCTTATGGTTTTTGTCTTAAAGCCTATTTTTTCTGAAATCAGTATAGTGACTTCTGCTCTTTTTTAGTTTCCATTTGCATGGAATACCTTTTTCTAGCCCTTCGCTTTTAGTCTATGTATGTCTTTATCCATGAGTAGGTTTCTGGTAGGCAGCAGATGGAGAGTTCCTGATTTTTTTTTTTTTTTTTTTTTTGGAGAGGTTTTTTCGCTATAGGGCGCATGCGCTCGCCAGACAGAGAGAGACATAGAGACAGAAAGCGAGAAATCACCCCCCGGGGGGATGGTCACGCCGCAATCCCTTCTCCTCCATTCTCCTCTCGGGATCTTGGGCACGCACGCACACGCGCCCGGCGTGAGTTGTAAGCCACCGGGTCCGAGACGCGAACCGCGGTCGACTACGTGGGAGTCCAGCGACATAGCCATTACGCTAACTGCTGGTTCCCAAGAGAATTCCTGATTTTTAATCCATTCAGCCAGTCTGTGTCTCTTGATCAGAGAATTTAATTAATTAACATTCAACGTTATTATCAATATTTCCAGACTTGTCCCTATCATTAAGTTGGCCATATACTTGGTTGTTTTTTGTTTTCTTATTGCTGTCTGTTTATCTTTAGTTTTCTTGATATAGTACTCCTTTCAGAATTTCTTGAAGAGCTCATCTGAAGTTGGTAAATTCTTTCAGGTTTTGTTTATTCGAGGACATTTTTATCTTCTTTTCCCATATGAAGGATAGTCTTGCTGTGTGTAGTATTCTTGGTTGAAATTGTTTTTCATTTAACACTTTGAATGTATTTCCCCATTCTTTCCTTGCTTGCATTGTATCCCATGTGAGGTCCGGTGTTTATCCTGAAGTGATAGCCTTTGTAAATTATTTGATATTTCTCTCTTGCCAATCTTAGTATCTTATCTTTGTCTGTGGTTTTGGCCAATCTAACTATGATATGCCAGGGAGAGGATCTTTCTGGATTGATTCTACTTGGGATTTTTCATGTTTGGGTGCCTCTCTAGACTTTGAAAGATTTCTTTCAGAATTTAGTGGACTAGATTATCAATGCCCTATTGGTTTCTTCACCTTCTGGGATACCAATTATTCAGATATTTGGGTGTTTCATGGTATCTAGTATTTCTCATAGAGTATCCTCAATTTTCTTGGCTGTTTTCTCTGTATTTTTGATTATTTTTTTCTAGATCAGAAGTTTTGTCTTCTATTCCTGAAATTCGATCTTCTGTGTGGTCTAATCTGCTTTTAATACTTTTGAGGAAGGTTTTGATTTTCTATATTACAGGCTTCATATCTAACAGTTCCATCTGATTCTTTTTTATGGTGTCTAATTCTTTCGTATCGTGGAAGGACTTCCTCATCTCTTGGAGCTCAATGTCTCTTTCTCTTTTATCTCATTGAATTTTGTTACCATAAATATTCTAAATTCTTTTTCTGATATTTTGGTAATATCCTCAAGATTTTCTTTACTTGGAGATGAATTACAGTGTTTCCTTGCTGGAAATGTATTACTTGATTCTCTCATCCTTGAGGCTTTTCTCCCGATTCTTAGTCATTAGATAATGTGTTCACTTTTGGCTAATTTGTTGGAGAGGGATTCTGTGACTGTGAACTCGTGTATTTCCCTTATTGTGAGATAGTTTGTTGCTGTTGTCTCTCTTATACCGTGTCCTCCAGTGTGGGAATCACAGGATAAGTTTTGTGATCAGATTTATGAAGGTGAATTTCACTCTTCTTGCAATAACTATAAAGAGGTGCAAAGAATTATCTAAAATTCACAATGTTCAGATGTTTAGCTACTATGTATATAGTCTTTTCTAGGAAGTGGGTAAAGGCTGAGCAGTAAAATAGGAAAGTAAAGAAAAAGAAAAAGAATGTAGGAAATAGAAATAGAAAGAAAAAACAAAGAAAAAGGAAAGAAAGAACTAGAACAAAAAGCGAAAAAAAAAAAAAAAACCAGAAATCATGTGGTAGTTAATGAAATTGGGTCAACAATAGAAAACTGCATGGTGCGCTTGAGAAGGGCCAACACAGTCAGAGGTGGAATGGCTTGGATGCTTTCTGTTCCAGTTGAAGGACAATGAGACAAATTAACAAGAGAAAGGCACAAACAGGCAGAAAAGCTGTTTTTGTTTTTTTGTTTTTGTTTTTGTTTTTGTTTTTGTTTCTTTTTGTTTTCTTTTGAAAAGAGAAAAGAAAAAAAAGTTAAAAGGGACAGAGAAGAACAATAGGGACAGTTAAACTTGCCTACCTGGCTAGCACTGGGGTATGGAAGGGGAGACTCTGGCTGGCTGGGGTGTGTGGGGTGGCTTCACAACTATGAAGCTGCACCCAGAGGGCTAACATAGTCACAGGTGGAGTGGCCTGTATGCTTTCTGTCTTGGCTAGCACTGGGATTTGGAAGGGGGGACCCTGGCTGGGAAGTGGGGGAGTACTTAACAGCCATGAAGCTGCACCCAGAGGGCCAACACAGAGGTCTCTCTTAGGTAATTTTCCTCAAAGGGGAAACACAGAGATAGAAGATTGTGTACATTTTGGTGTTACGTTGTCAAACTGTGCCCCAGGAAGAGCTGTCAAATTTACATTCTAAGTGGGCCTGGGTGTGCCTGTTCCCTACATCTTCACTAGACCAGCATGGTAGTACAGGCCATAGTGCACTGCTGCATGATACTGGAATCATATGGGAAGCTCTGGGTTTGTATTCTGAGCAGACCTGAACATACCAGGCACACCTGTGATCCTGGCTGGCTAGAGGCCTGGGGTTGGAGATATCATGGCATGGCAAGACTCCAAGACTCCGTTGAGGGTTCTTGTTTCCCTCTTTCTGTTTTTCTCTCATGAATGAAAAAAAGAGTGGAGGCTGTCAAAATTCTGAAGTCTTGAATTTATTTTGTTTGACTGTGGAAGTTTGTAATTGTGTTTTCATAAAATTCAGCATTTTCCTAGATGGAATCAGGTTAGCCTATAATAGAAGGTTGTCAGAGAATACAGAGAGAGATAAGAGCATTGGTTTATGTATCTTGTTATTGAGAAATAAGACTGTATCAATTTGCCTTAGGAGAATTTTGTCAATTCTATAATTGACCTGACTTTGCTTTAAATTTCTCTCTTAGAAATTCTGATAAAAATCAGTGGTAATATTTAATGTATTGCATTATTTTTATCATATTCCATGACGAAGAAAATCCCTAGCTTCATTTTGTCATGTTCCTTCTGATGGAGTTAGTTTTGAATTTTTTTTTCCACTTACTTTTTATATGCTAGAGCCCAAGTAAAGCACAGTTTGGTTCTGAGTTTGATGTAAGATGATTTCCAGAAACTGGGCTGACAGTACTCATTTAAACTGTAGTGATTCTAGCCAGGCGTATGGCCTTCTCCCTTGGTGGGCCACATGGCAGCTGGACTTCATTTTTATTTTTTTCCATCCTTGGCAGTACTTGCCAGTAAATTGTGGGAAAAGATGGATCAACATCCAAAGTTATTTTCTGGGAGAGTCTATTTCTTGTGACTTTCTCTCCTTCTGTCCCCTTCTCTGACTCTCTTACTGACCCTACAGGATAAGCCAATATGCCTTTAAAGTTAGCTTGTGAGGGACTCCCTATAACATTTGGGGAGGGGTAATGGAGTAATAAATCAAAACTTGTGGAACATGTATGGTTTTCTATCACCATATGGAACTTCTTTCATCTCCATAACAACATGGATTAATGCATTATTCATGATTCTCCAGAAAACAGAATCAATAGGTTGTGTGTGTGTGTGTGTGTGTGTGTGTGTACATGTGTGTATATTACAGATAGTTTATGTGTGTGTGGTGCAGGAGAGAGAAAGGGAGATTTGTATTTTATTGAATTGGCTTATGCAATCATGGGAGCTTCAAGTCCAAAATCTGTAAAGCGTACAATGGGCTAAAAAGTCAGGCGGGATTTCTATATTTCAGCCTTGAAGCAGAAGTATTTTTTCCTCAGGAATCCTTAGTCTTTGTTCCTGTGATCTTCAGCTGATTGGGAGAGACCTACCTGCACTGTGTAGGGCAATCTGCCTTATTTAATAAAGTCACTAACTAAATGTTGAGCACATCCACTAATAATCTCACAGCAACATCTGTAATAGTATTTGAGCAAAAAATTGGGCCCCAGACTCTAGCCAGGTTGGCACATAAAATTAACCATCACTGGAGCCAGGAGGTGCCATGGTAGCTGGGGTGCTGGACTCCCACATGGCCAATCACAGTTTTAGTCTCAGACCTGGTGGCTTGCTTCCTCTCTCTCTCTCTCTCTCTCATGAGTGCATGTACCCAACAGAAAGTTAAATAATAATAATAATAAAGTAAAAATAAATAAATAATTCTTAAAAAACTTGAGCATTATTGGGTCCAGTTGGTGGTGCAGTGGTGAAATGTGATGCTTTTAAGACAATCTCACAAGGGTAGGTTCTAGGTTCATGCCTAGAGACCTCCCTGAGTATGTCAAGAGCACATGTCCATGGTCTAGGGCTGGCTGAAGGCTGGGAGTGAATTGTGGTATTGAGACCCTGATGGGGTTGCTGTCTCTCTTTTTCTATCACTGTTAGTCATCGCAGAACTAAATAACCTTAAAAAATAAAATGAATTATCACGGCTCTTAGAAGCAATAACCCATATTAAGTGGCTTAAAATTTACAGATGAAAAACCTGAGGTTCAAAGAAATTGTATAATGTTAACAAGGTCCTTCAGTTTGCAGACAGTGGAGCTGGGAGAAAATCCAGCTTTGAATGATTCCTGAGTCCACAGAGTCCACTGCACATGCACACACACACATACATACACATACACACTCATGGGTACAAACAAGTATGCATATGCTGATGTATAAACACACTACTGTACACACATGCATTCATACACATAGTGTTGCTCATACACATGCACTCACTGTGGTACCAACACACACACACACACACACACACCTCTTGTGTATGTCTGTTTTTGTGTTGTTAAACAGAAATACTTGAGACTGGGTGACTTATAAAGAACAGAGGCTTATTTGGCTCACAATTCTGGTGGCTACGAGCATAGGACCAGCATCTGGCTGTCCTACTGTACAACACTATAACATAGCTGAGCAAAGCAAGAAGGAAGGTTGACCAGGCAAAGAGAGAGACCTGTGGGGCAGCTCTTTCTGTCATGACAAATTGCTCAGGAAACTAGCCCTTTCTCACAAGAGCAAGAAATTTCTCTTTCTGAAGAGACAGCATTAATCCTTGCATGATGATGATGATGTCCCTATGATCCAAATACTGCCCAGTAAGCCTCACCTCTAAGGTCCTAGCACCTCCCTATGTCATTACACTGGGGTCAAGCTTCCAGGATACGGGCATTTGGGGATGAATTATTACCTATCCAAATAACAACATTCTCTTTCCTCTTTAGACCAATCCCTGGAAAATATATGTCATAGAGGGGAAAAAGCCATCTAGATTTTTTTTCCCCATTGGGGTCTGAGTAGTAAGAGTGTATCAAAGGGTGGGAGAAAACTGAGTTATAAAGGAAAGCAGCCGTTAGAGGTAACAAACCAAAAATCTCAAAATATTTTGGGACTGGGGACCAGCAGGAGGTGTAGTGGTTAAGGCACTGGACATTCCCACATGGCCGACCACGGTTGAAGTCCTGAACCTGGTGGCTTGCTTTCTCACTTTCTCTCTTTCTCTCTCTGTGTCTCTCTCTGGTCAAATTAAAAAATAAATGGATGAATAAAAAATAATAATAAATAATTCTTTAAAAATATTTTGGGGCTGTATTTTTTAAACATTCCACTCCTTTTAGACAAATAAAAATAGGTCAGTGGTCTGTTGTTGACACGGTTCTATGTGCTCAAGAGGGAAATTATTAACCATGTCAATTTGTTGCAATATTCCCAAGATATATTTGGAAACAATGGTCTACATCCTTCTCAAGCATTTTAGAACTTCAGAGCTCCTTAGTTCAGAACTGTAGAGCTTCTTCTTTTGTCTTTATTTCTCAGGGGAATTAGAATGTTCCTTTTTCAGTGGTTACATCTTAGGAAATTAGATGTCTGCTAATTTCAAAATTTAATTTAATTCATTTATTCTATATGCATAGAAGAGTTTGTATAGACTTTTTATGCCACTGAAAAATATAAAATGGGAAACTTAAAAAGTCAGAAGTTAAATGGCATTACTTTATTAGAATACAGTCAGTCCATAACTCATCCTGTTCTGGCTTAAAGTTAGAAAGCAACATTGATAAAAATAAATAAAAAAACCCAAACAAACAAAAAACTTGGAGAAGACAAGAGATTTCTTTAAAATGTCCACATTTATCTTCTTTCTTTGTGTTCATCTTACAAGGATAACTTTTAGAGAAAGCTGGAAAATGCCTCGAACTATTGACTCAAAGAAAATGGCAATCTTACAATGAAAAACACTGTATTTATTCTTAGATATAAACACATCTGAATAGAAATTTGGGCAAAGGTCCTCTTTTGACTGTTTTATGGGGGTAAGAGATTAAAAGCGTATGGGGATAAGAAATTAACTGCCAGGAACATTAGATTAGTTTGTAAATTTTATTTTGTAGGTGACTAATTTGGGGATAAGCAATAATTTATATTTAGAAATATACAATGGATTCTCTGGATTTTGACATCATCTCCACATCCATGTCTTCTTATGAATGCCTAAATGACCATCAGACACACATGGCAAATTACTCATGACTGAAAATGCACAGATCACTGGAAATTCAAGGCAATAGACTAAACATTTTTAATTAAATTTATTTTAAATGGAAAGGACAGTGTACAGACAGGGTTGTTCTTTGGGTGATCTTAGAGTGACAGTAATTGTAGAATATGCTGGGAATGTAATGTACTGATATAGGGATGGACCAGCTGGGACAGCCTTGGGCTCTGTTTCAATTCCCCACTAAAAACAGGGTGGCTTTTCGTGCTTTAACCCGGTGTTCCTCCTGCCCTGGGGTATATAACCTAGGGGAGGCTGCTGTCCAGGGTCCCTCAGCTATAGTTCAAATGAGGCCTGCACAATTGGGAATCTATTGACCTCCACAACTTGCCTAAAATTGGTTCACAATGAGTCCTAGGCTTCTGTTGTTTCAGTCTGGAAGTAATAAATCTGTCTCATGTAATTTGTTGCATATGTATATTTAGTTACCAGCTTGGACTCAGAGAAGCTGGTAGCTAATGCACAGTGAGCTTGCTTCACAGACAAAAGTATTTCTCGTGTTTAACGTTACATCTGCCCAAAGGGTATTCAATATCCCACAGATTGCAGTATCTTTAGGAACTGAAAGGCCCCATGATACATATCAGTTCTAGGAGAAAACTGGTGAAATATTCCAAAAGAGCATTCGTAAACTCTGTTGCAGGATGGCTCTCTAGGTGCTTCATGTTTCACATAAGGATTGAACAAAACACCAACAGTCAAAGGAAAGGATAGTTTATTAAGTAAAAGTGAAAGTCTGCTTCTGAGGGCCAGGAGCACGCTGAGAGAAGAAAGAGTGGTTAAGAGCCCTGGCAATCGCTTTCCATGGGGCTTATAATTCCTTAATCATTTGCTTATTGGCTGGGCCCACTACTTGTTTTCTTCCCATTGGATATATATATTGAAGGAGGCTGGGGCTCACTGATTCATTTCATTAGCTAATCAAGTATGACTGGGTCCACTCATTTATCTTATTGGCCACCAGCTAGACAGCCTCCACTGAAGATCTCTCACCTACATTACCTTGAGTGGAGATTTTTCTGCCCTGATTTGTTTTTTTTTTCTTTTTTTGGAGAGGTTTTTTTTGCTATAGGGCGCGTGTGCTCGCCAGACAGACAGAGAGAGACAGAGAGATAGAAAGCAGGAAATCACCCCCCAGGGGGGATGGCCACGCCGCAATCCCTTCTCCTCCATTCTCCTCTCGGGATCTTGGGCACGCATGCACACCCGCCCAGCGTGAGTTTAAGCCGCCGGGTCCGGGACTCGAACCGCGGTCGACTACGTGGGAGTCCAGCGACATAGCCGTTATGCTAACTGCTGGTCCCTGCCCTGATTTGTTTTTATAACTAGCCACACAGGCAGAATTTCCAACCCTCTGACCTGCTTCCATTTTCCAGCTTTCTTCTTGCCTCAGCACCAAGGGCTTACTTGTCCTCACATACAAAGTCATCTGACACAACCACTTTTGTCTCTGGCCACCATTCATAAGACAAGTGAAACCAGATGTGTATTTTGTGTAGTATCACATAGCTCATAAACAAGCAAAACCATTGTCAGAACCACACAAAGAAACTGATTCTCTGGTGTAAGAAATAATAAACAGTCTAGAAAAATTTCAGAGGGAAGACCTAAAGAATTTTTAAGATGAAAATGAATTTTTGAGAACTGAATCTCCTACTAGGAAGCTGTATTTCTGCATGAGCTTCTGGTAGATGGGTTAAGAAGAGCTGATCAAAGTTTTGCTGGGCCTAAAATTCTCTAGGCACCAGGGGACATTTTGAAGCAAAAAATATCTTCAGGAAATTATAATCTCCACTCTGAAGTATACCTGCTTTTATTCCAATACCACTTATCTGCCAGTCATTCCCAACTGCCACCCAAAAACCTCCAACCCCTTCAAGACCCATGACCGTGATCCAATTCCAAAACTTTCTTTTTAACCTATAGTCCATAAATTCCTATCTTGATATGTTATATAAAGCACTATACTAATAAGTTGATGTATGTCATGGTGGAACACGTAACTATGTCTAATTTTAAATGGTCTCAGGCAACATATTTGCATGCTTGCCTTAACCTGTGTCTCTGTTTCACAGCCCTCTCTCTCATATTCCACCATCAAGCACCCTATGAAGATAAAAATGCAGTTATATAAATAGAAGCACTTTGGAATTTGAAAAGCAATATGCAAGTGTCCCTCAGCAAAGGAATGTTATTAGATAATTTTGTCATTTGAATTAAACGTATACATTATGCTGGATTGTCAGGAAAGTCGTAGTGCATTTTTGCATAGAAACACAGAAAAATACATCATGACTTTCCAAACAACCTAATAGTAACTACACACACACACACACACACACACACACACACACACACACAGGAGGACTTCAAAAGTTTATGGAAAAATGGAATTAACATACAAGTTTATTTTAGTGCAAGGGAATTTTTTTTCAAGCTTTGTCTGCTTTATTTCACTACATTAAGTTAAGCAATAAGGCAAAACAGCAATCTGTCATTCATGAAGATCAAGGAGTGCCAATCATTCCCAAGAGGGACCAAAATGGATGTTTCTTCCCAAAAACGCATGATGCTTAACTCGCTATGTCTTTAAGCATTTGAACAGAAGATGACTTTGGCAAGGGAATTTTGAACCCTATGCAGTTTTTTCATAATATACATTTTCTATGAACTTTTTGAAGTTATATATAATTCTTAAAAAATGAACATATACTAATTGTACATATTTTTGGAGTTACAATATGATTCTTCAGTACAAAAATACAATGCATAACGATTAAATCAGGGTTATTAGTAAACCCATCATCTCAAACATTGTCATTACAATGTGTTGGGTACATTCAAATCCTCTTTTAGTTGTATGGAGATATACAGTAAGTTGTTCTAAATTATATTCTTCCTACTTCATTTTATTACACTACAAACTGTTTATTTTATCTATCTGTAATTTTGTTTCTATTAATTGACATCCCTCTAAAACCCTGATGCCCATATTGTTCTCAATATGCAATAGTTATTCTTTATCCCTCTACCTTCATGAGGTAATGTTTCAAATTTGCACATATGGGGCTAGCAGGGGCATGGTGGTTAAGGTGGCTGGATTCCCACATGACCAACTGTGGTTCAAGTCCCAGACCTGGGGCCTTGAAGCTCATATTGGGTTCAGGTGCATGTGCATGTGTGCCCAAAATCCCAAGAGGAGAGTGGAGAAAGGATTGTGGTGTGACCATCCCCCCCGGGGTGATTTCTCATTTTCCCTCTCTCTGTATCACTCTGTTCTCCAGCTAGTGCACACACCCTATAGCAAAAACCTAAAAAACTAAAATTTTCACATACGAGGAAAAACATGTATATTCTCACACGTGCATTTTCTTTATCTATTCATCTGTTGATGAGCACTTAGATTGATTCCATATCCTGGCTATTGTGACTCCTGCTGCAGTAAATAGGTTAGTGCAGCTATCTCTATGATTTGCTTTCCTTTGGATATATACCTAATATTGGGATTACTGGATCAAATGGAAGTTCTATTTTTTAGTTTTTTGAGGAACCTCCATAACATTTTCCGTAATGGCTGTGCTTATTTATATTATATTTATTTATTTATTATCATCATAATCTTGTTTATATTACAATGAATCACATATAACTTTACAGTGTATTACATTTCTTTTTCCAAAAGGAATACCATGCATATCAGTCAATACAGAGGCATTAAAACCCCCATCATCATCCAATAGCTTTTCATTTTTTTCCTGATTATTATTATTCCAATTATTTTTTAAAATAGTCGATCGCTATTTATCATTTTGCTTGTAAAAAGACTTCACCCAACATGAAATACTTCTCAGATCAATCCAGTTGAGAATACTATAGATGTCATCATTAAGAGGTAATAAACCATATCTGTGTCCTACTAATATCTTGCCTCTCTATTTGTTCTCTTGCTGTCCTTCTCTATACTTCTCCTACCCCATTTCACACTGTCTTATCCTCGTTAACTATTTTCACTGCTTTTATGTCCTCCAGTATTTCGATCTCTACCATAGAGTGTGGATAGTTGGTATATATTAGGTGGATACATACAATGTCTTTCTTTCATGTGTTGGCTTACTTCACTCAGCAATAGATCCTCCATATCTGACCACTTTCTATCAAATGCCAGGTTCTTGATTTTTTTAAAAATTTCACTTTCTTTTATACATTCAATCACATTATTTAGCTTATAAAGTGAATATTTCAGTATGTGAACATTTCTCCCTAGTCCAATTGATAAAACTATAAAATATCTTCAACAGATAATACCACATTTCTTTGTCCCATTAATGCTTTGCCTTCATATTTTTCTTCTAAATGTCCTTCGTCAGGCCCTACTCTTCTGCACACACTGTATCTGGTATTTATACCCATTTACTGTGTTTGTATATCCTTCAGTCAATAGTTTCAGTCACAGAGTGCGGACACTCGGTATATATTAAGTGTGGACATACAATGTCTCTCCTTCATAACCTGGCTTGCTTCACTCAGCAGTAAATCTTCCATATTCTTCCACTTTCTGTCAAAAACAAGGTTTTTTTTGTTTGTTTGTTTGTTTTCTTAATGGCTGAATAGTATTCCATAGAGTATATGTGCCACAGTTTTTCATTCCATTCATCTGTTTGGGGGCATTTGGGTTGGTTCCATGTCTTAGCAATTGTGAATAGTGCAGCAATAAACATTAATGTGCAAGCACTTTTCCAATGAAGAGTTCTTCTGTCTTTTGGGTAGATACCAAGGAGTGGGATTGCTGGATCATATGGAAGTTCTATTTGTAGATTTTTGAGGAATCTCCAAATTGTTCTCCACAGTAGCTGGACTAATTTACATTTCCACCAGCAGTGTGAGAGAGTTCCCCTTTCACTACACCCCCGCCAATGCTTATCATTTTTTGTTTTATTAATCCTAGACATTCTGACTGGGGTTAGGTGGTATCTCATTGTGGTTTTGATCTGCATTTCCCTTACAATGAGGGATGCTCAGCATTTTCTCATATGCCTTTTGGCTATTCATATGTCATCTTTAGAGAATGTTTTTTTCAACTCATTCTCCCATCTTTTAATGGGGTTGATCATCTTTTTTCCAAATGGCTGCTTGAGTTGCTTGTGTATTCTGGTTATCAGTCCCTTATCTGATGTATAATTTACAAAAATATTTTCCCATTCTGAGGGCTGTCAATTCACACTAATTACTGTGTCTTTTGCTATGCAAAAACTTCTTAGTCTGATGTAATTCCACTTGTCTATTTTGGAGATTATCGAAAGTACTTTGAGGGTCTTATTTAAGAATTCTTTCTCTGCTCCAAAGTATCCCAGAGTTTCCCCAGTGTTTTTCAGGAGCAGTTTTATAGTTTGAGGTCTTAGATTTAGAACTTTGATCCACCTTGACTTGATTTTTGTCAAAGATGAGAGGTAGGGGTTCAGATTCATCTTTCTGCAAGTGGAAATCCAGTTTTTTCAGCAGCATTTGCTGAAGAGGCTTTCCTTTTCTGACTGGATTGACTGATACCCTTTGTCAAAAATCAGTTGACTGTATGTTTGGGAATTTACTTCTGGGTATTCTATTCTGTTCCATTGGTCCACATGTCTGTTTCCGTGCCAGTACCATACTGTTTTGATTACCACAGCTCTGTAGTATATTTTTGGGTCAGGGAATGAAATGCCACCCACTCCGCTCTTCTTGTGTAGAATTGCTTTGGCAATACAGGGTCTTTTCTGATTCCATATGAATTTTATGATTGTCTTTTCTAGATCTGTGAAGAATGTGTCTGGTACTTTGATTGGCACTGCATTAAATATGTAGATGAATTTGGGTAAAATTGTCATTTTGATTATATTAATTCTTCCAATCAAGGAACATGGGATATCCTTCCACTTTTTTGTGTCATTTTCAATTTCTTTTTTAAGCTTCTCAGTTTTCTTGTGGATGACTTTAGCTTCTTTGGTTAGATTGATTCCTAGGAATCTTATACTTTTTTGTGGCTATGGTAAATGAAATAACCTTTTTTAGTTCTATCTCAGTCTGTCTGTTGTTCGTATGTAGAAATGCTATATATTTCTGTATATTGATTTTGTATCCTGCAACTTTACATTAATTTGTGTATTACTTCCAGAAATTTTTTTTCATGGAAACCATTGGGTCCTCTATGTATACAATCATGTCATCTGTGAATAGAGAGAGTTTCACCTCTTCTTTTCCTATTTGAATGCCTTTTATTTTTCCTCTTTTCTGATTGTGTTGGCAATGACTTCCAGTACTGTATAGAAAAGGAGTGGAGAAAGTGGACATACTTGTACCCATTTTTAGTGGGAAAGCTTTCAGCTTTTCTCCATTCAGGCTGTACTTATTTATATTCTTACAAATAGTAAGGGGGTGCCTTCTCCACATCCTTACCTCTTTTTGCCCCAGCATCTTCCAGTGACTTCCTATTTCTCTCAGAAGAAAATCCAAAAATATTCACAAAACTTTAGGAGATCTGTATTCTCATACTTAGGTGTGCTTATCTCCATCCTCTCTCTAATTCACTCACTCTACTTCAGGTACAATGGCCTCCTTAGTCTTTTCCAAATAGGTTGGTATTCCCTCACCTCAGGCTCTTAGCTTTCACGGTTTCTTCTTCCTGGAATGCTGATACTCTGTATATCTGCAAGCCTCATGCCCTCACTTCTTTACGTTCTCTGCCTAAATGGCACTGTAGCCAGAGTCCCCTGACATTCCTTCAAAAAGAGCCTTTTGTTTCCCAACCCCACCATTCTTTCTCCTTTGACCTTGCTGATTTTCCACAGAAGTTTTTCCACAGTTAGTGCATTATTTACTTATTTGTGCATTCTTATTGCTATTCTTTTCCAAAAGAATGAAACTCCAAGGAATTTTTGTCCTCTGGAAAATCTCTAGCACCTAGAACTATGACTGACAGATAGTAGGTGCTCAGTCAAAATTTGTTGGGTGAGTGAAATATTAGCAAAGGAAGGCATATGTAGCACCCCTCACCTTATTTACTGAGCTGATGTCCTTATAGTGGGCTTTGTCTTTATTGTGGGTTTTTTAGAACAGTGAAATAGATGAGCCTTGCTACAACCAACCAGCCGACAGACAAGCCAGTAAACCATAAATGTGTGACTAACAAGTTTAATAAGCAAAACCAAATAAAAACCCACATTAAAAAATAAAAAGGAAAAACTGTCAGGCTTAGAAGACTGTTCTTCAGGAGAATCTTCAGATATGACTATGGGCCTGACTTTGACTAAAGCAACAACACAAGTACATTTAGCCTTTTGGTGGTCCTATTAGCCTTGTGTATACAGAAGATGCCGTTTACTTCATCCTCTTTGACTAGTATGAACTCCCAGGCCTGCTTCTTCCTTTGTCCACACTCAAGTATAATTCACTTCACCTCTCACAATTTCAACGTTTCCACCTTTGTGATAATGGGTTCAAACTTAATGACTTCCAAGTTTGCATCTTGGACTGATGTGTCTTCACATTGCTTCCTACAATATAACTTGATAAATTAATTTTGTAGTGATTTTTTTTCATGTATTGTGCATAGAGAGTGTTGTAATCTTTATGAATCAGGGGAGCATGTCCATTTTCCTCATTGCTATAATTCCAACATTAATTGCCTGGCACAACATAGGTTCTCAGTGAAAATATACTGATTGAATGAATATCCATAAAATATGTGAATTAAGGTAATTCTTAAGAGGGTAGACACAATCATCTTCCTATGAAATCTACCAACTTTATTTTTTAATCAATTAATTTTTTGAGAGGTTTTTGCTATAGGGCATGTGCACTCACCAGAAAGAGAGAGACAGAAAGTGAGAAATCACCCTCTAAGAGGAATGGCCATGCAACAATCCCTTCTCTTCCATTCTCCTCTTGGGATCTTGGGCATGCACATATATGTGCTCGGCATGAGTTTAAGCCACCAGGTCCAGGACTTGAACCGTGGTCAACTACATGGGAGTCCAGCGATGTAGCCATTACTCCATCTGCTGGTCCCGTTAATTAATTTTTGAGGGTGCTTTTTTGTTTGTTTGTTTGTTTGTTTGTTTGTTTGTTTTTCTTTTTTTGGAGAGGTGTTTACTATAGGGCGCGTGCGCTCGCCAGACAGACAGAGAGAGACAGAGAGATAGAAAGCAAGAAATCACCCCCCAGGGGGGATGGCCACGCCGCAATCCCTTCTCCTCCATTCTCCTCTTGGGATCTTGGGCACGCACGCACACGCGCCCGGTGTGAGTTTAAGCCGCCGGGTCCGGGACTCGAACCGCGGTCGACTACATGGGAGTCCAGTGACATAGCCATTACGCTAACTGCTGGTCCCTGTTTGTTTGTTTTTTGAGAGAAAGAGAAGTATCTTCAGCTGGGTCTCATGCTGAGATCCTTCCTCCAGCCTTTTTAGCCTGTCAGAATCACAGGCATACATGTACCTCATTGTACACAGGTTGATTTAGGAGCCAAACCCTGATCTTCCATATGGCCTCCATCATTGCAGAACGTTGTGCTACTGCTGTGCCATTGTGGCTGGACCTAATGTTACTTTATTTTAAAATTTAGTCCCAGAAATGTGGGTCTATTATTGAACCACTTTAGTATTTTTCTGCTTTGTTCTCTTCAATATAAGCATTAGGTCATCAGGAAAGTCATGACATATTTTTCTTTTTTTTTGGGGGGGGAGAGGTTTTTTGCTACAGGGTGTGTGCACTCGCCAGAGAGACAGAGAGAGACAGAGAGACAGAAAGCAAGAAATCACCCCCCAGGAAGGATGGCCATGCCACAATCCCTTCTCCTCCATTCTCTCAGGATCTTGGGCACGCAAGCACATGTGCCCGGCGTGAGTTTAAGCCACTGGGTCCGAGATGTAAACCACGGTCAACTACATGGGAGTTCAGCGACATAGCCATTACACTAACTGCTGGTTCCATGATGTATTTTTCTATGCCAAAATGTGTCATGACTTTCCTGATGACCCAATAGAAATGTTGCTTTTAATGTTTTAATTTTGATGCTGTCTTTCAGTTACAGGACTTGACTCACTTAAATCCAAGTTCAGTGCACATAAAATGCCAATTTTTTATTTCTAAAGACATACTTCAAAGCTAGGGACATGGAAACAGCACTGCCTGATTGGATTTTCTCTTAACAAATGGAAACCATAAAAAGAACTTATGTCCAATATCAATTATTCATACTCCAACAACTTGTGCACCAACAAGTTACAACTAGCCTCTTCAACAATAAAAGCAACTTTGCCCTGAATAGAATGCAGGTTGCTGTCAGGTAAAAATATCTCCTGACTTGAACAATGGATATTGGCATCTATCCCTGGGAGTCTGTGACACGTGGCCATTACTTTGGTGAAACATAGCTGTCAAAGCAGAACTGCAATGGAAGAGGCCAAACCACTACTGAGATATTCCTGCTATTTAGTCACCAGCCTCTAAAATTTCAAGAAGAGAATGGAGATAGAACTTAAGTTGTTTATTTGCATGTACTCATCAAAGAGAGACAGAGTGAGAAAGAGGGAAATTGAGAAAGCACCCTCCTATGGGGGATGGTCACACTGCAATCCCTTTTGTTCCATTTTTCCTTTTGGAATTTTGCACATGCATATGCACCTGGCATGCTTTTCTTTTCTTCTTCTTCTAAATTATTTACTTAATTTTGTTTAGTATTATTTAAAAACATTTTTTTGGAGAGGTTTTTGCCATAGGGCGTGTGCGCTTGCCAGAAAGACAGAGAGAGACAGAGAGACAGAAAGTGAGAAATCACCCCCCAGATGAGATGGCCATGCCACAATGCCTTCTCCTCCATTCTCCTCCTGGGATCTTGGGCACACATGCTCATGTGCCCGGTTTGAGTTTAAGCCACCGGGTTGGGGACTCAAACCATGGTCGACCATATGGGAGTCCAGTGATGTAGCCATTATGCCATCTGCTGGTACCAATTTAAAAAACTTTTTCTACAGAGTAGTACATGCATTCACCAGAGGGAAACACACACACACACACACACACACACACACAGAAAGCCTTCAGGACCGGGACTCAAACTGTTTAACCATGTGGAAGTACAGAGCCTTAACCATCATGCCACCTGCTGACCCCATCTGGTGTGGTTTTCAAACTACTGAGTCCAGAACTCGAATCATGCAATCAGCCACGTGGGATCTTGCCATCATAACCACCATGTCACTGGCTGGCCTGCTAAAACATTTTTCTTAATACCTCCTCATCTTCAGCTCAGCACAGTGGGCTGAACAATTCATTGCTGAGGGTATGTAAGGGTCATTAAAAATCTGAAACATGGGACCAGCAGTTAGCATAATGGCTATGTCGCTGGACTCCCACGTAGTCGACCATGGTTCGAGTCCTGGACCCGGTGGCTTAAACTCACGCTGGGCGTGTGTGCGTACACACCCAAGATCCCGAGAGGAGAATGGAGGAGAAGGGATTGTGGCGTGGTCATCCCCCCCAGGGGGTGATTTCTCACTTTCTGTCTCTCTGTCTCTCTCTGTCTGGCGAGCGCACGCGCCCTATAGCAAAAACCTCTCCAAAAAAAAAAGAAAAAAAATCTGAAACATTACACAAGTATTCACACTTCATACCTCATGTAGTTATGGATTTTTATCTTTGGACTGACTCTGAGGTACCTGATGAACCAAACTCTTGGAAAAATTGTTGGCCCTGTGGAGCAGGACAACTCTTCGTTTTACATGATTGTCCTTTATGGTCCTAAATACTCCCTAGTATTGCATCACTTGAAATGCTGCCACACTGTCCCGAAGAGACCTGACGTGTGGTGGTGGTGATGGCCCCTTCTCTCATTGTGAATCATGCCTGTCAGGAAAGGCACAAGAATTAAGGGGAGGAAGATAGTGTCTCATGATAATCATGTAGAATTTAAGAACTTTGGGCTTAAATTCAACTTTGCTCTTATCAGAGTATTCATGCAGCTGTATTCTATACCCTGATTTGTAGTTCTGCAAAGGACATTAAATAATTAATTCAACATATATCTTACTGAGTACCTATACTGTTTGCTGGATATATCATTGTGCATTATACAGACACGCCTCACCTCTCAGGGAGTTTGCAGACTGATGGACAAACAAGTGAACAATGCATATTTATTCTGCATCTGAGGCATTTATTAAAATAGATCAGAATCTCTTCAACTGACCTGGGTTTGCTTGACATACTTCTTTAAGAAAGCCCAGGTAGGCAGGCTGGGTTCTTGGAAGAAATGCTGCAAAGGCAGCACACAGGAAGTGGTGATGCAGAATAATGGACGAAGCGTTGTTGAAGACCTGCTCAGATTGGGGTGTCAGGGAAGTTTTATTTTATGGCTTGGTATTTAAGATGAGACCAGAAGAATGAGGAAGAGCCAGCCATATTCCAGGTGTTGGCACTGAGTTTGGAGAGAGCGTGGCAATACCATCCTGAACCAGCATTAGTGTAGAGAAGTGGCATGATGCAGTGGGTAACAGCAAGGATGCTGAGATCTTGCTACTCAACTTCTCTGCCACTATCAGCTGTGAGACCTTGGAGAAAGTATTTAATTTCTCAATGAATCAGTTTTCTCACTCATTAAATGTGGAGTAATATTGGGGCCAGCAGGTGGCGTAGCGATTGCATCCCTGAACTCCTACATGGCCAACCGCGGTTTGAATCTCAGACCCTGTGGCTTGAAACTCACACTGGGCACACATACAAGCGTGCCCAAGATCTCAGGAGGAGAATGGAGGAGAAGAGATTGTGGCATGGCCATCCCCCCTTTGGGATGATTTCTCACTTTCCCTCTTCTTGTCTCTCTCTGGCAAGTTCATGTACGCTAAGGCAAAAACATCAACCACAAAACAGTGGAATAATATCATAATTAAATCAGACAATATTTGTATATAGCTTAAATTAATGCTTGGTATACATTAAGTACTATGTGTTTGTTAAATGAGAAGAAAATAAGGAGAATAGTGGGAGGAATAGTCAAGTGACTTAAGTTTTCATCCAAGGGTTGCCATCAGCAAGCTTGGCTTGTCAGCAGCAACTTTGAACAAGTCTCTTATCTCTTCTGTGTCTTTCTTCACCAAAGGAATGAAGATATTACATAAAAATATTCCTATGGTGCTTTAAGCTCTAAGAGGATGTGTGATTCTTTTTATTGGCTTATAGGATCACAGAGCTAGAAGTAATCTTACAGATCATTTAATTCAACATACTCCTTTTCTCTTAAGAAAAGAGCCCTGCAGGATTTTTTACTCTCCAGAAGTTGGTTAGTGGAACAGCTGAGACCAGAACCCAGCCCCCTGCCTGCTTTCTTAACTAAATACATAAAGTAAACCCAGAGCAGTTGAGAAGAGACTCATCTATTTTAACATATGACTCAAATGAAGATTTTTTTTTTTAAGGATAAAATTATCTCAGCTAGGGCCCTCTCAAGAAACAGAAACTCACACTAGGTAATTTGAAGAAAGTTTAATGAAATGTATGAGTAGAATATCCCAGCTAGTATAGTACTCTCATACTATGATCACTGGGGAAACTTTACCAGTCCTAGGCCTGCATGGGGAAGGAGAGATCGAGCTTTGTTGTTTGGAGAAAGTATCCCATAGGAATTAAGACTTTTGTTTGAGAGGTACCATCTAAATAAATACAAGTAAACACCCCATCCTCATTCTCTTTATCCTTTTGATAGACTGGGTGGGCTTCTCACTGGCCGAACTCAGCCAGAAGCCTGACAAGCAAGGTAATCCATTGATACAGGCCACGCGGTAAGGATTCCTGGGGCAGAGAGGGAGGGGAGAGGAGTGAAGAGTTGTTCTAGAGGCACAGGGAGAAGGTACACAATGCAGAAAGATTGAATGCAAAGGGTTCTTTTACCTTTTATTTCTATTCAATGCTTAGTTATTCAACACTTTTCAGTATATTGTATCATGCCATATATTTGCTCAAATTTCACTAAATTATGAAGTGACATTTGACCCTCCTTATGGTTTCTGTTGACCAATCTTTAAGAACTTGTCTACAGATTGCCAAAATGATGGTCAATTCACATTTAAAAGCTGAAATAAATGAGTTCATCTAAATGGTTAGTTTGATAAAAATCATTGTTAATTCATTTGCATTTGACCAAGTAGTGGTAACAGGTAGGTTCTACTTTATGGCTACTTATTTGTTACTAGGAGAAATACACTAATCATTGAAATCACTGCATTCTAAATGGAGTGCAGAAGGCAGGTGTCCATAGGAGCTCAAACTGTTCACTCCCAGCATTCAGGCATATCTGAAGAGCTGAGTGGGGATCTGGCTCACTGAGCTTTTACTTGCATGAAAGGGTAAGAAGTCTCTTCAGCAAGGTTTATCTAAAGGAAAGAAGAGTCAGAATTATGTGTCCATAAAAATGACTTAGCTGTCAAGTAAATTTTTTTTAAAGTTATACATCTATTTCTTTTATAAATTAGAGAAAGCGAGAGAGAGGAAGCACCTAGAATAGAGTCCCGAAGCTGCAATTCTCTTCCAGCCCTCAGTCAGCCCAGAATCGTGGGCACACCACGTGTGTCATTGGACTCAGGGAGGTCTCTGGACTTGAACAGAAACCTTCCCGCATCATGAGATTGTCTTGCAGAGTCTCATTTCCCACAAGTGAATTGCCGTGTGCATCTTAGTTGTTTGTTTGTTTTATTTTTTAATAATAAACACATAATGTCTACCACTAGGTTTGTCCTAAAGCTCTTTTCATACAGACCTATGTCTAAGTTTGAGGGCGATGAGTGGCTGTTAGGTCTAAACCAAAATAACTACTTTCATGCAATAGCCCCAGAGATATTGAGAATATGAAGTACTGCTGCTTTGAGTCCAGTATCTTCAGTAAAAGAAGAAGAGATTTTTTTTTTCTTTAACTTAGAATGCAATGATTTTTTGGCTTGTTGAGAAAAGGAGAGTACATAGGACGCTCTAGCACACTGAAGACTTGACCTTTCTCAGGGTCTAGGCCTCATGGAGGGTGAGGGAGCGAACTCTAGTGGCACTTGGGACCCACACTGCCACCTACAGCAGCTGCAGGAGACACAGCATGCTCCCCGCTCTTCACGACTGTGTTGCTCTTGTATTGGGCAGCGACATTGTAACACAGAAGCTCCTACAGTGAAGCAGTGTTGAGGCGAGGCACAACAGACTTAGAACGCTTAACAATGGTCCCCAGCACCATGGCAGTGCCAGGTGATTCTCAAGCAATCTAGTGCTTGGCAAATATTTAGTCAATAACATCAGTGCAGGGAAACTGGAGAGAAAGAAAGTGGCAGATGTGACCTTGTAAATGAAAGGCCATAAGTAATGCCCTCTGGGGACTGCAAAAGTAATTATAGGTGGTAGTTTGCAGAGGACCAAGATGGAGAAATAACATTTATTAGGTTGCTGTGGCCTGGAGAAATACAGGCCTCATAAACATTTTAATTTTGACGTTCATATGTATATAGCTCTATGCTGGGCAAAAACTAGGATATTTTATACTTCGATGACTATAGAACTCTGCTGCTTGTGCAGAATTATCTGGAAGATTACATTATATTTTTTCTCATTTAAAAATTCTCCCCTAACTATTCTAACATATTATTGTCTAGTTTAATATTTTAATGCTTAAATTCGACAATAACCTTGAGCATTTAAAAAAATGTGTATCAGAAAACCAATAATGGGACCAGCAGTTAGCGTAATGGCTATGTCGCTGGACTCCATGTAGTCGACGGTGGTTCGAGTCCTGGACCCAGTGGCTTAAACTCACACTGGGCACGTGTGCATGTGTGCCCAGGATCCCGAGAGGAGAATGGAGGATAAGGGATTGTGGCATGGCCATCCCCCCGGGGGGTGATTTCTCGCTTTCTGTCTCTGTCACTCTCTGTCTTTCTGGTGAGCGCACGTGCCCTATAGCAAAAACCTCTCCAAAAATAAAGGAAAAGGGAAAAAAAAAGAGAACCAATAACTAATTCTTTAGGGTGATTTAGATATGTGCAAAGTAGACATCAATTGTTTAAAAATAATTATTTTCTTAAGATCAAAGTAATTATTTTTGGCATAGATTCACATGCTTTAATCACCTTCTTAGCTACACCTATATCTAATAATACATCATTGGTATTTTTATGGAGAATATTTTGTCTGACGTGGTCTAATTGTTTGTGATGACATTGCCTTCGATCTTTTTAAGATTAAGGTTAATTTTAAGATTAATCTTTAGATTAATACATTTTATGGTTAATAACTTTCAATCATTGACACATTCAATTGATTCTTCTTTGTGGTTCATTCTATTCTTAAATAAAAAAGCATTTCTTTATAGGTTCCGAGGTACCTGGTAAACCTAGAGAAAATTCTTCTAAATAAAGGACATTTTCAAGCACAGCGTTTTTAGTATTGAAGTATGCACATATTTCAAACCAAATATTTTCATTGTTACTATCTTGATTGCTACTTTTAGGTAAATTTTTCTTGATAGTTCTGAAAGGTTATTTATTTCTTCCACGAATGAAAGAAACAGGGAAAGAAAGAGAAAGTGAGAGCACCCTCAACAGGCTCCTGACACCACAATCCCCACTCCACTCCCCCTCAACTGGCCCTGGCTTACAGTCATGTACGTGCCCTGGGGGGACTCAGGGAAGTCTCTAGATGTGAACGTGGAACTTTCTCATGTGTGTCAAACTTGCAGAGCATCATGTTTTGCTACTATCAATTGTCCTGTCCCCAATATATATGTTAAAAAAATGCCAAACTGGCATGTTGTTTTGTTTTCATTAAATGAATCAGTCATTCAAGAGGAGCATGTTCATTTACATGCATAGAAATGTATTAACACAATGCTTAAAGATACCACCAAACAGTATCTTGATCAATTGGTATTATCAATGAAAAGCTATGAAATTATTAACCTTATCATTAAATAAAGTGCCTCATCTTGATTCTGTAAAATGGTCATCAAATGGGGATGCTATAAAATTGTAAGCCTCCTCAGTTTCACTCCATTCTAGTACAACGTACAAATAGCCAATTAAAAATAGGAGCACCATCAAGATTCTTATAAACTGAAGTATCCCTAGTAGTGTTTCAATCATTTAATTTGGGCAGTTCCTCCCTTGCTTTATTTTCATTTTTAAATTTCATTTTCTTTTATACATTCAATCACATTATTTAGCTTACAAAGTGAATATTTCAACAGGTGAACATTTCTCTCTAGTCCAATTGATAAAACTATAAAATATCTTCAACAGAGAATACCATATTTCTTTGTCCCATTAATGCTTTGCCTCCCCATTTTTCTTCTAAATGTCCTTCCTCAGACCCTACTCTTTCATACATTATATCTGGGATTTACATCCATATACTGTGTTTCTATATCATTTAGTCAATCAGTTTTGCTAGTTGTCCTCCTTGTTTTTATAAAGATGAATGTCATATCTTCTTGTTTGAAAACTGTGTTTTCAAAAAAACTGAAATATCTTTGTTTTTTTTTGTTTTCTGACTATTTCATTAAATATTTCCAACTGATTTTGAACAAAATGCAATCAAAATTTAGATAACAATTTTTATCATTCCCACTCACACTTATGGACATTTATGACTATCCCTGCAAAACTAGTTACAAATTCACATCATTTTGCAGATATCTCCTTCCTTTGTTTTTCCCCATAAGTATGAACTCATTCTTTTACCCTGGTCCAAAGGAAACAGACTATCCATGAGAAATTCATAGTGGTTTCTAATGAACAGGTGAATTAACCTGGAAGAGAATCTGTGAAGGGCGAATCAGGTGGTGTTTCAGACATCAGTGCACATAAAAACTAGAACCAGGGACCAATCAGTGGTGTGGTGATTAAATGGCTGGATCCTATATGGTTGACTGAGTGGTTCAAGTCTTGGACATGGAGGCTTGAAAACACATTGGGCGTGTGTGCATGCATCCCAAAAATCCTGAGAAGAGAAAGAATTGCAGTATGGCCATTCTCACCAGGGGTGATTTCTCATTTTCCCCCTCTTTTTTCCTTCTGTCTCTCTCTCTCTCTCTCTCCAGTAGGTGCACATGCCCTATAGCATAAACAAAAATAACAATAAAAAAAAATTGGAACTGAATGATGAATTGCAGCAGAAAGACAAAGTGAAAGATCCAAGTAATTAAGACCGTTCAAACATGTGTAGCCAGCCATCTTTTTGGAACTCAAGCAGTTGAAAGACAGCTTCTATTACTAGCCTCAAGAGCAAGTATGGATATATTTCTTTGCAGCATTAAAGCTTTATTCTCATTATAAAAAAAGGAGTATTCAAAAGTTCATGGAAAATGCATATTGTGAAGAAGCTATCCATAAATTTCAGATTTTTTGCAGCAAAATATATTTGTACTTTAATTTCATTTTTTATATGAACCTTTGAAGTTCCCTCATACACACACACACATACACACACACATGCATATATATGTGTAGATTATGAAGTGAGACAATGATGTGCATGGTAATATCCTTGACTTGATTGTCATTTATGCATACTTTGAAAAATCATATGCATTATAAAGATCCATAATGATAAATGTAAATTTTTAAAATAAGAAAATAATACACCAGAAAAAGAAAGGAGGAAAATGTAAAATAAGAATATATTATTTCCAAGCTAACAGAGGAGGGAAATTAATTTTAAAAATCATCCTAAAAGAAGAGAAGGGAAAAAAGAACTTGAAGCAGATGGGATGAAGAAAAACACAGAGGAAAATGAGAGATTTTACTCAAATGAATCAATAATTTTATTAAATGTAAGTGGACTCAGCACTCCAATTAAAAGATGGCAGTGGGGGACAGCTGGTGCTGCAACAGTAAAACATGACAATTTGCAAGGCTAACCCACACAGGAAGGTTCTGGGTTCATATCCAGTGACCTCTTTGAGCACACTAGGCACATGCCTGTCCATGATTAGGACTGGCCAAAACTGGGTTGGACTGTGATCTCATGACCCTGTTGGGAGTGCTCTCTCTCTGTGTATCTCTCTCTTACTGTATCTCTCTCAGTCTCTCTTACTCATGGAAGATAGAAATAAATAAACCTCATTTAAAAAAACAAAGGAAATGGCTGGTGATATACACTCAAGTCTGGGTTAAAAGAGGGAAAGCACAGGGGCCAGAGGGTGGTACAGTGATAATGCGGAGGTTGACCCATGTGTAAATGTTCTAGATTCACATCTGAAGACCTCCCTGTACATAGAGGGCATGCATGTGTCTATGTTCTGGACTGGCTGAAGCTGGAGGCAATGACCTTACTTGGAAGTGTCTATTTCGTTGTCTCTTCTAGATTCACATCTGAAGACCTCCCTGTACATAGAGGGCATGCATGTGTCTATGTTCTGGACTGGCTGAAGCTGGAGGCAATGACCTTACTTGGAAGTGTCTATTTCGTTGTCTCTGTCTCTTTAATGCTCATGAAATAAATAAATAAACTTAAATAGAAAAAGAAAAAAGAAGGGACACAAAGCAGAAGTAGAAGTAGGAATAGTCTAATTGTGAACAACTTTTTTAAAGCAATTGCTCCTTCATCAATCAAGAGAAGGCAAACAGGTAATAAGCCAGTTCTGTGTCCCACAATGTCATGACTCTCTCTCTCTTCTGTTGCTATCCTTCTCTATACTCTTCCCTTCTCCCTACCACCCCACACTGTCTTCAGTGTTTGTAACTATTTTCACTGCTTATATGCCCTCCAATATTTCAATCTCCACCATAAAGTGCAGATAGTTGGTATATATTGAATGATACATACAATATCTTCCTTTCATAGCCTGGCTTGCTTCACTCAGTAATAAATCTTCCATATTTGACCACTTTCTATCAAATGCCTGGGTCTTGTTTTTTTTTTTTTTTTTTTTTTTTTAATGGTTGAATAGTATTCCATAGAGTGTATGTGCCACACAGAAATGGTGAAATGGTTTACCTGTTGATGATAACATGTACAGTATTCTCATTTGGGCTGGTCTGAGAACTATTTCATGTTAGGAAATTCTTTTTACAAGCCAAATGATAAATAGTGACTGATTATTTTAAAAAAATGAGAATAAAAAGTAATAATAATAATCTTTAAAAAATGAAAAGCTATTTGATGATGATGTGGACAGTAATGTCTTTGTCTTAACTAATATGCATGGTAATTTTGTTGGAGAAAGAAATGTTATACACTGTAAAGATATATGTGATTAGCAAGATTATCTTTCATATGGAAAGGAAGGCTAAAAACATTCTCAGATAAACAAGACCTGAAAGAATTTGCCAATAGCAGACCCACTCTTCAAGAGTTCTGAAAGAAGTGCTCTATTAGGAAAATGAATGCTCTAAACTTTTCTTTCTTTCTGACCCTTCTGCAATTAGAAAATATTTGAGAGTATTCTTATTTTGTCTCAAAAGGATTCTGTGTATAAGTTCAATAATGCTTGTTGCATTGAATCAGAAATTGGAAATACTAATTATTGGACAGGGCTTTGACTGGAATGTCATGTCTGAAGATTAATCAGAAAACTATGGAATTAAGATGGTTCTCAAGTAAGCCAACAGAAGCTCTTAGAAAGATGGCCTGGCATCATAAATAGTTCTGCCTGACAGAGAGGATTAGAGAAGATACATGAAAGAATTTATAACATAAAATAACCTGGAGTTTTCCAGCCCAGCATTGTAATCAGTAGAGATTGCAAAAGAGCAGAGAATTATCTTGAGAAAGACTTTGAAGGAAGAAAAAGAGACTGATCTTTGCTAGCAGATGGTGTATCAGAGAACTTGGTAGGAAGGGCTGAATTGAGAAGGTTTATGTGTGACTTGTGTGCTGGGCATTTGCTTTTCAACAATTTGAGTACTTGACATGTAAATATTTTTGAGAAAATATTTAAAGCCATACTGTCTCTATTGTTATAGAGTCACAAACAAAATTATACAAAATAATAAGAAATATTTGAACATTTATCATTAAAATTCAGTATTTTGAAATTTTGAAAGTTGTTTATTAACTGTCAAGAACTATGGAATATGAGCAAAATTTTTTTGATATGTAAAGTAAATGTGGAAAAATTTAAAAATAAATAAATAAATAAATAAATAAATATATATACGTGATTAAATGTAACATAAAAATATAATAATAAATAAATTTTAAAAAGAGAATTCAACTAACATAAAAAAAAGAAAAGGTAAACACATCGGGCCAGCAGATGACGTAGTGGTTACGTTACTGGACTCCCACATGGCCAACTGTTGTTTGGGTCCTGGACCCAGTGGCTCGAACATCACAACAGAAGTCTGTGCATGCATGCCCAAGATCCCTGGAGGAGAATGGAGGAGAAGGAATTGCAGCATGGCCATCTCCCCTGGAGGATGATTTCTCACTTTCCCTCTCACTGTCTCTGTCTCTTTATACAGTGAGTGAGCATGCCCTATGGCAAAGATCTCTTAAAACAAAAAGGAGAGAGTGAGAGAGAATGCATTCCTAACACATGCTTCTGCATACTCAATCACTTCCTTGGATTGACTATTTCTCCATGTTTAGTGAAGGCATTCAGGTAGGTTAGGAAGGAACTTGACACACTGAATACCCATTTGGAAACTCGTTTTGAAATTCTTGATGAGTATTAAATATCTTGGAACAAAGTTCAAACAAAGGTTAGGACTGGGATTAAGACTTGTCCACAAAGGTATGTAGTATGTGGCATATTTCAACCCCTGCCAAATGGGATGTGCTTTCAGGTACAGCTCATAATGAAGTCTATGAGAAACCTAAACCCTGTGTATATTCTTCTGCTATTAAAACTTAACACTTGCCCAGTTAGTGCAGCCCTTAAATGTGACTGGCTATATTCTATTCTTGTCAGGTCAGTGAAAGAAATTTGATCATAGGTAAGCATGGCCCTGGGATTATTTCAGCTGTTAAATTGATAAATTCTTGCTAGAGAGAAGGTATTTTCTATACTGCTTTAACTCCAAATAATGAACTAAAGGATAGTGAGATAAAACATCCTTGTTCTGGTATACTGACTAGTAAGGTGATTTTTAAAAGTTCTCTCCTCTTGGTTTCCATGAGTTTGTGTTGTCCCCTTGTGTGAACTGAACCTAGGATCCAGATTTTAAGGAACAGAATATGACCAAAGTCATGGAACATCCGTGCCAAGATTAGGTACCACACATCAGTAACTCCTGCCTTGCTATCATCCTTGCAAGCACTCTCTCTGTGGCTCTTCTTTCTTGCCTGCACTGGGGAAGCAAGTTGACATATTTTAAGGTATCTTATGGAGAGACCCCATATGGCAAAGAATTCAAGGTGGCTTCTGGCCAATGGCCAGTGAGTTAATGAGGTTCTTGGCCCCAAAGCCTTCAAGGCACTGTCAACCACTGTGCATGGAAGTGAGCTCTAAAGCAAATTTTTGCTCAGCAGCACATTAAGATGACATCAGCCAGGGAAAAGTCCCTGAGCCAGACGACCCAGGTAAGACATCATCAGATTCCTAATGTATAGAAACTAAGATAATAATGATTGTTTCAAACCATTGAGTTTTGAGGTAATTGTTACACAGCCATGGATAACTAACACACCAGATTATAGAAGTTGTAGGACTTGGGAGTGGGGCACATATTGGAGAGTATGTATATATATTTGGAAAGAGTATGTATATATATTTGTGTTTGAGTCAACCCAGACAGGATCTGTGTGACAGATATTCCACACACAGTTTATAATCATTGCAACAATCTGGCAAGTATGATGTTATTCACATATTTGGTTACTGGATTCTGAACATATAGTTAGAACATGATAGTTGAGAAACCGAAGTCTCTCTTACTTTGAAGTCCTGGTTCTTTCATCTGCATTAGAGGCAGGGGTGGAAGTAAAAATCATAATTGCCTGTGGATCTTTTCAAGTTAGTATGTCACTTCACTTTCCTGTGGTTCTAATGAACAGAATGGCGCCACAAAGTGGGGTGGCACTAGAAGAGTACTGAGCTTACAAGTTTAGCCATATCCTACGCAGTTTGGACCCGTAAGCGGAAAAATAAGAATGGCACATTTCAAGCAGGTTCTGACTGAGGATATGGCAGTCCTTAGAATCCTCCATGATAATTACGGAGGTGATCATGTGAATTTGATATTCTGGTATTAGGTTGTTTTAAATTTATGACACCCAGAGCTCCACTATTTGATAGGCTCAATATATAGTCTGAAGTGTGCCAGATTCTACCTCAGTTACAAACAAAAGTTGGCAAGGAGGGTTTGGCTGACCATGGACACACTGGGGATATAGGAAATGTGTGCTAGGTGCTGCTTTCATCTGGTGGTGGGAATACGATTAGGAGAAAACAGAAGGGCCACTGCAGTGGTGCATGGTAGGAAGATCTGGGTAGTCCTGAATGTTCTTGGAGTGACTTTTAGAGATGAGTAGGCAGTTATAAAATCAACTAGACTCTAAAAATAGGCTGTAGCTCTCTCACCAGCTCCAAAACCAAGTCCAAGGTCTCTTCTCTTTTCTTTTGAAGAGAGATTTTTACTATATATAGGGTGTGTGTGCTCGCCAGAGTGACAGAGAAACAGGAAGCGAGAAATCACCCCCCAAGGGGGATAGCCACATTGTAATCTCTTTTCCTCCATTCTCCTTTCAGGATTTTGGGCACACACACACACAAGCTCCCAGTATGAGTTTTAAGCAACTAGGTCTGGGACTTGAACTGCATCAACCAAGTGGGAGTCCAGCGATGTAACCATTATACCATCTGCTGGTCCCCCAAGGTCTCTTTCCTATTATTGACCCCAGCAACAGCTTCCCCACACCCAGCCTTTGAAGGAGCAGAAGTGAGCCTCTCCTTGGAGAGGCGAGGCTCATGCTAATCACAGTCTTGCTGCCTCTTCATACTTACTAGTGAAGGACATTGCAATCAACAGACAAAGACCACAGTTTCTCTTGAAGCAGGAGATTTGAGTGTGTGTGTGTGCACGTGTGTTTGTTTTCAATGCCTTCCTGGCACCTCCCTGCATTTTCCACAGAGGATTTTTCTAGAGTAGCGCTACCCAGTAAGGTAGTCAGTCGCCAAATGAGTCTATGCAACACTTGAAGTAGAATCAGGAGACTGAAATTTTAAATATAATTTTAACTGATTTAAATTTAAACAAGCAGAGTTGGCTGGTAACTCTTGTGTCAGGTAACAGTTTTAGAGGCTATTCTCATTATATTGTTCATTTGTTAATTGATTTTTGACTAATATTTGTAGACATTCTCTATGTACCAGACACTATATTTAGAATTTTGCAGGTACTCCTTAAATTTTTTGCAAAACCTGATGAGGACAATTATAATATTTCTATTTTCCAAAGTAGAAAGTTAAATCTCAGAGAGTTGAAATAGCCTGCCAGAGTCACACAGGCAAGATACAGGATTCAAAACAAAGTCTTTCTGGCTCACGTCCTGTGTTTCTTGTACAGAACAATGAGGGGACTATGTCAGCAGAAATGGAGGGTGAAAGAAACAGACACAAGACAATTAAAATATAACCCTTGTTTATAATGGGTTCTCTCATTTTATTGCTTATTGTAAACACTTTGGCCACAGCAAATATGTTAGTTTTTAAATAACAATTCAGAGTTTCACATCTCATACTATTTTTCTCCAGGAACCATTACTATGAAAACAATCAGCAAACTCCAAAAGTCTATACTGCTAATGTGCACATTTACTCTATTATGACACTAAACACAAAGAACACAAATACTCATCTATTGTAGGTGTATGGGTTTGTGATATACTTTAAGTGAGACCATAAACAACTCAAAGAAGAGAGATGGCATGCATTGCAACGGTATCTAGGTGAATAATCTATGCAGACTATTGGAAGAACACAATAAATGTTTATTGATGGTTAAGATGAAGATAATTAAATTTTCACTAGCCTTTTCTCTCTGTTTGTCTTAAGAAATATATGGCACATTTGCAACCAACATTCTCAAAAGTCACAAAAATCACAGAGACCTTGGCACTTTAAGTGTCATAGCTGCAGTGTAATTGGGTCTGATCACACTTGCAGAAGAGAAATAAATTAAAGCATATGTACTATTAAAATTGTGCTAACACATCACATAAATCAGGGAGCCCTTCACTTGAATAGACTAGAACAGCTAAAGGTTTTGCATCTTCATAACTAAGAAAATCATCAATGCCCCCAGATCAAGCAAATCATTCACAACTAATAGAGAATGTATTTCTCTCTCTCTTTAATTGCCAGAGGGCATGTGCACAAGTCAGAGAGAGAGGGAGAGAAAGTACACTCCAATAGGGTGTTCTTTGGGGTATGCATGAAAATGCATCTAGCATGTTTTTCAAGTCACCAGGGCCAGTATTTGAATTGTAGTCAGCAGTATGGGATCCAGCTGTCAACTCACAGCACTTACCCACAGCACCATGGGCCAGTCTGAATCCAGACTTGGACCTCATGGGTACTTAAACTCTACTGAAAGGAGACCATTATATTTTCTGGTGTTGGAATTTGCAAATAAAACATGTTACTTGTAACTACTAAGTTTCCTAACTATTAATACAAGTTCAGATACAGTAATTTATACCTTAAGGCATTTCTTTTTATTATTTTATTCAGCAAAATTCTTGATACCATTTTGTGGTTTCACTGAACTATGATGTTATTGGAGTCAACATTTTAGATTTAATTTTTTTTTTTTTTTTTTTTGGAGAGGTTTTTGCTATAGGGCACGTGCACTCGCCAGACAGACAGACAGAGACATAGACACAGAAAGCGAGAAATCACCCCCCAGGGGGCATGGCCACGCCGCAATCCCTTCTCCTCCATTCTCCTCTCAGGTTCTTGGGCATGCACGCACATGCGCCCGGCGTGAGTTTTAAGCCACTGGGTCCAGGACGTGAACCGCGGTCGACTACGTTGGAGTCCAGCGACATAGCCATTACGCTAACTGCTGGTTCCCGACATTTTAGATTTAATTGTAAAATGACACAAAATTTCAAGCATCAGGTCCCAATGCTCATATATAATTTTTTTTTTAATGGCCAGAGGGCAGGTGCACTTGCCAAAGAAGAGAGAGAGAGAGAAAAAAAAAAAAAAAAAAGGGACATATTCATGCTACAATCCCTTCTCCTCCATTTCTCCTTTTGGGATTTTGGACATGTGTACACACATGTCTAGCATGTTTTCCAGGCCACCAGGGCCAGAATTTAAACTGAGGCTGGACATACAGGATTCTGTTCCCTTAATCATTAGGCTTCAAAGTCAGACCATATATACATTTTTAAATACACAAAAGGACACATAAAAATATAAATGTTACGGTCACTGGCAGCAAAATATGGCACATTATAATTATTTATTCAATGTCTTTACTTCTAAAGGTAGGCACTTCATAAACTTTGTATTTTGATATAAGGCAACAATTTGATGTCAGTATCTTAATCTTTTTCATTAATTATATATATTTTTCAAGATAATAGATTATTAAAATTTTATTAAGAGACAAAAAAATATTGTCTAGGCTACATTTGAATGAAATTCCGTGGAAGGGAATCCGAACTTTATTTTTTTCCATTGCTTCTTTTGTAAGCCTCCGATCTATCTTCATGGTCAAAGTCTGAGAGTTTGCACCCTAACCTGAAATCTCTCAGAAATATTTGACTTCTCATCTTTTACTCTGAAGTGAAGTATTTGTTGCCTGTGGAAATTTAACTTTTGTCCTGATTCACTAAATAAAGGCAGATGATTTCTGGGTGGCTAGTATTGAAGAGTTCCTTCCTTCAAAAATCTGTCAAATCCTTTGGTCCTGTTCTTACTCTCCAATTATAAACATGATTTAACTATTCCTGTTATTTTCACTTTGAGAGACAGAGAGGTTCACTTCCCATCTGCTGAAAACACGAGCAGGAATTTTGAGGCCCAGTCAACCCATCTACTATTTAATTTAGAAGTCCCTCTAGAGCATTTCTCTACCAGATAGTCAGCCAGGTTCTGTTTGAAGTCTTGTAACAGCGAGCTTCACTATGCAACCTAGTTAGTAAGAAAACTCCAATTGCTCTTTCTTCTACTGAAAGCAAAGTTTCTTTTTGTAACATCCATCTAGTGCCTCAAACAATGCCAGGCACACAATGAGTTCTCAGGCACTCAATATGCATTTATCGAGGAGTGAAAGAATAATTCTAGTTCTGACTTGTAAAGCTACATAAGGTTGGTTCCTTCTGTAGGCCAGGCTATTCTCCTGTTTTACTTAAGCCTTTTCCTTTGTAAGATCAGTATTGAAATTCCTTCATCTAGTCCTTAAACGTAATTATCAGGTGCTTTGTGAATCTCATTTCTCTTCTTTGAATGTGCTTACATGGATCAGTAGTTCCCTAAAATGTGGTCCTTTAGAACCAAAAGATACCCTGGATAAGGCAGCTCTGAGCAGGTGAGGACCCTGCACCTGTCAGTGTGAACATTCCACCTGACATGCTGCTCTCACCCCAAAGAGTACTCTGCAGAACAATCCTTCCCTGCCTGTTTCTGAGCTGAGGCGTTTTATTCCAGACAAGAGCATGGACTGGTCCATATTCTGTTGTGGGAGAAGGATTACTTCCTTGAATTTCCAGGGTAGGGAGGGGGTGGCGAACGCTGTACTGAAACCTGTGGGGTTGGGGAGTACGGAGGAGGCAGGTCTGCACAATGTTCCATCTCGTGGTCGTAACTATAGGGTGGAGGTGCCACTGAAAAAGAAAGGAAACGAGCATCAGGCATTTAGCAAACCGTGTCTACTGTGTTTTAGCCGGTGAGCTGGAAACTTTGTGAGAGGACATAATAATCTTTGTCTGAAAAATGCTTGTTTTTCTTAATATTTTTTTTATCAGATTGGGGACACATATGTATGAAAGGTTGGGTGCTCTAAAATGTGATGCCAGATGTCAAACTGTTTAGAATTGGCAGCTTGGAGATGATATTTTTTGGGAATTTGCAACTTAGAGCAAAAGCACAGAAGCAGGACGACACTTTTGTTTAAGAGAAAGTTAAGATTGAGGGCAATGATATTGAGAGGTGACGTATCATCATCATGGTGGGTGTTGATGTCATGGATGAAATGTGCCTGTGGAGTTATCAGAGATGTTTTTGAATGTGTTAGTGAATATGTTTTTTTTTTTTTTTTTGAGAGGTTTTTCGCTATAGGGCACATGCGCTCGCCAGACAGACAGAGAGAGACATAGAGACAGAAAGTGAGAAATCACCCCCCAGGGGGGATGGTCACGCCGCAATCCCTTCTCCTCCATTCTCCTCTCGGGATCTTGGGCATGCACGCACACGCGCCCGGCGTGAGTTGTAAGCCACCGGGTCCGAGACGCAAACCACGGTCAACTACGTGGGAGTCCAGCGACATAGCCATTACGCTAACTGCTGGTTCCCTGTTAGTGAATATGTTTTGAGATGACCCTTTCAGCTGTATGAATAGAGATCAAAGAATAGCTGATAGATGGAATAGCACATATGAGGGACTGCAAGGGTCTCAGACAGAAGCGGGGAAAACACGTAAGAGCACTTGAACAGCTGAGTGTTTGGGCAATGATGGCGATGTGTGAAAAGGGAAGAGAAGGTGGAAGAAACGGTTGAGGTATTGGGTATTCATTATGAGACTTCTGTAACTTGGAGTGTTATGGGGCCATTACAGAATTAAGAAGGAAAATAAATGGAGGAAAAACAGGTTTGGGAATGAGGCAAAGAATTTAATTTTGTGAATCTTATTTGAAAAAAATTTAATTAATTTTTTACTGTAACATATGTCTGGGTTTTAAAATCATATTTACACTTTATGATGGTAACTATGTAGTAAAGTTTTTAGTGATCTCAATTCCATCTTCAAGGTTGAAAGAGAGGTATTACTTGGGCTGAAATTCATCCATGTCTTCAGGAACTGAATCATTCCTCAACATCTGAGCAAGGAATCTGATGATTCACCAGTAACTGATGCACCATCAGAATCCTGATTCTATTTGGAAATTACTGTTTTTGAATGTAGCCTATATCACAAGGCTAGTGTCATAATAATGCAAATAAATGGGCAAGCTCTTAACATTAGAATGGCAGTAAAGAACACGCAATATCTCCACAAACTAATTTCCAAACCATGCCCTTCCTGAAAAGAATTTGACAGTGTTCTGAAAAACAGGCATATACAAATAGAGCCTCAACTGCTATGTGGACACAAATACTGCCTTCTTCTACATCCCTTTGGCCTGCTTTTCTACCAAGATCTTGATGATCTGAACCATTTACTGGTTTCTGTATCATTGGAGGATGCCAGGAACCAGAACTGAGTGTAAGAGAAAGAGGGGACCAGCAGATGGCATAATGAATAATATGCATAATGTCTCTGGATGCCTACATGGCCAGCCATGGTTTGAGTCCTGAACCTGGCAGCTTGAAACTCATGCCAGGCACGTATATGGCATGCATGCTCAAAATCCCGATGGGAGAATGGAGGAGAAGGGATTGGGCATGGCCATATCCTCTGGGGGAGGGGGGAGGTGATTTCTTGCTTTCTGTTTCTCTGTCTCTGTCTCTCCTGTGAGTGCATATGCCCTATAGCAGAAATCTCTCTTAAAAAAAAGAGAATGATGGACCACAGAATCAAGGGGGATGCCCCCCCAAGTACTGCTCTCCCTCTGAATAGTGCTCTTATAACCAAAGGCTTTTTTTTTTTTTTTTTTTTTTTTTAGCAAGACTCTAGTGGGCTGAAGAGGCTGAGGTTTTCATCAGATGACATAACTTTGTAAAAAAAATCAGCAATGGCCCAGACAGGTGGTGCAATATACAGGCCTGCAGTGCTGGGAGCCACATGGTCAGCTTTATTTTGGATCCCCAGGTCAGCCTGAAAACATATCAAGTGCTCTGCAGACCTGAAGGCCTGGAAAAGGAGCTTGTGCATGAAGGAACCCTACTGAGGTTGCTTTCTCTCTTTCTCTCATTCTCTTTTTCCACTGGAAAACAAAAACAAGAACAAAAATAAAAACAAAAACATAAAACAAACAAACAAAACCAGCCAGGATGCATATAGCTTCTCCAATGTTCCTTCAGACCCTGGTAGGCTGGGCTACTCCATGCTGTTTTCTACAACAAAATGGAGTAATTCTTGTAGAGCCTAAACACTCATTCCCTCTGCATTTACACCCACTCCCTGGCTTCATTATATCCAGGAGGACTGAAGCAAAGTGATTTATAATACACTTCATCCAAGCCAAGAAAGGAAACACTTCAGCATCCATGTAAAGTAGAAAGCTCCAGCTGGATACCAATTGGACTGTTTCTTAGAAGCTTGTGGCTCTATGTTTTTATGTGGAATCTTTCCCCTGCCTCCCACTTGAGAAACACACACAGGCTGATTCTGCGGATTGGCTCCACATCACTCTCTGTCACGAAGCCAAAGCATGTGTTTATGCGTCCGTAACAAAGCATTTATATTCTGCCATCTGCATAAAAAACTGCTGGAGGACATTTCATCAAGAATCCCTATGGTTTATGCAGCTGCATGTTGAACATGAAAATCTGAGACATGAAAGTGTTCTTTCATTCATCTAACCTTTGGATTTTGATAAAGTGATAATATAATGTTGGAGAATGGTATTTTGAGGACTATCCATTATACGATAAACATGGCACATCTTTTATAATGTCATCCACCAGAAGACACTCTGAAATGCTTACATAATTGTGTGCACTGTTTTACCTTTCTTTCTTGCAGATAAGTTTCTAGCTGAAAGTAACTTATTAAAGCATCAATTTTAGAATTCTGATTAATCCTAAGAAGTTTTGTTCTTTTTCTACAGGTCAAATAATCTTTAAAAGATGTGTGGTTGCAGTTAGAGATACTGTGCCTTTGAAAATCTTTCATAACCAATATTCCAATTCTCTGGTTTAAGTAGAGTGAATATGCCATTTATCCTCAACGTCTGAGATAGCTGTATACAATTTGAAAATGTTTATGGATGCTATGAAACTCAGAGGAGAAATTTAATGCTGCCACCCATTCTGGCCAATATTTCTACAGCTAATGCGATAGAAGATGCATGATGCTACTGAAGTTATTCCATACTATTTTAGAAAATTTAGAAATAGAAGAAAATGATTCACAATTTTGTCACCTCAATTTAGTAAGTAATATCTTTGTATACTATCTTGCAGTCATTTATGTGTATTTATATCCTTGCAGTCATGTAACATGGTATATATCTTTTCATTTTGTATTATAACATACCAATTTTCATATTCTTTTTAAGCCACACTTTTTCAACAGGGCATGTACACTCACAGGAGAGAGACAGAGACAAAAAGAGAGAGAAAGTGATAAATCACCCCCAAAAGAGATGGCCATGCTGCAATCCTTTCTCCATTCTCCTTTTGAGATTTTTGGCACACATGGACAAACAGCTGTGTCCGGGACTCAAACCATGGAGTCAGCCATGTGGGATCCAGCACCTTAACCACTATGCCACCCACTGGCTAGCTACAAATCCTTTATAAACTTTATTATGAATAGCTGCATATTATTCCATTGACCATTCATTTATTTTCAGGTTAATTTTTTATTGCTATAAATAATGAAGTGATGTATATCTTCATATACATAGATTTTTAATCATTATTTTGAATTATTTCTTCAGTATAGAATATCAGAAATGCACGAATGTGCTCAAGTAACGTAAATTTTATAGCTTAGAGCACATCGTGAAACTATTTTCAAGAAGAATTCATTAAAAATAGGACTCCCATGTGATCTAGCAGTCTCACTGCTAAGCTCCTATTCATGAAACGGAAGTCAGAGTATTACAGGGATATCTGCACCCCCGTGACTACTGTGGCCCTGTTTGCAGTAGTCAAGGTATGGGATCAACCTAAGTGTTCTTTACAGATGATTAGATAAAGAAAATGCGCACACATGTGTACACACACACACACACACAACGGATTCTCACTTACATGTGGAAACTAAAAATGTGGACCTCATAGAAGTGGAGAGTAGAATGTGATTACTAGAGGCTGGGAAGGGGGGTAGAAGAGAGGGAGATATTGGTTATCGGATACAAAATACAATTAGATAAGAGGAACAAGTTCTAGTATTCTTTTTTTTTTTTTTTTCTTTTTTTGGAGAGGTTTTTGCTATAAGGTGCGTGCGCTCGCCAGACAGACAGAGAGAGACAGAGAGATAGAAAGCAGGAAATCACCCCCCAGGGGGATGGCCACGCCGCAATCCCTTCTCCTCCATTCTCCTCTCGGGATCTTGGGCACGCACGCACATACGCCCGGCGTGAGTTTAAGCCGCCGGGTCCGGGACTCGAACTGCGGTCGACTACGTGGGAGTCCAGCGACATAGCCATTACGCTGACTGCTGGTCCCAAGTTCTAGTATTCTTTAGCATAGGAGGGTAACTATAGTCAGCAATAATTTACTGTATCTTTTTCATTTTCTTTCTTTTTTCAGTTTGCTATAGGGGGGTACGAGCTTGCCACTTGCCAGAGAGAGACAAAGTCAGAGAGAGAAGGAAAGTGAGAAAGCATCCCCTTAGGGTAGATGGCCATATTGCAACCCCCCTCTTCTCCATTCTCTTCTTGGGAATTTGGGCACGCGCGCGCGCACACACACACACACACACACACACACTCACACAATCTTTTTTTCAAACCACCAGATCTGGGATTCAAACTGTGAAGTTGGCCTCCTGGGATCCAGTTGCCTTAACCACCAGGTCACTGGCTAGCCCCTCACCGTATATTTCAAAACAGCTAATAAAATTTTTTGAATATTCCCAACACAAATTAATGATGAATGTTTGAGATTATGAGTACACTAATTATCTCAATTTGATCATTATACATTGTATTTGTATACTGCAAAAGTTGTATCACACTCCACAAATATGTACAATTATTTTATGTCAATTAAAAATAGAAAAAAAAGAAAAATTGTTTCATTTTGTAAGGGAATGAGCAAGGTAACAGACACACCATTTAATATTTTGGTAAATTATTAAGTAAAAATGTTTAGCTCTTTATCACGTCTTTAGTAATGGCTGAGTGACATTATTCTATATGTTGTCTACTATTTGTAATTCATATTGGGTACATTTTTAAATTCCAGACTGACTATTTAAAAACTGGGATTTTAATTAGAACTAAGATATAATTAAGATCACAATTCAAATATGCATAAGCATACAAAGCTATATATCATTCCTTCTAAGAATAACTGTCAAAATAGCTTATTTTATTAATCAGTTTTTACTTTATTGACATTCTTCTTCATCTTTTTAAACCTCTTCTGTGTTATTTGCCAGCTTTCTTTTTCATATTTTGATATATAATCATTTCATTTTTGAATTTATTCATTCAAATTCATATATTAGATGCTTCTTTAGATCTGTTACTTAATTTGGCATATTTTTGCATCAAAAGTCTTTTCCAAGTTTTTAATTTTGATTAAGCAAGTTGTCTAAATGTGGCCTATTAAATAGTTCTCATTTTAACATTGTTTTGTTATGTTTCCTTTAGAGTACATAAAATTCTAATCTACTTGATCTCTTTTAATAACCAAGGCTTATATTTCTATACCAGAAATATCTCATTTTAATTATTACTGATTTTAAGAAATTTTTAGTATCTGGTATAACTGGTAAATCTCATGACTTATTTTTAAAGACAATTTCTAATATTATTACTAGGAACAAACCTCCTTCACTCTACCCTAAACACCACTCACTACTCACAATTCATCTGACCCTTACCCCAAGTAGAGAGTTTTGTTTTGTTTTTATTTTAAATGAGAGAATGAATGTGTAGGAAAGAGAAACAGAGGGAGTGAAGTGGGAGGCATAAAGTCAGAGAGAAAAAGAGAGAGAAAGAAAGAGTTATGTTTTGACAAGTTCTCACCATGTCACCATCCCCCTGTCCCAGCCTCCCAGCCAGCCAGGACTGCAGGCATGCACCCCTGTGCACAGCCTCTTTAGGTTGTGTTGGGAACCAAACCCAGGCCTCCTGTGCAGCTCAGCAATCATGCAGCAGTGCCTTCCTGGCTGAGCCACTGCAGCTGGGTCAAAGGGTTTAAATGAAAGCCCACAAAACTTCTGACCAGGCCTTCATCACCCGCTCCCAGCTACGCAAACGCAATACTGACATTTCTCCTCTAACATGCTAATATATCTAGAACCTCTTGTTCCAAAGAGTCCTGTTAAGTTTCCCATCCTCTATCACCATGAGAAAGAGGAGCTCCCTGAACATCCTTCATTGTAGACCTTTAATCCTAGAAGGCATTGTGCAAGTAATCTAACTGATTTTGCAAATTTTACCCACCCACTTTCACCGTGCTGCGTGGAGTTTTGTCATCAGAAAATCTCATGTGTCCTCACTCTCTCCTTTACTATGTTACTCCAGCTCAGCACAAAAGGAGGGTCTCTCTTGATTGTGTCTATGTTCTCAAAGAAATGAGATCTGTTGAGTAATCATTTATGAGAGTAAGAAAGACTGAGATTTTTGAGTTTTTGAGAGGAGAGAAAAATGTGAAAGATATTATCCACTTCATCTTCTTACTCTAATTAACCCAGATTTTTTTTTTTTTTTGGAGAGGTTTTCGCTATAGGGCGCGTGCGCTCGCCAGACAGACAGAGAGAGACATAGAGACAGAAAGCAAGAAATCACCCCCCAGTGGGGATGGTCACACTGCAATACCTTCTCCATTCTCCTCTCGGGATCTTGGGCACGCACGCACACGCGCCTGGCGTGAGTTTTAAGCCACTGGGTCCGGGACGTGAACCGTGGTCAACTACGTGGGAGTCCAGCGACATAGCCATTATGCTAACTGCTGGTTCCCAATTAACCCAGTTTTTCATGAGAAGATGGCTTCCTCTGCAGATCTATCAAATTAGAGCTGTTTGGGTTGGCAGGTGGCAGGTAGTTAAGGTGGCTGGCCTCCACGGCTTACAGTATGGTTTGAGTCCTAGGCCTGATGGCTTAAGAAACACACCATCGCTCTCTCTCTCTCTCTTTGTGTGTGTGTGTGTGTCCAAAATCTCCAAAGAAGGGAGAAATGGAGAATGAATTGGGTGCGACCATCCTCTACGGTGTATGTGTGGGGTGTCTTTTTCGCTGTCTTTTTCTTTCTCTCTGGCGAGTACACACAGCCTCTGGCAAAAAATTAAAAAGAAAAAAAAAAAGAAGAAAAATTCAAAACAAAACACCAAAAAGCCAAAAAGAAAATCACAAAACAACCAGAGTTCTTTTTCTTCCACATCCTATACCCTGCAGGGCTAGGAGGAGGTGCTCAGGATAATCTTGATTTTCATAACCATTTTCCAAACCATTATCTATACTCCCTCTTAAAAACCAGAGACCTTCTGTAACACACATGCCAACAAATTATACTACTTTTTACTCCTCTTTGTTCGTTTCTATGGCATTCCCTGCGCCAAGCCCTTATTCAATGAATACTTAGCATCTGGCTCATGGTATTTCTTTACACCATAACTGCTGTTATTATTCTAAGTGATTTCAACATCCAGGGAATCCTACTTCTCAATCCCTTGACTTTTTGCCTTCAGTATTATTTTTCTTATCTTTAAACTAATTGTGAACCTTTTCATTAGCAATAATGCCACTATTTTGCAAATGTGACCACCAGCCTTTATATTTTTAGAATACCTGTTCTATCACATCTTGGACCTCATCTGAATTTCCAACTTACCAATGTCAATGAAGACAAAAATGTTGGGACCAGCAGTTGGCGTAATGGCTATGTCGTTGAACTCTCCTGTAGTCAACCTCCGTTTGAGTCCCAGACCCGGTGGTTTAAACTCATGCCAGGTGCATGTACATACATGCCCAAGATCCAAAGAGGAGGATGGAGGAGAAGGGATTTTGGCGTGGCCATCCCCCCGGGGGTGATTTCTCACTTTCTCTCTCTCTGTCTTTCTTGCGAGCACACGTACCCTATAGGGGAAAAAAAAATGTTAAACTGGCCCAGCCCTGTAGCCTAGTAGTTAAGGGATCTATGTCCTATGTGGCCAGCTGCAGTTTAAATCCTGACCCTGACAGGTTGCAAAACAAGCCAGGTACATACCCTAAATCCTGACAAGATGGGGAGATGGAGGAGAGGGGATTATGGCATGGCCATGCCCTATGAGGGGGCGTCTTTCTCCCTCTCTTTGTCTCTCTCTGGCAAGCACACATGCCCTCTGGCAATCAAAAAAAGAAAAAGACTAAGTTGATGCCATCTCTTTCCATTCTTCATAACCTTCTTTATTCAGCTTAGATTTATGGTCCATCACCAAAACTACTTCTATGCATCTGTTGTCAATGTTCTTATCTCTTTCTCTCCCTTTGCCTAGCAGAAGTGAAGATGAAATTCACCACTTTCGCTATCTCAATTTTGCATCCAGAAGTTTCATGTGCTTAGAGAAAAATGCACAGTCATGCTGAATGAGCTCACTTTAAGTAAATGACCATTTTCTCAAGTGTGGTGGCCCTTATCATTACTCAAAAGTGGTAGTTCTTTAGGCATTTTATACTTCCCTTTTTCTGAGATTACTGTCTTATGTTTTCTTCTATCTCCTTAGCTTCAAACACTTCATGAAACCTCTTGGTCCTCAGAAGAAGAGAAAACAGGCACAAGCAGAAGAGAACCTCATTGTGCTGTGACCACCGGACTCCCAGCTCCCTGCCTCTGTGCCTCTGTGCTCGGTTTTAATTAATGAGCTGTCTCTGATTCTAGCACTTCTGCCATATGTTGGAACTAATTCTTCCTCATATTCAAGGACACTGGTTTTCAATAAACTTTTGTTCTATATTCATCAATTTCTACCTGGGTATTTCCTATCAATGCACTAGCAAAATCCAAGATGCCACAATCTGGATTTCTCAGTGTGAAAAAAAAAAAATATCTCTTGACTTTGTTTTCATTCTGTTTTTTCTGTTTTATAAAAAAATTCCTCAATTTTAGCACATGCTAGCTGTAATCATCATATGATGCATTCATAAAATTTGTTTGCAGCATTAGTTCTATGAGTATAGCTAACATGACATCAAGAGGGCTTTCTCACTTTATACTTGAAGTCTTTGACCTGTACTGAAAAAGTTGCCTGGGTAAAGACTGTCACATTCATTGCATCCATTTGGTTTTCCTCCAGTATGAGCTGGAGCTTCTAGGTAAAGGCCTTGTCACAGTCACGATATTATTACAGAAAACTCTGCAGTAGGAATTTGTGCTCCACACAGAAGTTACACGTGAGATGGAGTTTTTGTCATATTAGGTACTAATATAGCAGTTTTATTTAGTATGAGTACAGGTTTGTAGTATCTAAGGTTTACCAAATATTCAAATTTTTCCCATGTTCAGTCCATATACTAATAAGCTTGCTCTCATTTGTTTACCTACTGATGTGCAGAGAGTACTGATCCATTAATAAAGCATTTCCAAGACATTAAACAAACTTACATGTATTTGTTCTCATATATGTATATATATGTATATATATAATTTATACATATTAAAATATATATATACATGTACATAGTCATTGGAAAAGTCATAGGAAAGTATTTTTTGACCATTTTATGCAAAAATGCATCATAACTTTGCTGATGACCCAATATATATAGTGGGGTCAGCCTGCACCATGATGGTTAAGGCTGTTGCACCCCTCAGGGTTGACATTGTGGTTCCAGTCCTGGATCTGGTAGGTTGAAAAACACATGGGGGGCTAGCAGGTGGTGTAGTGGTTAGGGTGCTGGACTCCCATCAATGGTGGTTTGAGTCCTGGACCTAACAACTTGAAAATTGTGCCCGGCACATTGTGTGAGTGTTGAAATCCCAAGGAAACGGAGAAGAGATTGCACCATGGCCCCCTCTGGGGGGGTGATTTCTCACTTTTTCCTCTCTCTCTCTCTTCTCTCTCTCTCTCATAAATGCACATGCCCTGTGGCAAAAAACCTTAAAAAAAAGAAAAAAAGAAAAAAAAAAAGAACACTTGAGGTGTGTGTGAATGTGTGCCCCAAATCCCAAAAGTATGGAGAAATGGAAGAGTAGGGTTCCAAGAGAATTTAAAGACTGACTACTGGCCAGTGTTATATAGAATGTTTCTCAACTTGGCTTTGCAGAATTTTCTCATGCTGATTCAAGCTGTGAACTCCTAGACAGAACACTACATACATGTATTACTCCTCAGAGTAATACACTCAAAGGTACGTACTAGTCATCTGTCCTCTGGTGCTATTAATTTTGATAACCTGAGCAAGATGTTGTCTGAGTTCTCTACCATGAAATTACTACGTTTCCCCTTATCAACCACAAGACATTCGATAGACATTTGAACTGCAAATATCCTGCTCTTCAGCAATGTTGTCCCCTAGGTTCAGTGTCAGTTGATGAATTTTGTTCAAATCTTTTTTTACAATGGCTTTAAAATGATGATTTTTTTCCTGTTCCATAACTCCTTTCTATAATACCTTTGTCCTGCAGCATTCTTCTGTTTGGAAGACCCCATCCGTTCTCCTTGTTTATTCTTTCTATCTACCTACCTAGCTGTCATCTGTCTAGCTTTCTTTTTTCAGGGACTCTATAATGGACTTCAAATCATAATTTTCTTGATGACATTTGGTTTCTTTTTACTAGCCTTTTTATATCTTTGCCAAGTCTTTTTTTTTTTATAGTCTTACTATTTAGTTTATAAATGAGCTCTCACTGTGTCCACTGTTCTGATCCTCCTGCCTCACTCTTCCTGAGTTGCTGTGATTGGAGAAACGTACCACTCAGCCCAGGCTTTAAGATTGGCCCAGGAACTGGACTCGGGCTTCCCAGGTGGTCCCAGCCTACAGAACGCAGCACTTCAACATCTGGGTCATGCAATATTATTATTTTTTTTCAGATGTGCATCACCTAAACCTCCTTTAAAACAGGGTTTAACATGATCATGTCTTTTATTTACACTGAAGTTTTGGGAAGCTTGACAAACAATTTTCATCTTCGCACTGATGATTTTAAAGATAGTTGTAACTAAAGAGGACCTCTTCATCCTAGCCAACATGGCGAAATGAAAACCTTAATTTTGGAAGGTCACTGTCCACCAAAGGTCAGATGTGGCAGCTGGCCGATCAGATCAGCATCTTCCTCCTCCCTAGTGCAGAGAGGTGGTATGTCCTGTAAGGTTCCCCACTGAGCACGTTAACCACGGGATGAGACAACCATCACTAAATTATGTTCCTTTCATTTTTCTGGCCTCTAGGCTGTATAATAACTTGGGTTATTATCTCAATTGTCACAGGGTTAATCAATTAATGTGGGAAAAGGCATTTTGTTTTCCACAGATGAAAGACTTCGAAAAGCATTCGATACTATTATATGTTGTTTCCTGATCCTTTAAGTAAAAGCTTAATTAGTGACTTTGAGAAGGAAATGAGAAGTAATCAAGCACATTATGTTGAAGACAGTCTTTTTGCAGTAAAACTGTTTCCAGCATAAGGCTCGTTATGTTTCTTGCATTGCTCAGTTCCCAGAACAATGCATTTACTGAAAATGCAGCGCTCGTCTGTGATCTGCCAGTATAAATGATACCACTATGATGTTCTGAAAACATGTTCTCATGCGCAGAATAGAAACCTCAAACTCAAGAAAATATCTGACCTCACATTACATTGTGACATCTTGTGTCTTTTCATTTTATTCAAGGTTTGGATTTACAGAAAGATGAAGTAAATATAAAATGTTTCATAAAATATTTAAAAAGTTTAAAAAATTAGTTTTATTTAATCTTTGTTTTTGATCAAGCAAATGTGCAAACAGAATGTTATCTACAGAGCAATTCTCTCTAATTCACTTTCCTCTGTCTTCTCTTGGGTTATAGGGTGATCCAGGGAAAAATAGGCAGATGTGAGGAATAAAAAATAAGTACACCTACTCCTTTTCCCTTATGTCTGAGTTCCAACTCCTACAATATCCTTGGCAAGTTGGGGAATTTGACATTGAGAACTTTGTAATGAGTAAAAGCTACATGTTCCAGGGTGGGATTGGAGGTCAATTTCTGAGGTATTGATATTTGACAAATAAGATATTGTTCTTTTTAATTTTTTATTTTTATTTATTTATTTATTTATTTATTTATTTATTTATTTTTGGAGAGGTTTTTGCTATAGGGCATATGTGCTCGCCAGAAAGACAGAGAGAAACAGAGAGACAGAAAGTGAGAAATCACCCCTGGGTGGATGGCCACACGCAATCCCTTCTCCTCCATTTTCCTCTTGGGATCTTGGGCACACACGCACATGTGCCTGGTGTGAGTCGACTACATGGGAGTCCAGCAACATAGCCATTACATCAACTGCTGGTCCCCAGATATTGCTTTAAGTTGTGTTCTACATTTGTTTAGCCACTTTGACTGAGTACCCACTAGGTGCCAGGTCTGGTCTTCAATGCCTGGGATAGAGTGGTGAACAAAACTCCCTTGCCTTGTGGAGTTAATAATCTAGGAGAAGAGGAAGAATAAAAAAGAAAGAGTAGCATAAGGAGAGTTGGGATGCTGTAGGAAGAGACACATAAGAATCTTAAATCGGGTGGTCAGGGCAGGAGGTGACTTGGGATCAAAAATTTGGCTGAGGGAACCAGCAGTTAGCGTAATGGCTATGTCGCTGGACTCCCACGTAGTCGACTACGGTTCGCGTCCCGGACCCGGTGGCTTAAAGCTCACGCCGGGTGCGTGTGCGTGAGTGTCCAAGATCCCGAGAGGAGAATGGAGGAGAAGGGATTGCGGTGTGGCCATCCCCCCTGGGGGGTGATTTCTCGCTTTCTGTCTCTCTGTCTCTCTCTGTCTGCCTGGCGAGCGCACACGCCCTATAGTGAAAACCTCTCCAAAAAAAAAAAAAAAAAATTTTGGCTGACATGCAGGAGTAGGTATTCGAGACAAAGCCCTAGGGGGGAGTGTGCCCTGTGTATTCACAGACAGGAAAGGAGAAGGTGTGGCTGGAGCCAGAGTGGCCAAGAAGCTTTGATAAATAAAACAGAGTCAATCATGCAGCTCCTTGAATGCCATGGTAAAGAATTTGCATTTTGGATAAAGTGAGAAGCCTCTGGCTTTGACTCTTCCTCTGGGGGATATGGGGAGTCATTGGAAGAGTTTGAACGAAGGAGTGATAGGATCTTAACATTTATTTAAAAAGATTCTCTCTGGCTGCTGGGTCAGAATAGACCAGCCAAGATGCTATCGCAGTAATGGAGGTGAGAGCTGCTGCTGCAACTCCCTCCAAGGGAGTAACAGTGTCTATTTCTCATCGTGAGAAGTACAGTCAGCACTCGGTATCGCCGCTTCTGCACCTGCAGATCCAAACCACCTTGGATCAAGGGTCCTTGACAAAAAAATTGATTAAGTATGTAGTGAACATATATACATGTTTTTCTTGCCATTATTCCTTGAATAATATAGTAGGGTAACTATTTACAGAATGGTTACACTGTATTATCCATTACAATCAATCTACAGATGACTTAAAGTATACAGGAAGATATACAGTATTTACATACAAATACTACTCTACTTTATAGAAGAGACTTGAGTATCTGCGCATTTTGGTATTTATGAAGTCCACGAGCCAGTCTCTGTGAAACTGATGGACAGCTGTTCTCACACACAGTGTATGTTGTTAAAGTAGTGCCAAGAAGTTCTGGGAGCTTGTACGTAATGTTTGAGGTACAAGGAAAGAGAGGAATCAGGATGACGCTGAAGTTTCTGAGCTGAGCAACTGGAAGACTAGAGATCTCATTAACTAGAACAGGAAAGTCTGTGGGTAGAGAAAAGTTAGGAGGATTAGTAATACAGCTTTCAACATGTTACAAATTTGAAATATTTATTAGACATGCAAATGGAAACATTCAGTTTGTCTGACATGCAGAAGGAAAAGTGAATCTGAAATTTAGAAAGGACTGGAGATATTAACTTTGAAGCATTAGAATACTAATGGTATTTAAAACCCTAAGGCCAAATAATACATCCACAGAGATAAGTGTAGATATAGTATGGAAGACACAAGGCTGACCCCAGGCACTCCAACATGGAGATTTTAAAGAGGAGGAAGAACTGATTAAAGAGAAACAAGAGAAATGGTCACTCCCACATTCATCTGAGTTTGTTCCCTCACGTTGTTGGTAATAGGGAAAAGGTTAAAAGAGGAAAGAAGGATTAGGAAATGATAGTGCAGATTGCATGTTGAAGTTCCCTTTTCCACAGAGACTGTGGAAGAGGCATGAAGGTAGAGGGGAAATATCTTCCTAAGGGTGTCTTAGATTTAGAACTTGCCTGGGACAGTAGGTGGTGTGGAAGTTAAGGCTCTGGATCCCACATGCCTGACTGTGTGGTTTGAGTCCCACACCCGGTGGCTTGAAAATTATGTAGGGCATGTGTGTGTGCATGCCCCAAATCCTGAGAGGTGAATGGAGGCCACACCCGCTGGGGGGATGATTTCTCTTTCTCTCCTTCTCAGTATCTTTCTGGTGAGTGTCCATGCCGTATAGCAGAACACTAAATACTAAAAATTAAATAAAAGAACTTGCCTGCCTTTCATATGACAAATTGCATATGTACAGATAGACTTTGAAAGTACCATTAGAACCACTGAAATCATCTAATATTAATGCACTCTTTTATTATGGAGTCACATGTACTCGACATATTCACATGTAGAATGTCTAGCACAGTCTCAGCAAATACCTGTCAAATTATTAATGTACTATCTTTGCTTTTTGTTGAGAATTTTAATATTATGTTAAAGCCGTTCTCTTTGCATAATGAAGACATGCACAATATTTCTTCAATTCTTTCTCTCAAGACATACACACATACCTATTGAATCATACGGCAGTTTATTGAGACATATAACTTATATTTTCTCTATAATTACTTGTCAGAACTCACTGTCAGGTAGACATAGTGGGCGTGAATTGTCTATTTATCTTAATTTTGGCTGACTGGCAGTTGTAGTCAATGAGACAACTACTGAAAATATGAATATCTTCAAATACAAGATGGATATTATTACTTGGATCTAAGTAATCTCTTATTCAAAGCTAAAACTTCAGTCTACATACATTTAGATATACCCTATAAATTGGAGATTATTGCAGTGACTCTTGAGAGTAAAACTTAAAAAGTCTGATTTCCTTTAGGAAAACATGGTTTTGCTTACCAGGATAGGAGGAGATGGCATTGATATGAGTGGTTCTGATGACCCCCACCCGGGTCCCTCGGTTGTTTTTCATGCACATGCAGATGCAGATGGCAATCCCAGCAATGACCCCCATGATAAACACGATCCCAAACACAATGCCAGCAATCGCAGTGCCCCTATAAAGAAAGAACAAAGGTACAGCGTTAAACAGGTTGGAAGAACTCTTCAGTCTTTCAATTCGGCTCCATGACTGTATCACATGTGGTTCTTTGAAAATATTCTGAAAGACATGTTGAAAAAAAGAAAAAAGAATTTCCTGAATCAGTCAAGCAAATAAGTCTCCTCTGTTTTCATAGATAAGAAAAAAAGTAATAACCCTTTAGGGAATCTCTTCCAGGAAAGCTAACTAACCTATCATTCAGATTCTGATTTAAAAAATTTATATATATATATATATATATATATATATATGTATATATATATATATATATGTATGTATATATATATATATATATATATATATATATATATATATACATATACACACATACAAACTCAATTTTCCAGCTATGCTCTGTAAAATAATAAATTAGAAACTCATTCTGCTGTATACCTAAACAGCACATAATTTATTAGGCCTAGAGTATATGTGTTTAATGAAAATTTAATAAAGGCCAAAACATTAAACAAAATTTAACATGTGTTCCTGATTAAAAGTCTCTGTAGAACAAGAATTTTTTCCTTAGCAAAACAGAGAAACTCAATCAAATATCACTTTTAATAAAATTTTTATTATTATCCAGAGAATAGTATTGTCAATCATGTATTTCCATTAGATTAAAAATGATATAAGCAAAACCTCTATTTCTATTACTATTAATGATTTTATCCAACAAAGTTTAGCTCATGCAACAAAGTCATAAATGGAAAAAATATTGCATGGGCCTGTTCCATAGCTCATTGGTTAAAGGAGTCAGATAATACATGGCTACCTTCAGTTCGAGTCCCAGCAGCTTAAGAGACATGCTGGGTGCACGTGGGTGCATAGCCAAAATCCTAACAGGAAGGAGGGATGAAGAAAAAAGGATTGTGACATTATCACATTCCATTGGGGGGATACTTTTCTCTTTCTCTCTCTCTGTATTTTTTTTTTCTCTCTCTCTGGTGAGCACAGGAGCTCTCTAGCAATAAATGGGAAAAAATACTGCATAAAAAGTTATTATTTGTAGGTAATAAGACTATAGACATCTACCTTTGTCTACCATTTTTTTTTTTTTTGGAGAGGTTTTTGCTATAGGGTGCGTGCGCTCGCCAGACAGACAGAGAGAGACAAAGAGACAGAAAGCAGGAAATCACCCCCCAGGGGGGATGGCCACGCCGCAATCCCTTCTCCTCCATTCTCCTCTCGGGATCTTGGGCACGCATACACACGCGCCTGGCGTGAGTTTAAGCCACCGGGTCCGGGACTCGAACCGCGGTCGACTACGTGGGAGTCCAGCGACATCGCCATTACGCTAACTGCTGGTCCCCTGTCTACCATTTTTAAAGTACTAAGGAAATCTTTTTCAAAATGCAAATTTTGGACCAGCCACAGTGACACAGTGGTAACACAACACTCCATGATGCTGAGGTCACAAGGGGAAGTCCTGGTGTGTATCCTGAGGTCTCCCTGTGTATGTCAGATGTGATCGTACGTCTGTGACCCACGCACGGTGGGGTTAGAGTAGGATCATGGAATGAAGACCCTGTTGGGGGTGTCTCTTTCAATAAATAAATTAAACTTAAAAAAAAAGTAGATTTCGACCAGGCAGTATCATTTCTACCAATGTTTCCTAAAGAAATACAGCATGTAATGTAGTAAGGATGTTCATCAAAGTGCTGTTGACAGCAAAATATGAAAAAATCTTAATGGTTGCAAAAGAGATCAACAGAAAAAATATAGTACAGAATTAATAGTATATGATTATTTAAAAGGGTGAAGAAGTCCACATTGTTCTAGGTTGAAATGTTCAGGAAACATAGTTAACTTAACAATAACACTATGAATGAAAAGTATCAACAGGATAATATTGGTATTGACAGAATAATTGCAATGAAGTAAAACTGTATTTTAATATATCACATTTTCAAATAATGTATACTGATCATCTAGAATATATGAGAAAATAAAGAAAATATTCACTTTATGATTTGTGTATTCTCCAAAAGCAATCATTTTCAACTTCTTGTCTATTTTCTCTACTACTTTCTTCCCTATTTCTCAATATCATTATATTCCTTCATTTCGATTAAAAATTTTTATTACATGTTACCTATTGGGGCCAGTCCCCTCACCATCAGGACATCCGCCCGCCGGCCTTGGTGCACAGAGAGCCATTTGTGGCTGCGAGGACCGCCATAGAGTGTGGCTCTTCCCCTCCCCCACATGCCTTGGAACTCTCAGGTGTGTTCACTGGGACTTAGAGAAGCCGTGTTTGCCTGGTTCTCATGTCATAGGAAGAGCTGCCTCGTGACAGGCCAGCTGCATTGAGCGGCAGGGACACTGACCTGCAGAGAGACTGGTTCATCCCCTGCCACATGTCTCTGAAGTCTCAGACTTCAGCGTTTCTTGAAGCGTGCCACAAGACCCCTTCTCTATTCCTCAACTGTAGCTCAGCAACTCAGCCCAGCTGCACCTGTTTTCTAGAAACTTGAAGAACTTTGAATTATCCAAGTCCAGAGACAACAGTGCAGGTTGCTGGGGGACATCAGGGAGGCAGAGCAGCAGAGAGATCACTGACCACCTCCTCCTGCTCACCTTGAATGAACCCTGCACGCTTCCACGGTTAAACTGGAAAGAGCATTCACAGAAGGGCAAGAGACTAGGTCTCTGAGTTGAAAACATGAAGATTTTGTGAAAGTACCTATCCTTACCAATGAAGCTCAGCATTAACTTGAATTTAGGAAGAAACTTTTAATTCACCTGATGACTAGAGACCATTGCGGAGGCACAAGACATATAAGAAACGAAGAAAATATCTCTCCCCCAGGGGAAAACATCGATTCCTCATCATCTACAGACAATACTAGGGAATTCGTGCAAGTGTCAGTTAAACATTAGAATATTTATAGTGACAAATCTAAATGAGGTGCAAGAAAAAAGAGAAAACAAACTCCAGAATATGCACGAGAAAAGAGACAACGAGGTCTAATTATATATAGATATCTATCTATCATCTATCTATATCTATCTATCTATCTATCTGTCTATCTATCTATCTATCTATCTATCTATCTTCTTTTTAAACTACTTTTTGGGAAATTTCACTGACATTATCACCCAAGTTTTACTGAACACTTTATTTCACCTGTCATATTTTTACTTTTTGGGTGCTCTGTCTTACTCTCTGTTGTATGTCCCCCCTCTTTTCTTTATCATGTCTGTTTTGCTTTCATGGATGCTCTTTTTTCCATCTCTGAAGGTACTCATGATACAGGCTTTGAAGTCTTCTCTACTCTTTTTATTTCCTCTATCCTGTCTAGGTTCCTTTTTATTGACTGTCCTATTTTGAGCTCTTTCATGTTTGATGTGACCCTCAAATGTCTGGTGATCCTTGAATTCCCTCTTATTTAAAAAAAAAAGAGACTCTAAATAGCTGCTTGGAGGTGTGATGCTCAAGGTCAGAATTTGACAGGTGAACTCCACGTCCGAGAGCCTCAAGTTATTGTCCATAGATATTTTTTTTTCTCCAAAAAAGGATTCTCCCATGTCATACTTGGGGAGCATGAGCCTGACTGCCAGTACCCTGGAGTCTGGAGTTTCATTGGTAAGGATCTGTACTTTCACAAAATCTTCATGCTTTCAACTCAGAGACCTAGTCTCTTGTTCTGTGAGTGCTCTTTCCAATTTAACTGTAGAAGCGTGCAGGGTTAAGTCTATAGAAACCAATCTTAGTGGTTTAAAAACCCAATCTCTGAAGCCAGGGCATCTAGGCTCCAGTTGTAGCTGGAGAACACTGGACAAGTTGCTCATTTCTCGGTGCCTCAGCTTTCTCCTTTACAAAATGGTCAGCTTGGTGCTTATCTGACTCTCCTAAATTTCTTGTCACAAGTCTTGTGTTATAGACTTACCCGACAAATAAATAAGTTCTTATTCTCAGTGCTATTGGAATAGCTATCCCATAATTTTCTAGCACCGACCTGCACCTTTTTACCCTAAACTGTTGGGACCAGACATGCCTAGTAACTTAGGAATTTTCAGATTTTTATAAAGGGAATATAGCACGTGCATATTTTATGATATTCCCAGAGAAGGTGGGACAGCATTCCCAAAATATTTACATTTCTGTGGTGAAGGTGGTAATATTAATACGTGTGAATTTCACAGACACTAGGAAAAAGACCCAGGCTTATTCAAGTTCATTCTTGCTGCCATTGATTCTTATCTGCAAGTCTGAAATCCTCAAAAAACTCAAAAGTCAAAGTGCAGATACGGGATTGTAAAACTGCTTTTATACTTTCCAGAAGATGTTTTTTAAGACTCTCCCCCACTCGCTTGAAAAAAATAGTACTATTATTAATTCTAATAAACTCTAAGGTATTTTCACTTTATTGTAAGTGCTGAAAACAGAATGTGAGACTTATTTAGATGTGTTGCTAATAGTAATTACAGAATGGCAGGACCAGCAGTTAGCGTAATGGCTATGTCGCTGGACTCCCATGTAGTTGATCACGCTTCGAGTCCCGGACCCGGTGGCTTAAACTCACACCGGGCGTGTTTGCGTGCGTGCCCAAGATCCCGAGAGGAGAATGGAGGAGAAGGGATTGAGGCGTGGCCATCCCCCCTGGTGGGTGATTTCTCGCTTTCTGTCTCTTCGTCTCTGTCTGTCTGTCTGGCGAGTGCACGCGCCCTATAGCAAAAAAATCTCCCCCCCCCCAAAAAAAAAAAACAGAATGGCAGTCTATTTAATAAATGAATCTTTTTAAGAAAAAATATCTATCAAATATTATTTGAAATAAGAAAATTAAGTCATATTGAAACCTCTTTTTTTATTGCAACTTTCAAAATCTTAATTAGATTAAATGGAGGGTCTTAATTTATATTTTAGAGACAATCAAGACCAATTACTCAGGCATAGTGTTTACAAAGTATGTGTTATGAAAGTGTTAAGATATCAACTTGAGGCTTTTTTTATTCATTAATTCCTTTTTGAAAGAGAGGAAAGTAGAAAATAAGTCACATTTTGCTTCCTTGTTGGCAGCTTCTGCAAAAGCGCCTGCTCTTGAGGTCAACGATGAGGTGTGACTAATGTGTTAAATGAAGTTTTCGGATTAAGTCATGATTTTGGTGTCCTTGGTCCTTTGACACACATTAGTAATTGTAAATTAGTTATTTAAGAGGTGGCAAATATAAAATTTATAGCATTATTTAGTCTACTAATAAAAGAAACAAGAAACAAACAGTAATTTTCCTGCACATCCATAATTTGTTTTTGTAAGCTGCTGGAAAGAGAGAAGCTATTAATTTGAGGAATTTGGCATCTTTTTTTAAAAATTTTTTATTATCATCATATTCTTCTTTATATTACATTGAATTACATATAACTTTACAGTGTATTACATTGCTTTTTCAAAAGGGAATGCCATGCATGTCAGTCAGTACAGAGACATTATTCTCCCCGCTACAACATTCATATCTTTTCTATGTTTTCCCCAATCATTATTATTATTATTCTAATTATTTTTTAAAATAGTCAATCGCCATTTCTCATCTTGCTTGTACAAATACTTTGCCCATCATGAAATACTTCTCAGACAAATCCAGTTGAGAATATTATACATGTCAACAACAACAGTTAATAAGCCATATCTGTTTCTCACTAACGTCCTGCCTCTCTATTGTTCTTTTGCTATCTTTCTCTATCCTCTTCTCTTCACCTCCCCCATTCCACACTGTCCTATTCTCATTAAGTACCTTCACTGCTTTTATGTCCTCCAATTTTTTTGCTCTCTACCATAGAGTGTGGATAGTCGGTATATATTGAGTGGATACATACTATATCTTTCTTTCATAGCCTGGCTTACTTCACTCAGCAATATATCCTCCGTATCTGACCACTTTCTATCAAATGCCAGGGTCTTGTTATTTTTTATGGCTGAGTAGTATTCCATAGAGTATATATACCACACTTTTCCAATCCATTCATCAGTTTGTGGACATTTAGGTTGGTTCCATGTCTTGGCAATTGTGAATAATGCTACAATAAACATTGATGTGCAAGCACTTTTCTGACTGAGTGTTCTCAGGAATTTGGCATCTTAAAACTTTGAAAACATTACTAAGAATGTATTGTTTTTGAAGGAATGCTTTTCTGGGACTGCCTATTTTTCCTTTTTTTAAAACCTTCATTTTGAAATAATTATAAGTTCACAGGAAGTTGTAAAAATAGTACAGAGTACATGTACCTTTACTCCATTTCTTCCGAAGTTGTACCAAAATTCCATCTTTGGTAACTAGAGTCCAAAATCAAACTGGGAAGCTGACATTGGTATACAGTGTGTCTACAGTTCTACATCATTTTAGCACATGCAGATTCATATACCCACTATAGCAATAAAGGCACAAAACTATTCTATCACTGTAAACTATTTCTGTGTGCTGCCACTTTAGGAAAAACATCTTTGCCAGTAATCTATTTTTGAAAAATAAAATGCTGTAATCAAAGTATTGTTTAAAACTAGATTTTTTTCCTTTCTTTCTTTCTTTTTTTCTTTCTTTCTTTCTTTCTTTCTTTCTTTCTTTCTTTCTTTCTTTCTTTCTTTCTTCTTTCTTTCTATTTTTTTTGGAGAGGTTTTCGCTATAGGGGGCGTGCGCTCGCCAGACAGACAGAGAGAGACATAGAGACAGAAAGCGAGAAATCATCCCCCTGGGGGGATGGTCACACCGCAATCCCTTCTCCATTCTCCTGTCGGGATCTTGGGTATGCACGCACACTCGCCCGGCGTGAAAAAACTAGATTTTTTTAAAAGCACAACTAATACATAAATACCTTTATAGAAGGTAAAAGGGTGACAAATATCTTTAAAATTTTTGAAGTTTTTAAAATTTTAAATTGACAAATAAATATTGAATATATTTTGAGTGCAATGTGAAATTTTTTTTGAGAGATTTTTGCTACAGGACACGAGCATTTGCTGGAGAGACAGAGAAACAGAAAGTGAGAAATCACATCCTAGGGGATGGCCATGCCATAGTCTCTTCTCCATTCTCCTTTTGAGGTTTTGGGCATGCATCCACATGTGCCTGATGAGAGTTTTAAGCGGCTGGGTCCAGGACTTGAGCCATGGTTGGCCATGTGAGAGTCCAGCAACGTAACCATTATGTCATCTGCTGGTCTTGTGCAATCTGATGCTTTAATCCGTGTATACATTGTGGAATGATCAAGTCAGGCTAATTAGAATATGCATTCACCTCAAATATTTTATGATTTCTTTTTGATAAGAGTGTTTTAATCCTCAAACTATTTTTGAAATATATAATACATTGTTATTAGTTATAGTCGTTGGACTGTACGATAGAATACTGAAACTTATTATTCTTCTCATGCTGAAACTTTATACCTGCTGACCAAGATCTTCTCTTTCCCCACCACTCCTCCCAGACTCTGATAACCACCATCTTACTGTCTACTTTTATGACTTTGACTTTCTTATGATGTCATATAAAAGTGACATCATGGCAAGACATTTGTGGGAAACAGTAAGGGTTTATTACTTGTTGATGATGACGTGCATAGTATTCTCAACTGGACTGCTCTGAGGTGTATTTCACGTTGAGTAAATTCTCTTTGCAAGCCAAATGATGTATAGCAATCGAATGTATATAATAATAATAATAATAATAAAATAAAAATTTTAAAAAGTAACATCATGCAGTATTTATTTTTCTATGTTTGGCTTATTTTACATAATATATATCCTCTAGGTTCATTCATGTTGTTGAAAATGACAGGATTTCCTGTTTTTTTTAAAAAACTGAATCATATTTTCATTCTATATATAAGTATATATATGTAAAATCTTACATTTGTTTAATCCTTTTATCTGTTACATGATTAATATGATTACGTGATATTTCCACATTTTGTCTATCGTGAGTGATGCTGCAACGCACATATGAATGCAGTCCTTTTCTTGACATACTGATTTATATTCCTTTGGGCATATGTCCCATAGTGGGATTGCTGGATCACCTGATCATTCTATTTCTAGTTTTTTTTGGAACCTCCATACTGCTTTCCAACATGACTGTACTAATTTTTCAATGCCGCCAACATTGTATAAGGGTTCCTTTTTATCCACATCTGAGCCAACACTTTTGAGTTTTCATCTTTTCAATAAGAGCTAATCTAGCAGGTGTGAGATAATATCTCATCGTGGTTTTAATTTGCATTTCTCTGATGATTATAGATGAACATTTTTTTGTAAATCCATGGCCATTGTATGTCTCTTTGGAGAAAAATCTATTGAAGTATTTTCTCCATTTGTTTTTTTATTTAACAAATCACTCCCCCCCGGGGGGGGGATGGCCATGCCGCAATTCCTTCTCCTCCATTTTCCTCTTGGGATCCTGGTCATGCACACGCACGTGCCCGGTGTGAGTTTAAGCCACTGGATCCGGGACTCGAACCACGGTCGACTACATGGGAGTCCAGTGACAGAGCCATTACGCTAACTGCTAGTCCCAATTTTCTCCATTTTTTAATTGGGTTGTTTCCTTGTTATTAAGTAGTTTGAGTTCCTTGTGTATTTGGATATTAGCCCTTAATTCAACATATGATATATTAGTATTTTCTTCCAGTCTGTGAGTTTGAGTTGTCTCTTTATTCTATTGTTTCCTTTTCTGTAAAGAAGCTTTTTAATTTGACACATTCCCATCTGACTGTTTTTGCTTTCTCTGCTTATGCTTTTGGGATCATATCCAAGAAATCTCAGCCCAATGTCAACGACATTTCCCTGATTTCTTCTAGTAATATAATATTACAGTTTCAGGTCTTACATTTACATCTTTAATCTATTTTGATTTGATTCTTATATAAGGTAAGTCCATTTTTGTTCTTCTATATATGGATATCCAGTTTTCCCAACAGCATTTATTGAAGACACTGTAAGAACGTGATGAATATCTTTGAAGATGCTGTTTTTTTAAAAGAGATCTTTGCATAGGGTGTGCACGCTCATTAGAGAGACAGACAGAGAGACAGAAAGTAAGAAATCACTCCCCAAAGGGGATGACCTTGCTGTAATCCCTGCTTCATTTTCCTCTTGGGATTTTGTGCACATATACACACATGTCCATCATGAGTTTCAAGTCCCTGGGTCCTGGACTCAAACCATAGTTGTCCACATGGAAGTCCAGTGCCATAACCACTATGCTACCTGTTGTCCTTAAAGATGCAGTTTTAAATATTGCTTAAATCTTTGGGTTAAAAACACTATAACAGACCTATTTGTACATATCTTATAATTCTGGACCTTTTCCTATGCATAGTATAGCTAGTTAAAAGATCTTTAATAATATACAAATTAAGCTGATTCAGACTTATTTATTAAAGTGTTACCTACAAAAGTCTTTGTTTATAATAAAAGAAGTTGTACCCGTTCTTAAAGGCACTAGTCAATTCTTTTTTTAAAAAAGAATTATTTATTTATTTAATTGCATTTGTTATTAGTATTTTTCAATTTGGTCAGACAGAGAGAGAGAGAGAGAGAGAGAGAGAGAGAGAGAGAAAGGGAAAGCAAGAATGCAAGTTGCCAGGTCTAGGACTCAAACCATAGTTTGCCATGTGGGAATCCAGCACCTTTATCCACCATATCACCTGCCAGCCCCAACACTAGTCAATTCTTGATACAAACCAAATCTGATGTGGCATTTTTTTTGGGGGGAACAGAAAGAAATATAACTTCTTTCTGATGCTGTTAATCACTTTTATTTAACTGGATTATAAAGTACAACTTGGCTAAAAATACATATATATATATATATATATATATATATATATGCAAAGAAAACATTCTGCTTTCTGGTTACTACTTCAATACCCTTCATAAATTTTATAAAATTTCAGAAATAATTATCTTCCATTATATTTAATAATTTTGTGTAAGGTCTTATAGAAACTAAACAAAACATTCAGTATTCTTGTTTGTAAAGAATAATCAAGGGACCAGTAGTTGGCGTAATGACTATGTCGCTGGACTCCCATGTAGTCAACTGCTATTCTATATTCGAGTACCAGACCCGGTGGCTTAAACTCACACCAGGTACGTGTGCATGTGTGTCCAGGATTCCAAGAGGAGAATGGAGGAGAAGGGATTGTGGCGTGGCCATCCTACCTGGGGTATGATTTCTTGCTTTCTGTCTCTCTGTCTCTGTCTTTCTGGTGAGTGCACACGTCATAGCAAAAATCTCTCAAAAAATAAATAATCAAAAGACAAAAATCAGAGTTATATATGTAAATTATTCCTTTTAATTATTTATAATTATTTTTATAATGAGTTTTTTTTTCTTTTAATTGTTAGAGCACATGTATGCTTGGTATAGATAGAATCTCTCCCCTCAGTGCAACATGGTTATGCCATAATCCTTCCATTCCTCCTTTCTGTTAGAATTTTGAGCATGCCTTGCATGTATTTCAATTGGCTAGAACAGGGATTCAAACTGCAGTTAGCCATGTGAAATTTGACTCACTTAAAAAAACCAATCTATGGGGCTGGTTCTACGTGAAGTTTTAAAAAGTCAATTTAGCGTGGTGAGCCCACGCTCAGGACTTGGGAGCAACTTTGGACTTTCCTACACAACTTCGCCTTCCCCTCCAGTAGCCCGGGTTGCCCCAACTGTCACTTGCTGGATACTTAAGCTTGGTCTGGGCAGGCCTTTTTGGGTGAATTCACCCTCAGGACTTGGGATCAACTTTAGGACTTCTGCACACCATCACAGACTGCTCCAGCACTGGGATACTAAAGCCTGGTCTGGGCAGGCTTCCTTGGGTAAGTCCATGTTCTGGGCCTGGGAACTATGTTGGGACATCTGGTACACCAATGCTGTGCTGCTGCACAGGTGGAGCGTGCAACGTGGCCCTCTTCACTAAGCTATATTTCCTTAGCTTGCTACCCCTTTATCAAGAGCTGAAAATTTGGCAGAGGAGCCAAGCACCTATAGTTACCCCTAACTGCTCTGACCTGGGAGACAGAGCTATCCAGTAGCAACACACCTGGGAACTAAGGGTAAAATTTCCTTTACCAGTCCTATAGAATTTAGTCCAGTAAATAGACAAAAAGTTAATACTGCATCAGAAGACTAGAAATCAGCACAGATCTTGAGCAAACATGAAACAACTAGGTGGTGACTCTTTCCCAGGTGAGCTTAGTAGCCCCTCACCAACAGTGGATAGCACAAATAAATACAAAGAAATGTCAGAAAAAAAAGAATTCCCTATATTCATAGTGACAAATCTCAATGAGATGCAAGATGCAAAAGAAAACAGACAATCAGTTCAAGCAAATGTGAAAATCATTTCAGGACGTGAAAGAGGAATTCTGTAAAGAAGTAGATACCCTAAAAAAGAATCAAATAGAACTGCTGGAAATGAAGAATACTATACAAGAAATCAAAGTCTCCCTAGAAAGCACTGGCAGTAGATTGGACAATGCAGAAGAAAGAATTTCTGACCTAGAAGACAAAGTCTCCAACATAGACCAAATCACTAAAAAGAAAGAAAAACAACCTAAAAAATGAGGACAAAATATGTGAAATTCTAGACACTATGAAACATCCAAATATCCACAGGATAGGTATTTCAGAAGGTGAAGAATCTGCTAAAGGCATGGAAAGCCTCATTCATGAAATACTGTCTGAAAATTTTCCAAGTACCGGGAAACATGGAGAAATTCAGAGCCAAGAAATAAAAAGGATCAGAAATAGAGTTAACAAGAAGATCCTACTCCCGGCACATCATAGCAAGATTTGTAAAAATTAGGGACCAGAAGTTAGCATAATGGCTATGTCGCTGGACTCCCACGTAGTTGACTGTGGTTTGAGTCCTGGACCTGGTGGCTTAAACTCACGCCAGGTGCATGTGTGTGTGTGCCCAAGATCCTGAGAGGAGAATGGAGGAGAAGGGATTGCGGCGTGGCCATACCCCCTGGGGGTGATTTCTTGTTTTCTGTCTCTCTGTCTCTCTCTGTCTGTCTGGCAAGCGCACGTGCCCTATAGCAAAAACCTCTCCAAAAAAAAAAAAAAAAAAAAAAGATTTGTAAAAATTAAAAACAAAGACAATATTCTAAAATGTCAAGGGAGAAATATCAAGTTACTTATAAAGGTTATCCTGTTAGGCTAACGTCAGATCTCTCAATTGAAACAATGCAGGCAAGGAAAGAATGGAAAGATGTATTTAAAATATTAAAAGAAAAACAATTTCAAACAAGAATGCTATATCCAGCAAGATTATCCTTCAAATGGGAAGAATAAATAAACGTATTCTCAGATAAACAGAAACTGAAAGAAGTCATCAATAATAGGCTTCACAGGAAGTACTGAGGGGGGTATTGTATCAGGATAACTAAAGAGAGACAAACAGAAACAGGAGAACAGAAAACAACATGGAAAATGGCTAAAAAATGACAGAAATAAATCCACAAGTATCAATAATAATGTTGAATGTTAATGGATTAAATTCCTCCATTAAAGACACACATTGGCTAAATGGATACAAAAACAGAAGACATCTATATGCTGCTTACAAGAAACACACCTCACTGATAAGGACATACATAGTCTGAAAGTGAAGGGCTGGAAAAAGCTATTCCATGGAAGTGAAAACTAAAAAAAAGGCTGGAGTAGCAATACTTTCATCTTAAAATAGGCTTTAAGATGAAAGATATAAGAAGAGAAAAAGTACATTATATAGTACTAAAAGAATTTGTTCAAGAAGATAAAAAACTTGTAAATATCTCCTTTTCTTAGAAATTATTTTATTTCGCTTTATTTATTTATTCATTTATTTATTTATTTTAATTTGACCAGAGAGGGACAGAGTGAGAGAGAGAGAGAGAGAGAGAGAGAGAGAAGCAAGCCATCAGGTCCAGGACTTGAACCACGGTTGGCCATGTGGGAGTCCAGCGCCCTTGACCACCATGCCACCTGCCGGTCCTGCACTTATAAATATCTATGCACCCAATACTGGGGCACTTAAATACATCAAAGAGAAATTGTTAGATCTCAAGAAAGAGAGACTGCAACACAATAATTTTAGGGGATCTCAACACCCCACTGGCTACTCTGGCAGATCATCTAGACAAAATATAAGTCAAGAGATAGAAGATTTAAATGATAGCATACACAAAATAGATTTGACAGACGTCTATAGAGTATTTCAGCCAACTACCACAGAATACAAATTTTTCTCACCTCCACATGGGGCATTTTTGAAGACTGACCACATGATAGGACACAAAACAAGCCTTTACAAATTTAAATGTATAGAAACTATATCGAGCATCTTTTCTTGCTTTCTGTCTCTCCGTTGTTTTAATAAACCATTACAGAATGGTAAGAACACAAAAACAAACTCAATGGAGTATTGTTTTCAATATTAAAGAGTATTACATTAATAACTATAGGATCTCAGAATTCTAAGATACCATCTATATCTCTAGATACATATATATATCTACATATACCAGATAAGAAGACTGTAATTTGAAGTTTTGGATTTATTTTCAAATATTGTTTCTATGTGTTAAATGCTTATGGAGGATATGAACATCAATCCAAATGATTTTCCCAATAAGTCTATATTACTTGCAAAAATTGCTATAAAACCCAAAGATGTTTATTTTGCATTTTGGTATTAGTGTCTTCCTTAAATAACTTCACTCATCATATCCTCTTTCTGTTTTCTTTAGAATAATAAACTTAGAAAGCAATATTTCTGTGAATGAGTAAATTCACCTGAGTTGATGCAAGTCCAGTGGTTCAGACAATTGTTTACCTCAATATCAGTTCTCTTACACTTTCCTTGATAAAGGGACTCTGGACTGGGCACTTGACTAGTTACTTGGCATAAATACTACATCTAGATACCCTGAAAACTAGCCTTTTTTATGTGATAAGGTTTTAGAAAATAAGTTGTGAGTAAAATATTTTGTACCATTTCTCAGGAAAACTTAAAAGATGGTTGAAATAAATGGGCTTTTTGTTCTACTTTTTCTCCCCTTTGTTTAATAAAAAATTTAGGAGCCCATTGTTTTTGACTCAACTCCTGTTCCAGATCCCAACAGACCAGATATAAATGGAGTCACTCATGTTAAAATATCACATCATCAAACAGAAACTTAAAGGAAGCTGACAGATACCTAAATAGACCAGTTTTTCCTAAAAATAGAGTATTTCAGTCTAACTCAGAGCTATAAGCAAATAAAAGTTATACAAATCTCGTGGCTATTTAAGAAGTGTGAATCTCGTGGCTATTTAAGAAATGTGTACCTGAAATAGCTCAAAATGCTATTTAAACTCTGGACATTATGTTTTATGAACATCTTTATTGCCTAAATACATTTCTTTACCTTCCAGAACCACTGTCTCCCCTTAAGCTTGAGCAAAGTGATTTCAAATGATGGTGAGTTCTGCCGGCTTCTCTTACACACAATTTAGCTGATCACTGCTATGCGAGACTCCTTGCTACTCTCACTCTACTGCCACCATTCACAACTTTTACTTTAAAACCACTCTGAAATCTCTGACACGTTGGTACATAATACTTGGAACTACTTGGGTTTTCTGGTGTCCGGGTGATTGTCTTAATCCTAGTGCAAATAAAATCGTTAGTTATACCTTAGTTTTACTTGCTTTGCCTCAGCTTTGTTTTATTTAGTTTTTATTTATTATTTATTTATTTTTATTTAGTTGACACTCTCTGTCCTTTCTGGATTGTGGGTGTCGTGGCTGAGCTCTAGTCTCCGTGTTGGATCACGAGGACAAGAGCTATATGCTAGGGACAGAGTAGGCATGAGTTTGACAGAATGTATATCCTCAGTAGCTGCCCGAGAGGCCACGTTAGCTCCCAATTGCCTGTCTCTGAGTTTTGTTCACATGGAAGAAAAAAAAAAACCTAGTTTATTTTTTTCTTTTCTTTTTCTTTTTCTTTTTTTTTTTTTAATTACAACATATAGGGACTAGCAGGTGGCGTGATAGTTAAGGTGCTGGACTCTCACATGACCAACTATATTTTGAGTCCCAGGTCTGGCAGCTTGCTCTCTTACTTTCCCTCTCTCTGCCTCTCTCTGGTAAGCACATATGCTTTATAGCAACATTAAAATAGTAGTAGTAATAATAATAATAATAATAATAATAATAATAAATGAAGTTAGATAAATCTTTTTTAAAAATTACAACATCTGTTATTTTAGAGTGTGTGTGTATGTATATGTGTGTGTGTGTGTGTGTTATGCTTCCTGACTTGATTTTGCCTAGATTATTATGTAATAATAATTACTATTACTATTATTTTGTGAACAAAAAATAATAGAGTGACAGCAGTTGTATGGAACATGTAGGTACTTTCATACCCTCTAGAAAGATTCCAAAAAAGCATAACAGAACCAAGAAAGTAAGAGACTGCATGCAACTTCTACTAAATTGGGATGATTCACATTAAATCCAACAAAGAGTTAAATTTTGTGATTTAGTGAGAGACTTTTTAAGAAGTCTGTATAATTGTTTAGGCATCAAAGTAGACAAAGTGAGAATAAAAGATGGTCTTGAGTATGCTGTAAATTGTAAGGTTATCTACACAATCACACTTTAGCACTGGAGTTCAATGGTTGATGCTTTGATTGATGAAAAAAAAAAAGTACCCTTGGAAAATCAATTGGTTTGCACTTACTTCCACTGGTCACATTTTCTGAACAAATGCTCAAGTACTACCTGATTTTATGACAATATAGATTCAATGAAGATTAAGTGTATGTGATTAAATAATAGTAATATATCAATTATACATTGTTTTACAGTTTGCTGTAGATACATACACATATATACATATATAAAGAGAGAAAGAAAAAGGGGAGAGATAATTGACATATAGCTCAGGGAATTGTCACTCACATTTATGTTTTCCTAAATAAAAACCAAACGTCAAATATATTTCTCTAGTGTATGTGTGTACGTGCATAAGTGTATAAATACCATATTCCATGATTAGGTTAACTGACAGTGTAGCTTTGAGACAGCATAGCATCACATACAGCATGTAAAACTCCAAATGCAGTAATTCATAGCTCTGTAATTTCAAGAACCACTTCATGCTTTCTACATGGAAGCGATTCATTTAAATGTTTATTTAATAGTAATACTCAGAAAAATAATATTGACCCACACTCAAATAGGTTTAATTTTCCAGTTTTACCCTCAAGGTGTTTGATTTATTTCTGTCATAATGTCTACAATTTTCAATAGATGCCATTAGGCCGCAATGTTCATTACTTCATTCTTTAAATATATAAAACCATGCTGTACACTGTAAAGATGTGCAATGAAAAAAAAATAATAATATCAGCACTCTGGCAGAGGGAGAAAGATCTGATGATATGATAGCGGAAAGGATAAATGTGGATACCAGAAGCTGTAAGGGAGGGGAGTGGGTGGTCGGGAGTGGGTGGTGGAGGGTGGGCGTGGGGGGGGAAGGGAGGAGTCATTTGTCACCAGAAAATGTAGGGTTCTCTGTTGAAAACTAGATACATGTATGTATACTGTACACATCATGATGAGAACTTTATGTAAAATGAATGTGATTGATCTGAGAAAGAAAAATAAAGAGGAAAAAAAAGATTTTAAAGACCTAAATATATATATATATATATATATATATATATATATATATATATATATATATATATAAATTGACTATCTACCATGTGTCAGCATTGTTCTGAGTAATGGGCTACAAGACGGAATGGTCCATGGTACTTGCCTTCAGGATTTTAGAGCCGTGTACCAGACAGAGAACAAAGAGAGAAATTTCAAAGGTCAGCTGTCTTCAGACATTGAAGACTAAAACAAGAAAACAACAAAATAACTTGATCATGCTCAGCAAACAAGAACTGCTATTTTCAAATGATACGAGTAGAGGAAGAGTCTTCAAAAATGTTTATGGAAAATGGGCATCATGAAAAGAGATTTCAAAATTCTTTTTGCACCAAAATAAATTCATATTTTAATTCCATTTCCCCCCACAAACCTTCGAAGGCTATTTGTGTTAAAGAAAATCATTTCTGAATATTTCTTAGTTACATACAACTTTCTTTTGACCCAAAAGTTGCTTCTGTTAAATTGAATCCAATATAAGTGTTTGTGTCAAGTCTGTGAGAGGCTAAAATAAAATAGTTGCTAAAGATCTCCCAGCTAGTTTCCTGGTAAGCTAAGAACAGAGCTCACGAGTCCTAATTTCTGTCCCAGAGTTGGCTAGATGTAGAGATTGCCTTCCTCTCCGCCACTCCACAAATGTCTAAGAAGTTTCTTTGATGTGTGAACTGAGACCTGATGGCTAATTGAATGGGGTGAGAGGCAGGAGCGTGTATGCCTTCCGTGTAGGTGACTGCCCCCTGCTGCACCATGGAGTCCATAAAATGTGATGAAACGAAAAATAAGAGACAAGTAATCATGAGTTAGACTGAGATGGATACAGCCACTGCGTATGGGTTCCCTGCCTCAGGCCTTCCAAACCTAAAAGATTCTGTTACTGCTAGATATAATGCTCTCATTCATAATGCATTGGCACAGTTCATCCTTTTGAAGTAACCTTTGCTGAAACTTCTCACTGAGCTAATTACCTTGACTTACTTATGATGATTACTTTAGACAGGACTGTCTTCTTTTTCCTCCTGTACTTTTATCATGTTCTAAGTAGGAAAAGAAAATCACAAACCGATTGTTTTAACAGTGACTACAAGAACTTCTATTGAAAATCCATTTGTTGAATTTTAAGTTCTGAGAGCATATAAGATTCAAGAGATTGAATCTGATTATGAAAATTAATAGCTAATCTGCTTTGCTCTCCATCAAATCTAGGATGGAGAGTTTCAAATAAGTATGGAAGTTCACTGACCTTTACCAAATGAGCTCCTGAAGCAGGTAACAGACCTTGATGTGTATTGACCCTTGGCAATGAGCTCACATGCCCATAACCCAGTGTGTTCTCTAGTGGCTCTGCTGACCGCTCACCTTTATATTATAAGGTGGTCTGCCTGCCCAAACAGCTGCCATCTCCTTCCTAGACCCTCATCAGTCACCATCCTTTGCTGAGAAAAGCCTGTGGTTGATCCCTGTCTGCTGGAGAGTACTGTCCTAGCTCTGCCAATGACTTGCCTGGTTTTGACATTTATTATCTGCACACAACTCTCACAGGCCTAGGGCTGCCCAGAACTGACAGCTGCTATCTGATCACTCTCTAAAGATCCTGTTCACAACCTCACCTGTACCAGCCTGATGTGATAGATTGGAGCTGTCATACGTTGACTTCCTCTTAAGATCAGGCCTCATGCTCATTAAAGTCATTCATAAGCAATTCATTCTCGTCATAGCATAAATATTGTTCTCTCTTGTTATAGAAAGTTGCTGCTCTACAGCTCTAAATAGTTGCTGAGTTTTATGTCCTACCATTATCCACTTTCGGGCTTGTCTTATTCTAGGAATACTATCCCAGAGAAAAAAATGTGATTGGCCTCTGGTTGACAACTCACTTCTAGATCAGGCATACTGCAATTGCTCCAGCTTGTGTTAGACCTATCATTGTAACCAGAAAGGAAAGACACGAGGGAAATTGAGCAGGGGCAGAGGGATTAGCAAACAATGACATGGACATTCATATACACTGTAACTTTGTAGAGTTGGCATTACTAGAATTTCAGATCCTGGTTTGAGTTGACAAAGAAGGTAGAGTTATAAAGAGACAGATAGAGACATATGCCTCCAAATTTCAGTTCCATAGCTCTTCACCTAAACATACAAATGGTAGGATGGTGTCAGAAAGGTAACTTAGAGTGAGTTTGTAGGTGTGAGATTCTGAGGATTTCTAGTGGCCATCTGTTCTAGCAGGCCTTATTTAAAAAATAATTTAATCTCAAGATTGGAGAGTATTATAAATAATGCAATATCAAACAATTTTTTATATGTCTCTGGCCAAGATATACTGTTGGAGATTCAAGGAAAACAGAGGTGGGGAAAGATGTACACATATGCATGCAATTGTAATCAACAACATTAAGTAAAATAGTGAAAGTACAGACTAGGTCCAATGAGAGCAAAGAAGACTGTTTAATCCAGATGTGTTTGTGTGTGTGTGGGCTTTGTGTGGGTGTGAGTACAAGAGGGTGTGTGTGTGTGTGTGTGTGTGTGTGTGTAGGGGTTTGTCTGAGGTTGGTTTCCTGAAGGAGGTAAGCTTTTCTCAATCTTAAATGAAGATTAGGAATTAAAGAGAACTGAGGGGATTAGAACAGAAGCAAAATTCAGATGTAAAAAAGCCACACATAAATGCTATAAGAATGTATACATCATGGTATGTTTAAGGGACCATGAAAAGCCAAGACTTGCTGAAACAGAAATGAGAATGGTAAGATTGAGGATTTAGGGAGCAGATTAAGAAAGTCTTCAGTCAGTGTGGAGGGAGGGTGGGAGTAGGGAAGAGTACAGGGAAGGAAATCAGGGAGAAAAAATAGAGAGACCAAGACATTTATGGGACACAGAAATAATTTATTGTCTGTTGATGATAACACGTATAGTATTCTCAACTGGACTGATTTGAGGTGTATTTCATGTTGGGTAAATTCTCTTTATAAGCCAAATGATGTATAGAGATTGAATGTTTAAGATAATAATAATAAAATAATAAAACAAAAGAAAGTCTCCAGTGACATGTAAAGAACTTGTATATTTTATTTGGATCCATGGGAAACAAGTGAAAATCTCTAAGCGTGATCAGTATCATCAAAGAGTAACGTGGAGAGCAAATGGGGTGAATGCCAGACTTTACCCAGGTGATCCCATTAAAAGACCACTGCAAAAGATGGTGCAAAAGATGGTAAAAGATTACACTTGACAATGGGAGTAGGGCAGGGAAAGAGGTGGGCAGCAGGGATTTTCAAAACAACCAAGAAGGTAATGTTAGCAGTGTCAAAGTCATCAAGTTCAAACCCCCAGAGAACTGCTATAACTCTATACTATCCCGAATCGCCCCCAAATTTGGATATTCTGTATTTAAAAGTCACTAAGAAGCTTATTCCAGTAATGCCCTGTGTGTACGTGACATTTCATGATAAATTTAGTGTACCAGATCTCTTATTGCCTCCAAAGAAGGGATCCCTGCAGAGGGAAAGCTTTGATCCCCTGTGAAGAAGAAAAGAAGGATCAGGCCAAGGGAGGGTCACAAAGAAGACAGAGATAAACGTTGCTTACCCATATTGCCTACTGGTCTGACTTCAACCAAGTCATGTTTATAAAAGGCTTATCTTCTCTTTAATACTGTATTACATAAACTTTTAGCCTAATGAACATGCACAGACAGGAGGTTTGCTTTATTTGTATAATCAATGGACTCTTAATTGTCCTTTTCTGAAACTAAAGTCCTTATACTTCTGTAAAACATAAATTAAAATAATAGTCTCTGAGTTATTCTTAGATTGCTTCATGCAACCTGATCTTCCCAGGCAGGTTTTTGTATCATTAGATTTTAATTGGATCAGATGATGCCCGGGTTCCCTCCAGCTCCCCAGCATCACAACTAATTAGCAGGAATTCTACTTTAATAATACAGTTGCTGCAGGTCAAGAAAAGAAAGGAAAGCAGAGGTGGAAATCTCAGCCTAATGAACACTGAAGAAAGATTAGAAGTGAGTGAAATTTCAGTGTGGTAATTAATTACAGTCCAACATGAACAAAGTGCTCTGCATATTGACTAGGTGTAATTTAAGCTACATCTATTCACACAATTCTCTCCCCCATATCACTTCCAATTCTGAGGAGGAAAGAGAATCTCTTTTTAATGATTCTTATCTCATTTATTGTTGATGTAAGCACCACTCTCAAGACTACCTAATCCTCAAGGTAGCATTACATATTTTATATAAGGAATTAAACTGCATGTGGTCATTTACAGTATTCAGCCCGATCTTAACTAATTATTTGTACTTTAGAAAAGTATAGTTTCATCTCAAAGATCCTGGCCAAAAAAAACATGGTCTATTCCATGAAACAGTATCTGGTGTGGAAGATACCTTACATGATTTTTTCCCTTAAAATAATAAAAGATTTAGGAAATATTAATCAGATCTGTTCATTCTACTACCTATACATGGATCAAAACATCACATCATATCCTATCAGTATACATAATTAGAATTTGTCAATTAAAAAAATGAAAGATACAAAAATGAGGCGGTTCCTATGCATTTTTAGGAGCAGGTAGTATAATGTGTTTGTATGCTTCACTGTAGTTTATTTTTATTTTTATTTTTATTATCATCATAATCTTCTTTATATTACATTGGATTAGATATAATTTTACAGTGTATTACATTGCTTTTTCAAAAGGGAATGCCATGCATGTCAGTCAATACAGAGATATTAATCTCCCCACTTCATCATTCAATATCTTTTCTATGTTTTCCCCAATCATTATTATTATTATTCTAATTATTTTTTAAAACAGTCCATTACTATTTCTCATTTTGCTTGTAAAAAGACTTTACCCATCATGAAATATTTCTCAGACCAATCCAGTTGAGAATACTATACATGTCATCATCAAGAGGTAATAAGCCATATCTGTTTCTCACTAATGTCTTGCCTCTCTATTGTTCTCTTGTCACTGTAGTTTTTGAAATTCCCATAGTCAGGGGACTACTCACTCTCATACCTATACACATACAGCAAGGAATCTGTGTCAGGTTTGAACCATCAGGTGATGGTTCTTACACCACAGTTTGGCTTCTTTTGTCTGTCTCAGAAGTCAGGTCAGTTTCATCCTGTCTCATGTATTAGGATAGGTAAAGGAGGACTATCCTGAGAAATGACAGTTTTCCTACCAGGGGAGAAGAAAATGAGCTAATACAAACTGTGTATACTTGCAGAATAAGGCAAACTATAGTATGATTTATTAGTACTGATTAAAGCTCTTTCTTATAATGGGACCAGCAGTTGGCGTAATGGCTATGTCATTGGACTCCCATGTAGTTGACCACGGTTCAAGTCCCGGACCTGGTGGCTTAAACTCACGCTGGGTGCCTGTACGTGCATGTCCGATCCAAAGAGGAGAATGGAGGAAAAGGGATTGCAACGTGGCCATCCCCCCCTTGAGGGACGATTTCTCACTTTCTATCTCTCTGTATCTCTCTGTCTTTCTGGCGAGTGCACACACCCTATACAAAAACCTCTTCAAAAAAAAAAAAAAAGAAAAAGAAAAAGATTTTTCTAATCCAATTAAAGTAGGTAAGGCAGAGAGAGGCAGAGCCAACAAAAATAGACATAATAGGGAACTGAAGGTAATAATCTTTACTTTTGCAGACCCATCTAAGGCAGGACTGTAGCAGAATCAGAGACTCACAGAATTTCTCAGCATTTCTCTATATTTCCTAATATACTTGCCTCTTGAAGGACTACGTAACTGATTTTCCCCAATGGAGTATTAATGACAGTTATGCACCATTTCCTTTCTTTTTCTTTCTTTCATTTTTCCTTTTCTTTTTTAATCTGAGGAGTATGGCTCATTAGACAAGGGAAAGAGAGAGGGAGAGAGAGAGAAAGTGAGAAAGTCATCCTCTCCCCATGGGGCATGGTCACACTGCAATCTCTGCTCCACTTCTTCCTTTTTTCAATATTTTGGAACACACATGTCCAGCAAGTTTCTCAAGCTTCCAGGTCCAGGACTTGAACCACACAGTTTACCATCCTGCCTTAACTACCAGGCCACAGGCTGGCCTCAATGTACCATTTCCTGTCAGTGTTTCTTCTTCACCCCTCTGTACTTTCCCTGTCTGTGTGACTGGACACAAAGGACTCTGACATGGCAGTTCCACACTATGGAAGGAGCTGAGTGACTGAGCCATGACTCAAGGGACAATAACACAGGTGAGCTGCTGACGTTATCAAGAATGGAAAGTGTGTCGAGTTCAAGCACTAAAATTTCAGGGCTTATCTGTTCTGCAGGATTGGCTTCATGATTAAGAGTCTAGGAAGTGAATTTAGGACACCAGTGTTTCAATACAGCTTCTAGTACTAATAACTGTTGTGACTTGACTCCTGAACTTCAATTTTTGGAGGTGAGAATCTTGTTATTAGAATGAAATATTGTTAAATATTTCAACTAAAAAAAAAAAACAATCAAAAACAAAAGGTAAGAGGTGAGACCTGGAAATACTATATTCCAAGACAGATCAAACTTCCAAGGAGTCAGGTGTGGCTGACTCTCTAGCTGTATAGCTGAATGGATTGCACAGGGCATCTGATTTGGTAAAGGACATAAAAGTTAATCTCATTTGTGTCAGCATGAAGGTTGTGATTCTCAATTGTGATTTACATTAAATTACAAAAAGAAGTTGATCCCTGGGAGTTCACTGAAATGAATTAAATTAGAATCTCAGAGAATGAGATCCAAATATTGTTATTTCTTAAAAGTTACCCTGGTAATGCTAACATACAGCCAGAACTGGGAGTAAGCAACTGCAAAGCCTGAACAAAGGAATCTAAACCTGCTTATAAGCTTTCTGTCTCAGTAGAAAAAATCTGGTGCAGATGTGAAGGACAAAACCTAAGGGAAAGAAACATCGGTGAACTCAGATGTGTGGGACTGGAAAAGGAGGTGATTAAAAAAAATTATTAATCTATTTATTTGTTACGATTTTCAAGCAACTGGGTCTGGAACTTATGGGAAACCAGCACCTTAACCACCATGCCACCTGCTGGCCTCAAAGGAGGTGATTTTAGCAGCAATTTCTCAACAAAAGAGTGATAGTAATTTAAGTCAAAACATTTCTGTAAACAAAGATTACATGTAAAAAATATTGCTATGGATTCTCTGAGAAGAATCCACATGGATACTGGGAACTAGATATTTCAGGCACAGGAGAAATGAAGATTTTCTACTCATAATTCAGCCTCCAGCAAGCAAAGCTAGTGTGCTATCACTACAGAACGGCAATCCGATTCTAGAACACCTCTGTCTGCTTGCTCCTGAACATTGAGGCTTAACTTCAAGAATTTGAAAGAAACACGCCATTCATCAGATGACAAGAAATCACCGTCGGATCACGAGAAATATGGGAAAACGAGAAAATACCTCTCCTCCAATGGAAAAGAGTAACTCTCCTTCATCCACAAGCAGTTCGGTGAAAGTCATGGAAATGTCTGATAAGGAATTTAGAGCATTCGTAATGTCGAAGCTAACAGAGATGGAAGAAAAGAGAGATAATGAACTGCTAAAGAGAAAGGAGAAAGAAGTTGCCGAGTTCCAGGAGATGAGGAAATTCTTGCAAGATCTGAAAGAGGAATTACACACTTTACAAAAGACTCAAACGGAACTGCTAGAGATCAAGTCTATAATACAAGAAGTCAAAATCTCCCTTGAAAGTATTAAAAGCAGACTAGATCATTCAGAAAATAGAATCTCAGATGTAGAAGAGAAAATGGCTGGCTTAGAAAAGTCCATCACGAAGACTGAGAAAATGGCTCAAAAATTTGAGAATGATATGCGAGAAGTACTGGATACCATCAAACGTCCAAATATCCGGATAATTGGCATTCCAGAAGGTGAAGAGACCCATAAGGGCATTGATAATCTATTCCATGAAATCCTGCAAGAAAACTTTCCAAACCTAGAGAGGCATTCGAAGATCCAGTCCCAGGAAATACAAAGGACCCCAAATAGAATCAACCCAAGAAGATCTTCTCCAAGACACATTATAGCCAGGTTGACCAAAACCGCAGACAAAGACAAGATACTAAGATTGGCAAGAGAGAAACATCAAGTTACCTACAAAGGACATCCCATCAGGCTAACAGCAGATCTCTCATCGGAAACAATGCGAGCGAGGAGAGAATGGGAAAATATATTCAAAGTGTTATGAGAGAAGCAATTTCAGCCAAGAATACTGTACCCGGCAAGATTATCTTTCAGGTGGGAAGAAAAGACAAGAACATTCTCAGATAAACAAAACCTGAAAGAATTTACCAGCACCAGACCAGATCTCCAAGAAGTTCTCAAGGGTGTGCTGTATCAAGAAAATTAAACACAGACACACGGAAATAAGAGTCCAAAAACTATGAAAGTGGCCAACTTAATCAGAGGGACAAGTCTGAATTTGAATATTATATCCCAGAATTTAATCAGGAAAATTGAACCAGAACAGAAGATAAAAGTACATGAGACTGATAGGTTCATGCACCTTCCATTTGAACAGAATCCTAACTTGTTTCCTGGCTTTAAGCAAAGTTCCTTGGCATTTCTTTGAGTTAAGTTATAACTGGTTTTCTTAGTAGTAATGAGTGAACTCACCATTGAAAGTAGTTAGATTATGTAGGAAATTGTGTGATCAATGCAACGTGGGTGGGAAGGGAATGAAGGACAATTGTAGACACCGGAGGTGGTGTGAGAGGAGGGTGGGAAGGGACAGAGGGTCAGAAAGAGGGGTGGAAGTAATTCTAGGAACTAGTAATGGAAAATTTTTTGTAATGTTCATGATTGTATCACTATGCAGTGTGTACTGGATGGGAGATTGCATTTTGTATGCTGTGATGAAGCTTAGGGAAGGAATGTAAATTGAGTTACAAAAAAAAAGTTTCAGAAAAAAAAATGTATATATATTCAATGACTGCAGTAGGATATGTAGCCACAGCTAGGTGCTACTTTATAGGATGCGTAAAGTAAGACTTGTGTTCATGGAAATGTGGGTATCACCTGTGTTTGCTATGAGGGTATTTGGATTGATTAGGGTCTTTGGCGTTACAATAAAATGTGAGGAGAAAACAGTATAGAAAGCAAACATAGATACCAGAGACTGTGGGAGGAGAGTGGGAGATGGCAGAGGGTAAGAGATAGAGAATCTAGGATGGGGGGAAAAAAGCAAAACATACAGAAGACAAGAAATGGAAGATCATTTGCTGACAATAACATGCTTGTTGATGTGCTTGATTGAGACAATATATAGTGTAATTTGGATGGAAAATCTCATTTTATATGCTGTAATGATGTTCAGAGAATGAATGCAAATAAATAAAAAAATAAAAAAAAATATTGCTATGAATAATACTATTATTTTCTTCTCAGTCTTTGTACTATTTCATATTCTCATTCTAGTAGAGACATTTCAAATACGGGAAGAAATCATAGGTATACAGAATGAATATTCAACATAAAAAACTTTTATGATTAGAAAATCTATAAAACTAGTAAAACATTAACATAATGTTGCAGTAATACTGGCACTAAACTGTTTTGGCGATCTTTTCTATTCACAGATAGCTATTAAAAGATGTGTTTGATTGCATAAAAACAGGTAGATGAATGCTTAAAATAGGAGATGATTTAATCTTTTTTTTTAAATTCTTTTTTTTTTGGAGAGGTTTTTGCTATAGGGCGCGTGCGCTCGCCAGACAGACAGATGAGAGAGACAGAGAGACAGAAAGCGAGAAATCACCCTCCAGGGGGGATGGCCACACTGCAATCCCTTCTCCTCCATTCTCCTCTCAGGATCTTGGGCACGCATGCACATGCGCCCGGCGTGAGTTTTAAGCCACCGGGTCCGGGACGCGAACTACGGTTGACTACGTGGGAGTCCAGCGACATAGCCATTACGCTAACTGCTGGTCCCCAAGATTTAATCTTGTAAGCTAGAAATTTCCAGGTTGATTCAGACCCATGACTTTGAGACTAAACTGTAAAGTGGCTTAATCATACATGTTATCATTAACAAATAATTTTCCATTTCTTTTTTATGTATATATATATATATATATATATATATATATATATGCATGTGTGTGTATATATATATGTATGCATATGTATATGTATATATGTATATATATTTCCCCCTATTTCTCACCCTCTGCTATCTTCCATCCTCCTCCCACCCTGTCTCTGGTATCTGCAGTTGCTTTTCATTCCTTTATTTTCCCCACATTTCATTGATTCACAAAATATCTTAATTAATCTAAATGCTTTCGATAGGAATATGTTTTAAAAGTTTATTTCTAGCATAATACAGAGAAAGTGAGAGAGAGTTAGACAAATAGGGAGCAAACACTCTCAGTAGGGTCTTCACATCATGAATTACCTCCAGTTTCATCCAGCCTGGATCAGGGTATGCACACACATCTGGGGTGTTAATGGAGATTAATGAAAATACAGGATATTTCTTGTGTGGGCTATTTGTGTCACTTCTGTACCAATGCCTGACTCCAGTGAAAGACACTTATTGAACAGTAATACATAAATTTTGTCCTGATAATTTAGAAAGGTTACCAAAGAGTACTCGACTTAACTTACGCTAAGTTGCAATGGTACTGAAGTTTTTAACTATTCTTAAAAATTTTGACTGGCCTTTAAAATACTCATATTTGCTTATATTTAATTTGCAAAGAAGCCTTATCCCAACCCTGTACTCTCAGCAAGAAAAATACAGATTGCAAAAATTCCAGGGAGCAATGCCAATAACTTATTTTATAGAACCAATTTTGGATTACACCAATCAATTCAACAGTTCATGATTTCAAAGATTGTTTCATCAATCTTGTATCCCTCCAGTCGTAGAACATAAAATAAGCTTGTTAACAAGAATTTGGATTTGATTCTATAAGAAAGACAAGGTCATTTTTTAAAAGCAAATCATCTAGCAAGAATGGTATGAGAAAGCATGCCTACAAAGAAAAATGGTCATGGACTTTCAGCTCTATTCCATAAATCTTGACCTTTATTTTTCCCATCTACTACTATCAGATAGTTTGCTTTTTTTATGATCCTTAAGGAAAGTTCTAGTACCATGTGGGGGCTAAGAAATATAATTTGGTCTTTTACCACTTAAATTCAACTTATTAAAATGCCATGGACTCCGTGAAGTGTAGCTCTAAGGTGATCATGTGACCCCTTTAGAAGGAGTAATACATCTTACCTTCTGCAATGACTGTAATAATGTAATACTAATCTTGCTTTTGGTGAGGGGGCAATCAATTGAAAATCCAGGTCTCTAATTGTTTAGCTGCAAAATGTCTAAGGAATGCAGATTCTTTTCTACAAGGAAAGACAAGTGAATACCTCCTTTCATCAGACCCATATGTAAATATTTATTTTATGCCCTCCACTGAGAAAAAAGTTTGAAATAAATCTTTAGTTGAACCCACATAACACTTCACTTATATCCAATATTTTTATTTGGTTTGAAATTTTAAGCAGCTAAATTTGATGTCAGTTTTCTAAGATTTCCATTGCTTATGTTAGGCAATTCTTGAGAAAGAGTGAGGAAGAACATCTCTTGAAATATTCATCTTCTATAGATGAAGCACCTATTCAGATATTTTTTGAGCAACTGTGGACAAAACTGAACTAAAGGGGGTCACATCTGGTCTCTACTAGGAAAGAAAGGCAAACAATAAGAATATTTGATGTTCATGATATTAAAGCACTAAAGAATTGGTAGTGAAAATGAGATTGGGGGACCGGCAGGTGGTATGGTGGTTAAGGCGCTGGATGCTCCCATAAGGCTGACCACAGTTCGAGTCCTGGTCTTTGTGGTTTACTTTCTCACTTTTACCCCCTCTCTCTGTCTCTGGTCAAATTAAAATAAATGAATGAATAAATAAAATAAAATAAGTCTTTAAAAATATTAGAAAATGAGATTGGACAAGTGAACTAGTCAAGGAAGGAAGAAAGAATATTTAGGAAGAGCAAACAACCTGTAGGAAGACAAGAGAATAGAGGCCTATTGTAAGAGATAAAAATTCAGTATAGCAAGCACTGCATACTTTTTTTTTTTTTTTTAAGGTTTTTGCCTTGGGGTACATGTGCTGGCTGGAGACAGAGACAGTGAGATGGAAAATGAGAAGCCACTCTCCCCAGGGGGGGAAGGCCACACCACAACCCCTTCTCCTCCATTCTCCTCCTGAGGTCTTGGGCATGCATGCATGAACACACACCTGGCATGATTTTAAAGCCACCAGATCCAGGATTCGAACTGTGGTCTGCCATGTGGGAGTCCACATAACTGCTACACCATCTGCACAAGATTATGATGACTCGTGGTTGTTGATGCGTCTGGAGACGTTTACAGAGACTTGCCCTGTGGGGCTTCGCGAGCCATGGTAAAGAGACTGTAAAAGCAGGGAGGTGGGTGGCAGGAACAGAGAGGTGTTTCTGAAGGATGTCAGAAGAATGACGTCAGCAAAGTCATGATGCACGTTCATAGAAAAACACAGAACAATATGTCATGACTTTCCTGATGCCTAATAGATTGCATGAAGCAATAGCTCTGTCTACGTCCTGGAGACAGGGACTGCTATCATAACTGAAGCCAGGAAAGGTGTTGGTGAGGATGATGGTTGAATGGTGGTCTTCAGAAAGACATGTTCATGTGCTAATTCCCAGAAGGTCTTTGCAGAAGTAATTAAATTAAGAATCTTAGGATGTAGAATTCATTCTGGATCATCTACATGGGCCCTGAATTCTATGATAAGTATCCTTAAAAGAGACACTGCTGGACCAGCTCTCTAGCCTAGTGGATAAGGGAGCTGGATCCCACATGGCTGACCTTAGTTCAAATCCTGACCCTGGAAGCATGGAAAACATGCCAGACATGAGTGTTTTCATGCTCCAAATCCTGACAGAATGGAGACCTGTAGAAGAAAGGATCGTGGTATGACTATGCCCCACTGGGGGGTGCTTTCTTCTCTTCTGTCTCTCCGTCTGTCTATGGTGAGTGCATGTGTTTTCTGGCAAGAGAGAGAGAGAGAGAGAAATATTCTGAGATGATTTGACAAATGGGAAAGGAGAAGGCAATGTGACTGATCATGGAGACAGAGGTTTCGGCATGAGCCAATGAATGTCAGCAGCACGAGAACTGTAAGAGGCAAGGAAGATTTCTCCTCTAGGGCACCCAGAGGGAGCACAGCTAATACAGAAGGCAAGAAAAAGGCACAAGAGAAAGGAGAGAACATGACATTTGAGACACCACACAGGTTCAGTAAAGCCTAATGGCTTTCCTGAGCAAAAAGCCAGAAGTGAGGGTTCAGTTATCATGCAGTCGTGCCTGAGAATGCACACAGAATGCCCAAAGGTCAGCAAGTAGATGTGACCAGCTGGATGAAGATTATCTTTCTGAGTAATGTTCTGTTCTGAAAAATGAACAGAACATGGCATTTTCTTGGCAGAGTCGTGTGTGGCAGTGCAGGGAGGTGGGGGGAAGGACCAGAGTGGAAAATTTATACCCTCTTGGAATAGGGCAATGTCTTAGTCAGCTTGGGCTGCTGTAACAAATATCACAGGCCAGGTGGCTTAAACAAAGGACAGTTCTCTCTCAGATTTCTGGAGGCTGAGAAGTGCTTTTTGGCTTGCAAGCAGCTGCTTTCTCACTATGTCCTCACACGGCAGAGAGAGGGAGCTTTGGTGTCTCTTCTCCTTATATAAGGGCTTTATTTACGCCTTTATATGGGCTCCACCCTCCTAAACTCATGTAAACTTAATTACCTCTCAAAGGTCCCACTACTCTAAAACCATCCTAATATCATCATGTGGGGGTTAGGGCTTCAATACAGGAATTTTGCAAGGACACATTCAGTCTATAACAGACAGGGGTCTGACTATCTGTGCACCAGATGTGGGCTACACGGGATAGTGAGCCCAGGCTGTTCTAGGTCTTGAGAGAACCAACTGGATAGGCAATAGGTGGCAACAGGAGTGTGATTCTGGAGTGGCGTGGAAGATGGAAGGCCAGGAGGTGATGCAGGAGGAAGGCACAGGAACACTTGTGATGGGTGCCAGCAAGGCTACCCGCAGAGGAGAGTCTCTGGCTACATCCTGGGAGCTGGTCTGAGAGGGGCCCAGCAGCTTAGAGCAGTACCTTTCAGTGCTGGGCAAGAACCATCTTTACCCCCTTTCTCTTCCCTCTCTTTGGCTTTTGGTTGGGAGGGGAGAAACTGCTGGGTGGGAAATGGATGGAAAAAGAGAAGAACTGGCCATGTTCCTTCTCCCCAAAGCAGGTGACCCACAAACTTCTGGCCTCTGCTGGAAGACAGGGAGAAGGCTTATATGAAGTCTTCAATGTTTTTAACATCTTAGATTAGGCATTTAAAATTTCTGAATGAGGCTGTTTTGAGAGACTCAGAATATTTGAGGATTAAGAGTGAGCAGAACGGCACAGATCTGCCAAATTTTCAGCCTTCAGAAGAGGAAAACTTTTTATCAAACATGCTCATTCCATGTACTGGTTAGATACTCAAAAAAATAAAAGGATAAACATTTCCTCTAAAAAAATCCTAAGGAGTTTTAAAAACAAAATCAATAAAATGGCAAAAGCCTATCTCAATAGCTATTTCCCCAGTTCCCTGGTGCTACTTTTAGGATACGTGATCATGATGTGCAATACATTTTGGTTGATTATTATCACTTCTAATTTTTTTTAAAAGGGTTATTTTATTTAAATTTATTTATTTATTTATTTATTTAGTTATTTAGTTATATTTGACCAAAGAGGGAGAGAGAGAGAGAGAGAGAGAGAGAGAGAGAGAGAGAGAGAGAAAGGTGAAAATTAAGCTGCTAGATCAGGTTTGGGCTCAAACTGCAGTCAGCCATGTGGGAGTCCAGTGCCTTTAACAACCATGCCACCTGCCAGCCCTGCTTCTAATTCTTAGAGAAAGTTTTACACAGAACTTTCTAAAGCATCATATAAAGATTCCATTTTTTGGGACCAGCAGTTAGCATAATGGCTATGTCACTAGACTACCACAGTCGACCGTGGTTCGAGTCCCAGACCCGGTGGCTTAAAATCACGCCAGGTGCGTGTGCATGCATGCACAAGATCCCAAGAGGAAAATGAAGAAGGGATTGCGGCATGGCCACCGCCCCTGGGGGGGGGGTCATTTCTCACTTTCTGTTTCTCCGTCTCTGTCTTTCTGGCAACCACACGCGCCCTATAGCAAAAAATCCCCCCCCCCCCCCCCCGCCATAAAAAAGCTTCCATTTGTTTCCCTAGCAAAGGTAAACACAGACTGGAGTTGAAAAGGCCTTTCCATTCTGTTCACATGGACTCTCTCTGCCCTCCTGACTCACCATCTAATCTTTTGTTTCATTTTCTTCATCTGTACAGTAGAGATAATGGGTCCCAATTTCGTTTTATGTTATCTCAGTGGAAGGACGCCCAGTTAGCCCGAATGAAATCTGACCAGTAATACTCACTCGTCTACCTCTCTGAAGTGCTCTAAGAATTAATGACAGGCCGCACAGAGTGCTGGAGATGATGGCGTATCATGAGAGCGAGCGAGATGATGAGTGTTATTAAAAGTGTCAAAGGATAAGTATATTCTAATGAATGTGGAAAAAAATACATAGCAAAGGATCTTGGCTTGTTGCATTAATGCTTGAATGCCTAAGGGTAGAAAGAAATATGCCTAATGTGTGAGTGGAAAAATAAAAGCCAAAACAAAAATCTGACAAGACATAGTGAAATATTCTTTGCACGCTAAAAAATTTCAGCCCCAATTTTTAAAATAAAGCACTGATTTATGCACCCAGAACCTAATGCAATCAAGCAATATGTCTCAGAAATTTAGAACAGACTATATAGGAAGGCAAAAGACTAAAGATAGAGATGCTCAGAAATAGAATCAAGGAAAAGAGATCAAAGATACTCTTCTCCCCATTCAACATGCAGCATGGGCAGAATTCATTTGCAACTGCTTTTTCTTTTCCTTTGGTCTTGCAAAAGGAGATGAAATGGAGGTATAAATGTTGCTTGCTTAGGAGGATAGTCAGAGAAATGCATAGCAATTTGATAGGAAGAGTAACAATTACTTAGGTTAATTATCTTCATAGAGCAGTAAAATAAGAGTAAGTAATTTATGAGTTAAACAATTTAAAAAAAAATAAGCCCACTATTTCTTCTGTTGTACACTAATTATTTCAGGTTAGCAAATAGAGAATAAATAATATAATTCTCTTGTACTTGATGCACACAGGGACAAGATGTGACAGTCTGTTTCTTCTTGTAGAGGATTCCAATTCCTTGTCTACATAAAATAGGTATCTATAGGTTATATATTTAATTCTGAGTATATTTTATGCCATATTATTTGTTTCTATGTCATCATAATACACAGTAAGCTATAGCTTAAATTAAAGAAAAGACATCTACTTAAAGTTATCTTATCTTTAATACCATATGTGGAACAGATAGGGCTCTGCTTCTATTGATGAATATTTTTAGCTATTTCTTTCTTCTTTACTCCTTATTCACAGTGCTAGTTTAGTTTCATAAAAATATTGATATTCTGTCCTACAGACATGGTCTGAATGTAGCTGTTTCAGTCAAAATAATGTATTTTATACATGACTGTGGAGGTGGGTGGGTTAAGAAAAATAAAAGTGAATGGAATTCATAATGGGCTTAATGTTTTATCTTTTTCTACAATTTTAGAGCTGCACTGGAAATCACACACATACACATACACACACACACACACACACACACACACAATATCTGTCTCTATGACAATAATTCTAATTTTGGTAGAATGATTTTAACACCATTAAAAGCATTTGGAGATACTATTTCAAAGAGCAGAATATGTGAAGATTTCATTTATATTTGACTTAGTGAGATAATTTAGAACCTCTTCTTGAGAGGGTGACTTACTTTTAAATATGTAGGTTCTGCCTTTGCTAACTACTTGTTTCAACTTTTAAGAAGGAAAACAATAATTTGAGGCATATGATCAAAAGTAAATCAAATTCTATCTTAAGAATATGTTATTGAGAATTCAATTCTATTGGTAAAAATTAAAATATTATTAAACAAATCCTGAATAAATAACTAAAAATTCAATAGTCTAATTTAAAAAAATCAATTATAGGATGAAAAATTTTACTTTTAATTCCTCCTCAAGATACTATAACATAAAATTATTTTTTTCAAATGCTCCTTTTTTTCAAATTTACCATCTCACCTTATTTCTGTTCACTTTTGTGTCTTCAGCAGTGTCTATCTCAAAACCTGTTGCCTGGAGACCACTCCTGAAGAACATGCACTGCTCTAGTCTCTTAAGAGACTTAAGTCATCTAATGAGGAGCTGATAGAAGTCACCAATTTGTTCCTGAGCAAGTGTTTTTCTTAAAATCTCAATAAAATGCTTATCTGGATATTCCCTACTCAGGTAATCATAGCAATTAAAGTGTAGACTGCAAAAGAGAAAAAAAATATCTAAACTATGCAAATCCTTTCAAAACAGAGATGGGACAAAAAATAATCTGTACCTTTTTAATGGAAAAACCTTTCTGATTCTCCTACATTACTTACTTATTCTTATTTTAGGAACAATTCTAGGGCCAGCAGACCATGTGGAAGTTAGGCAGCTGGATCCCACATGGCAGGTTGTGTGGCTGGAATCCCAGACATGGTGGCTTGTAAAACATACTGGGTGTGTGTGCAAGTGTGCACAAAATCCCAAGTGGAGAGCAGAGGAGAAGGGACTGCAGCTTGGCTGTCCACCCCTGGCGGGGTGATTTCTCACACACTCACTCTCTCTCCTTCTGTCTGTCTCTGGACAGCCCATGTTATAACAAACTAAAAAGAAGAAAAAAAAAACTATTCTTAAAGGTCCTATTGTATGTGTTTTTAGCTTTATTATTTGTCTGTTATCCTCCTCTTCAGCTCAAAGTAATTTTGAAGCAGCAAATTTATTGAAATAGCACAAGGACAATTGTGAAAAAAGTCAATGATAAAGGAGACAGAACACAGCTATAAGAATTTCATATCAACTTGGGCACTCTGAGTACACCCAAGAGCTCAGCATCTTAATGATGTCCAAATAGCTCACTGTATTCTGGCAGAATGCAATCATACACAAGAGACACCAAGAAGAGATTAATACAGAGTAGAAGGTGCGCTCTGTTTAAGAAGTTGGGGATATACTTGAACTATAGTTTACATTTTTGAAAGATGGTTAAAATATTTTTAAGATGTTTATCCTCAAAGGAAAAAACATTCAGCAAGTGGGAAAATTTATGCAACTTGAAATATAGCTTGAAGATAAAATCAGAAAGAAATGGCAACTCTTTGCTAAACTTTCAATGTTTCTATACTATTAATTACACTTTGTTTTTCATATGCTACTTCATGGTCACCAAGTTATAGTAAAGATTTAGAATGAATATTTTCTCCAACATTTTGTATTCCTAAGCATGTAAAAAGCAATAAAAACCCGAGCTGCAGATAAAGACATGCTTCTATAAGACAATTTAGAGGCTGCTGGGAGGTGGTACATTCCAGAGAGTTTGAGATTGATTTTTCTTTTTTTTTTTTCTTTTCTTTTTTTTTTTATTTTTGGAGAGGTTTTTCGCTATAGGGCACATGGGCTCGCCAGACAGAGAGAGAGAGAGAGACATAGAGACAGAAAGCGAGAAATCACCCCCCAGGGGGGATGGTCACGCTGCAATCCCTTCTCCATTCTCCTCTCAGGATCTTGGGCACGCACGCACATGCGCCTGGCGTGAGTTTTAAGCCACCGGGTCCGGGACGCGAACCGCGGTTGACTACGTGGGAGTCCAGCGACATAGCCATTACGCTAACTGCTGGTTCCCGAGATTGATTTTTGATAAAAGACTTAAATTTCTGCCACATTTCACAGTACGTCCATGAATGTGTTTGCTGCTCAATCTCACCAAGTTTCTTTCTTTTTTTTTTTTTTTTTTTTTTTTTTAGAAATTATACATATAAATTGTTGTTAGGAGAATTAAATGAGAGTATATATGTAACTAGCATGCCTGGAACATTAAGTGCTTAATAAACATTAGCTATTATCATTATTTTCAAGTTAAATTAAGCCAATATGATCACAAATTATGAGACAGAGTTTAGGAGGGCTATCACAGAGCCACACACCTAATCAAGAACTGCTAGTGAAGAAAATGAAGAAGTTATGCCTATGTAACACCACACAAAGAGTACATTCTGGACAAACTAGGTTATAACAAGAACAACAAACAAAAATGTTCTTAATGCTTTTCATAGGTATGAGAGAAGAAATTGAAATAGGGCTGCATTCAAGGTACTAGATATTCTTGGAAGATGGATAAAATCAAGGTCCCACCACACCTCTACCCTACCCCTGCTTTATTTATCCTTTATTGAGAATAATTTACTCAATAAGCAAATAAACATTAAATACGCTGCTTGATGCATCTTGAAACTTGATGCAAATGCCCACAGAACTATCACACCAACAGTAGAAGAGCCCATCGTCTCAATAGGCATCCTGGTGCCCATTTGGTCACTCCTACCCCATCCCCCAGAGATCACCACCCTTCTGTTGATGATATGATTCCCTTCCTGATCTGGAAAAAGGACCTTTGAAAAAGTTAAAGCCCTTGTTCTTTCCCCTAGTTAGACTTGAACCCTCACATATTAGTTTTACTTTACTTACAGCTAGGTCACCTTGCTTTTTCCTGTAGTCATCTTACCATCAACGTGCCCCTAATCCTAACTTATCTGCCCTATGGCATTCTTCTGACATTTAGGGCACTTTCTCTCCCCTCTTTTTAATTAGGTGTCACTGCATATTTATTTACAAACTTTATCAACATAATGTTTTTTGACCATCGTTGTCTTGTGTTTTCTAATGCATCCTAGGCCAAGGCCAACTATGGAGACAGAGAAAACGAAGTGAACTGTACACCATCAGGGACACTCTCATCAGCATAACCTGAGAAGGCTTTGATAACCAGAGAAGGCTTTCTGGTTCCAGTTTCAGAGTTAAATCATGGAGCAACAGGAGGAGAACTCAGTGCTCTTGGCGTGCAGTGGCTCTCCATGTGTTACTATCATCAGGGTCGCCTATGTCCTTACTCTTACACAGATATCTACCCCAGGAGCCTGTGCTGTGAGCCCTTCTGCTTTACAAGGGAGACAGGCTCAAAAGTGCACAGACTTCCATACAAAATCTAGATGGGTGACCCTTTACTAAAATGATCCTGGCCCTTCATTTGACCACTTGACCACTGGTAACTCAACCAGTACATGAAACCCTTAGTAACCAGAGGATCAAGGTGCATAGCTGATCAGAGAGAAATGAGAATGATTCCTGATATTATACTTTCTATAACAATAACAAGTTTAAAGCTTGGATTTTTCCACTCGCTGAATGAAGATATAAAGAACATAATAATGCAACTTGGAAAAAAATCAAATGGCAGCTGTGAAAGCCCTCGGCCCCTAGGTTGCTGTGATTTTCACTTGAATATGCTCAAGGGTTCATTTCACTTTTGACTTTAAAATTCACACTCAATTTTGACACACCAGACATATGTCTCAGTTCCTTACAGTACAAATTCTGTGAAAACAGATGACTCAGCCACCAGTTATAATAGCACGTTATTGCAGTATTCAACCAAATATGCCGTATGCTGACTAGAGAGGGGTTTCAAGTTGATGAGGCAAAAACAGTAATGTCTCATCTCAGAACATATGCTACCCTGTAATAATCATAAAAAAGAGCCAAATATAAATACTGAAAAATGTCCTGTCACTGAAATGTAATCCCTTAAAAAATTAGGCTTCATTCTGTTCCCATTATTTGATCATTAATTTTAGAATAGCTGCCCTCTTAAATGAACTCTATGCTTACATGAATTTAGGAATGTAGATCTCCACATGAACCAAGAAACCAGGAGCTGATCTTTCTCAACGGGTTTCTCTTTTATAGCCAAAGCCCAAGAAAACGAGGTCAGCCCTAAGAAGAATGGTAATCATTTCATAACAATAGCTACAAGCCAAAGAAGAATTACAAAGATGAATCAGTGTGGGGCAATAACATGCCAAACAAAAGAAAACAACCACCACCACCAACAGGGTAAGAACAAGTTTCAGGTTAAAATACTGTATTTTTTTAAGTTACTCAACAAAATGCTAAAAACAGAATGAGTACATTTCCCCTCTTGAAGAATATGACAATGCAATGCCATTTCCTACCCTCTGAGCATCACAAGATGGGTGTTGTGGTATAGATGTGACATCCTCTTGTTTCTGTTAACACTAGGCAATGGATAGTATTAAGATTAATTCATTGAACACAGACTGAGAACCTACTATGCTTCTGCCTTTGTTTTAGGGGTTTGACATACAAAGAGCTGTCCTATGGGGAAGACAGATGTAAACTCAAAGTCACATCAAAATATAGTTGTCTATGAGGGGTCCTGAAGGTAGATACAGGGAAGACTGCACGAAGGATATGACATGACATAAAAAAAGAGTCTGAAAGCAACAGGAATTTTTCAGTTAGACAAGGTGTGAAAATATTCCAGCGAGGGTGTGGCATTTGCCAAGTCATGGATGTGTGAAATGGCCCATGAAGACTGGAAAACAAGAAGCAGCTTTGTGTCCCTGAAGCCAATGTGGGGATCTAAAAAGGGCAAGAGATGTGGCTGAAAATGCAGGAAGGAGCTGGTCCGCAGGGATCCTTCAGGCCAATGACTTTAGCTCACTCGCTGCAGGGAGGAGAATGACATAGCCAGGTTTGTATTTTAGAAAGATGATTTCTGTGGCGGTGTAAGATGAGAGGATGGAGCCAGAGAGCCCCATTAGGGACGGTTTTGACAATACAAATGAGAGAGAATAAGGGCTAGATTTGAAGCTGACTTAGGCTGTAGGAAAGAGGGGTTTGAGAGACGTAGGAGAAAAGCACTTTTAGAAATAGTTATCACTCTCTGGAGTTTCTGACTTGCACTACTGTGATATTGGGGATTTTTCTGAACTGACAAAAGAAATACAATGGGCACAAGTTCTAGAATAGGTAAATAGGAGTGAAGAATAATTTTATTCTGGAGACGCTGAGTCAAGATACTTTTGGGTATTCAGGTGGAAATGACAAAATAAACAGTTTGTGAAGTCCGTGTAATCACTGCCATTATTTAGGACACTCCACTCCAAGTGATGGTTACATATGTGACAAAATTATATCCAACTATTCTTGATGATTTATGGTGGAAGTTCTGGAGAATAAAGACTCTTGCAAGGATCTTTTTGCTAGCTTTATGACAAGTGTTTCAAATCAAGGATTGGCAGCCTAGGGTATTAGAAACTTTACATAAATTATCACCAATGTAATGTGTGCTATGAAAAACACCATCAGCATTGGTTTGAAGAGAATTATTTGGAAATCAAAATCACACATGATCAAAGCCAGCACTATACTGTAACAACATCATTCATTATAAACAATTGTTCAATGGCATGCTTTTAGAAAACAGTCCTTTAAAACCAAGGCAACGAGGCTCTATCCACCTAAAACGTATAACAGTTAGAAATGTATATGTACTTAACAGCAGAGCCACAAAAAATATAAAGCAAAACTTCCAGGAACCGAGATAACAATAATAGAGACTGCAATATCTCACTGTTTAATGAGTACAGAGTTTACTTCGAAGGTGATGACAATGTTTTAAAACTAGATAAAAGTGGTGATTTCATAACATTGTAAATGTATTAAGTACCAGTGAATTGTACACTTAAAAATGATTAACTACATGATATGCGAATTTTACTTCAATAAAGAAAAATTTAAACAGAAAAAAAAAACACGTCATCATGCTGCACCACATTTCTCAATGGCTTCTGAGTTCACTCAGAATCACAATGCAAAAGTACTTTGGATAGCCCGCAAGCCTCTCCAGAAAGGCCCTGTTCTCCTTATCTTTCTTCCCTCATTGGTCTTTATCCCCTTTAGTCACTACATTCTAGCTATACTTGTCCTCTTTGCTGCTAATCAAATATCACATACTTGACAATACCCTTTTTCCAAGAATGCCTTTATTTTAGGTATCTGCATGACTTTAAGTCAAATATTACCATTTAAGCAAGTTCTTCCTTGATCACTGTTTTAATATTGTGGCACTTCGAGACTAGCAGTTAGTGTAAAGGTTGAGTTGCTGGACTCCCATGTAGGCGACCACGGTTTTTTTTTTTTTGTTTTTTTTTTTTTGTTTTTTTTTTTTTGTGGGACTCAGAAATGGTTTATTACCTGTGGATGATGACATGGATAGTATTCTTTTTTTAAAATAATTATTTTATTTTATTTTATTTATTCATTCATCTTTTAATTTAATTTGATCAGAGAGAGACACGGAGAGGGGGAAACGAGAGAAAGCAAACCACCAGGTCCAGGACTTGAACCATGGTCGGCCATGTGGGAGTGTGCAGTGCCTTCACCACCACGCCACCAGCTGGCTCCCCATGTATAGCATTCCTAACTGGCCTGGTCTGTGGTGTACTTCATGTTAGGTAAATTCTCTAACCGTGCATGGTGGTGGAATACAAAGGAGGGGGGGGAGGGGGAGGGAGGGGGAGGGGAGGGGGAGGGAGGGGGAGGGGGGAGGAGGAGAAAGAAATTAAATTAAAAAAAAAAAAAAAAGGTGGAGCAGGGCCCCAGCTGAGGGCTGCCCGACTCAAGCCCTATGCTCTTACCCACCATGGAAACCACCCCCCATAACCCGCACCAACCCCACCCCTGCTTCGAACCACCGCTGGCCACCCTAGCTCCCGTCTGTCCCCACGTAGTCAGCCATCGCCCGGCAATGACCCCGCGGGGCAGCAGGGACAGGTGGGCATGTCTGCAAGGTCTCCACATGCCCGTGTGGGTGCACAATGAGGTCCCCAGGAGACACGTCCTCCGTGGTGCCTCCCCAAGTGCCAGGGACATTACCGTGTCCAAAGACAGACCCAGGGGCCCCGGTAGCCCCTCGTCACAAGGTGCCCAGTACACACGCTTCAGTCTGGGGTGAGTCCTTGCAGATGCCAATCATCCTGTCACTCCGGTTCCTAGTGACCCAGCCGGGCCAGGTCTTATGACAATGACCGTGAAGACACGCGGGACACAGAGGATGTGAAAGAGGGTAGGGACATGGCGTGGAGGGTGGGCATGCCAGGCCCCGGGATCCTCAGACTGTGCCTGGATGTGTCACAAGCCCTCCCCCGGCCTGGGGACCCAGCAGCAAGGGACAAGGAGGGGGAAGGGAGACAGAGAAAGGAACCACCAGTGTCCCTCAGGGAGGGACAGGCAAGGACAACTTTCAACTCTGGTGCTGAATCTTTGGCAGAAGAATGGAGTTTTCAAAATTGAAATTATTCAGCCTCTGTTGGACATGGCAGCAGGAACCAGTAATGCCGCACCCGTAACAGAAACTGTTACCAATAATGAAGGCTCACCCCCACCTCCAGTAAAAGTTTCTTCTGAACCCCCACAAACCACTCCAAACTCCGTACCAGCTGTACCACAGTTGCCCAGCTCTGATGCTTTTGCTGCTGTGGCTCAACTGTTTCAGACAACTCAAGGCCAACAGCTTCAGCAGATCCTTCAGACTTTTCAACAACCTCCAAAACCACAGTCTCCCGCCCTTGACAATGCTGTGATGGCTCAGGTTCAGGCTATCACAGCTCAGTTAAAGACAGCTCCTACACAACCACCTGAACAAAAAGCTGCTTTCCCCCCACCTGAACAAAAAACTGCATTTGACAAGAAACTACTTGATAGATTTGATTATGATGATGAGCCAGAAGCTGTGGAAGAATCAAAGAAAGAAGAAGCTGCTGTAATCACTACTGCAGCACCAGCCGCAGCCGCGCCACCTGCACCTGCTGCTGCTGTGCCTACCACCACTACTCCCGCTGCCGCCTCTCCCCCTCCTCCACAAGCACCCTTTGGATTTCCTGGAGATGGCATGCAACAGCCAGCATACACGCAACATCAAAATATGGATCAGTTTCCACCTCGAATGATGGGAATACAGCAGGATCCAATGCATCATCAGGTTCCACTTCCTCCTAATGGGCAAATGCCAGGATTTGGACTTATTCCTGCACCTCCATTTCCGCCCATGGCTCAGCCTGTGATTCCCCCAACTCCACCAGTGCAGCAGCCTTTCCAAGCTCCTTTCCAGGCACAAAATGAACCACTGACGCAGAAGCCACATCAGGAAATGGAAGTAGAGCAACCTTGTATTCAAGAGGTTAAGCGGCATATGTCTGATAACAGAAAGTCGAGATCTAGGTCACCAAAAAGGAGACGATCTAGGTCTGGTTCTAGATCTCGAAGGTCTCGTCATAGACGTTCTCGATCTCGATCCAGGGATAGGCGCCGACATTCTCCTCGATCTCGGTCCCAAGAAAGAAGGGATCGAGAAAAAGAAAGGGAACGCCGACAAAAAGGCCTTCCTCAAATCAAACCAGAAACTGCCAGTGTTTGCAGTACTACACTTTGGGTGGGACAGCTAGACAAAAGGACTACTCAGCAGGATGTTGCCAGTCTCTTGGAAGAGTTTGGTCCAATTGAGTCAATTAATATGATTCCTCCCAGAGGTTGTGCCTATATTGTTATGGTTCATAGACAAGACGCTTATCGTGCTCTGCAGAAACTGAGCCGAGGAAACTATAAAGTGAACCAGAAATCCATTAAGATTGCCTGGGCCTTAAACAAAGGAATAAAGGCGGATTATAAGCAGTATTGGGATGTAGAACTTGGTGTAACTTATATTCCGTGGGATAAAGTCAAGCCTGAGGAACTGGAGAGTTTTTGTGAAGGAGGAATGTTGGATAATGATACACTTAACCCAGATTGGAAAGGAATTCCTAAGAAACCTGAAAATGAAGTTGCTCAAAACGGAGGTGCAGAAACCTCACACACAGAACCAGTATCACCCATACCTAAGCCTTTACCTGTGCCTGTCCCTCCTATTCCTGTTCCTGCACCTATAACAGTGCCACCTCCACAGGTCCCACCACATCAGCCGGGTCCTCCTGTAGTTGGTGCTCTCCAGCCACCGACTTTCACACCTCCTTTGGGAATTCCTCCTCCAGGCTTTGGTCCTGGTGTTCCTCCTCCTCCACCACCACCACCATTTTTGCGCCCAGGATTTAATCCAATGCATTTACCACCAGGCTTTCTTCCTCCTGGACCCCCACCTCCTATAACCCCACCAGTATCCATTCCTCCTCCTCACACTCCTCCAATAAGCATCGCAGACTTGGTGTCTGGGGCTAGAGGAAACGCCGAGTCTGGTGACAGTGTGAAAATGTATGGTTCTGCTGTGCCACCTGCTGCACCCACGAATCTACCCACCCCTCCTGTTACCCAGCCTGTTTCACTTCTTGGCACTCAAGGAGTTGCACCTGGTCCTGTAATTGGGCTCCAGGCACCGTCTACTGGTCTTCTTGGTGCCCGACCTGGCATGATCCCACTCCAGCGCCCTCCAGGAATGCCTCCACCTCATTTACAGCGGTTTCCTTTGATGCCACCCCATCCCATGCCACCACACATGATGCACAGAGGGCCACCACCAGGACCAGGGGGCTTTGCAATGCCCCCTCCTCATGGAATGAAAGGTCCTTTTCCACCGCATGGCCCTTTCGTTAGGCCTGGTGGGATGCCAGGGCTTGGGGGCCCAGGACCAGGCCCAGGGGGTCCTGAAGATAGAGATGGAAGGCAGCAACAGCCACAGCCACAGCAGCAGCAGCAGCAACAGCAGCCACCTCCACCACAGTCACAGCAGCAGCCACCATCACAACAGCCACCACCAAGTCAGCAGCCACAGCAGTTTAGAAATGATAACAGGCAGCAGCAGTTCAATTCAGGTAGAGACCAAGAAAGGTTTGGAAGAAGATCTTTTGGAAATAGGGTGGAAAATGACCGGGAACGGTATGGGAGTCGTAATGATGATAGAGATAATAGTAATCATGAAAGGAGAGAGTGGGGAAGGAGGAGTCCTGACCGGGACAGGCACAGAGACTTGGAAGAGAGAAATAGACGCTCTAGTGGGCATCGAGACAGAGAGAGAGATTCTAGAGATAGAGAGTCTCGTAGAGAGAAGGAAGAAAACCGAGGAAAGGAAAAACCCGAGGTGACAGACGGGGCAGGTAGTAACAAAACCGCTGAACCTCCCATTAGCCAAGTGGGAAATGTAGACACTGTTTCAGAACTTGATAAGGGGGAGACTGAGTCTGCAGTTGTAAAACCTTCTGAAGAGTTGCCTGCTGAGGCTACCTCATCCGTTGAACCTGAGAAGGATTCTGGCCCAGCAGCAGAGGCTCCTCGTTAGAGACTGGAATTTATCAAAATGTGACAGTGACACTTCTCGGCGTGTAGAGCTTGAGGTGTACAGATGCTGTATTATATCTGCTCCCGCTAGATCACAGCCCCGCAGTAGTTGGTGGGGAATTGTAAGCAATTTGATTGCTTCCCTTCTATTTAAAAATAGCCACAAAATAACAAAAAATACTGAAAATATGAATAAATATTACCCTTTTTGCTGTAACTTTTTAAAAGTTTTGACTTTAAAAAGTTTACAAATCGTAATTAGAAGTGCTCTCTATTTTTTTTTTTTTAATTTAAGACAAGGTAACGGTGAAAGCTCCTCAAAACAATAGGGATGTTTTTAATAAACTCTATTTTCGTAACAAAAAAAAAAAAAAAAAAAAAATGTGCGTGCGTGCCCAAGATCCCGAGAGGAGAACGGAGGAGAAGGGATTGTGGCGTGGCCATCCCCCCTAGAGGGGTGATTTCTCGCTATCTGTCTCTCTGTCTCTCTCGGTCTTTCTGGCAAGCGCACACACCCTATAGCAAAACCCTCCCCCCCCCACAATATATATATATATATATATATATATAATATATATAGTGGCACTTCAACATTAACCATTCCCTGTAAATTTCTTCTGGTTTGTTTTCTCTGTGGCACTGGAGTAGTTTTTTAATTCCCTTTAGACACCTTAACTAGAGATAGAGGCACATTGGGAGGTAATAATGTATAGTGTGTTAGCACCTATAAAATGATATAGATTAACTGTATTAAAATAGGTTAGGCTTATACTGCTCCAAAATATCAGTAGATTAACAAAAAATGCCTTTTTCTCCCTCAAGGTCTGCTTAAGCCAGGTGATTCTCCAGGATGCCTCATCCCCATGCTGCGACTCAGTGATCCAGGATATTTCCAAGCTATTGTGCCATAATTCTAACACACGGCTTCCACGCTTATCCCCCCACAGGAAGAGAGGGTACTGAAAATCTCACAGAGCCTAATAACTAATTCAGGCCAGAAGCAACACACAGTATTCCAGCTGATGGCCTAATGGTCTGAACTAGATCTACAGTCTCACCTAACTGCAAGAGGACTGGTTAGGAAGTGAAGTATTTAAAATGCCCTGGATGAAGGCAATGTAGCTCTTGGTGAAATTTCTCAGGTCTGCTACATCAGCCACCTTTGGAATGATTCTAAGATATTTCATGATGGAATGTGGCCAGCACAGGAGTAAGGTGTTCAGCAGAACTGGACAAGAAATCTGGTTGAGCCAATCACTTCCGATGTTTGTTTAAGTCAGTCAGGTATCTGCTCTGGGACTCTGTTTTTATTGTTGTTGTTTTTCTTTTTTTTTTTTTTTTTTTTGGAGAGGTCTTCACTATAGGGCGCGTGCGCTCACCAGAAAGACAGAGAGAGACAGAAAGGAAGAAATCACCCCCCCAAGGGGGATGCCCACGCCGCAATCCCTTCTCCTCCATTCTCCTCTCGGGATCTTGGGCACGCACACACATGCGCCCAGCGTGAGTTTAAGCCACCGGGTCCAGGACTCGAACCACTGTCGACTACATGGGAGTTCAGCAACATAGACATTACGCTAACTGCTGGTCCCTGCTTTTAAACTCACAAAATAGGGGAAATAACACATATTGTGTTTCTATCAGAGGAGTTTGTAAATCTCAAATATAAAAGCTTGTAAACAGAATTTCAAGTGTAGCCCATCACTTAGTGCTAGTATATGAATAATGTAAAAGGAAGCATAGATGGGACCAGCAGTTGGCGTTATGGCTATGTCGCTGGACTCCCATGTAGTCGACCCTGGTTCGAGTCCCAGACCCTGTGGCTTTAACTCATGCCGGGAGCATGTGCGTGTGTGCCCAAGATCCCGAGAGGAGAATGGAGGAGAAGGGATTGCGGCGTGGCCACTCTCCTGGAGGGTGATTTCTTGCTTTCTGTCTCTCTGTCTCTCTCTGTCTTTCTGGTGAGCACACACGTCCTATAGCAAAAACCTCTCCAAAAAAGGAAGCATAGAAAATTTGCCGAGACAAAATAATATGAATTGTACTTCTCTTTTATATCAGTATTGATAAGGTTATCCCATTATTATAGGCATAGAGAATGGTGTAATTTCCAGACCTGCTGGTTCAGTACAATGTGCTATCTTAAGAGTAAAGACCTGTTGATGTCCAGCATCAATGGATTTTCTATGTACAGAGCATGAAATATCAAGGAAATTCAGATATATGACAGAACATTAAAGATGATCAAAGGCGTGTGTTTACGGACTGTGAGAGCACTTTTCTCGTCACTGCTTTCGAGACTAAATGAGTCTAACATTGGCAGCTCGTGTGGTACTTGACGTGCCACTGCTGGGGGGACGCTGGCTATTGTTCAGTGTCACTCTAAGGACTCTGTATTTAGCACAACGTGAGATCTTGACCACATGTCAGATATTTGAAAAGTCCCATTAGAATATATTTAAGGATAAATCAGATTTTTGTACTAATGTTAACTTTTGTACATTTGGGTAATTAGTAAGTACATTTGTTGTCAGACTTCAAAAATATACTAAATTTATATATAATAATATTTTTAGTCAAGTATGATAAAAAACTATTGAAATTGATAATGATAATGATATTCTATTTGTCAGTTTTCTCTGTTCAAAGAAGTCTTATAAATAGGAAACCTACTCTTCCCAATACAATTAATGCAAAATACTCGAATGTATGGATTCCACTATTAATATATTCTTTGGGTCCTTTAGAAACTAAGTCAGAAGAATTATACAACATTAGGGTAGAAGAGGTCCAAGTTACTTTTTCCAATTCCCTACCAATTAAGAAACTGTCCCTGAAGAGGCTTTCTTATTTATTTATAGTAGCATGTTATGCCTTATCCATGATACCTGTGTATATTTATATTGAATAGAGAAGTATTTCATATGGTAAGCAAATATTTGTCTGTGGAAACTCTACTCCTTACTGTAGGTCAGAAGATGCTTCTTGTTGCTGATGACTACATTGTACACATAAATACTAAACATTAGGAACACCTTTATGATCATTTAAATGTCATAGATTGAAAGCCTAACGTATTAGAGACCATAAACCATTCAGTACTGTGGTAACCAACACACAAAATCCAGATGAGAATCTTCTAATTGAACCTTGTCATGGGGATTTTCCTGCCTATTCATTGGCGCACATAACTCAACTGTGATGAATAAAAGAAAATGGATCCAACAACTAAACACAAATAGATTCCCACAGTCACATGCTGGAATGCAGACGACATACTGACAATGAGAAAAAAGGTTTCTGTAACAGAAGGTCACTGAACAACCATTCTAAGACATGCCCAAGTGCTGGCTTTTAAAATGGAGGGTGATAGAACAGTGAATTTTGTAAGATGTTTTATATGCTGTTGTGCTAAAACAGGACCAGGTTATTGCAAAGCGAATGTTCCTTTGTTTTCTTATGTGGACAATTTATGCTACTGCCTCCACCAGGGTCTGGGTTACTTTCCTCTACAAAGATGATAATCTTGAGAATGATTTTCTCCTTTATTCTCTTTAGACATTCCTGCTATTTTCTTTACTAAAAGACATTTAGAGAGATGGTCACAGTGCCAAGCTGATGATACATTGTGGAGCCAATTTGGGGTAAAATGTGTAAAAAAATGGCTGTATACAAATATAAACACCAACTCCAATGTTGCCTTCTACGTGGTAGTTCAGAAATCTGTCAAAAATGTTTTGCACACACACACTATTGAGGTAGCCTCAGAACTGGATTCCAGTCTCGTATCTCTTTTCCTACTAGCCTATTTCTTATTCAGATTAGACAGTATCATGGACGTCTTTAATAAATGACATCAATGGCCTTCCTCTGCAGCCTCTGTGTCTTAGAATTCTAGGGGTAGTACTTACATTGATTCAGTATCAGGAGTCAGCAAACTATGGCCTGAGGGCCAAATTTGGGCTTCTGCCTATTTTCGTGTGGTCGGTTATTTAAGAATATTTTTGTTTTAAAATTTTTAAGTGGTTGACAAAAGTCAAAAGAATAATATTTTGTGAAACTAAAATTTCACTGTGCATAAATAAAATTTTACTGGGATGTGTCTATACCCATTTGTTTACACGTTGCTTGTGAGTTCTACTGAGCTTTAAAGGCAGAAATGAGTACTTGCAACATAGACCACATGAATCGCAAAGTGTAAAATATTTACTATCTGGCCAGATAAAATAGAAAAAGTTTGCCAGCCTCTGGGGTATATAAATGAGACACCCGAGAGGTGGGAGTGCATAGCCTGTGTATTGGTATACTACAGCATTGCTCTTGAATACCTGCCGTATTAAGTACTTTTCTCCCAGTGGGGATTTAAGATTTTCCACAACCTAAACCCAGACCAGATTTTCTCTAGCCTTCCATCCAAATACTTACTCTTCCCTTGGTGCCACTGAGCTACCTCTGTGTTTTTGTTCATGCTGCTTCCCTGTTCTGATTGTGTCTTCTTTATCTGGCTGCTCATATTTACTCTTATTTACTCCATGAGTAAGGGAGATAGAAAGAGAGGACAGGAGAGTCACCATCATCTCCAACAGGTTCTTCATGTCACAATTCACCCCAATCTTATCCAGCCAGGATGCATGCATGTGCCAGGTCTGTACAAGGCGATCACCCAAAGGGAGCTTGGGACCTTTTTAGGAGGTTCAGCACAATGGCATAGTGTGTTACTACTACTGGCCACTGTTTGTTGATATCTCATCTAAGATTAAGAATCAAAGCCTAGTTCAATTGTTACTTACAACATGGCATTTTATGAAGGTATCAAGCTAGAATGATTTCTTGCTTTTATGAATTCATACAATGCTTTGTGTCTCTCTGACACACTTACTCTGTCCTGTTGTCCACTGTTCTTGTCATGCACTAGTCTTATACCCTGCCTCAGTTCGTTATTGTGTTGCTAACAGAAACACTTGAGGCTGGGTCAATCATAAAGAAGTGAAGGTTTATTTTATTTATTTATTTATTTATTTATTTTTGAAGAGGTTTTTGCTATAGGGAGCGTGCGCTTGCCAGACAGCCAGAGAGAGACAGAGAGACAAAAAGCGAGAAATCACCCCCCAGGGGGGATGGCCACACCACAATCCCTTCTCCTCCATTCTCCTCTCGGGATCTTGGGCACGCACACACACGTGCCCTGTGTGAGTTTTAAGCCACCGGGTCCAGGATGCGAACTGCGGTCGACTACGTGGGAGTCCAGCGACATAGCCATTACACTAACTGCTGGTCCCAAGAAGCAAAGGTTTAATAAGTACAATTCCGGTGGTGGGAAGTCCAAAGGCATCTCCATATGGCAGAAGGCAGAACTTTTAGCAGAATGTGATCTGTTTCCATGTGGCCTTCTCTCTGTTTTGGTCTTGTTCTGTCTGCTTCTATACCCACCATAAACTCAGTCTTAGAGACCTGGCTTTCATGACATTATCACACCCAAGGACCTCACCTGGACACCATGAAAAAATTAAGTTTTCACCTAATACCTTTAAAATACAATCAAGTTCTACCATGTGAATTTGACAGAGGTGTCTGTAATCACCACCCACTAAGACTAAATTTCAAAACAAGAAACCTTGGGAGAATAAACTCAAATATGATCCAAACCATAACATATCCATTACTACATTATTCTGCCCTTAAGTTTAAGAACTGTCTTAGTTATCTTTGTACCTTTAAGAATGTGGTGGATATGGGCAGGCCTGGTACAGATTTTTGTAGACTGAACGGAACCAGGACCAGGAGCCATGCCAACCCTCAATGCACACACAATCACATACTTCCTTAGATGCGGGTCCAGGGAAATTCCAGTGGCATGGCAAAAGACCCAAGTTAGTGCTCTAATAAAGCTACTCTGGGTATGGGTGGCTCAGTTCCACAAAAAACAAGAATTTTGAAAGGCACAAACCCAGGATCTAGTCCAGAAAGTAACAATGCTCTGAAGACTAGTCAGTCTCTAAACTTGGTGAGGTTCATTGGTAGCCAGACCCCATTAATCTGACCAAGGTTCAGGTCAACAGAGCCAAGGGAGAATCGGATGAGGTGGGGGCTGTGGAGTTTGGCATGAAGATAAAGGCTTTTAGTTTTAGAAAGTCTGAGGCTCTAAGGAGAAGACTGGGCAAGAGCCCAAAGATCAGAGAGAAGCTACTGGATTGGGGCTGAGTCCCATATATTGGATGAGGAGCTTATTAAGTCACTCTTGTTTAGGTTGAGATGTACTCCTTAGGTCTAGAGAGTAAAGAAACCCACAAAGAAGGGGAAACTTCATTAGCTACTTGGGGGAAATAAGAGACACAGAAACGGACAGAGCAGACCATAAAAGGGCCAGAGTGTGGGGAAGCTAACTTAGGTTGAGCACTACCTACCTGTCAGGACCTGTGATGATGCTTCACTCATGGTATCTTATTTAACATGCATAGAAGTTCTGCAGGGAAGCAGGATTATTATCATTGTAGAGATGAGGAACCTGGGGCTTGGAAAGACTAAGTTATTGGTGGAGCTGAGAACTACAGGCTCAAAGCAATTCCCCTATCCATCCCCACCACTCTATCAGCCTTCTACAATATATGCTTATTAAATGAATAACAAAAATGGGAAAATTCCAAATGAACAGTTTTTTAGAATTTATCATGGCATGTGTGAGAGTCTTAATCATTCCCCCCCATGTTTTCCTAATAAATTGCATAGTCTGTGTCTCGTCTATCTCTGGCCCACTGAATTCGTGACTCATGCATACTCTGTGTCTCATGTGCTGACAGACACATGAAGTAATATAAGGACAGATGGGCTGCTCTAGGAAATTGCTTTGGATTTCTGGTTCTTAAAGCCTCCTACAAACTAGTCCAAACTTCCATTCCAGGCTTATTTTATTTTCTTTTGTCCTAATGGTTCAGTTCTTGTTTTCCAATTGATCTGTGTCTACTGTGTTAAATGCTCCTTGAGAAAACTCACTCTGATCTCTTTATGCAGAAATTGTCTTTCTTTTTCTACTCTTATAGTACTTTTTCCTATACCATTTATATGATTCTATACTTGATGGGAAATAATACATGTGTACATATTAGAACTATATATAAATGTCCAAAAGGCTATGTATCTATCTTTTTATCACTCTGAATATCTTATGATATCATTTACAGAAATGAGGCATTTAAAAATGTTATAAATATTAAAGAATAATATATGGGAGGGATCTTTTAAAAAATTATGAAAATGTCTATTGTGGGGCTGGTCCTATGGCCTGGTTTTTGTAGGAGCCAGAGCTCATGTGGCTGAACATGTGGTTTGAATCCTGGCCTTGGTGTCTTGAAAAACACAATGGCTTCAGGATGATGAATGGATTGAAAAATTATGGCACATATACTCCATGGAATACTATTCAGCCATAAAAGACAACAAGGCCCTGGAATTTGATAGAAAGTGGATGAATATGGAAGATTTGTTGCTGAGTGAAGCAAGTCAGGCTATGAAAGAGAGACATTGTATGTCTCCAATTAACATATACCGACTGCACTCTATGGTTGAGACTGAAAGACTGGAGAACATAAAGACATTAAAAATTGTAATGGACACTAGAGACAAAATGGAAAGAGAGTGTGAGAGGGGAAGAGCATAGGAAAGGAAATTTTGGGGGAAATGGAGTGGTAAGACACTTGTGGGACACAGATAAGGTTTTTTATCTATTGACGAGGATGTGCATAATAGTCTCAACTGGGTGGGACTGAGGTGTATATCATGCTGGGTAAAATCTCTTCACAATCTAAATGATGTATAGTATATTAATTTAATGTATGAATAATAATTTTAAAAAAATTAATAAAAATATATGACAACCTCCCCACCCTCACCCCCCAAAAAAGAAAGAAAGAAAAAGAAAAACACAATGGCTGCTTTTGTGTGAATGCCCCAAATCCTAACAGGATGGAGAAATGGAAGACAAAGGATTACATGACCACTTCTCTCTAATGAGCTCATAGACTCTCTGGAAATTTTTTAAAAAGAAGAAAGGAAAGAAACTAAGTGGCTATTACGAAAACAATAACAACTATGCATGGTCTTTAAAATATTTTTGCACCAAGATAAACCTGTACTTTAATTTTGTTTCTCCGTGAATTTTTTGAAGTCCCTTTGTATCAATGTAATTTCACTTTCTTAAACTCCTTTATGTGCAATTTTTCCTTTGAAACTTTGTTTCTACAGTTACTCCTTTCTTTCTTTATGTGGCTCCTTCCAGTTAGTGCAACTCTTTCTGGTCATTGGAATTCTTTGGAATAAAGCAACTCTATGGGATGGAAGAAGTTAGCCTACTGAAGGTAAACTGTGGCTCTTTGTTTTACATCTCTTGCAAAGCCAACGGGAGGATCTGAGTCTAAAAAATACTTTTCACTGCCAATATATACATAAGCTACTGGCATACAATCTGATTTTCAGTTTTTAATAAAACACCCTGATTTGCATCCTAGGATCATGCATCTTTCCAAGAAGTTCTATTTGAATCACTTCACAATTTACTTTACTACATAGTTTCAATCTCTGTGATAGTCTGATAGTTTACAAAGGTCCTATGAAAGTCAATTTGAACAGAAGGATAAATCATATTTAGGACATCTTAAAAGTATTTGAAGAGTTTTTTTCCCATTTGATAAATATTAATGCATTTATTAATGGTTGAGCAGTGAGTACTAAATTTTGAAAAAAATCTTTTGAGTTTTTCAATGACTACAAGAAAATGCACTAAAATTAAAGGTAAAAACCTGAAAGACATTCTTCTGAAAAATTGCACTTTAAAATATTGATAGCCAAACACAAACCAAAAGAGTCTTCCAAAAGATTAAATTCTTTGGTTTTGGTGGGTATACAGAGGTCTCCCAAAATATAATAAATCTTTAATTATTTAAATAACCAATAGCAGCTGAATATATTATGAATGATAATGATCAAACTTAGAGTCACTTGTATTGGGATCTGGAATGCGTTATATATTTTAAGTGATATTTGCTTCAAAACTCTTTGCTTAACTTAATATTAAAATTCTTCTACAAGCTAGCAAGCAAGGAAAGGATCTGAGGGAATAATAAAAGCAATGTTTAGCCAGGATTTAAGAATTCACTAAGATAATCTATCCAATTATAATTTTGACTACAATCAAGGTTAAGCATAATGTTCTTATCAATAAAGTGAATTACTGGGGGAGAAATGGAACAGTCTTATACTAGGGTCACCAGAGCCTTTTTTCTTCTGAATTCCTTTTTATTTTTCAACTTTTCATGTTATTATAAAGTTTTAATATGGTATTACTTCTAATCTTTCAAGTATTCTGTCAGATTAAACTTAATTATTTCTTAGACGTGACTTGCAATTGAAAGAAAAATACAGCAGAAAATGTATTCATCATTCTATGATATATTTGGTCTGTATAAAAATATTTTCCTCATTCTTTTATCTAAAAGGAAAAGACTCAGATGCTTCCTCACTTTCTCTCTCTCTCTCTCTCTCTCTCTCTCTCTCTCGTGAGCACATGTGATCTATAGCAAAATTTAAAAAATAATAACAATTAATAAAACTAAATAAATAATTATTTTTTTTAAAAAAATATATCATTAAGATACATATCCTTGAGGGAACCAGCAGTTAGCGTAATGGCTATGTCGCTGGACTCCCACGTAGTCGACCGCAGTTAGCATCCGCAGTTAGCGTCCTGGACCCGGTGGCTTAAAACTCACACCAGGCGCGTGTGCGTGTGTGCCCAAGATCCCGAGAGGAGAATGGAGGAGAAGGGACTGCGGCGTGACCATCCCCCCTGGGGGATGATTTCTCGCTTTCTGTCTCTAATGTCTCTCTCTGTCTGTCTGGCGAGTGCACACGCCCTATAGCAAAAAAAATCTCTAAAAAAAAAAAAGATACATGTCTTTGAAGAGATTACATTCTGGAGGGGGTAGGAAGGAACAGGCAATAAAAATAATAAATAAAGTTATCAATATTGTCAGAACATATCAAGGAATAACATAATAAATAGTTGGATAGGAGGTCAGGGGAAGGGATGGATGTGAGTTGAAAATCAAAGACTTGAAGGTGGTAGAGAAGTTGACCAAGCAGATACCTGGGTGAGAGTATTGTAAACAGAAGTGCAGTTAGAACAGAAGCCTAAGAGGCATCTGCTGCAGTCCAGCAATGAAGTCAATGTGACTTCACAAAGTGCATGAAAATAATGTGGCAGGTGGGACCAGCAGATGGTGTAATGGTTATGTCACTGGACTACCACGTAGTCAACCGCGGTTCGAGTCCTGGACCTGGTGGCTTAAACCTCATGCCAGGTGCATGTGTGTGGCCAAGATCCCAAGAGGAGAATGGAGGAGAAGCGATAACAACATGTCCATCGCCCCTAGGCAGGGGCATGTTGTCACTTTCTGTCTCTCTGGTGAGTGCGTGCACCCTATAGCAAATCTCTCTCTCTCTCTCTCTCTCTCTCTCTCTCTCTCTCTCTCTCTCTCTTTTTTAAAAAAAAGACTATGGCAGGAAATTAGGTCAAAGGTTAAGGGACCAGGTCATGAAACATCTTGTAGATCACTTAAGACTACAGCTCTTACTATGTGTGAAAATGAGGAGCTAGTGAAGGGTTTTGAATCAGAAGGGTGACATGATCTTACCTCAGTTTTTATTTATTTATTTTTTAAAGAAATCACTCTGGTTGCTGAGTTGAGAAAAGACTTCTGGGACTGAGAGTAAAATAGGAGAAGGAATTAGGACTCAATTGCAGTCATCCACGTGAGACATATTTTTAACATATTATTGATAAGTCAGCAGTCTTGGTTCTTCCAATCAATTTACCCATTGTGCTAAGTAGCCCAGGCTGAAATTGTTTTATATCTACACAAAATAAATCTAGTTAAGTAGACATAACATCTCCAATCAGTTTTCACCTGAAGATATGCTCAGGTATTTTCTCGGTTCTTAAATTTAAAAAATAGGTGGTGCACTGAATTTAGTAACAAACTGCAATAAAACCCATCGGGACTAACTTTCCTAGAAGGAACATTCAAATGAACATCAAGCAGTAAGAGAAAATAATGACTTCCTTCAACTTGTTCTGATTTTGACTAAGGAATGGCCTTTCTATATATTTCTGTTAAAGGATTCCTGAGGGAATTCCTCTATTAGCCTCCCTTACTTATTTTGTTTATTTATTTCCTCCACGGAGAGACACAGAGAGACAGAGACACAGAAAGAATACTCTTATTAGGGTTCCCATGCTGCAATTCACTCTTAGCTTCAACCAGTTCAGATCCTAGGCAAGTGCACTCATGCCTGACATACACAGGAAGGCCCCAGGATGGCAGCTGGGGAATCTCAGATGTAGGTCTATTTGTGCTACTGCTGTGCCACTTTCTGGCCCATCTATTAAACTCTTGAGTGTACTTCACTCCAAAGAGAACGATCAAGAAAATATCGTTTCACTGGGCCCTGAAAAACTGCTACACATTCCAGTCTACTTATCTGGAATTTATCCATGCCATAGCATCTAGGTCAAGGCAAGACAATAATTTCCTAGAGGAAAATGAAGAGAAAAAATGTTTTCTCTTGTTGAAAAAGAAAATTCAATTCATTTCTTTATTAGGCTTTGCTTTGGAGCTGCACTGTCTCCTTGTAAGCTGTTTTGTCCTTTAGAGAGGACTTGTCAGGTATAAATTAAAAAGGTGACACTATTGTCCTTGTACAAATGAATTCTATCTGAAGTAAAAATTCACCAACAGTTTTACATTGACGTTATATTGTTCCATGCAGGATTCTGTAAAAACTATATGCTTTCTTGAATAAAGATTTCATCTTTATTTTTTTATCACATTTAAACCACAGATACTTACACTAGAAGGGTAATAACAATTCACAAAATGACACTATCGGAAATATTTCCACAGTAAAGATTTATCATACATTACTTAAAGAAAAAAATGCTTACTTAGATACATTGATATAGTCTTGATCTATTCCATGAGCAGGTTTTAGTGACGTGGAAGCCCCTAAAATTATCTGCAATTGTGAATCTTTTAAATGATTCAATGGCTTTCAATAGGCATTTGCAATGGCAGCCCCAGCCTCCCCTTGTTCCCCCAAAACACTTATAAAAAACTAAGGGAACTCGAGCAACTTCCCTGCAAAAAAATAAACAGTTCAATTAAAAAATGTGCAAATAAGCTGAATAGACAACTCTGCAAGGATGATATACAAATGGCCAAAAAACTTATGAAAAAATGTTCAGCATCCTTTATCATAAAGGAACTGAACTCCCACATGGCCAACCACAATTCAAATCCCAGACCCAGAGGCTTGAAACTCATGCCAGGCACGTGTGTGTGCATGCCCAAAATCTCGAGAGGAGAATGGAGGAGAAGGGATTGTGGCATGGCTATTCCCACTGTGTGTGTTGGGGGGAGATTTCTTGTTTTCTGTCTCTCTCTGTCTCTCTGATAAGCACATGCACCCTATAACAAAAAATCTCTTGAAAGAAAGAGAAACAGAGAAAGAAAGAAAGAAAAAAGGAAAGAAGATGATTAAGTGTTGGCAAGGCTGCGGTAGAAAAGGAACCCTCTTATACCACTGGTGGGAATGTAAACTAGTACAGCCACTGTAGTAAACAATATGGTGATTCTGCAAAATTCTACAAATAGAACTACCACACGACTCAGCAATTTTACTGCTGGGTATTTACTCAAAGGGTAGAAAAACAGTCAGTCGGAAAAACATCTGCATATCCAGGTTTATTGCATTATTCACAATTGCTAAGACATGCAATCAATCCTAATGTCCAAGAGCAAATGAATGGATTGAAAAACTGGGGCACATATACACTATGAAATACTATTCAGCCATAACAAACGAGACACTGACATTTGATACAAAAGGAAGATTTATCTCCTTTTTTGAGGGATTTTTGCTATGGAGTGTGTGTGCTCACTACAGAGACAGAAGTGAGAAATCACCTCCACAATCCTCTCTCCTCCATTCTCATCTCAGGATTTTGGGCATGCATGCACATGTCTGGCATGAGTTTCAAGTTGCTGAGTCCAGGACTTGACCCACTGTCAACCATGTGGGAGTCCAGCCCTTTAGTCACTATGCCACTTGTTGGCCCCAAATATGGAAGATTTAATGTTAAGTAAAGCAAGACAGACTATAAAAGAGTGGCACTGTATGTCACTGCTTAATATATATAGAAAGTCAGCACTCTATAGCAGAGACTGAAAGAGTGGAAGGCATAAAAGTGGCAGGGGAGGGAGGGGACTGCAGATACTAGAAACAGTATAGGAGACGGTGGGTAGTGGGAAGTGAGGGGAGAATAAGAGGAAGAACACATTTAATAGTCACAATAATGAAAAGGTATCTGTTGATGATAATGTGTATGGTAATATCTTGGGCTAGACTAATATACACTGTATTCATGCTGTGAAAAATCGTTATCAGGACCAGCAGTTAGCGTAATGGCTATGTTGCCGGACTCCCATGTAGTCGACCACGGTTTGAGTCCCGGAGCCAGTGGCTTAAACCTCACGCCGGGCACGTGTGCGTACGTGCCCAAGATCCTGAGAGGAGAACAGAGGAGAAGGGATTGCAACGTGGCCATCCTTCCTGGGGGGTGATTTCTCACTTTCTGTCTCTCTGTCTGTCTGGCGAGCGCACGCGCCCTATAGCAAAAACCTCTCCAAAACAAAACAAAACAAAACAAAACAAAACAAAAAACCAAACAAACATTATGTATGCTCTAAGGATGTACAGAGATTAAATGTAAATAAAAAATTTTAAAAAGAAAAAAATACATGATGAGAACCATATGTAAAAGATTTTTTAGTAGCCTGCATTAAAAATGTAAAAAGGAGAAAAAAAGAAAAATGCACAAATAATATTCTAAGGGTTATTTATGTATGAGAATACTGTTCCAATTTATGAACAGTTTACTCACAAAATTTAGTTCTCTTTTGATCAAAATGGAGTTTTTGTTTACATATCTTGAACTTCTAGGAAAAAGCACCTAATTTTATCAGTTATAATTTTTATAGCAGAATAAGCTCTCATTTATTTCAACCGACATTTCGAACACTCACTCTTTATTAGGGGATTTGATGATGCTACAAAAATAAAAAGGTTTCCACCTTGGAGAATTTCAAAGTCTATTAGGAGAGATGTAGACACAGCTAAAACACACAAACAAACTCTATTAGGAAAATTAATTCAAGGGCAGTTTTATCACTGGTATAAGTGAATTCTGCCAGTTACTTGGACTGGAAAGATGAACAAGTTTTTCCAGGCACAGTAAGCAATTGAGAGTTCTGGTCACAAAGAACAACAGGCATGAGAAAGTGGGTGTTCAGGTTGGCATGAACACAGGCTTTGAGGGAAGCTTGACGAAAGGGAAGTGTGGGCTTTGCCAGACTGCAAAGAATCTTGGAGTGACCTTAAATGTCTAGACTTGTGCTTGTCAGGTGCTAAGGAAGTAAAGAAAGTGTTAATCTGACTTATTTTAGAAATTTAATTATGGTGAACAAGATGAGGATACATTAAAATAGGTAAAGGGCCAGCTGGTGGCATGGTGGTTAAGGTAGCTGGATCCCACGAGGCTGGCCGACCATGCAGTTTGAGTCCTCGATCTAGCAACTTGAAGAAAACACCAGCTGCGTTTGTCTATGTGCCTCAAATCCCAAAAGGATGGAGAGACAGAGGAGAAGGGACGGTTCTCCAGGGGCTTCTCTCTCTCTCGCTCTGTCTGGCAAGTGTACGCACTTTTTGACAAATTTAAATAATAATTAAAAAATAAAGTAAGAAAATAGTATTTTTTTATGTATGTATGTATTTTAGAAAATAGTTTAAAAAAGTTAAAATGGTTAATAGGGCCAGGCAGGGACCAGCAGTTGGCATAATGGCTATGTCGCTGTACTCCCATGCAGTCAATTGCAGTTTGGGTTCCAGACCCAGTGGAATAAACTCACGCCGGGCATGCGTGCATGCATGCCCAAGATCCTGAGAGGAGAACGGAGGAGAAGGGATTGTGGCATGACCATCCCCCCAGGGGTGATTTCTCACTTTCTGTCTCTCTGTCTTTCTGGTGAATGCATGTGCCCTAAAGCAAAAATCTCTCAAAAAAAAAAAAAAAGTAAATAAATAAATAAAATAAAATAAAAAAATAGGGCCAGGCATGGCATGGTAGTAGTGCAACTGAACCCACATGGGGAAGGGCCTGGGTTCATAAACCGGGATCTCCCTGAGTAAGCATATGTGCCTGTGATCTGGGTTGGCTGAGACTGGGAATGGATTGTGTCATAAAGATGCAGTTGGAGGTACCTGTCTTTATTATTCTGTCTCTGTCTCTGTCTCTCTCTCTCTCTCATGGAAGAACAAAGTAAATTTTAAAACAATGGATAAAAATAGTTAATAAAGCTGACCCTGTAGCATAGCAGTTAAGCCTTGTACACAGAGTCAGATCCCACATGGCTGACTATGATTCAAATCCCAGCTACAGTGGGTTGAAAAACATACCGTGTGTGTATGTGTGCATGCGTGTGTGCATGTGTGTGCGTGTGTGTGCACAAAACCCCATGGTCATGGGCATGACTATGCCCACGGGAGGGCTCTCTTAGCTTCTCTCTCACTTCTCTTATGAATACCTGTGTCCTCTGGCAAAAAAAAAAAAAAAAAAAAAAAAAAAAAAGTTAATAGAAAAGAATTAAAAGCAGTTAAGGTTGAAAAGATATTTGTGGAATTAGTCAAAGGATATAATTGTCATTTCTATTCTAGAACTCATTCTGTGTTTTTCTAACTTTGCCCATCCAATCTATTGGCAATCACTATTCACCCTACCTCTAAAACATACTCTGAATCTACTCACTTCTCTTTATTTCTATTCTAACCTTTGAGGAAAAGCCCCTTCCTCTAGTCCTCATTCAATATGCTCCAGCCACACTCATATTTTTTTTCCATTCTTGGACTTTTACAAATTTTTTTCTGCTCTGAATTTTTTTTTTTTTTTTTTTTTTTTTTTTTTTTTTTTTTTTTTTTTTTTTTTTTTTTTTGCCTAAAATGCTATAGCCTTCTGGAAGTTCCAGATCAAATGTCACCTTGTCATAGAAGTCTTCCCATAGAACCCGTATATGGGTTTCCCAGTATCACTCTATCCTACGTTCTATATTTTTTGCATTTACTTGTTTACATACTTAACATCTGTAGGCTTCTAGTTCTATCACCTTTTCCCCTCCTGCTCACTTTGGCTCCACAATAAGCAGGGAATCCTGATGGTTCATTTCTTGTTCTTCTTTTGGCCCCTAGAAAAATGTTTAACACTATGTTGTCCAATATAGCGTCCACTTGCTACATGTGGCTATCTAAATTTTAATTTATTTAAAATTAAATATTCAGTCCCTCAGATTTACAAGCAACATTTCAAGTGCTCAGGAGTCCCATGTGGTTGCCATATTGTATGAACCAGATGTAAAATATTTCCATCAGTGCAGAAAGGCCTAGTGTACACCAGACAACCACTATATATTTGTGGAAAGAACAAACAGCTGAATGAGAAATGCAAAATTCTACCACACATCTCAACTTGACCTTATGTAAATGGGTACTGACTTCACAAAACTGGTTCAAAATATGGATATACTCATATAAGGGAAAGGAAAGAGAAAGAAAAAAACTCTATTTTTAAAAGAATTGTTTGTTTATATTTAATTCCATTTGTAATTGTTATTTATTTATTTATTTTTTAAAATTTTTATCAGACAGAGACAGAGAGAGAGAGAGAGAAAGGGAAATTGAGAAAGCAAGCTGTCCAGTCTGGTACTTGAACTGTGGTCGGCCCAGTTTGGACTCGAACCGTGGTCGGCCATGTGAGCATCCAGTGCCCTCAACCATCACGCCACCTGCTGGCCCTGAAAAAGACTCTTATATTCTAGTATAACTACTTTAAAATATAAATTCCAGTCTTAATGGACTGAATGTGTGTGTCTCTCCAAAATTCATATATAAAAACCCTAAGTCCCCAATGTGGTAGTTGGAGAGGAGGCCTTTGGGAGGTAATTAGGTTTAGATAAAGTCATGAGGATGGTGACCCCATCAAGAAACTGATGTCCTTATAAGAAGACAGAGATCAGAACTTGCTCTCTCTCTCTGACATGTGAGGACACAATGAGAAGACAGAGGTCTGTAAGTCAAAAAGAGGGCCACCATCAGGAACTGAATCCATCTAAGCTTTATCTTAGACTTCCAAGTCAGAAGTGTGAGAAATAAATGTCTGCTAAGATTCTAGTCTGTGGCATTTTGTTACAGCATCCTGTATTGACTAGGGCACCAACATACAGAGATTCTGTCAATATTCACGGTTTTGACTAGAAAGGGGTCCCCCTTGTTAGGCCCTCTGAGTGGATGGATGAAAACAGGATCTCTCTCTGTTAGGTCATAGAGATAGTTATTTTACTCTCTGGACACCAGAAGTGAGGAAAGGGAGAGAAGAACACTCTTTAGTTTCTAAGTAAACAAAGGATAAATGAGAAAAAAGAAACCAATTGACCTTTCTGGAGTAGCGTTTAAAAGTAGGAAAGAGTAGAATAGATAACATGTGATACAATTACTCCGTAGGAGCAAAGTAAGAATGTAGAATTTTGATAAATTTGCAGTTCAGTGTGTAAGTTTTTGTGATATAGCTGACATCCTCATCTCCAGGGATTACATAATTCCTATTAGAGAAATGTGCTCTAAGATCCAGAGTTGTTATTAAGACAAATATATGCACATGTGTATGTATTCCATTTATAGGAAGTGCTGTGTAGACATGTTATATTTAAACATTTGATATATTGAGGGTTTGTTTTGTGTTTTGCATATTAGAGCTTGAAAAATGTATATGTATATATGCCATATCTAATTCTCATTCTTTAACCATTTTATTTCTCAAAATGTATGTTTGCTCTGATGTCAAATGCAATTCAGTATCATAAAAACATGCTTACACTCTACTTGAATCTACCAGGATATACAAATTTGCTACCCTTAAATTTAGCCTCAATAATGTAAACAGCTTACACAGAATACCTAGGCTACTCCAATAGATTCTGGTATTGTGGAAAGCAGGAAAATATATCTGGTTTGTAGATATGAATCTAATTCTCTTTCCTCAGCAACAAACTCTGCAATACATTCTAAAACAAAGTACCTTGAGGTGGAGAGATAAAGGTTTAGCCTAATTTTAGGCAGTACTGTCAAATTCAGATGCCTGAAAGCTGAAAGTACTTAGTCACTAACCTAGATCACCACTCAGTAATGCCCTGCCTTTGTCTCGCTCTTTCTCTCTGTCCTTTTTTGGCAGCTTAACATTCTTCATAAATATATAGTGGATCCTTCAACAAACAGCCATGTGCCCATCTCCCAGAAGAAAGTTCCACGAACACTGTGTTACTCTGCCTCAGATGCTTTCTTAATAAATGGTTACAGATAAAGACAATGTCTGTAACACTCCCCTCTATGGTCTTATTTCCTTCTATTCTTCTCCAAAGACAACTGTGTTATGGACTTGGCTCTAGCTGGGCCACATTTTACACTCTTCTAAAAATAAGCACCCATAAATAAAATAGTGTTTTGTTACTACAATTTTTCCATGTGTGTATTATTCTACAAACTCCTACTTTCTTTTACTTGGTATTATTTTCTTCTTAGTCACCATATTGTATTTTATTTATTTATCTCTGTTCTCCTTAATGAACATTTTGGGGTTTATTTAGGTTTTCTTTTCCTTCTCACAACTAATAAACTCCAAACAAAATTCTCTAAAATGACGTCTTTACTATGTGTCAGTGGTTTCACTGATTTTTGTTCCTATTAATGATGCAAAGATGTTTTTATTCTTTCTTTCCTCTACTTTCTTTGGAACGCTACTGCTGTTTCAGGTTTCCTTAGTCAAATGTTTAATTTAATTATTTTCAGTCTTTTTGAGATTACACATTCTCTTCTAAGTAGTTTAATTCTCATTTCAGAAAACTGCATAGTGCTTTTAAAGCTATTGAGCTCAAATCATTTTGTAATTTCCATTAAGATTTTTATTAACTATCTTTATGTGTTAGGCATTTACTTGTACCTTGGATGTTGATGATACAATTTCTTGGTATTCTTTTACGTTTTCTCTAGTCATACTTCGTCATTATCCATGTGTTCTTGAAAGAAATGCAAGGCTTTTGGTTTTGGTGCAGAGTTTAACTGACTTAATCAGTATTGCTTTCCAATGTTCTAACTTCTGACAGGCACTCCTCACGTAACCAAACTCTGTTCCTATGCCTAGGTTGGTAAGTGAATTGGTCTATAAGTGAGGAGCTTAAAGGTGGATGTCTTTTCGTGTGTTATGGCACCACAGTTTATGCATTTTTCAATAGATATCATGTGATAGCACACAAGAATAAAGTAACTCTATTCACACAGAAAGCATACATTAGGTAAGTGGCAGAAAAAATAAGGCACGATGCAATTATCTAAATCTGGTGTAATCAGTTTTTATTTATTGTGACTACTACTATGGGTTCACAATGTAGTACGCATTATAAACAAAATATATAGTTTGTGTGAATGCACTTTGTGTAGTGAATATTAACCAATAGTGGGAACAGACAAAAACGGGGATTCCCTGTGCTAGAGAACTGGTTCTTAAGTCCAAGCAGTCATTAAACAAGTAGGTCATTAAGTGAAGAATGGTTACATTTGTCTCAAAGGTCTATTAGTTTCTGAGAAAAGTGTGTTAAAATCTTCCATCATCATCATAGGTCATTTATCAATTTCTCTTTATTGTTGTTACCTTTTCCTTTATGTAATCTAAAGTTATGTTGTTGCTTACACAAGGCTAAGATTTTCATTATGATAAATGAACTGGCAGGGTTTTTTGGGGGAAGGGGGGTCTGATTGAATGTGCAATGCCAAGTTTTCTTTGATTGTTATGTGCATGGCATATCTTTTTCATTCCTATATTTTCAAATTTTTTGTGTCATTTTCTTTCATAAAAAATTCAATAGTTGGATTAAACAACAAAAAAATTTATCCTAGACACCTCTGTCTTTTAATATCTGAGTTCATTGCTTTAATTCTATTGTCAATATAATAATTTTGGATCGTGCATGTGTGTGTGTGTGTTTTAAATTATGATTTCCCTTTGATTTTATTTTCATCTTATACTGGTTTGATTATAAACTTATTCCCTTTTTCTTGGTGCTATTTCAGAAATAATATGTTCTCTTTTTATTATTTTAGTGGGTTTAACATGTAGGGTGGCATAAGAAATTCTAAAATTAATTCCTAGTTCCATCTATCTTCCAAACAAGGCAGAAGATATATCAAGAGACAGAAACTACATAGTAATGTAAACAGGGCAAGTTTGCATATAAAGAATTAGATAAATAATCACTGAATTTGATGAAAGAATAAACTCTAAGACATAAAGAAACTCTACATAGTACCAGAGGACTGAAGATGATACCTAAGGGAAAACAGACTGGAAAGGCTTCAGGTGCTGAGGAAGGTGTGGTTCAGTCACCACGTAGCAGAGAAGTTTGTTGGTTATTCCAGAAGTGGTCTGTAGTCACAGGGCAAGCAGAGGGCAAGCCTCTAGTGAGGAGGGAAGGAGCAGGTAATCAGCAACCAGTGGGCAGGCAGAGAGGGTGGGAACCGTCTGTATCACAAGCACCAGGGTCTGCGGAGGAAGGGGAGCTCAGCAGAATTATCTGGGTGCTGCTGAGTAGAGGGAGTGGAGCTTGGTGGAAGCCTAACCATCTACCAGGAAGAAATCTTGGCACCTGTGTGGGCAGGAGTCTTTGATGTGGGCAGAAAGACTTTGGGGTTCAGGGTTTCATGGTTACAGAATCTGGGAAAGGATTTCAGGTCAAGACTATAGACTGATACCCTCACCTCCTCTGTCCCATGTACAAGGACCTTCAAAATGTTCATGGAACGTGCATATTATGAAAAAGCTATACATGGATTTTTAAAAAAATTAGCACTCAAACTTGTACTTTTTGTGTGTGTGTGTGAACTTTTGAAGACACCTGTACCGTTAGCTCCTTCAATGAAGAGTTTAGCATCATCTCATTGTATAAGAGAAATACTTTAAGAAATTCTATTTTCACAGAGCATAAACTTAAAGGTGAATATGGAGCTAAGACGCAATAGATCACCAGCTTGGAAATTTTACAATTCTCTCTGTCATTCCCCCCTTTCTGATGACCTGTATAAATTCCCCAGGATCATCTTCCAACTTATGAAATCTCTCTAAACATCTTATTCTATGAAACACTGTAAAAAAACTCAATGCCACATTTCCTTTACTTTAAAAATTTCTAATTTTTCCTCCATCTTTTTCCTGTTCTATCCTATTCTACTTTAAAAAAATTATTTTGGAAAAAAGTGTTTATTAGACACAGGAATGCAGGTAGACAGGGCAAATGAGTCGTGGATGTGCAATGGCATACCACAACTGAATGAAAAGAACAGACATCTCCAATTTTAAATATATATGAAAAAATGTAAAAGAAAAAAAGGAAAAACCAGCAGAGCAAATAATAATGGTACACTTCATAATGTAGGAAAAAATTTTAAATGTTTATTTATTGTGCTTTAATTTAATAGACTTCTTTATGTCTTTGAGAATCTTAAAAAAAAATGAATTTGAACTGATTTTCAATGGCTCTGTCATATTATGTCACTGCAGTTATTTCAGCCTCTGATACAACCCCATGATAGCCTGTAGGTTCAAGCAGTGAACCTGATACCAGCTTCGAACCGCATGGGCTCCCCAACCTGGGTGTAGGGCCTTAGAGTCTAACTTTTAGCTGTCGCTCTCCTCCCCAGAGGCTTCAGCACTAACAACTATGTATTTCTATGTCTTTTTTTTTCCAGTCTGTGGAGTTATTTATCTTATTACTGAGCTCTTCAACTTTTTAATTAACAAGATGTTATTTCAAGGTTTGTATGGGGTATTTAACAAGTAAATTTATGTTAAATGGAAATTCATCTGTTTTTTGAAGGTCCACTATTTATTTTTTATTTATTTATGATAGAGTACGTGCATATACATATAGGAATGAGAGACAGATGGTGAGAGAAGTACCCTCCACAGTATCTGGTCACACCACAATCCTCTTCCTTCAGTTTTCCTGCCCATTGGGTTTTGGGCACATGCACATGTCCCTGGTAGGTTCAGACAAATCAGGCCAGGGTCCTGAACACCATGGTTGCCGTGTTGGGGCCTGAGTTCTCATGAGTAGCACACTACTCCTCTTCCAGAGAGCCGGCTTCATCACATGAGAATCCACTCACCGGAAGATGTGCTAGGCTATGAACCTATACAGTAATTGCCTATAGAAATCACTTTTTTCTGCTAATCCATTGGTTGAAGAGATTTTTTTTTTTTCTTGTTAAACATTCACTATGATAGTCAGTTATTTACTAATAAATTGTTTCACAAAAGTTACACTTTAAACCTCTTACTCATAAGGTAGAGGTTACTTCCATGTTAGGACCATAATGGTCATGTGAATTATCTGATTTGATTAGTCCTCCAACTGTACTTAGAAAATTTTTTTCAAATGAAAAATAAGAATTCCAATGCCAACTAAAGGATTCCAAGAACACGTCTTTTCACTTTGCTCTCCTGGTGTAAGATTAAGAAAACCAAAGTTTCAATCTCACATCAACCACTTGTTAGCTAATGATTGTGTGAAAACTATGTGAGTCTTTTCATCTTTTTAACTCTTGGTTTTTAAACTTTTTCTTTCTAATCTTAAAGTTGTATAATAATTCCGATCCTTATGTAGGATTCTGGGTACCAAAGAAAATAAAAACAGTGAAAGTATTTTAAATAGAGGGATCAACTTAGGAACACAAGTTTCCTCCAAATCCTATGTTCTTGTTAATTCTCAAAATTGTCTAAGAAAAGACATTCTGTTCCTTCTGTAAAAGAAGCCAAGACTTTCATTCAATCACTTGAAATGAATTAGAAAATACAGTAGGTTGACCCCAAAGTTGAAGAGGCCATGGACTCTCACATTATTTCCCCTCCAAATACAGAAGTGTATTTATAACATGAGTGACCAGAAGTCAAGTAATGGCGGCCCTCACTAACTCTTCCGCACAGGAAACATCCAAAGGGTATTTGGACATTCGGAGCAAATTAGAGCCATAGCAAAAGCCTGAAGCCAGTTTCCTTCTTTTCTTTCTCTATAGGCCAAAATATTACCCAAATCAGTAGTCTTATCAATAAACTAGGATTTGGAATTGAAATTAACCAAGCATAATGTCTACAGTATTATGGTTTGCTTTCTTTTTCTTTTTTTTTTGGGGGGGGGAGGCATAAGTTGTGTAAGCTTGATATACTTAATTATCTAAATAATCCATTTTGCAGAATCAAATAATGTAAAACCACATTTATTTTTGCTCAATGAATGTTGCACAGATCTCACATGTTAGAAAACCAAGTCAAAAAAAAAAAAAGAGGTCTAATAGGTGGCTTTTTGTATTTTTCCCGAATTTCAAAATCTCTCACTATATGGGCAATTATTGACGAATAGAGCTGTTTTCACCACCAAGGAAAAATGGCCTGTATTGGCATGAACAGACTTCACATCATTGTTACTTTTATACATTTATTTTGCATGAAATGGCTATATAAATCATATATAAAGAAAGCTCAGCTTCTCCAGACACTACTATTTTATAAAGTGAACTGTTTCAAATTCAAAGCTAAATTCAGGTTTGAGGTAAAGGGATCTTTTACAAGTCACTGGTGAATATTTTTTTAAATAATATAACGCCTCAGCAATCAGGGGTCTGTTCAGCTACTGGATCTCTAGAAATATAATATTCTGCAAAGTCAGAAATAATGAGGGTTGAGACATCATTATTACTTTTCTTTTTAAAGCTCACACCAGTTGTTTTATAAAAATATCAGAGAAACTTTAAGAAACAAACTATACAAATTCTATAAATAAATAGTAAAGGAAAAAAGTCACCAACACAGAATGAATAAAAATCTGAACACATTCTGGTAGAAATTTGGTCATCTGTCCACTAAGAAGAAAGAAATAAGAAAAAAATAAAAGAAGAAATGTCATTGCAGTAGGACTATTCTGGCAGAACAGAAATGGAAATATTTAGTTTATGCCAAAATATTAGTATTATTTTTAATATTTTTAGGTATTTGCCATAGGGTGTATGTGCCCTCTGGAGAGAGGTAGGGAGAGACAGAAAGAGGGAAAGTGAGAAATCACTGCCAGGAAGATGGACATGCTGCAATCCCTCCTCCTCCACTCTCCTTTTGGCATTTTGGAAACCCACATCAGGTATGAGTTTCAAGTCACTGGGTCCAGTGTTTGAACCATGGTTGACTATGTGGGAGTCCAGAGCCTTAATCACCATGCCACCTGCTGGCCCAAAATATTGTCATATCCAATAACTAATGTTCTGCTTTTAGCTCAAAAGGATTGATTTAAAAGAGTTTGAACAATTTTTGATACATGATATTCTATAGAAATTTGTTAATACAACTTTGGAAAAAACTTGGGAGTAAAGTCAAAGTAAAATATAAGATTCATTTCAATCTGTAGGGATGATAACAGTATTTATGAAGGGACTTCAAAAAGTTCATCGAAATATGCAATTAGATATGAGTTTATTGATGAAAAAAATCGTGTAATCCATGCATAGGTTTTGTTTTTTTAAATATGCATGTTCTATAAGCTTTTTGAAGGCCCCTGGTAAATACTCAAAAGAGGACATCTAGTTTTGAAGTGGTTAATAGAACAAAAATAAAATGAAGAAAGAAAATGGAAGAGAAGGTTGTTTCGCAAAAAAGACATTCGTATAGCATGTCGGAATGATGAATCTGAAGTCCTGGGCTTGAGCAAATTGAGGTGCCATTATTCTTTTTCACTTTCTCCAGAGTCCTTACCAGGAAGTCAAAGGTGGACTGAAAAGCCTAATTTCCACATTTACAAAAAACAAAAAAACATAGCAAAGGAATAGACATTCTGCTTGAAAAATGACCACATATGTGGACATAATTAAGAACAAGAATAAGGGGCCAGCAGGTGGCATGGTGGTTAAGGCACTGGCCTCCCACAAAGCTGACCACATTTGAAGTCTTGGGCCCAGTGGCTTGAAGATCACACCAGGGACATGTATATGCATGTATGCATGCATCCCCAAATCCTGAGAGAATAGTAGAGGAGAGGGGATTGTGGTGTGGCCAACCTCCTTGAGGGGTTATTTTTCACTTTTCCTTTTTCTATCTCTTTCTGGTGAATGCACATACTCTATGGCAAAAACTTAACCAAAAAGAACAAGAGGTAATCATTTTTTCTGTTTTCTGTTCTATTTTCCCAGAGCACAAAAGGACAGGGGTTTACCTTACTGGTAATTTGGGTGCTTTGTACATGTGATTCTTGTATAGATTCTTGCATAAGAATCTATTTAAAGAGCATTAGATCTCTGGTAACAATGAAGAGTTTATGTTTGAAAGCTCCTTGATGATTTTGTGGTATTGTGACCCATCCCATCTTTTCTAGTAATCTGTTTCTATAATTTAAAAAAAAAAAAAAAGAAAAGAAAAGAAATCAATTTGACCTACTGTTATTGAAAAGCTTCACTACTGATTATATGAGGCTATCAGGGAAGACCATGAGAAAGAACAAGCAACACTGAAATAAATCTCATGAGCAACGAAGGTTTTTCTGGGGCAGGCAGGCTCTCATTACAAAATTTTGTTGGTTTATTATCTATTTCACACAAGCATAGCCAATTATTAAGAGCAAAAAAAAGGTCAAAGGTGGGATTAAAATAATTACTGAGTCCTTCCTCTCCATGGCACTTACACAGGTACTTTACAGAAAGTAATTATTACTCACAACAACCCAGTAGATCTGTATTTTCACTGCTACCTCACATTTAGAGAGAATAAGGCTCCATGGGTAACTCGACTAAGCTCACTTAGCAAGTGACAGAGGTGGCACTTTGCATAGAATTGTGTCTAGCCCAAAGTCCATTCTATATTTATCATATCAGATAATCTTTTTTTTTTTTTTTTTTCAAGCCACTTGGCCCGGTACATGAACCACACAGCCATGTGGGATCTAACTACCTTAACCACCTAGCTCCCTGCTGGCCCCACATCAGATAATCTTACAGACATTCCTTTTGCATCTTTTTTTAAGAAATATACATAGAGTTTTATAAAATAATGAAGTTTCTGATAAACTGGAAATATGCTGCCTTTTAAAAATGGAGTCACATACTTATTCAATGAATGCCATGCATTACATTTGTAAAGCAGGAGGTTTATGAAGAAAACCAGTAACCACAACTTTTATTTAAATTTTAAATACAAATGATTGCTCTCAGCTTTGCCTAAAATGAATTAAATCTCTACAAGGATGCTTGCTGGCTTCAGCAGTAGCTATTACCGTGATATGTGCCCTGTTGCAGATTAGGAGACTGGATGGATGGTTAGTAAGGCACACACAACGCAGATCTTGAAGGCACAGAGAAACACAGCTTGCAATAGCCAGGATAATATCATCCGTCTCTATTTCAGTTCATTTAAAATGATCAACTATAGGCAGTGTTGCTTTTGGCAGAGGTCACTGTGGTTCAGGGCTAGTGGATGTTACCTTATCAAGCACTTAGTTGTTTGCCAGAATGAGCAAAGGGTAGATGTGTATGTGGGGAGCTTAAAGAGCATTAGACCTCTGGTAACAAGAAGAGATGATATCTGAAAGCTTCTTTTTTTTTTTTTTTTTTTTTTTTTTTTTTTGAGAGGTTTTTTTGCTATAGGGCGCGTGCGCTCGCCAGACAGACAGAGAGAGACATAGAGACAGAAAGCGAGAAATCACCCCCCAGGGGGGATGGTCACGCCGCAATCCCTTCTCCTCCATTCTCCTCTCGGGATCTTGGGCACACATGCACATGCGCCCGGCGTGAGTTGTAAGCCACCGGGTCCGAGACGCGAACCGCGGTCGACTACTACGTGGGAGTCCAGCGACATAGCCATTACACTAACTGCTGGTTCCCGATATCTGAAAGCTTCTTGATGATTTTATGGTATTGTGACCCATCCCATCTTTTCTAGTAAAAATGATGAACTGTTCTGAAATATTAGTATTCATCAACAAGAACCCTGACATATAGTGACATACTTAAGTATTGGTAAGGAACTCTACAAAAATGATAAGTGAACCATTTTTCCAGCCTGTCATTCACTCTCCACCCCCTGCAACTTGCTCAGTAATCAGGAAGGCTGGGCCATAATGATATTCCCAGAGAGGAAACCCCAGCTATATGGTGTGGGGCACACTATGAAGCTTAGATCTGTCTGTTAGTTTGCTTGTATTTATATGTTACTAAAGTCATCCAAGTTGAGAAACTGCTTATGGAATTCAATCTGTTGTGAGCAACCCTGAATAACTGTTTTGGCAATAACAAAATCACTTTGTTATTGGAAATATTCTACTGGAATCTAGAAATCGAGTCTCATGTTATTGTGGCCATATTATAGGCAGCACACTCAAAAGCTGAAAAAATATCATTGAGTGTATTAGTCACAGTTCTCCAGAGAACATATGTTCTATATATGTACTTATTATATATACACTACATATATTCCCATACATACATATGCACACACACACACACACACACACACACACACACACACTTATTGGGAATTAGCACATAGGACTACATAGGCCAAGAAGTTCCACAATCTACCATTTGCAAACAGAAGAGCTAGGAAATCTAGACATGTAATTTAATCTGAGTTCTAAGGCTCAAGAACCAGGAGCACTGAATTCTTGGCAGGGGAAGATGAATGCCCAGCTCAAACAGGGAGCAAGAATTTGCACTTCCTCTGCTTTGTGTTCCAGCTGGGCCCTCAGTGGACTGGATGATGCCTGCCACATTGAAAACGGCAAGCTCTACTTAGTGTACAGATTCAAACGCTAACCTTTTCTGGAAACACCCTGACAGAGATGCCCAGAAATTACGTTTCACCAGCTATTTGAGCATCTTTTTAACATAGTCAAACTGACACATAAAATTAACCATCAAAGTGAGTTGCTGCAATTGCGATTGTTATTGCCCAAGGGGTGGTGGTGGTATCTGTGTATGTGTTTTGTGTTTAATGTTCGATATTAGTCCTGAGAGTGAAAAGACAGAATATTCAAACACTAGTTTATGTAAGAACCAGCCAAAGCCGCTTCTTCTTTTATGACAAAAGGCCTAGAAGCTTTTGTTAAGAATTTAGGACTCGGATGTATTTAGGATTGGTTCAAATAACATGAAATTTAATAACAGTGCAACTGCAAAGCACACGTGGCCTGTCATTCACTACTATTTCTGGTGCCAAGTCAGTATGTATTTCAATTCAGTTTAAGCAATTGGTCAACTAGAATCTCAAAACAATGATCTTGCAAAAATACTTTGTTAATGTTTTACTAACATTGTCATGTAGTCTCTTTGATGTATTTACCCAATTTCTTCACTACAACTCTATGAGAATACAGATGGTATCTTACTAGCCTACTGGCTCGACAGCCATGGCTCTCAGGGGTGGCCCTTTTCATACTTACTTTTCATACTCTGAATTTTGTAACTACTCCCTCCCTTTTCTTCTTTCAGTCTTAGGGATGACCAAGACTTTCTACTGTTGATAGCCTAGAATACTGCACCATCTCTGGGTTTCTCCAGTCCTTGTAAAAGGTCTTTGTTAAGTGCTCTTCAATTTCCATTCAAATTTCCACCATGCTATTTGTTTTGTGCTGGGACTGACAGATACAGTATAATATGTATTATATATATTATATATTATAATATATTATGGGTAGCATAATAGTTATTTGCATAGATCTGTTATAATTAATTTTACTACTTGCATTTGCAGGGCAAATATAACTATTCTCACTTCAGAGAATGACTGTGATGGAAATATATCCGACTTGAAACTTTTGTTTTATTTTATTATTAATTGACTTGTGCATTCATTTCTTTCCCATAAGTCATTGGAAATTCATCTCTCGATACAATATTATAGCCGTTAGATCAAGGTGACACAGTCAACTTGGCCTAACTGGATAAAAGAATAAGCCAGTGGCATGGCTGGTAGCACAGCAGACTGTGGGGCTGGAAGCCACATGCCAACTTTAGCTCAACACCCTGACCCATTCAGCCTGTAAATGTGTCAGACACACACATGTGCCCAGGATCCTGGCAGCCTGGAGGAGTGTAGGAAGAGGCTCATGTTATGACCAAGCCCTGTCAAGGGTATTTTTCTCTCTCCTGTGCATGTTGCACTCAGTCATGAATTTAAAAAAATAATTAAAAATAAAAGAAGAAGCCAGTCTAAGAGGTCTCTCTGTTAAAATTGAGGGGAGGGAGAAATTATAAAGGGAGAAATGGAAGAGACTGAGTTCAGAATAATTTTCTATTATAAAGAACTGCACTACTGAAATTGGCCCTTTCTTCTCGTTTGGGTAGAAGGAGGAAGGCATGTGAGGTGCTCCTAGCACCAAGCCCATGGCTGTGGATTTGAGTCAATGTGTTCTAAACCAGGTTTTATTACACCATCCTCTAACAATTAAAGTTTTAGGCACTTTAATTCTGTTTTACATCCAATGTATTCTTTTTTCCCCCTTTTTAATTTTTCATACATTAAATCACTATATATCTTTACAGCATGCAAAATGAATTTTCCCAGAATGAGTACACTATATATTAGTCCAGTCAAAGATATTACCATACACATTATCATCAACAGATAATTTTTCATTTTCGTGTCCCTTAAATAATTTGCTTCTCTCTTTTCCCCTTGACTTCCTCTCACGTATAGCCAGTGTATTCTGAGCATGCTTTTCCTCGCCTGTGGTGCTGCTGTGCTCAGTGGCTGTTCTCAAACCCCCACCCTACAAGATCTATCTCAGTTTCTCATTAGGCTCATGAGTGGGGTGAATTCTGAGGCACTTCCACAGGAGGATGATTGTAACTTCCCTGTCCAGGAGAGATCATGGTCTGTAGGTCACCTCTTAGAAGAGTGAAAGAGGGCAGGTGGCACAGGTATTAAATCCCATTCCTTCATGAGATGCTTTATTATGCTTTTAATAAATGAGTGCGTGTATAGTCTGTGTGAATTAAAAAATAGTGTGGGAAGGCAAAGTCAAATTAAAACCTTTCAAAATCAGATATGGCAGGAACTGAAGACTTTTTTTGGAAGGTATAAGCAAGTCACCTTAGTACATTTTAAACACATTTCTTCCATACTTCAGAGGTTTTTAGATTTAGAAAAGTGTAGCAAGAGTCACTCTAATGTATAAAGGGCCTGAAGCTTGGCTTTTAAAATTCAACACTTAGGTAGAAAGAAAATGATAACTTTTCTCTTTGATTTCTATTCACTATTTTTATAACACTAGCAGCCTTGAGACACTGGAATGAAAATGCATATGCTTCTTGATGTTACCTGGGCACCAATATGTCACAGTCCTTTAACTGAGTCTGCTTTAATCTGTGCCTTGATCTTTATTTCTGCATTCCCAAATCATTTCTATATTCTTTAGACATTCTCAGCTTTTTAAAAAACTTATTATTGGGGACCAGCAGTTGGCATAACGGCTATGTCCCTGGACTCCCATGTGGTTGACTGCAGTTCGAGTCCCAGATCCAGTGGCTTAAACTCATTCCAGGCATGTGTGCATGCGTGCCTAAGATCCGGAGAAGAGAATGGAGAAGAAGGGATTGTGGCATGACCATCCCCCCTGGGAGGGATTTCTAGCTTTCTGTCTCTGTCTCTCTGTCTTTCTTGTGAGCCCACACACCCTATAGCAAAACCTCTAAGAGAAAAAAAAAAGTAAAAAAAAAACTTATTATTTCTTTTTATTCATGGTCTTGTGTTGAGCTCTCCTCTTTCCAGCCCTATAGTTGGTCAGGGTCTTAGGCACATGCATGCACTCAACATATTTCACGTTGTCTAGGTCAGGGATCCAAAGCTATGGTTGGCCATGTGGCTTTCAGCACTGCACTTCAGTATTATATTGACTATACTATGGAAGCTGGGCCTTCTCAACTTTCTTGATGCTGCCTTCACTTTCATTCAATACATGTTTATTGAACATGTGCTGTGTGCCAGGCCCAGAGAGAGATCCTGCACTCATAGAGATTCCAATCAAAGGAAAGAGCTAAGAATGCACAATTGCAGCTCCTGGTAAGTTCTGCGAAGGAAGGAGCAGTGTAGATGTAGGGGCATTAAGCAAGGAACCTCACTTGGTCTGTGGTTGCACACGTTTCCTACGCAAATGATATTGGAGGAGAGTTGTGACTGTAGAGGGTCCGTTAACTAACTGAAGGGTATAAGAGAAGGTCTAGGGAAGAGTTTATAGAGGAAAGGGTATGGATCTATGTAGCGTTTGGCTCAAACCACTGTTGTCTAAGCAACTCACACATAAGGTCGAGGCTCAGACATTATGGGGTTCAAGTCTGCTTTCTCTATTTTGTTCTTTTGTGTAGCAATCCCTTTTGGTTTGCAAATCTCATAACAGATAGATACAGGGAAGGAGATGATAGAGATTCTGATTTTTATTACCACACACATATGCTCAAGGCTCAGTATTTGGTCCAAGCAAGATTTATCTGTTGTTCAAGCTTTATGTCCAACTGGAGTGAACAGAGAGAGGCTTTTGTTCTTTATCAGTACTCAGGGATTCAGGCTGGCAGAGGCTTCACTGTGACACAGAACAGCACGTGTGAAAGAGTGAACCAGCTCTGAAAACTTCTTTCCAAAAGTGTTGCATGTCTCATTGGCGAAACCAAGTCAAATACAATGCTTAACCTCAAACTACAGCAAGATGGTATAGTCCTGCCATGATGCTGGTGATTAGAAAGCTAGAACTATTTGGTGAGGGTTATCATCTGGATGTTTATGTCCTTTCAAAACTCTTATGTTGAAATCTAACCATTAATGAGATAGTAATAAGAGATGGGACCGTTTGGGAGGTGACTAGGTCATACAGGCAAAGCTTGCAAGAATGGAATTAGTGCCCTTATAAAAGAGCTTCCAGAGATCACCTCTTCCACCATGTGAGGACTTAGAGAGAAGGTTCCACTTACAAGGAAGTGGAGACTTTCTCAGCTGTAGAGTCTGCCAATACCTTGGCCTTGGATTTCTCAGCTTCTAGAACTGTGAGAAATAAATTTCTGTTGTTTATGAGCTACTTCATCTATGCTAGTTTGTTACAGCAGTTGGAAGAGACTAAGGCAGTGAGCAATAGTAGCGATCTCCGCAGAGATGAATCGTCCTTTATCAGATATTGCTGTCAATGGAAAGAGCAAATTACTTGGTGTCTTTTCTGCAGTCAGCTCATTTCTAATTTCCCCTTATTTCCAGCTGTAATGTATTAAATCGGCATGGAAGGCAGCATTGCAGGGGAGTCATAATGTGCAGAAGTGGATGTCAGAGGGTGTTTACTAACAGGCACAATGTTTTACTAAGTGGAGAACAGATACAGTGGATAAAATACCATTTCTATCTTTGACTTTTTCTTCTACTTACTGGAAGAAGGGAGAGTAATATTTTCTTTAACATTTTCAAATTGTATGCTGGATTTTCCATTGATGCTATAATTTCTAGAAGTTCCTTTTTGTTCTATTATATGTAGTATGCTGGTCTTGTTTTATGGATGTAATGTACTCTTTTGTTTCTCTTAGGATGTTAATTATAATGTTGACTCCTTAGTGTATTTTTATACCACTTATTTTTTCTGTTTCTTATTTGATTCTTTTAATAATTTGTTTTATTCTGTCTCTACCTTTCATGGGAGAAGCTTTTGTCAAATGATAGGTCTTCTTTAGCTGGCTCAAAAGAACCTAATGTGGAAGCATTAATTTGGCTTACCTATTTGTGAATTTTATTTTAGGTTTGCTATTATGGGATCATTGTTTTGACAGGAAATCTCCAAGTGTCTATAATCACAGTGCAGATGTTCTTAAAACTTTTTCGTGCCATGGCAGTCTGGTGAAGCCTATGGACTCTGTTTCAAAACTGTGTCTTTAAATGCAAGGAACCAAATATAATAATCCAGTTATTAAAACATTAAAAATTAAATTTGTGATACTGTAATATATACTTTTTAGTAATACACCACATAGTAAACTCTATATTTTTGTCTAATAATTGATATAATTTTGAAATAATGAGTGTAAATACTATTTTGAGATATAGGCAATGACCAATATAAAAAGAAAATAATTGCAATTCCTATAGGTCACAAAGTCATAGATACTGATTATACTACAATGATCTGTCGCTAACACTCAGAAATGACCAAAATAATTTCAGAAATTAGTTAAAATGTAAGGCAGGATTTGACATCTGCATGAACTGATTTCTCCAGAAAGCAGTTCACCAATCTTCAACCTTAAGTATGTAAGCCCAGCTTCTAGCCTTTCACAAGCCATGCAAAGAGAAAGATTTTCCCATAATCCCTTTGATCAGCACAGTAACCCACCCTCCAACTTCAAACATACTTGCTGTCTCCAAATTCATAGGCCATCTGCTAAAACGTCTCCAAAAATAGACCCTAGGTTTTCTCTTGATGCAGTAGGGTTGGAGAGGGAATATGAAAACTCCTAACTTTTTGTTAAAGATGTTCAATCCATTCTCCAGCTTTCAAGTCTCAATTTCCTATTTTTTTCTTTCTCTCTCTCTGTCTCTCTGTCTCTCTTTTTTTGTTGCATACCTATCTAAAGTCCCAGTTGTCTGTTGCCAATCCCTGAGGGAATTCTGTTGCTTTTTTGCCTTCTGTCTTAACATACTCAGATCTGTGCATTTTCTAGTCTAAAGCAGTCCTCAGTGTTTAAAGTATTTCCCAAGTTTCAAAGTATTAATTCTGTTGTCTACTGACTTTTTTGTCCTTTATTATTTTTTTTAATGCCTTTACTGTCATTGCTCTGTAAAGAGTCAGGAGAAAGTACAGCTACACATTTGCATTCCATCTATGTTATTTAAAAGAAGCTTTGATGCATTCATAAACAGTATTTTGTTATGTCTGACATTCTCATCTTTTTTTCCACATCTAATAGCATATCTCCTTCTTTTTGATTTAATATAAAAATAAATGGAAAAACAAGGTTGACATGCATTGCTACTTTAAAGAAGACAACTATTTTGTATTTTAAGGAAATCATGTCTTAAAAGAACTTTCCTTAATCTCTCTCTACGTTTTTAGCATATCTACTTAAGGCATTATTCTATGAGTTCTTCAAAGGCAATGACTGACAATGAGGGCAATTTCTTCTACAAGAACAAAAGTGGAGCAGCTCCTATTGGTATAACTCTACTATAGATAGCAACTGTATACTCTTGACAAAACATGAAAACAACTCCATGAAGTCACTGGAGAGAAAGTAAAAAGTCGGCATAAATTGCAAGTGAGTCAAAACTGGGAAGAAGAAAATGGAAGTGAGTTTACCATTGATAAGTGTTTTTGTTTTATTTTGTTTTGCCACAGAGAATGTGCACTCTCTAGAAACAGAGAGAGAGACACACACACAAAGAGAAAGCCAGAGAAAGGCCAAGTGAGAAAACATCCCCTTTGGGCAATGGTCACCACACAGTCTCTTCTCCTGTATCTTTTCCTTCTTTATGGATTTTAAGCATGCATGCATGCTCACACGCTTGGCACGTTTCTCATGCTACCAGGTCTGGAACTTGAACTGCTCAGTTGGCCATGTAGAATCAAGCCTCATTACCACCACCCTCCTGGCTGGCCCACCGTCAATAAAGTTTTCTTTTTAAGGCTCTTCCCCAACCAGGACAAGCAAGTCAGCTAAGTCTTAGAGAGAAACCCTGCGATGCACTGGTTTTAAGAACCAAGCAACAGAATCTAGGGCTACCAAAGCAGGTAGAAATCGAAAGGGGATATCAGGAAAAAGAGAAACTACAGAAGGTGCAGGCATCAACTTTTACTCATAGATTACAGGAAAAAAATCTTAGCATAAAAAAAAAATCATAGCATAATCTTTGAGGTATGCACACATGGGACAAACTCCAGTAACCCATGTAAACATAAAAGAACTGAACAGATTAGGCCAGTAAGTTGCATAGCGATTAAGGTACTGGACTCCCACATGGCCAACCATGATCTGAATCCGGGTCCTGATAGCTTGAAACTCATGCCATGTACATGTGCATGTACCTGTCCATAAAAAATCTTAAGAGGAAGAATGGAGGAGAAGGGATTGTGGTGTGCCATCCTCCAGGGGGGTGATTTCTCTCTTTCCTTCTCTCTGCTTCTTTCTGGTGAGCAGACACACACTATGGCCAAAACCTAAAAACAAACAAATTAATTAATAAAAAGAACCAAACTTCTTTTCTGAGGTTTTAAGAACCACCCAATGTAGGATTTGAGTCTTGTCCATTTAACTACTTGATAAAAACTAACCAAAAAATCAACACTTAGAGAAATTACAGAATCCAATCTGTACCATATATTTAAAAAAAAATATTCAGGATATAATCTGAAAGGACCAGCTACGTAATCAAGAGGAAACACAATTAAAGAAATCAATAGTGGCTGATCCCCATTGCACATTGTCAGCATACTGAACTGCAGTTTTGGAAGCCACATGTATATAAGTTCGGATTTCTGGACTGGTTGACCTGAAACATGCTGGGTGCATGTATGCATGCTAAGATCTTGACAAGCTGGAGGGTAGAGGGAAGGAGATTGTCACATGACAAGATCATGCTAAGTGTATTTCTTTCTCTCATATATAATATACACTTCCATGGATAATCAAAAAAAAATGTTAAAGAATCAATCCCAAGATGACCCAAATGTTAGAATTAGAATCAATCCTAAAATGACCAAGATGCTTTAAGGCAGCTATTATAGCTATGTTCAAGGATACAGAGGAAAATACATTTGTGATAAATGAATAAACAGGAACTGAGCAGAGAGGTGGTTACTGTAAAAAAGAACCAAATGGAAATTTTAGCAATGAAATATAAAATATCTAAAACAGAAAATATTAATTGGATGGGCTTAACAGCATATTGGAGATGGAAAAAGAGTCCCTGATTTGAAGTCTTCTCAAAGTTATTCAATCTGTATAAGAGAGAACACAAAGATAGGAAAAAAAAAATGAGTTTCCTCGATTTGTGGGGCTACATCAAAAGGCCAAATATATGTGGGATTTTTGAAGAAGATTATATGATCATATAGAATCCAACATTTAAAAAAAGAATGGGAGGGACCAGTAGTTAGCGTAATGGCTATGTCGCTGGACTCCCACGTAGTCGACCATGGTTCACGTTCCGGACCCGGTGGCTTAAAACTCACGCCAGGCACGTGTGTGTGCATGCCCAAGATCCCGAGAGGAGAATGGAGGAGAAGGGATTGTGGCATGGCTATTCCCCCTGGGGGATGATTTCTTGCTTTCTATCTCTCTGTCTCTCTCTGTCTGTTTGGCGAGCGCACACGCCCTATAGCAAAAACCTCTCCAAAAAAAAAAAAAAAAAAAAAAAAAAGAATGGGTAAAATTTACCACATTTTACAGACTCAAAAAACTAAGGTATTTTATGTAGTGCAAATAGAGGAAAAACTTGGAAATATAATTAAATCCTAAATCCAATCACATCAATAATCACATGAATTGTAAAGGAAGTATTCCAATTAATAGGCAGAGATTGTCAGAATAACTTGAAAAGTGCAAACTATTTGCTGTCTACACGAGAGGTACTTTGAATATAAAAATTCATGTTGATGCACTCTGAATACAAAATCTCACTTAAAGACTGGAGTGACATGCTATTAAACCATGTGGTTTAAGCAGCTTTGAAAGAGATGAGGAAAGCAAGGGCGGTATCAAATTTTGAAAAACAATGAACATAATCCACTTTACAAGAGAACTAAACATACTGTTATTTCAGTATATGGAAAAAGCATTTGATGAATTTCAATCTCAGTCATTATAAAATTCTCAACAAATTAGGAACAAAAAGGAATTTCCTCAATCTGTAAAAGAGGATCAATGAAAAAATATTTAAACTTAATTCTCCCAAGTTAACAACAAAGCAAAGATGTCTTCTCATACAACTTCGATTCAACATTTCCGGGGAAATAATGTAAGAAAATGAATAAAAAGGCATACATATCAGAAAGAAGTAAAACTCCATTTGCAAACAGCACATATTTCTTTTACAGACTATTCTAACAAATGTATAAAACATTGTTAGAATAATAAGTTGAATTTAGCAAGATGGTAGTGTACACAATCAATAAACATCAATTATATCTTTATATTCTTTTTTTTTTTTTTTTTTTTGAGATTTTTGCCATGAGGTGCATGCACTCGCCGGAGCGACAGAGAGGTTCAGGGAGACAGAAAGTGAGAAATCACCCCCTAAGAGGGATGGCCATATTGCAACCCCTTCTCCTCCATTCTCCTCTTAGAATTTTGGGCATGCACGCACACATATGCCTGGTGTAAGTTTAAGTTGCTGGGTCCAGGACTTGAACTGTCATCGACTAAGTGGGAGTTCAGTGATGTAACAATTTCACCATCTGCTGGTCCCATATTTTTATATTATTGCAGCAAATAATTATGAAAAAATTTAACACAACTCTGTTAGAGTATTAAGAAATAGATATAAATAAATTTAACAAAGGCAAGGAATGAAACACATTTACCTTTATTTCCATAATTATTAGCAGAGTGCCTGATAATAGGGTATTTAATAAATTTTGTTGAAAACCTAAAGAATGTTTTTCTGCTATAAAAGAGATTTAAATTTAAGTGTTAAAATACTAGAGGGACCAGTAGGTGGTGTGGTAGTCAAGGTGCTGGACTCCAACATGGCTGACCACTTCTTTTTTTTTTTTTTTTTGAGAGAGAGGTTTTTGCTATAGAGCGCGTGCGCTCGCCAGACAGAGAGAGACAGAGAGACAGAAAGCAAGAAATCACCCTACAGGGGGATGGCTACGCCACAATCCCTTCTCCTCTGTTCTCCTCTCGGGATCTTGGGCACACACGCACACGCGCCCAGCGTGAGTTTTAAGCCACCGGGTCCAGGATGCGAACCGCAGTCAACTACATGGGAGTCCAGTGACATAGCCATTATGCTAACTGCTGGTCCCCCATGGCTGACCACTTCTTGAGCCCCAAATCTGGCAGCTTGAAAAAAATCACACTGGGCACATATGCATGTGTGCCCAACATCCCAAGAGGAGAATGGAGGAGAAGGGATTGTGGTATGGTCATTCCCATTGGATGGTGATTTTTCACTTTTCCTCTCTCTGTCTTTCTGGTTAGCTCATGTGCCCTATGGTATAAACCTAAACAAACAAACAAAAACAAAATAAAACACCTGATGATCTTTTTTCCTCATCTCTTTGTCCAGGCTTAAGTGCACCAAGGCTCAAACGATTGCACCCTCCTGTCAGGGGCTTGGTCTTCCCCTCCTGATTTGGACTTGAGCTACCTTTGCATTTATGTAGAGTTGGACATAATCTCCTCTGTCCAAACATCATGGGTTGAAAGTTAGTCACATGGTCACACATAGCTTCAATGAAGGCTGGGAAATGAAATATTTACCTTGGGAAGCCACCGTACTTTTTAAAAATTATATTACTGTTAGATAAAGAAGACTGGCTGTTAGTGGTCTCTAAAACATCAGTCCTCTCTGGCAGATACAATCAGGAAGAGTTTAAATTGTATCATTTTACCATTCCTTAACATTCCAAAATCATCAATGAGCTCAGAGCTTGATTCTACTGAACCACCCACTAGAATATGAAAAAAAATTCTCTTCAGCTGCTGTTTTTTATTTAACTGAGTTATGTATACTATTCACTTTTAATCATCAAAATCTTAAAATACAGATGTATGAGATTCAGTGCTAAATGCAGAACACTTAGAAAACTAAAAGCTTACGTTGACTAGGATTTATGAATCACATGTTAAAACAGAAATCATGGGACTAGATTTATGTCTGATCAAATTACGGATTTTAGCATACTGGCTCATAAATCAGCCACTTGAATCCCAAGGGCAATAAAAGGATTTATAAATCAAAACTTATTTAGGATGTATTAGCCAAGTGTCTATCATAAGAATGATAAGAATGCCATGTTTATATATTTCTTTTCTGACTTACAAAAATAAATTTTAAAACTCTTTGTAGTCGGGGTCTACCTCTTATGACACTTTTGATCAATACACACTGTGATGCACCCTGGTGTCACCTGGGATATATCGATTAATGCTAATCTCAGAATAACAGATAAAATTATTCAATTATTTAAAATTTTAACATTATTTATATACACTTATATGATAACTTTAAAATGAAAAAATCTATAATTTTTGTATTATGAAGATATGAGTTTAAATAAAAGGATGAATTATTATTTGAGTGTAAACTGACATTTGAAGTTGAAGAGTAACAACACTAAAAGCATTTCAGAGCAGGCTAAATGTTTCAGAACACATGAAATGATATTCTCTACTACACAACCTGGTCTCTTTACAATTCCTAATCTGGCTTTTATATTTACTTTTATATTTAAATTACATAATAAGTTTTATTGTAAATATAAAATATGGAAGCTACTATGAACTATTTTCTTTTTCAGGTTGTTTTTTTACTTACCACATTCTGTTCAGTGTCTCTAGCTCTGCCTCTCACCTAGTGGAAGGATATTGTTCAAAATATTTGTATAACTGACTTTGTATCTGTTATTCTTTCAGCTATCACCTCCTCAGGGCCTTTTGTGTTCATCCCTGACCACTCAGTATAAAGCAGCAACCTCATCACTTTCTCTTCTCTAGGATGCTTTATTTTCTTTTTTTCTTAGAAAGATACTACCAAACGACTTTAAAGTTTAATTTCAAGATAGCAAAGTTCTAAGTGACTACACAGGCAAACAGTTCCATTGTGTAATGGTTTCTCTTTTCCAGTTAGTATGATCCTTATTCCTGATCAATTTAAAGGTAGTTTACATTACTCACTTCTAAACAGTGAAAGATTAAATAGATAATTTAAACTAATTTAAATTAGTATACACATTAGGTGAATGTTTTCTTAGATGAGATATGAACTTCACTGTCCAGACTACAGATCAGACATTTCTAAAGCAAAATAAACCGAGAAAAAACAGTTTGTGTAATTTTTAAAATAAAGTTCAAGTCCAGTAACTGTATCAAGAAAACTATAACCTGCTTAGCTTTAAATTTTCAGAAAAAGTTGGGGGTAACATTTCTGTAGACATTAATTCTATAAATATTTTCCCTCCTTTTTTTTTTTTTTTTTGTTTCTGTTTTCCATAAGAGAGAGTGAGAGAGCTCACATGTGAATGAGATAGGTACCCATGACAGGCGCTCTTCATGCTATGACTCGCTTCCCCAGACTTCCAGTCAGGAACTAGCATGCTTTTTTTAGGTTGGCCAGGGATCCTAACCCTGATCCACCATCTGGCTTGAGCATTGCAGAGCAGGACAGTACAACCTGCACCACCACAACTGGGGCTCCCTTAATATTTTCTTTAAATGAAGTTTAAAAAAAACAGAAAATGTGATCAATCTTCAAAGAATCCTTCTATTACTGAACCAGTTTAGTTACATGTACCTTTCCTTTCTTGTCTTAAGACCTAATACTTACAGTGATAATAATAACAGACGATTCCATTGTAACATAATGTTTACATTCCTATAAAAACAAAAATCAAAACAAAACAAAACAAAACCCAAGTTCTACAACATCACAAATGAAAAATAACAATATTTATGAGAAAACCGGTTCCAAGAAGACCTCTTATATGCACGTTGCTAATAAAAGCCAGTAGTGGATCTGTGTTTCCTGAAGTCTGAAGCTTATAAAATTTGGGGGACATGCTTCATGAGAAATAATACATTAGATTAACTGCTTGACACAACTCAGTAAATTCCAACATGTTTTACTGCATTATTTTTGGCTGTAAGTTTTTGAGATCCTCTTCATGTGATAACAACTTTGCGATGTGTTTTTCCAGAGTACAGAAAGATAATATTGGATTTCCCTAGCATGATAGATGGTAATTTGCTTTTGGCAATACATGGTTTAAAAAATTTCTTTTAGCCTCACAGCCTGTTAGTGGTAATGTAATAAACATTTAGGACTGTTATCAAATTTGAGAAAGCTATTAGATTTTCTTCACATACAAGGAGAAATACTGTGTTTGGAAGAGATTTCCACAGATTTACAGATTCTCTTATGTGTTCTATATTTCCAACATTGTTTCTCCATTACTACCCATAAACATCTCCTCTGCACAACGCACATCAATCACACCCTCATGCTGTCACCTGACCTCTGACCTGTCCCCATGCTCTCAGAGGGCTGGTGGAACTGCTGCAGTGAGCTGTTTGACCATACAGAGGAGTTACCTCTATACTGGGATGGCAAGCAACAACTATGTGGAAGTAACTATGACAACCTGGGTATATACTGACCTCAAACTACATGTGCACACAATTGCACTTTCCACACACGGATTCCCCAGATGGCATGGCCATTCCAAACCCCCAGGAAAAAAAGGAAACCGAAGTGGAGACAGTAAACATCTTACTTTTCTAAGTGCTGAAAAAAATGCGTGACCATGAGGATGCATCCTCTAAAATGCAAGCAAGGGGTTCATGCAAGATAGAAGCTCTGAAGAGAAAGCTTCGCTAATGTCAGGGTAGACTGTACTCTGCTTAGAGTATCACAGCAACAAGAACGGATACTTCAGGAAATAACTTGCCTAGCTCAGGGAGGAAGCTCATTGTGCCCTGAGGCAGTCTCAGAGGACGTTAAAAGAGGCACAGAAACAATCTAGTGGAAATGCCAGTTTCCCAGCATCCAGACAATGAGATTGGAAGTGGCCCCTGAGCACAGGAGGAAGTGCAACCAGCCAGAATCAAGAGCTGCGCAAGGCTGACGATGCGTTTTTCTCATTAAAGAGCCTGGGCACAGGCACTCATGTTAATTTTTCTTAAAATAGAGCAATAAAGGATCCAATCTGTGCAGTATTCAAGCTATAGGTCCTTTCCTGCTAAAGCTGTAACTCTATTCCCACTTTCTGGACTCCGTTTGCCAAGGAAAAATATCATGTTTGAACCAGAGAAGTTCTCTGTTACACTAACACCACTCCCTGCTTTCCCCATTGTGTACAAGTTAATTGGTGCAATGAAGCCTGCATCAAAGAGTAGATGGTAGCTAATAATTACTAAGCACTGGCTGCTGCTCTAAGTGGCTCATAAATATTATTCCAACTCATTAAACCTTTGTAGCAATGCATGGCAAAATCCTAATGTGACCACTATTTTACAATCTTTGGTAAAAGCAAAAGCTTTGTTAATATGACTAGGGGCTTACTGATAACTCATGAATTTTCCCTCTCTGTCCAATTACATTGAACAAATGTTAATGAATCTTTACAGTATTTTATTTTCAATACTATTCAATATATATGGTAGTTTGTACTAACCATTATGTACGTCTAAGTGTGAAGATAATGTTTACGAAATGATGGTTTGATTATATCTCTTAATTTAATAACTAAATAGGATATTATAAATCCAAAACAAAGCGTTTTGTTGATATGTTTTATTTAGACCACTACTAAAGGCCATTTGTAACAGAATCTGCTAGTAGGGGCAATTAACAAAAATATACTTTTCTTTCCCCCATGTTGCACCTACTGGACATGATTTTCTAGATTAGATCCTGGGAAAATGTATTTTTAGCTAGAATTCCCAGGTGATTCTCATGAATACTGAAGTTTGGAAACCTCCAATTTAAACTTATTTAAGTGCTTTGATATCTCTACTTTATTTTCTGCTGAACAGGCATAATCAAAGTATGGTATTTATAATTGCTAGGTATTTCAAAGCTTGAATACGATTTTAAAAATAAATACATATGATAAATATGTTTTTGCTTCTTCTATGCGAATATAGCTTAAGAGTGTTATTTGAAACAAATGATGCACTATATGAGGGGAACCTATGAGGTTTTACAGATCTATCAATTAATTGAAACACTTGGGGGCTGGTCTTCCTAATAGCATAATCTGAAAAGTAGAACAGATTTTATTGGCTTTGGATAAATCGCTTCAGGATAAGGTTTTCTCCCTTATGAACTACTTTCTTCCCGTAACCAGAAAGGAATAAATTTTTGGGTCTTGCAGCTCTGTTTGAATGCTCCCTTCTCATAAATATTTAGATTAGAATAAAAAAGCCAGAATCATTCTTTTAAAAAGTTTAATGAATTTTTAAAAATGTATGAACACAGTTGGGGAAGACTGCCAATGATGAAAGAATCTTGGTTTTAATATTACATTATTTCCCCTTCCAAAATTCTTTCCCACGTTCCATTAAACATTGTATTTCTCTTAATGAATACAAGTTGAAATTAATTATTTTAGTCATTTTTCATCACAACATTTAATTATTAATTTTCCTTTTGCATGTCTTAATCTTTATTCTATGTTACCTACAGGGCACACTCTCTGTAGAGCACATTAAATTACTTGTATTACCATTGCAATGGGTGTTTGGTGCACTACAGAAGTGTAGGGAGCCATTTCTTCAAATTCCTAATTGAGGTGTTTACCAAATGCCAGGAATTGTCAAGTTTTAGACTAGCTTAGAATTAGAATGGAGTAAATATAAGCTTCCATGGCTGTAAAAGAGAACTTCAATAGGTTCATAAAATTATGTAATAAGAGTATGAGTTTATTTTGGTACAAAAATGAAATCTATAAATTGTCTTTTTATAATATGCATTTCCATGAACTTTTTGAAGACCCCCTTCATATCTGCAACCCATTGACATACTCAAGATTAAAGAAGAAAAAGAAAATAGCCCTGTGTCCTGGTGGTTAAGGGAGCCAAACCCCACAAGGTTAATCATGTGGGTTAAATCATGGCTCTGCTGGCTTTAAAAACCCACCAGGTGCATACATGTGCAAGACCAAAATCCCAATAGAAGAGAAGACCCTATGGTATGACCACGCCCCATTATGGGGAGCTTTCTCTCCTCTCCCCCATATCTCTACAGTGAGTGCATGTATGCTCTGACAAATAAATTTTGAAAACTAAGAGCCATACCAGTGACCTGGTGGCTAAAGGAGATAGATCCCACACACCTGACTGTGTGGGTCAAATCCCTGGCTGGCAGCTCGAAAAATACACTTGGCATATATGTGTACATGCCTCAAATTCTGACAGAATGGAGAAATGGAGAAGCCACTTCAGCATGACCACACCCCACGGGTGGAGATTCTTTCTCCTTTTCCTTCCCACTCTATCTGTCTCTTGTGAGAACACATGCCCTCTGGCAAAATAAAACAAGATCTTAGGTCAGCAGGTGGCATGAAGGTTAAGAGCACTGGGCTCCCATATGGCATGTCCCAGACCTGGTGACTTGCTTTCTCACTTTTCCTCTCTCTCTCTCACTCTGTTCATTTCTGGTTTTATTTTATTTCAATAAAATAATTCTTTTAATTATTTTTTTAATTTAAAAAAGAGAGAATGAAAATTAAGTAATTTTATTCATCCCTGTATATAAGTTAACATATAAGTGTCTTGTAAGAGGAGTTTCAACAAATTAGTTTCTTATTTAACTATTTACAAAACCAAATGTCACAATTTTACATTTCTCCATTTGACTGGTCCTTTGTACAAGTTAGCAATAAACTTATTATTAAACAATTCTTTTCATAATAACACAGAGAGGGAGAGTTTAGTGTTTACAACTGGATTTGAAGTTTAAGAGTCCTTTGGCAGGCAAACATCACTACGGCCAGGACTGTAGTGTTTCTGCTCTATTCCTCAATGAATAGTGGTTAGCACAGTAATTTGTTCTTCTCTTTTAAAAGATGTAAGCTACTGTGTGCTGCTGAAATGGGTCCACATTTTCTTCTTTTTCTTTCCCTGCCTATTGCTATGATGTCATCTATTTCCCCCCTTTATGGTATTAATGGCAGATGACATATACCATATATATATATATATATATATATATATACACACACACACACACACACACACACATATATATACACACATATATACACACACACACACACACATATACACATATATGTATATATATAATATATATATATTATTATATAATATAATATATATAATAATATATATATATAATATATATATATATATATATATTTATTTTTTTTTTTTTTTTTTTTTTTGGGAGAGGTTTTTGCTATAGGGTGCGTGCACTCGCCAGACAGACAGAGAGACAGAGAGACAGAAAGCGAGAAATCATCCCCCAGGGGGATGGCCATGCCTCAATCCCTTCTCCTCCATTCTCCTCTCGGGATCTTGGGCACGCACGCACATGTGCCCAGCGTGAGTCTTAAGCCACTGGGTCCAGGACGCGAACCGCAGTCGACTACATGGAATCCAGCGACATAGCCATTATGCTAACTGCTGGTCCCTATACCTTATATTTTAAGAGACCATATAATTATCAAATAATGCAGTGTCTCCTAAGAGTGACATTTTCACCAAGTGCAAGCAACTGTTGTTAGATATTTTTTGTAAGTATATAAAAATGTTTCTAAAAGAATTTAAAGGTTTCCCAAATGCCTCTAAATAGTAGAGTTAGTTTGAACTTTGCGTTTTCCTATTCCAGATTAAGGTTTTTCTTCTTTGGCACTACTAAAATTTTCAAATGATAATTCTCTATTGTGGGAACCATACCACTACGTATTATGGACACCTCAACTCGAGGGGTTGAGAGCCTGTAATACAGATGTTCTAAGAGTACAGCTCTAGATATTTAGACTTTTAGATTCTCTTTAGTTCATGGTTACCCAATGGGATATTTTATTGCTTAGGTTTAAAAGGCAATAGATACATATGGTATGTCTTTCCCAAAGTGCATTGAATGGACCATGAGCCCTCTTCTTTCAGCACCTGCAATTTTTAAAAACAAATTTTGGCAGAAGACATATGCTCACTGGAGAGAGACAGAAGGAGAGAAAAGGAAAGTGAGAAAGCATCTCCCCCAGTCCCACATAGGGAATGGCTGCATTGCAATCCCTTCTGTTCCAATTCTCCTTGTTTTCAGGATTTGGGGCATGCACGTACACATACCTGGAGCGTTTTTTCAAGCCACCCAGTGGGAACTCAAACCACATAATTGTACCTATGGGATCCAGCCACCTTAACCATCATGTCATTGGCTGGCCCCATCTATAAGTTTGTATAATCATTTATCATACTAGGAAAAACATTCTGTAGACAACTTCAAAATATGTATATTTGTTTATAAGTTGTGCATATAATTTATGGATCAGTACATTATGTATATACATTAAACTATAGAGACAGTAAATTTAAAATGAGATAAAGGTAAATATTAATTCTATCATGTTCTGCTGACAGCCCTGAGGATCATTTTTGTATTCTATGACTGGACACAATTTGAACCCTGCTGTTCTGTGGTGGGTTCATGCTGTTCACCATATGAAAATAGCATGAGTTAAGGCATCGGACAATTACTACACATTTGTTCTAATACAGGCATGGGATTAAGTATTGTTTTCATTCGTTTTTTTTAAATAAATGTTGTGAAATTTTTACCATTGCCTCCTTCTAATTAAGATTTTAAAAATTGAGTCAGAGAAATCAATGAATTTGTCTAACTGTACCAGCTAAAAAGGATCTAGGATGCAAACCCATTTTGTTGGTCTCCATAGCTCTGTCACTTTAGATTACAAAACTGATAATGTCTATTCAACACTTTGTAAATCTCTACTGTATGGATGACCCTGGGTAAGACACTGAGCTTTCATGAAGCTTGGTGTTATAGAGAGAAGAGCAATATAAAAAATCTAATAGAACATACAAGGGGAGTTAGAAAAGTTCGCAGTAAAATGGAATTAAAGTGGGAGTTTATTTTGGTACAAAAATTTTTGAAATCTATGTGTATTTTTTCCTTAATATGAATTTTCTATGAAGCTTTTGAAGACCTATCATACTTTTTTACTCACAAATTTATACACACACATATACAAATACATAAAAAGGAAAGGGCATTATAAGAATTGTGAATGCAAATTGCTATAAGAAGTCAGAGAAAGGAATTCAATGATTATTTATTGGCTGGATAGGCAAAAAATTGATGATAGAAAAATCTTCATGTAAGGCATTCCTAAATTTAAAAATTGACATGCAACTTATATGTCCTTGTGTTTTATGCCTATCTATCTATCACACTGCAGTGATAACGTTTTATGAAAGACTCTTCAGATAGTTTAGTCATTCCTGTCACTGATAATTCATACCTTCTTTTTTTTTTTTTTTTTGCCAGTCTTCTTAGAGGTTTGTCAATTTTATTGATATTTTCAAAGAATCAGTTTTTGGTTTCATTTTTCTCAAGTATTCTGCTTTCAATTTCAGTGATTTCTGCTTTAGATTTATTTTGCCCATCTTTTCCTAGTTTCTGAAGATGGAAATTTAAGATTACTGATTTGAAAAATTTCTTTGCTAATATATGTATTTAATGCTACGGATTTCTCTCTAAACATTGCTTAACCTACATTCTTCACCTCTTACATTGTATTTTTACTTTCCTTCAGTTTAAAGCATTTTTGAATTTGCCTTCAGACTCCTCTTGACTCACGGATTATTTTTGTGTACCATTTAATTTTCAAGCATTTGTGAATTTTCCTTTTATCTCTCTATTACCCATTCTTAGTGTAATTCTATTTTTGTTGGATACCATACTTCATTCATTTCAATTTTCCTAGATTTACTTTGTGAGTCAGGATATGGCTTATCTTAATGAATGTTCCTTTAGGGCATGTCAAAGAATTCGTTCTGTTTTTGCTGGGTGAGATGTTCTATACATTTCACTTGGGTTCACTTGACTTATGTCATCGCTCAGTTCATGCTGATGTTCTGCTACTGGTTCTTACACTTCTACCTTCTGAGAGAGAAGTCTTTGTAACTACGGACTTGTCTCTTTTTCCTTTCAGTTCTTTTAAGTTTTGTTTCACCTATTTTCACACTCTATTCTTAGATGTATATGTAATTAGAATTGTTATATCTTTTTTTTTTCTTTTTTTTGGAGAGGATTTTGCTATTGGGTGCATGCGCTCGCCAGAAAGACAGAGAGAGACAGAGAGACAGAAAGCGAGAAATCACTCCCCAGGGGGGATGGCCACGCTGCAATCCCTTCTCCTCCATTCTCCTCTCGGGATCTTGGGCACGCATGCACACGCGCGCGGTGTGAGTTTAAGCCACCGGGTCCAGGACTCAAACTGTGGTTGACTACATGGGAGTCCAGCGACATAGTCATTATGCCAACTGCTGGTCCCTATTACTTTAATTTGCTGTAGGACACATATGCTTACATGTGAAACAGAGAGAGTGAGAAGAAAGTGAGAAAGCAAGCTGCCAGGTCTGGAATTTGAACTGCAGTTGGCCAAGGAAGAGTCCAACACCTTAACCACCATGCCATCTGCTAGCCCAGGAGCAGAGTGTCTTAGCAGTGCACACTACTGTAGGTCACCATACTTTGCCTTATATAATATAGCCACTCTAGCTTTTATTTTTTAAATCATAATTCATTTTTTAAAAGTATCATTTTTATATATTCAATCACTGTATATTACAGCATGCAAAGTTATTTTTCCCAGCATGAATGCAATATATATTGGTAAAGTCAAAGATATTATCGGAGCTGGCAGGTGGCATGGTAGTTAAATGAGCTGAATTTCCACATAGCTGACTCTGGTTTGAGTCCCAGACCTGGAGGCTTGCTTTTTCACTTTATCTCTCTCTCCCTCACTCTGTCCCTCTCTGGCCAAATTAAAATAAATAAATAAAATTAAATAAAATAATTCTATAAAAACGTTCTAAACTTTTTAAAAAAGATATTACCATACATGTTATCATCAAGAGATAACTTTTCATTTTTGTCTCTTAAATGTTTTATTTTCTTTTTTCCCTTGATTCCCTTTCTTCTATCCTCCTCCCACATTGTCTCTAGTATCTGCAATTGTTTTCCATATTTTATATCTTTCAATGTCAGCATAGAGTGCTGACATTCTGTATGTATGGTGTGGAGACATACAATGTTTCTCTTTTATAGTCTGCCTTGCTTCACTTAGCAGTAAATCTTCCCTACTTGTCCACTTGCTATCAAATGCCAGGGTCTCACTGTTCTTTATGAATGAGTAGTATATTCTATAATATATATGTGCCACACTTTTTATTTCTTTTAAATTTGCTACAGGGCATGTGTGCTTGCCAGAGAGAGAGAGAGAGACAAAAAAGAGAGTAAGAAAGCAAGCCACCAAGTCTAGGACTCAAACCGTGGTCAGTCATGTGGTCCAGAACCTTAACCACTAAGACAACTGCTGGCCCCTCTATACTTTTTCAATCCATTCGTCTGTTTGTGGACATTCAGTTTGGTTCCTTGTCTTAGTAATTGTGAATAATACCACAATAAACTTGGATGTGCAAGTGTTTTTTCTGACTGTTCCTAAACTTTGGGTAGATAACCAGGAGTGGAATTGCTGGAGCATATCGTAGTTCTATTTGTAGGTCTTTAAGGAACTTCCATAGTGTTCTCCACAATGGCTGTACTAAAACAGAAACCTTCTATCTGTTGACTACAAGAAACACACCTCATGGATAAAGACATACATAGACTAAAAGTGAAGGTCTGGAAAAAGGTATTCTATGCAAATGGAAAACAAAAAAGAGCTGGAGTTGTGATACTGATTTCAGACAAAATAGCTTTTGTTTTTTTCTTTTTAGAAAGAGATCTTTGCTATAGGTTGCATGTGCATGCCAGAGAGACAGAGAGACAGAAAGCGAGAAACCATCCCCCAGGGGGGATGGCCACATCGCAATCCCTTCTCCTCCATTCTTCTCTCGAGATCTTGGGCACGCACACACATGCGCCTGGTGTGAGTTTCAAGCTTCCAGGTCCAGAGTTGAAATGCAGTCAGCCATGTGGAGTCCAGCGATGTAACCATTATGCCACCTGCTGGGCCCCAAAATAGGCTTTAAGATAAAAACTATAAGAAGAGACAAAGAAGGACATTTTATAGTAGTAAAAGGTCTAATTCATCAAGAAGATATAACGCTTATAAATATCTATACACTCAGCTGAGGAGCACCCAAATAGGTAAAGGAAAGAGTTCTATTTCTATCCCTGAGGATATTTTTATTGGATATAGAAGACTAGCCTGATAGTTCTCTTCTTTCAGCATTTAAAAAATACACCACTTCTCTAGTCTCCACAGTGTCTGATGAGAAAAGTGAAGTAATTTAAATCATAGTTCCCCTGTAGGCAGTGTGTGGTTTTCCTCTGGATGTTATCCATATATTTTTTTCTTTAATCTTTCATAATCTGATTATGATGTATCTGGATATGAATATTGGAGGGTCTATCCTATGTGAAATTTGCTGATGTTCATGAATCTGAAGTTCATCTCTTTCATCAAACTTGATGTGTTAGTACCATACTCTATGGAAGTGTGAAGACAAAACATTATACCTTGTCCACATTCACGTTGGGTATTGTCCCACAGATACCTAAAGTTCTGTTCAATTCTTAAAAATATTTTTTATTTCTGTTAGATAATTGACTGGATTTTATTAATTAGTCACCAAGTTCACTTTTTCTTTTTTATTTTGAAATCTTTATTCTGCTATTGAGTCCATCCAGAAAAAAATTTTAACCTTAGTTAATTTGATTCTTTATATTTTCTCTATCTTTTTTGAGAATTTTGGTCTTTTCACTAATTTTAAATAGTGTTTGCCTTTATTCCTTGGGTCATTTTAATAATAGCTGATTTAACGTCTCTGTCAGATAATTCTACTGTTTCTATTATCCACTGGTTGTGATTTTCTTGGTTATTTTATTTTTTAACAATTATTTTATTTAACTTTATTTATTTATTCATTTACTTATTTCTTTTAATGTGAACAGAGAAAGACATAGCAAGAGGGAGAGAGAGAAAGAGAGAGAGAGAAAGGAAGCCATCAGGCCCAGGACTCGAACTGCAGTCAGTTATGTGGGAGTCCAGCGCTCTTAACCACCAGGCCATCTGCCAGCCCCTCTTGGTTATTTTTATGCTGGGTAATACTGAATTGTAGCCTCGACTTTCTGAATATTGTATTATGAGACTCTGGGTTTCTTTAAGCTAATCATGAATTTTGTTTTGTTTTCTAGGGCAGTCAGGTTCTGTTTAGAACATAAATGTCAACTAGACTTTTGTAGGTTGAGGTTTCAATGTAAATTTTCAAGGCCTTTTTGGTTATGGTCAGAGCTGACCCTTAGTATACCACCCAGTTGCCTTTGTGGGATTTGAGTGGTTGTCTATCCTGTTTTTATTTCTCAAGGTCTATAGTAAACTTTTCAGGGTCCTATCAGTGCAGGTGTAACCTGAGATGAGCCCACGACTTCACAAGCAACTACAGGGGTCACGTCCCTGAGTTTCCCCATCTTGGTGATCTCCCTAGTGTTTTCTGGCTCCCTGGGCAACCTTTGTGGTTCTCTGGTCATGACAGACTTTATTTACCCTACCTACTCTGTGTATTTCTAAAACTAGGCTTAGATCCATGGTCTAACAGTGAGGGGATAGAGAGAAGGAAGCTGTGGGGATGGGCACCATCTTCCTACTACTGCATCATCAGGATCAGAAAGGAAACTTCCCTGTTTTCAGTGTTTTTGGCTCCTTTTGGTCCTGTCATTGGCATTGTTGCTGCAGCAACCAAAAGATTACTTGGGGCCTGGGGTAAAAAAGAACAGAAAAAAAGGAAAAATATTGGGGTACATCCTCCACTGTTTTTGAGCACAGAAAGATCTTACATATTTTTATAGAACTAGAGGTCTTCTCCTATAGTTTTCTGGCCATATCCTGAGGCTGACTTAGGTGGTTTGGACTATGTTTAGTTCAGAGTGGGGTAAACAGAGGGAAAAAACTAGTAAAGTCATGGGTAGTACTTAGGCAATATTTTGAATTTTGGTGTTCCTCAATCTGCCTGCTATGATATACTTTCTGGAGTCTTTCTTAAGATAGTTGCTCTGTGTATTTTGTTCAGATTATATAACTTCATTTTGTGGGAGGTTCAGGGTGGAATATACTTTCTCCATCTTCCCCAGAACTGAAATCAACTCCTCCAACTAAAGATTATGATACGAAAATTATTTTGTCACAGATTGTAAGTCAAATATATAACATGCATAATAATCTGGCTGTTTAAATCCAACAGGCTGAATAAAAAGAAATTCAGTTCAGAACTGGTAGACCTTGGCTGATCTTTGCTATGATCAATGACTTTTTATTTTGCATGCCATCTGGCATTTATTTGCTACCACTAAAAATACTTTCAATCTGATGATAGTTCCAGATATAGATTATGTACAACATCATCAGAGTGAAGTCATTGCCTTTTTTATTCTTCCTTGTAAGTCTTACAAGCAGTGACATATTATTAGAACAAGCAATTACATATTGGTAGAATTTCCTTAATTAGGGAAATTCTAAACTGTCACATGTAAAAGCATGCTCAGATCTGGGATCACTACTGAAATGACCCGCAGTTAAGACATTGTTATGTGCAAATGTGCAGTTATTGACATATTATCAATGGAGATGAACTAGGTATAGATGCACAATACATATTTCTGATAAACTATTAATACACTAAATTTTGATCAGGACATTGAAATTCTATAATGAATCTTTTCATAAAATGTGGGAGGCCAAAATTCCTTAAAATATTTGGCATATTTTCGGGTAACCATTTACAGAGACTGTACACACAATAGCTAGTTTTTTTTTTTTTTTTTTTTTAAAGCTAACCTGCTGTAAAATAAATTTATATCTATCTATATCATAGTCAGTGGATGCAGGTGGGCTTTCACTGACCTGCTGTTTACGTGACTATGAATGGGAAGAATAAGATGGCCTTGACATCTCCTCCACTCATGTGTTTGTGGCTTACTCCCAAGCTTCTATGCCTTATTACATAGTATAAAATCTTCAATAACCTGTCCTACGTTCAAGTCTCATAGTTTGTGTGGCTCCGATATACAAAAGTACACATGAATAAATTGATAGCTTCCTTTGTTAATCTGGCTGTCAGTTTATTTCATAAACTAAAGACTACTTAACCTTAAGATATAAAGGAGATGGCCCAGCCTGGTGGTTTAGTCACAGCCATCTAAGCCGCAGTGCTGGAAGCCACATAATTAACTATGGGTCAGAGTCTCTGGGCTGGCTTGGAAACATGCTGAGTATGTACATGTGTACCCAAGATCCTATCAAGCTGGAGGGCCAGGGAAAGAAGATGGTAGTGTGAAGACACTCTGTCAAAACCTGTCAAGGATGACTCTGTCATGCACACACAAACATGATATCATGTATAAAAGTAAATGAACTTAAAAGTGTGGGAAAGGAGAAAACAAAATTTCAGAAAAGCAAATCATTGCCCTCTGATTTTTTTTTAAAATGATTTGGGGTTTTTTTACTCCATAAATCCAGTTTCGATTTTTATTCAATTTACTTTTCCTGTTTCTAAGTTGGCTTCTCTCTAACACACAGGTCAGCTTAGGGCAACACGGCAGATCTGTAGACTTAATGCATCTGACTTTTTTGGGTTGTATTATGCTTTTAGCAACTGCTGGGCAGCAGGACCTGGTACTTAATTAGCTGCTTTTGCAGCTATCAGACTGCAATCACATTTGATTAAGAGGGCCATTTATTTCACTCAAGGCTGAGAGTGTGCTCCTGGGGAGAGGCAGGTGGTTCTCTCCTGTTGATGAGGTCTGGACAGCCTGGGGAGAAAAGGGGACCTCTCACCAGAAGCAGTACACTGCAGCCCACCTGCAGATTGTCCACATAACCTTGGAGAAGTCACTTTGCTCCCAATCTATTTCCTTCCCCCAAATACAGATGTTTTCAAAGCCCACTATTTAAATAAATGTCAAAAATATTCATAAAGCCCTTCGATTGCTTTTATGTACAAATATATCCTTCAGACCAATTATGAAAAGTAAGTCATTACTACTCTTCCCTTTTCATATAATATCTTATATACATTTTGTCTAAAGTGAGAGACAAAGAGTGAGAGAGAGATACAGCTCCCCGAACAGAGTCTTGAAACCACAATCCACCCTGAGCTTCAGTCAGTCTAGGCCAGAGGGACACGCATGGCTGGCATACTCAGGGAGGTCTCCAGATGCACAGAGGCAATCTTCCCACATGGATCTGCTTCGCAGAGCGTCACATTTTACCACTGTACCATGGTCCGGCACCACCACAATTCCCTCTTTACACCAACAAACTGAGGCTTAGAGATCCTAGGAGAAGTAAGTTCACACAGTGTAAAGGAAGAGAAACTCAAACCCAAGTTTTCTGAATTCAGACATTCATGGTCTTTCTTCAATAACCTACCACTACAACTTCTATTAATTAAGAATAAAATCACAAAAAAATTTGCTTCCTGTTTAATCTCACCTGACAAGATCTATCGATTTATTGTAAGAATGGGCAGTACTTGAAAACGCAACCTCAAAGTAGAATTTTCAGCATTTACTTGATAATTAAATTCCAATATTTTTCTATGTGTAATATTTCAAAGGCTGACCTTGTATCATTCCTGGTGTGTGAAAAGGAAAAATGTCGCATCAGCCCCAGAGTTGGATACTTGCAACCGCAGGCAGCACTTATTTTGCAAACTCTGGCATGGAGAGGTACAGTCTTGCTCACCTTGTTGATACTGTGAATCAGTATAGAACTATGTTTCCAGTAATTTGTCATATTCAAACATTCATGGTCTTTCTCTATTTTTGTCATCTTTGTGCAAAAATACAAAAGCACTCTTATTATTGGTAAGGTCTTCTCTCTGCCTCCACTTTCCCTAACAATGAATATAGGAACTACAAATTCTGTTTGTCTCTGAGTCACAGAAAGCTCTTCTGGGTTAAATAGCTAAGGCTTTCAGCCGTGGCACTTACAGATGAAATCCTATTACACTTTATGAGGTTATCATCACCCTCTGAAATTTTCATTAGTTATGGGTGTGTTCCTCCTAACATTTTGCAGTTGGGAGACAGCTGGGAGACACACTGTTCTCCAGCTGCCTGCCGGGATTCTTCCAATATAATGGGATAAAAAAGAATCACTGGGTGTGCCTAATTCTTTCCACCTTAATTTTATCAATAAAACATTTTTATCTCCAAAAATTATAAAAGTGAACAGAGGTGCATAGGAGCCTAGTGGCTTAACAATCAGGCTCGCAGATCATACTGCCCCGTTGATAAAGCACATACATCCCAGAATCATGACAAGAGGTTAAATCATGATAATCAAATTGGCATTTCAATTCTAGTTCCTATCATCTGATTATAATTTACCATAAACAGTATGATTAGAAAGTGAGGCTTGATTCCATCTCCTCTTTTACTTTGTAATGATACTTCATCCGTATTCCATGAAGAGATATTCTCTGAAACCAATAACATAGTCGAATCATGATTTGATTCTTCTAAGCAAATATTTATCCTAATGGTGCATATTAATTTAGAGCCCCCAAAATGCCAGGTTGCTCATGTTTAAAGGGGAGACTGATATGCGTTTCAATGACCCACTATAAATTGTTCAGCTCATTAGGCTCTGTGGCTTTGATGGAGACTTGGCAGACTGGCTTCTTGTACTCCCAGATGTGGAGTGTGAAAGGGCAGACAGACAACTTAGCAACCTGAATAACCTGATGATAACAGGGTAGGGAAAAGCAGCCTATAGAAAAGAATTTAATCCAGGTATTGAGGGTAAGAAAATGCTCCTTCAACAGTATGGTATTTAGATCTCCATGTGGATAGTAATGAATTATTCCCATTCATTCCACCTTGAAATTTTTTTCAGATGATCAGGAGTGAGAAGGGAGTCACAGAAGGAGGTCAAGCAAGTCAAGGTTTAAATATCAGCTCATTACAGAGCAGCTGTGTGAAACTGGACACTTAACTCTGAGACTCAGCCTCCTCATCTTGACTGACAGCAGTACTACCCTGGCCTCAGGAGCTATTCTGAGCATTAATAAACTAATATATATTGAACATCTGGGACAGAGAAAGCATAAATAAATGGTAGTTCTCTTCACCGTAACAATCCCTGACACCACCAAACACAGTTTCTTTTATAATACTCGACTGTGATTTCTATTTCATTAAAGGAGCTCTTAACATCTGAAATATATGAACAGATATGAGTCGATCTACTTTGAGCGTGGCCAGAGTAAATAACGACAGAACCTCATACCGACTGCTTTGTTATGGCAACATATTCAATTAAGAATAAGCTGCACTATCGTGAATTCTATATTTTATATAATATAAGCCGCAACAAGAAAACAGGAGACAATAAAGACATTCATGGTCCCCTCCCCCAGGGGAGGTGCATTCAGGTTGATTAGTAAAGAACAGGTCAGTATCAATAGAGGTGGAGGAGGCTGAAACAGCATCCAAATGCAGAAAGGGGACAAATCACAGAGTATTCCTGAATTTCCCTGGGGTTTCATTGTGGGCTTGCTCCATTGTTGCTCTCTCTTCGGATCATCGCGTTCATACCCATACTCCTTTTGTGTGTGTGTGTGTGTGTGTGTGTTTTGCTATAGGGCATGTGTGCTTGCCAGACAGACAGAGACAGAGAGATAGAAAGCGAGAAATCGCCCCCCCAGGGGGGATGGCCACACCGCAATCTCTTCTCCTCCATTCTCCTCTCGGGATCTTGGGCACACACGTACACATGCCCAGCGTGAGTTTAAGCCACCGGGTCCAGGACTCGAACCGCGATCGGCTATGTGGGAGTCCAGTGATACAGCCATTACGCTAATTGCTGGTCCCACTCCTTTTATGTTTTTAAATTTGCCATAGGGTGCATGCACTGTTGAGAGAAGCAGACAGAGAGAGAGAGGAAAAGTGAGAAATCACCCCCTAGGAGGGATGATAACACCACAACCCCTTCTCTTTAATTCTCCTCTTGGGATTTTGGACAAACACATATGTGTCCAGTGTAATTTTCAAGCCATGAGGTCCAGGACCTCATGGGATTCAGCCTCCTTAATTTTCATGCTTCATATAATCTGCTAGTCCCTGGTTATTTTATTTATATATAGATTCATATATATATATATATATATATATATATATATATATATTTTTTTTTTTTTTTTTTTTTTTTTTTTTTTTCCATAGGGCACATGCTCTTGCTGGAAAGAAAGAGAGTGTGAGGGAAAGTGAGAAATCACCCCCTAAGGGGGGATTACCATGCTGCAATCTCTTTTCATTCTTTCTCTTTCTAGGATTTTGGGCACTTACACAAGCATACCCAGTGTGATTTTCAAGTTGCCAGTTCCAGGACTCAAACAGCAGTTGACTGAGTGGGAGTCCAGTACCTTAACTACTGCCACCTGCTAGCCACTCAATACTCCTTCTTAGCCAACACTTTTAGGTGTTTTAGTTCCACATTTACAGAAGAAGGTCTTCAAAGAGTTCATGGAAAATATATACTATGAAAAAATAACGCATAGCTTTCAAAGATAGGCCTCCCCTCATTCCACATATTAAAATAGAATTCATCCTCCTCTGAACCTAAGCGGAAACTTTAGAATTAATATGGATTTGTTCCTGTCATTCAGCCCAATTGTAGTGCCCCATTCCATCTGTTCTAAAATTTTGATATCTTAGGCTGGCAGGTAGAGCAGTGGTTAACACTGTTTATTAGGAAGTGTATCCCACACAGTTGGCTATAGTCTGAATCCTGGCCCAATGGCCTGAAAAACTTACCAAGCTTGTGTGTGTGTGTGGGTGCCCCAAATCCTGATAGGATTGAGAAATGGAGCAGAGACTAAATAGGACCACCTCCATCAGAGGTCCTTTTTCTTGCTTGCAAAATCACATGTTCCCTAGCAATAAAATAGTAATTATAATGTCAAAGTTCTAATCTCTTCTATTACTTCAGCCTGTGGCACAGACTGTTGTCAGATAGTACTGATCTTCCCTAGCCAGGATGCTTGGAGGATGGGCAGCATCAGCATTGCCTGGAAATTTGTTAGAGATGCACATCTCAGGTTCCACCCAGACCTACCAAACTAGAGTCTGCCTGCTAACAAGGCATCCAGGTGATTCCATTATGACCGTCATCAAACTCTTCTATTGCTTTCTTGTTTCTTAATTTAAGAATCTTTGAACATATACAAATTGTAGATAATATAAAACCATCATATATTCTCAACCCAGATTTATTGCATGTTAATAATTGGTAATATTTGCTTCAGATGTTTAATTTTTTTTTTTAGAGAGATTTTTGCTATAGGGTGCATGTGCTTGCCAGAGAGACAGAGATAGACAGAGAGAGAAAAAGCAAGAAGTCATCCTCAGGAGGGGGGGATGGCCACGCTAAAATCCTTTACCCTCCATTCTCCTCTCAGGACTTGGACATGCACACACACACACACACACACACACACACACACACAGCATGAGTTTCAAGCTGCCGAATTCGGAACTTGAACCATGGTTAACCATGTGGGAGTCCAGCGATGTAACCATTATACCATCTGCTGGTTCTAGATGTTTAATTTTTTAAGCAATAAAATATTGTAGTTAGTTGAAAGCCACTTCCCTACATTTTTCTCTAGGGTGACCAGCTAGTCCCAGTTTTCCTGGGACCATCTGAATTGCAGCACTGAAAGTCTTGGAAACCCCTCAGTCCTAGGCAATGCTAAAATTCATTCATACTCTTCTCTCCTTCATATATTTACATGTTCATCACATGTACAATTAGCAAAATTAATATGAAGAACTATTTAACACACTAAGTGCTTAGCTTTACACAAATAGAATCATGCTTTACACATTCTTCTGGTTTTCCTTTTTATTTTTTTAGTTTTGCTATAGGGTGCATTGCTCAGCTAAGCTAGACAGAGAGAGGGGGAGAGAGAGAGAGAGAGAGAGAGAGCGAGAGAGAGAGAGAGAGAGAGAGAAAGAGAGAGAGAAAGAAAGAGGGAAAGTGAGAAGACAACCTCCAGGAAGGGTGACCATGCTGCCATCTCTTCTCTACTCACCTCTCAGGATTTGGGGCATGCAAGCACATGTACCTGGTGTGTTTTCAAGCACCATGTCCAGGACTTGAACCATGGAGTCAGCCATATGAGATCCAGCTACCCTAACCACCACACCACTGGTCGGCCCCACATTCTTCTTTAGTTAGCTCTTTTTTATACACCATGGGCAGTTTTGAACTTTACTATAATAATGTGTTAATATGCATTGCTATATCTGATTCCATTGTATGAATATACTCTAATTTATTTATCCATTCTCTTCTGATGGAAATTGAGGTTGTGTCAATGTCTTATTATTTTAAATAAGCTGCTAAACAACATTGCAAATGTGACCTTGTGCATATCTGGGAATTTTCTAGGGGCTATATCTAGAAGAGGTACCACTAAGTCCTAAAGTAGGCCCTTTTTTTGGCTTTACTATATGGGGTCAAAAGGCTCTCCATTACATCCTTCATGTTCCCCCACTTGAAATGTTAAGAACCGTACTGTGAGAATTCTGCTGTATTGTCAGCCTGCTGGGTGTGGGATGTATTTCATTGTTTTCAATTACTTTCCTTTGCTTTAATTAGCCAGGTGGAGCAGCTTCCATATGTTCATGACTCTTCCAGTTTTCTGCTATATTACTTTCTTTGTGCAAAGTCATTGCCCATTTTCCTATTGAAGCATTCTAGATACTGATCTTTTATTGTCATATGAATTGTAAGCATCTTCTCCAAGTGACAGATTTTTTTCTTTACATATTTATCTAGCAATTCTGTCGCCCCATTTATTTAATTTTTTTAATTAAGATATAATTCACTTACTATAAAATTCACCATTTTAAAGTGTATAGTTTAGTTATTTTTAGTATGTTTCTTCTTTCACTTTATTTTTTGTTTTAGAAAGGATTCCTCCTTTTAAAAATTAAAATGCTTGCTTCTTGCATTTATGTACAGTGTGATAGGAGCGGATTTTTAATGTAAAGTGATGGATTGACCTGTTTAATGTTTATCCATCGAAATACCTAATGGTCTTAGCATCATTTAGTCTAAAGACCATCTATCTCCACTGGCTGGTAATGCCATCTCTGCCATCTATCAGGTTCCCATAAATACAGGTCTGTTTCTATGCTCTGCATTCTTGCCTTTTATCTGTGAACCCACCATTTACTCTTGGTAGCTGTATACTAAATTGGGATATCTGTAAGACATACCAGCTAGTCTTGTTCTTTTTCATAACCATAGTCTTTTTTTTCTGGGTTCTTTATTGTCTTACATGAATTTTAGACCAAGTCTGTGGAATTCAACAATAAAAGGTCCTGTTGATTTTGACTGAAATTTTATTGAATAAACGGATAGTTCAGGAAGAACTGGCATAATCCAATACTGATCTCCTTATACTATTCCTACTGACAATTTGACATCTTTCTTAATCTCTTAGGTCTCTATCATCTTGAAATTTTTACATATTTATATTACTCCATAAATGCCATGAAGATGTTATCACTAGATTTCTTACTAGGTAACTTCTGGTTTTTAATGTTGTATTTGAGAATTGTTTACATACAACATACTACCTTTTCTAATTGAGTGCTTCTGGTAAATAGGAATGAACTAATTTTTGTATGCTGATCTTATATTTTATAATTTCGGTGAATTCCATTTATTTTTACAATCTGAAAAGTATTGCTGATCATATTGTTAGTAAATAATAGCAACCAAGTTCCTTCCTATTCAATTCTTATTACTTATTACTTATTACTTATTTAACTTGTTGATTGTACTGGCCAGAACCCCCAGTACAATGGTAATAAGAGTGAGGATAGACATTAGCAAGTCTTATTGTTATCTTTAGGGAAGGTGGTATAACATCATACCATTAGTATGGTGTTTGAGGTAGAATTATTTTAATTGATTTTTTTGTTAGGTATTTGTTAAGTTAAAAAAAATTCTTCTACATTCCTAGTTTACAATATGTTTTAACTCTGAGTGATATATTTTATCATTTGCTTTCCCTTTGAGATTAATTTTAGAATCACTCTTCTTCAGGAAGCCCTCTCAGTAGCCTCAAGTTTGACTAATAGTTTCCTCCTCTTTGTTCCGCTGTATTCTGTGCTTTTCACAACAGGTTAAACTAGCTGTTAAAGACTTTGCTCCAGTAACTTCTAAGCAGCTCCTGGACAGGAGCCATGTTTGATTCCTGGCTATACGCCCCCGTACACACATTGTAGCTCACTGACTATCTCTGTACCTATCTGTAGATATAATTTCCTGAGAACATGTTCTAGAAACTTCATTAATTTTTTTCTAAAAAATCATGCTTCCAATAACTAGGTTCAATTCATAAAGAAAATTAGAATAGAATATATATTTGACTGAGATAAGTTTTAGACGCCTACACATTTATTTTTGCTTGTAATACAATAACCCAAAGTAATCACTAACGCACAGCAGTAGCGCAAGTGCCCTGCTAGGCCAGAAGCCATATGGCAACAGCAAGTTTAGATTCCCCACAGGCCTGAAAACACAACAGGAACCCTTCTAGCACCAGGATCCTGAAGAGCTAGAGGGCTGGGCAAAGGGAATTGCAGCATGACGAGACCCTGTCATAGATGCTTCTCTTTCTCTCTATCATAAAAAATGTAATCAACCATAAATTGTCAATACATCACTTCTGAGAAACACTGACTTTCTTCTTCAGTCAAACACAAGTGACATTTTAAATCATGTTTGTATTTATTTTAACATTAATTCATCGTCTTTGTGTTACTCCTACAATGAAAATAAAATTCCAGTGCATTCTGATTTGCTGGGTGTGTATTTTTAAGATGTGTCTTTTTTTTTTTTTTTTTTAATTCTCACAACTAAATACCAAGGTCACTTAAATTTAATTAACTTAAAAGATGTTTTTTACTGATGCCAAAGGCCTTCTAAAATGCATTATATTTCTGTGGTTAAGTAGCCTTATGTGTTTAATTCAGATCACTCAGCTTCTTAGTGATCACAGGACCTCAAATGCCATTTGAAAATATGAAACCTTTATCTTTTAATTCAGTTTTGCTTTCATGCATAGCATGGCTCTAAAACCACAGTTGTGATATTTATTAGCTGTCTTTGCAAAACTGCTGGTAATACATCTTTCACATTTCATTGAGAAGAAAAGAAACTTAATCCCATCAGGATCTCCATTATTAGTTCTTCCTCTTGATATTTTTTCCCGTGGGTATTTTATGTGGGCCAGATGGTGCTCTGACGAATCCTTAGACAGATCAGCATTTCACAATTGTAAACCGGAAAAACCAAAATCTACTTTTGAGTTAAGGAATTCAATTCTATATTTTATCATCTGGTTTACCACGTCCAAATGAGTCAATATTTGGTTAATATTCAATAACGCACACTTATTTTTTATTAGCTTAGCATGCACACTTAACTCTCTTACTCCAATAACACAGTATCTTCAGTAAAGTCATTTTTAATTAATTTTATTGGGTAACAGTAATGAGCCACTCAACTGTACCCTCTTTTCTCTTGAATTCTACTAATTCTAAAAAGTACTCTGCAAATTGTATCTTTATGTTGAATCTACACTCTATGGAATGTCTATTAAATTTCATCAGCAGCAAAAACTTAATTGTCTCTTTCCATGTTAATCACAGAATATTTATCTTCCATGGAGAAGAATTGCTGGATAAATTGTGTGAGAATTGATCTGGTAAGAAGTTTTTTTATTTTTCAAGTTAGCCTAATTCTCATTTTGAAACCTACTATGGGTTCTCTCCTTCAAGTAGTTGCCCTCATAGACAAAAATCTGTTAAATGAAGGAATAACTGAAGGAATAACTATAAGGTTATCTATTTTGTCATGTGGCCTCAAATAGCATAACATCTCAAAGTATGTATGTATCCCAAATCTTTCATCTATGGAATAAATGAAAACAGTTCTCAGTTAGAACCTTCTCACCTTTGCCTACTGTCATAGTAGTAGCTAAGAATTCGTCCGATCTATGTAAAATCAGATAATTTATTTCTAGAAAATCTCTTTCTAGCTTGGTTAGAAATGACGGATAAAAGTATTTCAATAAGGATCTATCTTTTGTCTTACCTATTTATTCCCAAGTTACACTCAAACTCTATCCCTTCCCCTCTCGCTATACTGAATAACATGGGTTTTCCCAAACTGACCATTTCCTTTCTTTTATCTTGGCCTTTGAATGTGAATCTCTGTGTCTAGAATGCATTTTCCTTTCTTTGCTATTTATGTAAATATCTACTCTTCCTTCAAACGTCTGATCAAATTCCATGGTTATGAGGCTTTTCCTAAACATCTGACTAACCAAATACACACACTCACCACACACACACCACACACACACACACATACACACATTTAGCATTCTTTCAGTCCTCTGTAATGCCTCATAGATGAACTCACTGAATTCAAATTGTCATCTATTTATTTTTATCATTCTTCTTATTTTTTTTTTAAATCATTCGTCATTTATTACATCATATCATCTGGCTCACTATGCCCAAATGAATCCCAGGACCTAATTCAGCACTACCATGGTAACTAATACTCAATGTGTATTTATAAATTATTAATCGATTGAATAGTAAACACTGGCTACTGTAAAATTTATTCTTTAATTTTGAAAAATGACATTTTGATTCTTCTAAATTAAAGTCAGAATCTGTGACCATAACACTCAACATTAGATTTCTTTTTTTAAAGTTTTTGCTATAGGGTGTGGTGTTCACCAGAGAGAGATGGTGGAGGAGCAAGAAATTACCCTCCCTAGAGGGGATGACTATACTGCAATCCTTTCTCCTCCAGTCTCCTTGGTATTTAGGGTGCACACACACAAGCATTTGGCATGATTTTCAAGCCACTGGGTCTAGGACTTGAACCATTCAGCTGGCCACGTAGGATTCATTTCCTTAACCTCGATGCTACCTGCTGGCTCTAGATACACTATTTTAAAGTTTAATATTCAAAGTTTTTCATGAGACAAAAGTAAATTCACAATTTTTAACTACAATAAGAAAAGGAGGGAATCTGAATTTATTTGACAAAATTAACTCATATCTTAAAGTAATAAAAAGCAGAAAACTGAGTAAAATAAAACTCTTCAACTAAAAAGTGAATTGGAAATTCCCATGATAGCTTTAAACACAAATCATAGCAGTTTTAAAATAGTTAGGACAGTTGGAGTAAACAGAATTAAGGGTTGAACTTGTCTACTCAGCTCTGATTATTTTAGTTGCTGAAGGGCTGGGCTCAACAAAAAGGGTCAAGTGGACCTAAGCGTACCAACTTATGAACAGTCTTCAATGACCCAAACTATTTCATATTCTTCTCAGTTGATTTTAAACAAAGCCAACATTTTTATTTTTAAAACAAGCAAAAATATAAGCCAAACTATAACCAAAGTTATTCATTTATGATACATAACATCTCATTGTGCTTATTGCTTTCTTCCTTTTTACTTTTCTGGTAACTATAAATATTTGACTTTCTATTAAAGCAACTAAAATTATTTTACTTAGAAGACACCTGGATGCTTGAGAGAGAGGAGGCATAGATTATGAGTTCCAAAACAGCAATATTTGAAAACACATGCATAAAAAAACTATTGTAAGTCTTCTTGGAATTGACTTCTTTTTCTATCTACGGCACTCCCTCCCCCCACAATCTTGAACTTAAAAAAAAAAAATGCTTTGGGTGGAGTTAAGAACTCTTTTCAAATGTTAAACAATAACTGGAAATCCTGGAAATGTATTCTTTATCCAGTGGGGAAAACACTTTAAAGTTTCTTTCTTTTTTTTTTTTTCTCTTTTCACTAAGAATTGTTTAGCAAGGGATTTACTCAGTGATTTCTTTGAATAGAAAGTTCGGTTTAACTGCCCGAACTATAATGCCATTTGTGTTTATTTTCCCTCCCAAAACACGATTCTTTTTTCCAAACATAACAAGTACATAGTCCTAATAACCCAGATAAATATGTCAACTCAATGAAGTCTTTAATCAGTGTTAAAGTAGTTAAAAATCCAGAACACGTACCATAAAAATGTGAACTTCACCGCAAATGTAAATCAAATGAAACACATCTTCAATTTAAAACTTGTAAAACATTCTGATTAATAAGTAATTCTGTGTTCTACACACATTTATGAGGGTGGGGACAGCCATGAGCTAGGAGGGGAGAAAGAATGTGCTTTGTGGTGTAGTGCGGTAGAAGAGAAGTGGGAGCAGGGGCAGCAGCCAGGGATCGGAATCACTGAGAGATGAGGTTCCTCAAATCTTTCCTGCTGGGCCACCCAAGTATCTACCTGCAATAACACCACTGGTATGTGGAGACCACCCCAGAATAAAATTTAAATGTATGAGTAAAATTTAAATGTATTTTAAATTACTTTCAACACTAGAGAATGATACACAACTGTAAACACCATTATACATTTATATTTGAGCATTAAATTCCTGTAAAAATAATCATGCTAACAGTTTTCTAGTGTATGAAGTGGGCTTAATCTCTTTTTCAGCAAATCACCCATGAGGAAAATTTTAAACATTTTATTTAGTGTTACTTGCCTTCCAAAGAATGCTCAAATTTCACACATCATTTATTTTATTACATCCTGACATTTCTCTTACATCTATGATAGTTTTCAAGAGTATCCCAAAGTATAATTTTTTTTTGTAAAGCACATTTCTTTTTTTTAAGTTTTTTATTTGGAAATGATTTTAAGTTACACGAAGTTGCAAATATGATTTAAAAAGCTTCCTTTTACCTTTCATTCATAGTTAAGGTCTCTCAGTGGTCTAAGAGTAAACTCCACGTGTGAGATCCCTTTACCCCTTCAGACTTCAGAACGTACTTCTTAAAAGAAGCGCACATTGTTATATAACTATCACGCAGTCTTAACATCAGGACAATAACATGGATCATAGTTCTTCATAGCTTGGATTTGCAAAGATCTTTTTGAAGACTTCTAGTATTCAGAGACATGATCCCTAGCTGGTATCAGGCCCAGTATTGACTCTAGAGTTCACATGGTGCCAGGTTTACTATGGAGGAAATGGAGGATGTGTTCTGAGGGGTCTCAGTGGCTACATCCTTAAAATAGCTGGGCACGTATGACTTAGTGCCTAACATCCTGTTTCCACTTGAGCCTTCGTAGGACACGAATTAAGCAAAACTGTTTGGGAACATAACAGCTTCCTGATCATTCTGATACTTAACTGAAAAAGAAAAAAAACCTGAGGACAGAGGCCAGACTGCTGCCACTACCTGAAAGCCATGGGGAGTTCTAATTCACGATATTCCTATGTTCCTAAGTCTTTACCTTTCATTTCTTAATCGCGTTCTTCTCTGGAGGAATTGACAAGTACACTCATTTCCAGACGTACAACTCAGAAAGTATATCCTGCTTTCTCGTTTCCCTTTGCAATTTCAAAGAAAATTCTTATGTTATACTTGTTAATTTTTAACATTTAAGAGAGTCTCACCATGTCCTCCTGCCTTAAGACTCCCAGCTAGAATGACGTATGTGTGTCACCACATCCAACTCTATCTGTTAGCGTCTTGCTATGTTGTCCTGGCCAGCCCTAAGCTGGGGATCCTCCTTTCCCAGCCTTCTGCATCACTGGGATTACATATGCACACCACTGTATCCACCTTTGGGGAGGACAGGGAATCAGACCCGGGCTTCCCATGTGGTCCCTACCTTGGAGCACAGCATCTTAGCAGCACATGCCAGCATGGCTGGACCAAAATGATTAATTTACTATTGGAAAATGCTTAACACATTTTATGCATACTCATTTCTTTTTGCTCCTGTGGCTTGTTTTTTTATCCCTTTACATTATTCATACTTAGTTTTTCTTGGGCTCTATACTTGTTTTCTGAAATTGCTTTACATGTGTTATGTAGGAATAGAGATTTCACATGTCAGCTGTTTTGAATTCATCAGAGCTCTTTTCCCTGGCATTTACTGAAAGCAACAGAGTAACACATGGACAGCAAAACAAACTGGACATAACAAATAACAAATTGTACCTTACAAGTCCTTCAACAAAGCAGCCGATAACATTGACAATATTCAATAATCACCAAAAAAGAGATTATGGTCTACTTAAAGCATTATTATGGTCTACAAATTTAAGCAATAAAAGAATATTTATCTTTTTAACTCTCCTACAACAAAGATAACTTATTTCATATATTAATTTAAACATTTTTTCAGATAATATTACACACTAGATAGTGTTGTATAGTTAACGTCTCCTGGAAAAAAATTTGTCACAAACCAATCTTAAAACCTCTTATACACAACTGTATCATAGAACTTACTGGAAATGTAAGTGGACAAGGGAGGGAGTATCGATATTGCTAACTGGGGCCAATACTCACGAGAGGATGTTCCCGATGTAGGCGTAGTAAGAGCAGCAGTAGGGCGTGGCTCCATCACAGCAGTAAGAGCTGCAGTCTTTGCCACACTGGGCAACACAGTCATCTACAAAATACAAACCTCCTGAGAGCTGCTGCCATTGTGAAATCACGCTTTCCAAAAATTTTATTTCACTTTAAAAGTTATTTAGGAGCCAGCAGGTGGCATGGTGGTTAAGGCACTGGGCTCCCACAGTTTGAGTCCCAGACCCAGTGGCTTGAAAATCACACTGGGCACATGCACATGCCCAAAACCCCAAGAGGAGAATCTCAGAAAAGGGACTGGAATTTGACCATCCTCCTGGGGGTGATTTCTTATTTTGCCTCTGTCTCTCTGACAAGCACAAGAGTTCTCTGGCAACAACCTAAAAAAATTTATAAAAATAAAAAATAAAAAGTTTATATTTATTTCTTCCATGAGAGAGAGAAAGAGAGAGCGCTAGACCGAGAGATGGGAATTCCCCACAGGCTCCTCACATTGTGACCCACCCCCAGGCTCATCAGGCCCAGATTGCAGGGAGGGGGACATGTACCTGGTGTGCTTACGGAAGTCCCGAGACACAAACTCTCTGTCTTTCTGGCGAGCATACGCGCTCTACAGAATGGAACCTGGGCCTCCCATGTGGTCCCAGACTATGGAGCCCAGATCTCAGCAGTGCCCACCACTGTGGCTGAGCCTCACTCCCTATAACTGTGCTAGATGCAGAAGATTCGAGAATAGTCTTTGCCTTTGCTTAGGCCTCTAAATTAAAGTCTAATGGGCAAGAAAGGCTAGTTTAGGGACCAGCAGTTAGCGTAATGGCTATGTCGCTGGACTCCCATGTAGTTGACCGCAGTTCGTGTCCCGGACCCAGTGGCATAAAACTCACGCCGGGCGCGTGTGCCTGCGTGCCCAAGATCCCGAGAGGAGAATGGAGGAGAAGGGAATGCGGCGTGGCCACTCCCCCGGGGGGGTGATTTCTCGCTTTCTGTCTCTCTGTCTCTCTCTGTCTTTCTGATGAGCACACGTGCCCTATAGCAAAAACCTCTCAAAAAAAAAAAAAAAAAAGATAACAAAACAAATGCTATTTTTTCCATGTAATTTTTATAAAGAAAAATTTTATCAAAAACATTGGATGAAAATTACTATCACTTTTGAAAGTTCCTTTTTTCACTTAAATTATTTATGCTTTAAATGTTAAGGATACCATTGAATTATGATCAACAGTAAATGCATCTGGGAGGTTGGTATATGAGAAGGAAAACATTACATACGGTCTGATCATTTATGTTCAAGAATCACAACAAAATAAGTAATTTCCAATTCAATTCTTGAAGGTACTATTAAGTACTAAATAAATCATATGAAACTTTTGTTTTCTTATGGAAGTTATAACAATAAAAGTACAAAATAATATATTTATGTCTACTTGCCATATAATTGATTTATATAAAAAGAAAAATTTGGATTTATTTTTTAATGTCAGAGGGTACATGTGCTTATGAGAGAGAGAAAGAAATTGTGTCTGCCTCTCCCACCCCATGGGGTATAGTCAAATGTAATCCTTATTCCTCCGTTTCTCTAGCCCACTGGGATTTGGAGCGCATGCCAGGCATGTTTTCAAACTTCGAGGGCCAAGATTTGAACCACAATTGACCATGTGAGATCCAGCTCCCAATGCACAGAGCTTAACCATTGTCCTATAGAGCCAACCCTAGATTGTTTTTAAATAACCTCTCTCAAGATGACTTTTTACAAAAGCATGTGGTCAATAGGACCAGCAACTGGTGTAATGGCTATGTTACTGGACTCCCATATAGTCAACCGTGGTTCAAGTCCCGGACCTGGTGGCTTAAAATCAAGCCAGGCGTGTGTGCCTGCGTGCCCAGGATCCCGAGAGGAGAATAGAGGAGAAGGGATTGCAGTGTGGCCACCCCTTGGGACGTGATTCTTGCTATCTGTCTCTCTGTTTCTTTTTCTGGCGAGTGCATGTGCCCTATAGCAAAAAAACCCTCTCCTCCCCCTCCCAAAAACAGGCATGTGGTGGTCAAAAGGTGTAGCCAAATTTATCTGCATTTATCAATGAAGTATGGCTTTTGTGGAATAAGGGAAAACACTCATAGTTTGTTCTCAGTTTTATTTTTATAAGTTATATTATTTTATGTTTATCATAGATTAACAAGAACCTTGAGGTTTTTCTCTGGATTGAAGTAGGAAGAAATCAGATGGAAAATACTTATCTCAGTAAAGTTTAGATATTTACATCGTCTTTTATAGTTTGAAGACAGGCAATGTAATAATTTAGATCCAAGGAGAAGCTAATATGCTGACAATAAATACTTTTTGTAGAGAACGTTATACTTTTAAGACTACTTTTTTGTGGGACCAGCAGTTGGCATAATGGCTATGTTGCTGAACTCCCACGTAGTCGACTGTGGTTCGAGTCCCAGACCCAGTGGCTTAAACTCACGCCAGTTGTGTGTGCGTGCATGCCCAAGATCCCGAGAGGAGAATGGAGGAGAAGGGATTGCGGTGTGGCCATCCCCCTGGGGGGTGATTTCTCGCTTTCTGTCTCTCTATCTTTCTGGCGAGCATACGCACTCTATAGCAAAAACCTCTCAAAAAAAAGAAAAGATTACTTTTTTGTAGTTTTCTGAGGAAATTTCCATAGCTCTCATTTTTTATGCTGTTTAATTTATTCAAATATTTATATCAAGAGTTTAGCACATATTTTGTGCTTCATGATCTTAAAAGTCAGATCGTGAAAGAGCCAATGTCTCCACTATTCTATCAGAGTACATCAACCAATGTGTAAATAGCTATCGGTGATTTTTTATTATCATAATCTTGTTTACATTACATTGAATCACATATAACTTTACAGTGTATTACATTTCTTTTTCCAGAAGGAATACCATGCATATCAGTCAATATAAAGTCAATATTAAAATCCCCATCATCATCAAATAGCTTTTCATTATTTTTCCCAGATTATTATTATTATTATTTCAATTATTTTTTTAAACATTTGATTACTATTTATCATTTTACTTGTGAAAAGACTTTACCCAACATGAAATACTTCTCAGACCAGTCCAGTTCAGGATACTATACATGTTATCATCAACAGGTAATAAACCATTTCTGTGTCCCACTAATATCATGCCTCTCTATTTGTTCTCTTGCTATCCTTCTCCATACTCTTCTCTCCTTCTGCCCCATTCCACACTGTCTTCATCATCACTAACTATTTTCACTGCTTTTATGCCCTCCAATATTTTGATCTCTACCATAAAGTGCGGATAGTCAGTATATATTAAGTGGATGCACACAATATCTTACTGTCATATCCTGGCTTGCTTCAGTCAGCAATAGATCCTCTATATCTGACCACTTTCTATTAAATGACAGGGGCTATCTGTGATTTCTGAGTGACATCCAGGAGTGACATCTTACTACACTCTCCATAAATATCACAGATTCAATTACGAGTACAAAGATTCAATTAGAGTAATGTATACTCCAATCACTATTATTACAAGGACATGGTGTTATCAAAATATTTTGAGCCAGCATTACAGGAAACCAAGCCCTTAATCTTATAGCCAAGAAACTTAATTATACCTGCAGCAAACATCTGGACCATGCCACACATTGTTCATTATTGTTATAGCAGTCTCCAGTGTTTTTGTCCACTTTCCAGAATTAAGCTACCACAAGGAGTAAGTTTAACAGTATGGCAGATACATTAACAATCACATTTCCAAACTGAGATTTTGATCACATTTCAAAGCTCATTTTGTTATGTTAGATGTTTCTCCAGTTTACTTGAGAATAATTCCATGAAGATCAGCATTTGGGCCATATAGAAACATTTTCTCATTTTGGAAATAATGAAACATTCCAATTACCATCAGAAGACAAACAGCATTACTTCTAATATCCAAGTTAACATCCCTGAAAATTGGCCAGTCCAAATTTTCTTTAGTGGCTTTTTAATTAAAGGCTCGATCCAGAAGTTCTTCAACTCACCCCTACCAGCCCCCTCCACCTTAAGGAATGTGCAACACAGGAAAAACAATATCTGGCTTGAACATTTGCTTAGAAGGCCTCTTCTTGCCCGCCACAGTTAAGGGTAAGAGAGGAAGGAAAGGGAGGGGACAGAAGTCACTAGCCAAGGCCCAGAACGTAAAACCTTGACCAAATCCTGTCTTTGTAGCTTGCAGTGGGAGTTGGATAATAATATAAACACTTCATTGGCTTTCTTTTCAAAAGTGACTCTACGGTAAAACACAATGTTTCAGGCATAAAAATCTTGCTCTCATTTGCTTCACTAAATGGAATATGGATTTAATTATTTGGGGACAATAAATTCAGTTATTTACAGTGAATTTGCTTAGGGTTTTATCTCATAAAGTTGGCAATTCATTGAAAGGGTGTCTGAACTATTTTTATTTGTGTGGTACTCTAGCATCAAACTTCTAAAAACTCACTTCCAGCTGTATGTTTTAGTTCCAATGAGACCGACTTATTCCTTGTTGCATAAACATAGCTCATGATTGTTGCCTTCATTCACACCATGTCTTACTATACCCTGCTCTGTCTCCTTTTGTCCAGGTCGTCTGTATACTTTGAAGGTCTAGTTCCTTCAAGTCCTCCTTAATTCAGTTTTCCTGAGCAAATATTGGGTTGTCAGAAAAGTCATGGAATAGTTTTCTATGCAAAAATGTGTCATAACTTTTACAATGGCCCAACATTTATTGAACTCCTTTAAGGAGCCAGGAGGTTTGCTAGTCTCTAAAGATGTTTTGCTGAGCAAAGAAGAATTCATCTTCCTCATGGTATTACACTCCTAAGCCAGCAATACAGCCTTCTCATTTGAACACCTAGAGCACATGATTGTGTCCTATAACACAGCATTTTCTGTATAGAGGAATTTATGGAATGCTTTATCCTGGAGAGCATGACCTCTGCACTGTCTATCACTCAATCTATCTCACTCAGTATTAGTATGAGAGACTAAAAAGTCCTCGGAAATTTTGGGAATTAATGCCAAAGAACCTATTGGCTGCACATTTCTTGTCAAAGACAGTAAGTCAACCAGCATCATTGGTTTGCCGTTACTCTGTAACTTACTAAGGAGGAATTGAGAAAGAAAGAAATGGAGTGAAAACTTTCTTAAGCCGCCTTGTTGCTGGGCAGCTCAGCTGGCTTTCTGAGCCCTGAGCAGTTAAGGACCTGGCACAGGAGGAAGGCAAAGACAAGTGTGCAAAAGAGAAGCTTTCAGTGACCACATGGGATAAAACAAACTCCACTCAGTGGAAGAGTGTGTGTGGTTCAATGGAATAAGAGTGAGAGGGTAGTAAAGTCTCTCTCTCTCTTTTTTTTTCTATTTTCTTATTTTCCTTTTCTGCTGGTAAGCAAAGGAGCTGGAAAGAAATATCATTGCTTTAAATGAATGAAATGCATTTTTAGGTAAAATTAATACCACTGCAATTGAGTCTTTATCCTCAAATGTGCAAAGCCTTATATAAGTAATAAATAAATACATAAATAAATGTTACCAACTGATTACAATATAGATTTTCCTCATTATATAGGAAATATATGGCCTACTCTTAAAAATTTATTAGAAAACCGGGAACCAGCAGTTAGCATAATGGCTATGTAGCTGGACTCCCACGTGGTCGACCGCGGTTCGTGTCTCGGACCCGGTGGCTTACAACTCACGCCGGGCGCGTGTGCGTGCGTGCCCAAGATCCCGAGAGGAGAATGGAGGAGAAGGGATTGCGGCGTGACCATCCCCCCTGGGGGGTGATTTCTCGCTTTCTGTCTCTATGTCTCTCTCTGTCTGTCTGGCAAGCGCACGCGCCCTATAGCGAAAAACCTCTCAAAAAAAAATTATTAGAAAACCATAAAATGGCTTTAAAATGGTCACTATTGGGCCACCCATTGACTTGTATTTCTATAAACAACTGAAATTTATTTTTTCTTTCTGTTTTTTTTTTTGTTGTTGTTTGCTAGAGGGTGTGTGCTCTCACTGGAGAGAGGTAAAGAGAGAGGGAGATAGAGATAGAGAAAGAGAAAGCATCCCCAGGGGGGTTAGCCACACCACAATCTCTTCTCCACCTTCCTCTCAGGACTTGGATATGCATATACACACACATACAGAGTGTTTTTCAAGCAGCCAGGAACTCCAGCCCCTCAGCTGGCCATGTGGGATCCCGCCATCTCAACCATCACACCACTGGCTGACTCCATACTGAAATTTCTATAGATGTTACGGCGACTCCACTCTGGCCAAGTCGAGTAAGAAATTCAGTTCCTTTCAATGCTCAGGGAACAATGTTGAAGACAATCTTCACTTCAGTTGCAATATCTTTTTGAGTATCAAAATATAAACTACAGCAGCATACATACATTTAGTATTACAGGGTCATGGGTAAGTCTGTAATTTTTGTCACAGGAAGTTAGGGACATGAAAACATTATCCAAAGTACTTCGCTTTCAGCTTGCACTGTTTAATGAATATGAACAGATGCAAAGACCACATGTGTAATTAACTGTAAATATGAATAATCAGTGAAAAGCTATTTAGGGCTCTATATCAAGCACAGAACAAGAAAACACACTTTCTTCATCATTAACAAGATTCCCTGCACCTATAAGCATGCTCTTACCCAAATCAACAGAAACAGATTAGACTCTGGAAGAACTCAAGCCTCTCAAAAACCTTACATTTGGATTCACTTCATACCTCTTTCCAGTCTAGTACACTTCTACACTTGTGACTCTGCTAAAAAGAAAAAAATAAAAAGTCTAAAGTGTTTTATTCCTAAAGGGGAAAAGCAGGAATTATTCAGAAAGTACGAAGTGGAGGGAGGGACAGTGTAGGGAAGTCGCTGGATCAGTTTATTTTCAAACTCCAGCAGTACTAAACTTCAGGTGCACATCAAAATTGCTCTGCTCCCACCTTAGCTCTATTCTGCACCCTCAGATTCATCTCGAGTCCTAGATAAAATTGGATATATTTTGCACTCTCCAGAGGGTAAAATCCCCTAAAACGCGGGATTGTAGTTTGCAAGTTGCTTTGCCCAGTAAAAGGGGAAAGAGGGAAAGGGTTAAAAAGGCCAAGTTAAAACAAAACACGAGAAAACAACACCTTCTGAAGGTCCAGAGGAGGATTCTAGCGCTCAGGTTTCTGCTGTCGCCTCCCGCAGCCCAGCCTGTACCTCACAGTTCCCACAAAGAACCCAGTCTGTCCTGCCCTACCCGCCTTCACCCAAGCTGTGAGCAAGAGCAGCCCCAAGTCCCCTGACCCTCTCCCTTCGTCTTCTATCACTGACCTGCGTAGACAAAGATCAAGAACAACTTCGACAGCAAGACTGCCGGACGCCCGGGCCGCCTCGGCGCGCCCATCCAAGCCGGTGGCCGGCGGTTGTGCACCAGGACAGACGGACAGATTGGAGAATGGCCAGGCGCGAAGAAACGGCCAGAACAGCGAGGGAATGGAGAAGCTGAAGGGCGGTCAGGTGGATATAGCAGTGCTCCCGAGCGCGGGGTCGAGCGGAGACCTGGCCATGGCCCAGGTAGTCTTGATGAGAGCCGGGTATTGGGGCGTCCGGACCTGCTGCAGGGACAGGACGGAGCTGCAGCGTGCTGTGCCCCGCGGGGCAGGCTGGGCGCTGAGGTCCCTTTGTCTCGCCCCACTGCTCGCGGGCACGCGGGAGGCAGCAATGCTGGCGTCCTCAGCCACTGGGGCTCACGTTTCATCTCCGCGGGTGGCACAAATCGGGCAGGGGGCGGGAGGGGCCCGGACTCCTCCCTAAGCTCCTTTTTTTTCCCCTCTGTAGAGTGACTGTAGGGCATGGCCTTCTCCCCACATAAGTTTTTATAACCCTTTGCTTTGGTTATTTCCATGGAGTTTGACTTCCTCTTCCAGTTAGCCTTCCTAACCATTTTTTTTCCCTCCTAAAGTAGTGAGTGAAGCACTGTTGTTGTTTTGTTGTTGTTGTTGTTTTAATCTTTAAGCAAATTAAAAGAAATTTCAGGATTGGACAAAGGTAACAGTGAAGAAAACCCAGACCAATTGGAAAGTACAGAAACACAGTATAGTAAAATGTTTATTATGTGTCAAATACCTGAAAAATTTCCAGTAAAATTAGAGGAAACAAAACAACCTTACACAGTGTCCTCACTATTGTTTGACCTTCTTCTGGAGCTACTGGCCTATGCAATTAGACAAGGTAAAGAAAATAAAGTTGAAGATAAAATTACTGATAACATATGATGCATGTCTATGTGGAAAATCAACCAATTAGTTATAATCCTCTCATTTAAGCAGTTGATGGTTTTCTTTCCTGAAAACAAAAGTTTAGAAAGTTCAAAATGTTATCCATGAAAAAAGTGAATAAGGGACTAGAGATACTTTACTAAAAAAAAAAATAAAAAAAATTAGCGTCATAAAGATAACAAAGTTCTATATTCTATAAATTTTGGAATTGCTCTATAGCTCATTCTATAAATTTGGGACTATGACAGATCTCAATAAAAATATCAAAATGATTTTTTCCAAACCATACTGCTTCTGCAGTTTATGTGGAAAATAAACAGGTAAGAATATCCATTTTAAAACAAGAATAAGAATGGGATTGGACTCAACAGACTTTAAATATATTATAACATCACAGTCATTAGAACAGTTTGGATTAACATTGGAATAGCTAAGCTCAATGTGAAAGAACAGAGAAACCCAAAGTAGACATAAATATGTTTAGCAATTTAATTTATGGTTAAAAAATCTATTTTAAAGTATCAGGGGAACTAATGAGTACTTAATAAATTATATTGCATATAGAGACTTATCTTTTTTTATTTTTTGGAGAGGTTTTTCGCTATAGAGTGCGTGTGCTCGCCAGACAGAAAGAGAGAGACAAAGAGACAGAAAGCAAGAAATCACCCCTCAGGGGGGATGGTCACGCAACAATCCCTTCTCCTCCATTCTCCTCTCGAGATCTTGGGCATGCATGCACACGCGCCTGGCATGAGTTTTAAGCCACAAGGTCTGGGACACGAATCGCGGTCGACTACGTGGGAGTCCAGCGACATAGCCATTACGCTAACTGCTGGTTCCCGAGACTTACTTTTTTCATAAAATTAGTTCCATGTGACTAAACTATTGAAATTTCAAGGTGAATTATAAAAATATTAAATTAAAAAAAAATGAGAGGATAACATTCACATCATTATGGAATAAAGAAGATCTTGTAAGCATTAAAACAAGTAAACAATAAAATAAACTATTGACCCATTTAACTATTTAAGAATTAAAACTTTCTGTATATAACATGTCAAATATTTTATTGAAAAAAATTTATACTGCATAGGATAAGCAAAGGCCCAATCTACTTACTGTCTAAGAAGCTTTAAAAAATCAGTAAGAGAGACCAGCAGTTAGTGTAATGGCTATGCGGCGTGGCCATTCCCTCTGGGGGGGTGACTTCTCGCTTTCTATCTCTCTGTCTCTCTCTCTGTCTGTCTAGCCAGCGCACGCACCCAATAGCAAAAACCTCTCAAAAAAAAAAAAAAAAAAATCAGTAAGAAAAAGACAATCAATAAAAAACTAAGCAAAGACATTAATGGACTCTGTACAATTTGATCATATTAACTCACTTGGTTAAAATTCAGTGGTTTCCTGTTACCATTAAGTTAAAATCCAGGAGGAGAGTGGAGGATGAGGGATTGTGGTGTACCATTTCCCCTAGTGGGTGATTTTTCATTTTCCTTCTCACTGTCTTTCTCTGGAGAGTATACACACCCTATGGAAAACACACACACATACACACACACACACGCACACACCTTAAAAAAATAAAAATTTTGGATCTATGATTTTTGGCAATTAATCCCTGGGCCTTGTGCCTCTTTGAGTCTAATCAAAATATCTCCTGTGGAGAAAAGTTTTCAATTAATATGGAAGATATTTGAAGCATTGAGATAATACCAGATATATTAGGAGTCTTCACAAAGCTCATGGAAAATTCATATTATGAAAAAAAAAACTACACATGGTTTACATAATCTTTTTTGCACCAAAATAAACTTATAGTTTAATTTTTCCATGAACTTTCTGAAGTTCCCTATTACAGGACTTCAAATTCTTAAAAAGATACAGGTGTGGGACCAGCAGTTAGCATAATGGCTCTGTCACTGGACCATGTAGTTGACCGCGGTTCGAATCCCGGACCCGGTGGCTTAAACTCACGCCGGGCGCGTGTGCGTGCGTGCCCAAGATCCCGAGAGGAGAATGGAGGAGAAGGAATTGCAGCGTGGCCATCCTCCCTGGGGGTTGATTTCTTGCTTTCTGTCTCTCTGTCTCTCTGGCGTGCTCACGTGCCCAGTAGCAAAAAAAACTCTTCAAAAAAAAAAAATATATATACAGGTGTAAGGGAGTGTTACAGACCTGGAACACAGTGTTGAGGGTCCTGAGAAAGTAAAAGTGGTTATTTCGGTGGCTGAAACTGCATACAGACCCTTAGGATGAGGGCAAGCAACTGGTGATGTTAGAGAGAACCACAATTGCCCACCAGTTGCACACAGCTTTGTGGGAGGCTGGTTATCACCAATGATCCAAGCAGAAAGTTGCACTGTTGATCAGAGTAGTTTCTTCCAGCTACTTTTGAAAACAGAGAGCCTATTAAAATACAGCTCAGTACATTGGCCAAAAGCCTAGGTCCTGATGCTTCCCCCCTGAATTCTACAAATCTTTTAAAGAAGAGCTAACCCCCATTCTACTTAAACTATTTCTAAAGATATGAAAAATCATTATAAGAAGCCTCCATCACCCTCATTCCAAAAATAGACAAAGGCATCAAAAAAAGACTAATAACCCCGATGAATACAGATGCAAAAATTCTCAACCAAAGACTAGTGATTTTAATACTACAATTGTATTCAACGACATATTAAAAAACTTATACACCAAGATCAGGTAGGCTTTATTCCAGGGATGCAAGGATGGTTTGACATAATGTGAAACCATAAATGTGATATGTCATACTAACAGAAGGAAAGATAAAAGCCAGATGATCATATCAGTTGATGAAGGAAAATAAATTGATAAAATACAACAATCTTTTATGATTAAAATTCTCAGCAAAAGCCACATGTAAGGAATATTTCTCAACACAATCAAAGCTGTCTATTACAAACTCATAGCTGACATCATACTGAATGGGGAAAAGATTTCCTTTTCCACTAAAAACTGGAACATGACAAGGCTGCCCCCTATCTCCACTCCCTTCCAATATAACTGGAAGTCCTAATCAATGCAATCAGATAAGAAAGTAAAATAGAAGGCATACAAATAGAAAAATAAAGAGTTGAATGACCTCTATAGCAGAAGACATGATTATATACATAAGAAAACCAAAAGGAATCCACAAAAACACTCCTGTAAGTGATAAATAAATACAATAAAATGTCAGGATACAAAATCAACGTACAAAAATCTATGGTATTTCTATACACCAACAATGAACAAACTGAAGTAGAATTGAAGAAAGCAATCCCATTTACAATAGCCACACAAAAATTAATAATAAAATATATAGGAATGAACCAAAACAAAGAAGTCAAAGACCTGTACAAGGAAAACTGTGACAAAATTAAAAAAAAAAAAAAAAAAAATGAAGGTAATACAAAAAGTGGAAAGACATCCCATGTTCCAGAATTGGAAGAATGAATATAATCAAATGTCAATTCTACCCAAATTAATTTAAAACTTAATATGATCCCATTCAAATTACCAGACATATTATTCACAGAACTAGAAAAAATTTGCCTGGAATCATAAAATGCCCCATATCTCCAAAGTAATACTGTGCAAAGAGAGTAATGTAGGAGGCATCTCACTCCTTGACCCCGAAATGCGTTGCAAAGTTGTGGTAATCAAGACAGCCTGGTACTGGCACAAAAACAGGCATGTATAGTAATGGAACAGAATAGAGAACCTAGAAATAAACTCCTATACAGCCAATTTATCTTTGACAAAGGGCATAAGTTAATCCAGGTATGTGTGGGGGAGTGGATCTCTTCAGCAAATGGTGATGGGAAAAAAATGGATATCCACCGGCAGGAAAATGATTTTGGACTCCTGTATCTCATCATTAACAAAAATCTACTCAAATTGCATTATAAATCTAAATATAAAACCTCAAACTATAAAAATACTGGTGGAAAACACAGTGGAAACTCTTGGAAACGTTAGAGATGTCAAAATTACTGTTTCAAAATAATTTGAAAAGTAGACAAGTGGTATTACACCAAGTGAAAAAGCATCTGCACAGTGAAAGAAACAGTAAGTTTAGTGAAGAGACAACCCTCAGAATGGGATAATAGATTTGCAAACTATGCCTCAGATAAGGGACTAATAACCACAATTTATAGGGAACTCAAGCAGTTTACCTAAAAAGGGGAAAAAATTAATCTAATTCAAAGATATCCAAATGAGCTGAACTGAAAATTCTCCAAGAAATACATACCAGCAGCCCCAAAGCATATGAAAAAATGCTCAGTATTCCTTATTATAAGGGAGATGCAAGTCAAAATCACAGTGATATACCATCTAACCCGTCAGAATGGCTAAGGTTTAACAAAACGGATACATTCTGGTGAGGCTGTGATAAAAAGGGCACTCTCCTACACTATTGGTGGAAAGGTAAATTATTGCAGCCACTGTAGAGAACAATGTGGGAGCTTCCTCAAAAACCTATAAATGGAATAAAACTCCCAAAGCACAGGCAATAATTCCTAAAATAGACAAGTGGGACTATATTAGACTAAGAAGTTTCTGCACAGCAAAGGACACAGTATCAAGTGTGAACCAACAGCCCTCAGAATGGGAAAATATTTTTGATAAATATACCTCAGACATGGGACTGATAACCAGAATACATAGGGAACTCAAGTGCCTTATGCGAAAAAAAAATGATGAACCCAATTAAAAGATGGGAAAATGAGCTGAACAAAAATCTCTCTAAGGAAGACATACAAACAGCCAAAAAGCATATGAGGAAATGCTCAATATGCCTCATCATAAGGGAGATGCAGATAAAAACCACAATGAGATACCACCTAACCCCTGTCAGAATGGCAAAGATTAAGAATATCAAAAGTGATAAGTGTTGGCGGGGATGTGGTGAAAAGGGAACCCTCCTACACTGTTGGTGGGAATGTAAACTAGTTCAACCACTGTGGAGAACAATATGGAGGTTCCTCAAAGATCTACAAATAGAACTACCATTTGATCCAGCAATTCCACTTCTGGTATTTACCCGAAAGACAGGAGAACGCTCAGTCAGAAAAGTGCTTGCACCTCAATGTTTATTGCAGCATTATTCACAATTGCCAAGACATGGAACCAACCTAAATGTCCACAAACTGACGAATGGATTGGAAAAGTGTGGTATATATACTCTATGGAGTACTACTCAGCCATAAAAAATAACAAGACCCTGGCATTTGATAGAAAGTGGTCAGATATGGAGGATCTATTGCTGAGTGAAGTAAGCCAGGCTATGAAAGAAAGATATTGTATGTATCCACTTAATATATACCGACTATCCGCACTCTATGGTAGAGAGCAAAAAATTGGAGGACATAAAAGCAGTGAAGGTACTTAATGAGAATAGGACAGTGTGGAATGGGGGAGGTGAAGAGAAGAGGATAGAGAAAGATAGCAAGAGAACAATAGAGAGGCAGGATGTTAGTGAAAAACAGATATGGCTTATTAACTGTAGATAATGACATGTATAGTATTCTCAACTCGATTGGTCTGAGAAGTATACCATGATGGGCAAAGTCTTTTTACAAGCAAAATGAGAAATAGTGATTGACTGTTTTAAAAAAAAATAATTAGAATAATAATAATAATGATTGGGGAAAACATAGAAAAGATATTGAATGATGAAGTGGGGAGATTAATGTCTCTGTATTGACTGACATGCATGGCATTCCCTTTTGAAAAAGCAATGTAATACACTCTAAAATTATATGTAACCCAATGTAATATAAAGAAGATTATGATGATAATAATAATGAAAAAATAAAAAAACCTATAAATGGAATCACTACCCAAAGGATAGTAATACACTCAGTCAGAATAACACTTACACATGAATGTTTATTGCAACATTATTCACAATTGCTAAGACATAGAATCAAACCAAGTGTCCAAGAATAGATGAATGGATTGAAAAAGTGTGACACAAATGTACTGTGGAATACTCCTCAGCCATAAACAACAATGAAACTCTGGCATTTGGTGGTGGTGACTTAATATGGAAGATTTAATGCTGAATGTAGCAAGCCAGACTATGAAAGAGGAGCAATGTATGTCCCTAGTTAATATATACTGAATGTCAGCACTCTGTGATAGAAACTAACAGACTGGGAGGTAATAAAGGCATGGATACTAGAGACAGTGTGCAGAGAATTGTAGGCAATTGGAGGCAGGAGGAAGGGAATCAAGGAGATAAAAAAAGAAAAGCAAAACATTGAACAGACGCAAAAGTGAAAAATTATGAGTCAAAACTTATGTGTATGGTGATATCATTGACTAGACTAAATGCAGTGTTATCATGCTGGTAAGATTCATTTTGTATGCTGCAAAGATGCACAGCAATGACTGTAAATAAAACAAGAAGAAAATATATTGGCTAATTTATTACTGCTAGTTTACTGTTGCCCAAGAGATTTTATCTTGAAATACTCAAATGCTTAGGAAGAAACCAAACAGAATTGATTTGAAAAGGCAAAAAAAGATGTCCACACTTAAGGAAATGTGGTAGATTAAATAAAGGATTTAAGGGGCCAGCAGGTGACATGGTGGTTAAGGGCGCTGGACTCCCACATGGCCGACCGTGGTTTGAGTTATGGACTTGGTGGCTTGCTTACTCACTTTCTCTCCCACCCTCTCTGGTCAAAATTAAAATAAATAAATAAGTGAATAAATAAAGTTAAATAATTCTTTAGAAAAAAGAGAAAGGACTGAAAATAAAAAGTCCTATGTGTATATACATGTATACAGCACTATATATAAAATCTCACAAACACATTAGAATAATTAAAAGAGGTTTTAGAAATTTAAAACTTGATTTGAGGTTTTAAAAATTCACAGAAAAGATTATAAAATTGTCACATTCAAAAAAATTAGACTGTTAGATCATATAGAGATCATATTTGATTACATAGAGATAAAAAAATAGAAAACATGCAAATACAAAATACATGAAGACACATAGAGGAGACCTGATACCAGAATAATAAGTGACTAGAAATAGATTTAGAAGAAACCAAAAATGAAGAAGCAAGAAACAAAGAAATAATGTTTTAAAATTTTAAGCTATAATAGAATTTAAATTTTCAGATTTAGCATGGCAAATGAGGTCAGCTGGTGGTGAAATCAGCTTGATGTCATGTGGCTTACTCTGAGGTCTGAGTCCTGGACTCAGCAGCATGAGAAACACTGAGTAGGTGTGAGTGCATGTACTCCGAAGTCTATGGGGAGAATGGAAGAGAAGGGATGAAGTGTACCCATCGCCACTACAGGGTGTTCTTGCACTTTCCCTCTCTCTCTCTGTCTCTCCAGAGAGTACATGTACACTATAACAAAATTCCAAAGATTAAAAAAAAGATGAATGAGCTCCAAGAAGAATTTTTTAAAAGGAGCCATGCATATATACATACATTTGAAACTTATTTGAAAAAGTATACATTTGAAATTATATAAATTTTCATAAATAATAAAAAAATTTACTTAACAAAGAAAACGAATCAAGGATCAGACTTCTCCTTTACAAGCTCAATTTAAAAGAAAGTGAAACTATTTTGACTATTATGAACCATTGAAAGATAGACGACAGTCCAAGAATCCTGTTTACAAATCAGATTCTATTAATACTTGAGTACATTATAATATATAGAACAATGTTTATTATGATTTTGAAACATGAAAAAGAGCTTATATGTTCAAAAAAGATAGAATACTTAAGTAAATCAGAATAAACGCATATCATGGATTAATATTTAATGCTTTAAAATGATGGAAAAAATTTTTGAAATATACGTAAAGGGAAAAAATAGAATACAAAATAATTGCAAAAATAAAAAAATTCTGATAATATTTTCTTTACTTAATAAACTTTTCCCAAACTTCCTCTTGGGTATCTCTTCTTTAAAAAATAAAGCCATAAAATATATGCTGATTTTTAATATTTTACTTTCTATTTGTCTTATCAGCTGTGACACATTCTCTCAGAGAATGATGAACCAATAGCATTTACACACTTATATTTTTTGTTTTATTACTTTTTATTTTATAATGCCAGACAAAATTTGCAAGAGTAGTATAGATTTCCATGTATCATTTACCCAGAGTTACCTAATTAATATCATGCCACATTTGTTTTAGCATTTGTTCTTTTTATATATACGTGCACATGTTGGCTAGGGCCAAGCAGGTAGCTTGGTGGTTGGGGTACTGGACTTCCACATTGCTCACTGCGGTTTGAGTTCTAGACCTGGTTGCTTGCTTTCTCATTCTCTCTCTCTCTCGCTCTCTCATGAGCATGCATACCCTACAGCAAGTTCAAATAATAAAAATAATGAATAAGTATCATTAAATAAGTAATAATTTTTAAAAAGTAATCTATACATATTATTGTTATTTCCCTCTAAATACATCAGTGTGTATGTGAATTTTTTGGAAATTTCCAACATATAGTTGCTAATTCTTTCTTTCCTGCTTTTCCAGTTTGTTGTGTTACTATTAATAGAAATACCTGAAACAGGGTGATTCATAAGACTAGAGGTTTATTTAGCTCACAGTTTTAGTGGTCCAAGTTCAAGTGACTTCATCAGGTGAGGGTCTTTTTGCTGGAGAGGCATCAAATAGTATTTCATGGGAAGAGCTCTAGCAGACAATGAATCTGTGCCTGGTCTGTGTCTCCTTACAAACTGACAAGTACCCAAACACGAAGATACCACACTGATGCCTAATCACTTCCCCAAAGTCCCAGTCTCACTATAGTTGGACTAAGGTTCTATGCTCTCAATCCCTTCACAAATGCAACCAATTTCCAACACATGAATGCATCCCATCAAGATTTTGGCCACACCATGCACATGTAGCCAGTGGCTTTTTTTTTTAATTTTAATTTAATTTTATTTGTTGTCATTATTTCATTTAATTTTTTGATATTGATCAGAGAGAGACAGAGAGAGAGAAGGAAAGTGAGAAAGCAAGCTGCCCGGTCCAGGACTCAAACTGTGGTCATCCTTGTGGGAGTCCAGCCGCCTTAACCACCATGCCACCTGCTGGCCCTAGCCAGTGTGTTTTTCAAGTCACTCAGGCCATGATTCAAACCGCAATCGGCCATGTGACCAGACTACCTATGTACTATGCTTAGTTGTTGTGCTGTGGGCCTTTTAATTAATTTTTAAAAGAAATTATATTTTTCCTGATGTGACTTTATTATTTTTTTCTTTTTTCTTTTTTTAGAGAAGTTTTTGCTAAGGCACATGCGCTCACCAGAAAGACAGAGAGAGGCAGAGAGACAGAAAGCGAGAAATCACCCCGCCAGGAGGGATGGCCATGCAGCAATCCATTCTCTTCTATTCTCCTCTCAGGATCTTGGGCATGCATGAACACACGCCCAGCATGAGTTTAAGCAACTGGGTCTGGGACTCAAACTGCAGGTCGACTACATGGGAGGGAGTCCAGCGACATGGTCATCATGCCAACTGCTGGTTCCTATTTTTTCCAAGTTTTAAAAAATTGACATAAATTCTGGGACCAGCAGTTAGCGTAATGGCTATGTCGCTGGACTTCCATGTAGTTGACCATGGTTCAAGTCCCAGACCCGGTGGCTTAAACTCACGCCAGGCGTGTGTGCGTGTGTGCCCAAGATCCCGAGAGGAGAATGGAAGAGAACGGATTGCGGCGTGGCCAACCCCCTCAGGGGGGTGATTTCTCGCTTTCTGTTTCTCTGTCTCTCTCTTTCTGGCAAGCGCATGCACCCTATAACAAAAACTCTCCAAAAAAAGAATTGACATAAGTTTGTATGTATTTGTCATGTACAATATGGTGTTTTAATGTATACATGTTACAAAATTGCAAAATCTAGCTAATTAACAAAAGTATTATCTTACATAGTTATTTTTGTGATCAGAACACTTAATGTCTACTTTCTTAGCATCTTTCAAGAATATATCATCACTACTTTCAGTCACCACACTGTATCATAGATCTCTTGAACTTATTCCTTGTAACTGTAAATATCTATCTTCTGACCAACATATCCCCATCTTTCCCTCTTTTCTTACTACTCCAGCCTCTGATAACCACTATTCTACCCTCTATTTCTGTGAGGTCAACTTTTTTAGATTTCTTTTTTTTTGGAGAGGTTTTCACTATAGGGTGTGTGTGCTCGCCAGACAGACAGAGAGAGACATAGAGACAGAAAGCAAGAAATCACTCCCCAGGGGAGATGGTCATGCTGCAATCCCTTCTCCTCCATTCTCCTCTCGGGATCTTGGGCACGCACGCACACGCGTTCGGCGTGAGTTTTAAGCCACCAGGTCTGGGACGCGAACCGCGGTCAACTATGTTGGAGTCCAGCGACATAGCCATTATGCTAACTGCTGGTTCCCTAGATTTCTCATATGAGTGAGATCATGCGGTATCTGTCTTTCTCTGTTTAGCATATTCACTTAATGTAATACGTTCCCAGTTCATGAATGTTGTTGCAAATGACAGAATTTCTATCTTTTTAAAAGCTAAATTGTATTCCATTATGTAGAAGCCCTATTTAATTTATCCATTTACTTTTTGATGGACAGTTAGTTTGATTCCAAATCTTGGATCTGGAATAATGAATAATGCTATAATGCACATGGGAGTGCAGAGATCTCTTTGACATCTATTCGATTTTATCCTTGTTAAATTAATTTTGTGTTTGGAATATGTACACAATTAGAAAACTTCTAAAAGTATAAAAACATTTAGAAAGGTATATTGGGAGGAGTAGCAATCTTCCACATATGCTCCTACCACAGTCTCCTCGCTCTTGAACTTAACCAGTTTCATTATTTTTTAGTTTTTTCTCTCATGGTTTCTTTTTTATAAACATAAACAGACTTTTAGTAGTTTCTTTTTGTGATGTGATATAGGCAAAGCAATTCTAAAATTATTATAGATGCATTACAGGATTATGGGATTGGGAACAGTTTGGAAGAAACTTGTGTTGATGAGTTGACAGTGGAATTGTTGGTATAGACTGCTTTATTTCCCTTTCTTTCTCATACAAATGATAGCATACCATATGTGCTCCTTTGCATTTTTAATTTTTTTTTGTCACTGAACAATACATTTTGGCTATCATTCTACCTTGCTACGTGTTTGCATTGCTAACAGAAATGCCTGAACCTGGGTGATTTTATGAAGAAGATAGATGTTTATTCACAAACTCACAATTCTGGTATTCTGAAAGTCCAAAGGCCTAGGCCTACAGCATGGCTGACAGTGAAGAGGATGGTGGAAATGTGCAGAGAGAGAGAGAAAGCAGCTTGTTCTCATGAGAACTAATATCTTCCCATGAGATCTAAAACTCACTAGACCTTGAGAGACATCCTTAATCTATTCACTAGAGTGTTGCTTCCATGTTGGAATCACTACAAACAAATCACTATTAGACTTCACTACCTCCTTTCATCATATTCTACAACATAAAACTTTGGAAGAGAATGATCCAAACCATATCACAATCCTTATCAGTTCATAGAAATTGTCCTCATTAATTTTTTATTGATCATAGTATCACATTGAATATATACCATTGCTTTCTCATATGTTTAAGTATGTATATACTTTCAAGTATTTGTAAGTAAAAACCTTGAGAATGCATATTATTTTAGTGTTGAAGCTGTATCTTCAGAGTAAAATCACAGAAATGGGATTGCTGGGTTAAATGGTAAATACATCGATAATTTTGTTAAAATTTGCCAAATTTCCCTTCAGAGAGACCCTGACATTTTGTATTCTCACTCATAATGTTTTCCTCATGACTCTGTTGACATAAGTTATTGCCAAGCTTTTGAGTTTTTTCTTTTGGCCAGTTTCATGGGAAATATAGTATTTTTAAAATTTAATTAAAGAGATTTTTGGAGCCGGCAGGTGGCATGGCGTTTAAGGGCACTGGACTCCCACATGGCCAACTGTGGTTCAAGTCCTGGACCTGGAGGCTTGCCTTTTCACTTTCTCTCTCTCTCTCTCTCTCTCTCTCTCTCTCTCTCTCTCTCTGTCCCTCTCAGGTCAAATTAAAATAAACAAGTAAAAATAAATAAAATAAAATAAAATAATTCTTTAAAAAAATTAAGGAGATTTTTGCTAGAGGGCTTGTGCACTTGCCAAAGAAATGGAAAGCAAGAAATCACCCCCACAGGGGATGGCCATGCCACAATCCTTCCCCATTCTCTTCTTAGGATTTTGGGCACGTACAAATACATGCCTGGTATGAGTTTCAAGTTGCTCGGTCCGGGACCCGAACTGCAGTCAACTACATGGGAGTCCGGCAATGTAATCATTATGCCATCTGTGGGTCTAGGAGAGATAGTACATATTTTTAAAAAATTATTTTTAATAATTATTTTCTTTAAGAATTATTTTATTAAATCTTATTTGTTTATTATTATTTTTTCATTTGATGAGAGAAAGACAGAGAGAGGGGGAAAGTGAGAAAGCAAGCTGCCAGATCTGAGACTCAAACTTCAGTCAGCCATGTAGTAGTCCAGCATCTTTACCCACCACCTGCCAGACCCAAGATAATATTTCTTATGTTTCTATTATTATAAGTAAAATTGAGCATTTTTTCACAAGATTTTTTTTTAAATCTTTGGGTTATCTATTCCAATCTTTGCTCACTTTTTTGCAGGATTTTGATGAATTTTCTCATTTTCAGAAAAATTATTTTCATGAGGCATATGAGATCTCTTAAAGCAATATATGTTATGATCACTGTTTCCTTGTTTTTCATTTTTCCTAATAGCATTTATGCCATACAAATAATGTTAGCTTTTAATAGATCGAACTTATTAAGTTTCTTATTTTGGTATCTGGATTTTGACGTCATAGTTGGAAAGTCTTTTTCTATTGCCAGGTTGCAGAAGAATTTACCCTTAACCATAATAGCTGTGCACCTTCCTTTTATACATTTCGATCTCTGTATTGTTGTGTCCATAATTCAGTAGTAGCAGGATATAAAATGAACATGCAGCAATCAACTACTTTTGAGTACACAAATAATAACTAGCTAGAAAATATTTTGTTTCTTTTGTTGGTGAGAGGTTATATGGAGATATTTAAAATCAGATAGTCACTATTGTTTTCCAGTCTGGGGGGCGTCTGGTGCATTAACTTTAATATAATTGAAAATTCTTCACATAGGTGATTTCTTATTTGTGCTTGTAGCACAGAAAATGAACATAAAAAGCCTCTTCCATGTATTGTCTTTGAATGGGAATAAAATTCAAACTCTTTACTGAGGTCTGATTAGTCATGCCAGTGCTGGCTCCCATCTGCCTTCCTGGGCACTTTCCCTACCAGATTTAATAACAAGCGCCTCCTTGGAGTTTCCCAAAAGTACAGACCATTTCTTTGCCACATGCTATTCCATCTCTCTTTAACAGAATTTTCCCCAAATCCTTCACATCTTATTTAAATGATCACTTTCTCAAAGATCCCTTCGTTGTTCATTTTTATTCTCAGCCAAAAAAAAAAAAAAAAAAAAAAAATGTCACATTGGTTTAATGTGCCTTTTAGGTGATTCTGGTGCATAGTAAGACTTGAGAACCACCAATCCAGAAAATTGTGTGAGCTACATATGTAACTTAAAATTTCCCATAGCTATGTTTAAAAGAAAACTAAAATGAAAGAAGTAAAATTAATGAAATAATGTATTCTATTTACCACAGTCAATCCAAAATACTATTGGTGAGTGCTTGGGCTCTATGGTAAAAACTAAAAGAAAAAAAAAATCCTTGATCTATAATTAGGTTTCATAAAATGCAGTATTGAAAAAATATGCTTACATACCCAAGTGGCTTGAAATATAATTGAAAGTTTTCTAATAACTGAAGAAAATGTATTTTTTTTTTTTTTAGAGTTTTTCGCTTTAGGGCGTGTGCGCTCGCCAGACAGACAGACAGAGAGAGATATAGAGACAGAAAGCGAGAAATCACCCCCCAGGGGGATGGTCACACGGCAATCCCTTCTCCTCCATTCTCCTCTCGGGATCTTGGGCACGCACGCACATGCGCCCGGTGTGAGTTTTAAGCCACCAGGTCCGGGACGTGAATCGCGGTCGACTACGTGGGAGTCCAGTGACATAGCCATTACGCTAAATGCTGGTTCCCAAGAAAATGTATTTTTAAGTTAAAATGTACACTAATTAAAATAAGGTGGAAAATTTTATTTTTCAGTTGCACTAGCTGCATTTTAAGTGCCCAATAGAGGCATATGGCTAGAAGCGACCATCCTGAAAGGCACACATCTAGGAAGTGCCCAAGTTATACCATGAGGCTGCTTAATTGAGGACTCCACATCCTGGGCACCAGTGCCATTACAGGATACCCTGTCACTGCTCCCTCTCTGGCCTGGATGTCTTTGTGCTGTGCCATTCACCCTTACAAAAAGTAGATGCTGTGTGTACTTTCACTGTCATCTGCTTTTAACATCTTAACAATGCATCGCACAGGATGAACCAAAATTATGTGCCTGAGTTTAGTTGTAAGAGAGGCTATTATGTTGAGTGTCTGACATCTTATTTGGGAGGCAGTTCTCTTTAAGTGGAAATACAAAACACAGGGAAAAAATCTCAAAAACTCCCAGGTAGTCAGACACGTATCGTAAATACCTGCCGTACATGCACACTACAATGCAAGCTCCCAAAGTCAGGGACTGGATCTATTCTGTTCATGGCTGTTTTATCAAGAGCTTTGAGCATGGTTTAGCTCATATGGGTGTACCATAATTTTTGGTTCAATAAATGAATTTCTGATTCACACCAGAGAAAGTGAACTAAGAAATATCAAACATATGTTCATTTCAGTGTCCTGGGGACATCAGTTTTAATGTGACACTGTTGTGAAGAAGACATATACTTATCTTTCTGCTTTTAACCTCTGCTACTGCCAGGACTATTTTTCTAATAGCTTTCAGGGATTTCTCTGGAAGATAAATTAAAAATGAAAGTTGAATGATAGCAGAGCTGAAGGGTAGAATGACCTTGAGTACATAGCAAAGGATGATTCAGCTGCTGATTGCACAAGATACGTCAGTCAGGAAGCTTGCTTACTCTAAAGGGAAACTGCCTTGACTGTAGTCAGACCAAGAGGAATGCTGAAAGGTGTTTTGGTACCAACGTTTTCTCCTCTAGCTTTGTTGATTTGATTAAGAAAGGGCATCTGATCTAAGAGTAATCAATCTTTAAACTGACCAACAATTTATAGCATTACTTGAAACAAGGAGAAGAATGACATAATTTGATTTATATTCTAAAAACTTTATGATTGTTGTGTAAAAATGGTTTATAGAGAGACAATGATATAAATATGGAAATAATTTGGAAACCTGTTTTTGTATTCCATGGTAATTTGGGAGAACAGATTAGATAAATGGATGATTTAGCTCCCCTATAGACAGTAGGATAGGAAAAGGCTGCTTGGGAATCATGCGTGAGAGATGAAGGTAAGGGGCGAACATTAGATGCCTTTTACATTTTTAAATTCTGCAGTGATGTAGAGGTGCAGGGGTTATCCCTATTAACTGAAATAGAAAAGACTGAGAAAGTAAATGTTTGGAGGTGGGAAGTTGGCATAGTTGATAGGTTTTGTACATGTTGAGATACTCTCATTAAGATAAACAAATGGAGATACCATATAAGCACTTGGATAATCTATCAATATCAATACTAGAGATACATACTTAGGAATCATCTGCACATAGTCGTGTTATGAGTTGAATGATGTGTCCCGAAAAGGTATGCTGAAATCCTAATCTCTAGTACCTCAGAATACATTTGGGAATTTGGTCATTGCCGATGGAATTAGTAAAACTAAGATAAGGTAATACTGGAGTAAGGTAGGCCCTTAACCCATACAACTGATGTTATTATAAAAACAGCAGAAAATACCAAGAGATACAGATACACTATGAGAGTAGAATTCCATGCGACAATGGAAGCAGAGCTTGAAGTGCTGCAGTTACAATCCAAGGAACTCTAAGGATAGGCAGAAAACCACTAGAAAGCTGAGAAGAGAGGAATGATTCTGCCCTACCATTTTCACCTGTGAGGTGCCACTTTTATGACCATCTTGTTGAGTGCATTTACAGACTTGTCTAATCATAGGTAATAAACAATGACACTTTGTATCATAGGCCATTAGTGCTTCAGAAAAGGCTGCAAGGAACTATCTGGGCCCTTTTGCCCTTCCATTCTTATATAAGGGCACAGTGTTCATTCCCTCTGGAGGAAGTGGCATTAATGATCAAACTTCAAGATGGGATACAGAAGCTGACAAAAAGGAAATCTTGCCTTCTGTTTACAGAAGTAAATGCCTCTGCTCCATATTACTGTGAGTGTTAATTTTGGAGGCCACCTTGATTGAATAGAATGGTACCTGAATAATTGGTGAATCATTGTCTCTAAGTGTGATTGTGAGAGTATTGCCTGCCAGGATTGGCATGTGAGCCAATGGATTGAAAGAGAAAGACCAGCCTTCAATGTGGGTGGGCACCATCTAGTCAACCTGTCACTTGAGAGTGTGTGTGTGGGAGGCGTGGGGACGGATAACGTAGGTGGGTTTCTATTTCTTCCCCTGCCTTAACCCTTCCTTAAAGAGTGTATTGTGGGGACCAGCAGTTAGCGTAATGGCTATGTCGCTGGACTCCCACATAGTTGACCGAGGTTCACGTCCTGGACCCGGTGGCTTAAACTCATGCCGGGCACATGTGCGTGCGTGCCCAGGATCCCGAGAGGAGAATGGAGGAGAAGGGATTGCGGCGTGGCCATCCCCCCTGGGGGGGTGATTTCTCGCTTTCTATCTCTCTGTCTCTCTCTGTCTGTCTGGCGAGTGCACGCGCCCTATAGCAAAAACCTCTCAAAAAAAAAAAAAAAAAAAGAGTGTATTGTGTTCTACTTCTCCACATCTACTGTTCTATCTCTCTTATTCCCTTTAGCTGTTGGTTGCATTTATTTGTGCCAGTTCCTGGTCGCTATCCCTCCATCCAGACAGATTCCAAATTCTTTAACCTTTGTACTTTGGACTCTTACCAGTGGCTGCCCAATAATGCTAAGATCTGTAGCTTCTGCAGAGTCACTTTCAGGCCTTGAACTGGAACTGCACCAGCATCTCTGTTTCAGAGTCTTTCAGCTGGTTCTTCAGCTTGCAGATTGTCTAGTGTGGGACTTCTCTATTCTTTGACAATGTGAGATAATTCTAACAATATAACCCTTCTTTTACATATAATTTACTCTGTTGGTTTTATTTCTCTGAAAAACTCTGACCAATGTAATTATCAGGGAAACAATAAGACTTCTCCTATATATTTCCTGCTTTAAAAATTACCAAAAGGCACATACACTCACCAGAGAAGAAAGAAAGATAAAAGTGAGAGAGAAAACATCTCCTAATGGGGAGTAGTCATATCACAATCCCTTCTCCTCCATTTTTCCATCCAGTTGGATTTGTGGCATGCATGCACACATGTCCAGTGTATTTTTTTAAGCTACTGGGTTTCATATTTAAACTACAGTTGGCCACATTGGATTTGACTTCTTTAACCAGTAGGCTGAAAGGCTAGCTCTATATTCCCCCTTGATTATCTTACATAATATATAAGATATTATATATCTAACGTAAGTTTCCATTTCTCCATAAACATGCATTTTCTATTTTCTTATCTTAAAATAAGTAATACTACTTCTTTCCATAAAGTTAATTAAAACTTCAGGAGATAAAGAGGCTTATTTACTAGCCACTGAGGAGTTAATTGTGGGAATAAAATCATCTAATATTTTATCTGATTTCCAACATCTTATTATAAATTTCAGTTTTAGTATAAAATCTTTTCCCAGATCTCTACTGCTAAGCCAAGATCAGCTTTGCTCCTATCCAAGGTTAATCCATCCACTTGTGTTATGACTTCTATTTCCTTCAATCTCCTAATTATTGTCCTTCTAAGAGATTTCTTTTCCTACATGTATCTCTTATTCTGCATTTTAGTGTATCTTTCTCTCTTTGGCTCTTTTCCTTAGTATGTAAACATGACTGCAGATGTTATAAACTGAGAAGTTACATAGTCTCTCTGGTAATTTTAACTGTTGTGCTTAAGTTTTTGGCAAAGCTAAGTCTCTACAGATTTTGTTGCCTCTTTGAAATATGTGTTTCTGTTTTTATGAATATATTTATAATATAGTCTGCTTGTATACTGTAATTTATTCTTTGAGATTGCATGTATTCTTGTTTGAGCAGCTGCTTTCTGGAATGAGGATCTGAGATGAAGATGACATCAAGAAAGAGATACAGGCTCAATATAAAATTTACACTGGAAAGAAGCCAGAAAAGGAAAGACATTTGATTTTGTGTATGATCATTTTTAGGGACTCTTTAATTCTTACTGGTGGTGTTGTCTAAACCCAAATGATCCAGAGGTTGAGAAATGACTTAATTCAGGGCTACTATATTGAGATATAGTTGTCCTGTTGGGGCCAGAGGAAAAGGTCACATCGCTGTGTGCTCCTTAAGAAAGAGGACACTTCTTCAGGTTTTCAACTAGGAAAGATGGAGATTCTGTGACAAGAGGGCAAATTTCATGGTAGGACAAAAGGGAAAATTATTTTTCCAATTGGGATCTTGGAGTAATGAAGACTATCCTCAGATATTGATGATAGACAGGACACTCTGGAGGTTGAGCTGACACTGCTGTGTTCCATATAAAAGATTGGTTAATCCTTAGCTCTGTGATATAGAACATGGCTTGTAGCATATGCCATCATGTTAAAATTACCAAAGAGACTACGTAGTTTCTCAGTATTACTAGATATGCGGAACACAAGTGGATGGATTAACCTTGCATTGGGAAGGCTACATGTCATTATATTTTGTACAGCTAAACATACTGAGTAGATCCTGGGAATGGGCCTAAATTTGGGACTCAGGAAAGATTACACTTTATGTCATAATTTCATTTAACTTATAGTAAGACATCAAAAGATCCGGTCTGGTCTTAGTTCTGTGACTTAGCATGTAGTCAGTCAGACATGCATGGCATGGTGACAGCAGTGTCAGGCACCAGTCCTGGACAAATGAGCCTGACAGAGTGGTAGTATTAGCTGAAATAGGAGTAGCTAGTTCCATCATGAGAAACCAGCTCATTTGAGAAAGACTCATGAGAAACTCATCAAACTAATTGGGAGATTATTAAATGTCTAGGAAGGTTCATATGAGCCTGGTACATACAAGCTTAGAGTCACAGCATTTGGGGACATTCAGAAATATATGAATCCAACACCAACAGCCTTTCCTTCCTCTTCTGTCTCTCTCTCTCACACACAAAATGTCTCTTTCCTCTAACTCTGAAAAATGCAAAAAATAAAATAACCCACCCTACTTATTGTATTGTTTGTGACCCATGTGGAATTAATTAGGATTTGCCAGGAAAATATAAATTCACAGAAAATTTTAAAATAAATTCAGAGACTATATGTAGTAAGATAGACATTAGTATTTAATCATACTTGAGAAAATAATCTTCAGGTAAATTTTTAATTAGGAAAAAAAGAAGAAACTACTAGTCAGTGTGGGGGTAATTAATGGGAAAAGTATCAAAAGATCAGGACTGTAGTTCTGACAATTGCTCACTAACTGTGGATTCTTCTTATCATTTTACCACTCTAAGCTATCTTTTCTCCAATAATGTAATAGGAAGACTTATATCTTCTCTGCTTATATCATAATAAAAATGAGATGAAATAAAATATTAAATGCAAAATGTATGGTGTAAACACCTATTATTATTTCTACCACTCAATGATCTATAAACTTCTTTCATGTCATGATTTCCTGACTCTGAGAGTTAAAAATATGTAGAAATATTTAAAACAATTAACAATAATTGGTATGCCATTTTCCATATTATATTGAGAGATTAGAATAAGAATATTTATTGTTGTCATTGTTTTCTGTTTTTGCTATAAGATGTGTGTGCTTGCCAGAGAAAGAGAGGAAATAAGAAAGCACCCTCATGGAAGATGGCCATGCCACAATCCCTTCTCTTCCATTCTCCTCTTGAGAGTTTGGGCACACACACATATACACACGACATGTTTCTGAAGCCACTGGGTCTAGAACCACTCAGTTGGCCGTGTTGGATCCAGACGCCTTAACCACCACAATATAACCACCACAATACCAGCTGGCCTCAAGAATATTTTCAAGTGTACACTTGCTTTTTGAAATCCAGAGTTATAACTTCATATGATCAGTATTATTTTCCTGGGGAATATGAGGAAATAAAGAGTTTTGCCATTCATCAAAAGAAGTATTTTTGGTTTGTCAATTGTCAATTATTGCAGCTCAGTAGTTATTTATTTGATTTTTCTTATCCATATAATAACGTGTCTGTGGCATGTCATGTTCCCCCACAGGTAAAATGTCAAAGCACAGAATTTTTGCTTGAGAAGTAGCAACAAATAGATAAAAATAACTGTCTATGTTAGCCTATTATTACAAAACACCATAGATTAATGGCTGAAACAATGGAAATTTGTTTTTTCACAGTTCTAAAGGCTCAAGTTCAGGATTGAGATGGTGGCTGCTTTGATCTCTTTACAGGCTTCTCCTTGGCTGATAGATGGTTGCCTTTTTGATGTGTCCTCACATGACTTTCCTCTTTCTGCACATTGCTGATGTCTCTTCTTGTTGTAAAGACACATGTCATCTCCATGCCTATGACCTGATTTAACTTTAATTACCTCTTTAAAGGCCTTATCTCCAAATATAATCACTTTGGCAGTTAGGGCCTCAACATATCAGTTTCTAGGGAAAAACAATTCAGAATAGCATCATAAAACATTTTTCTAAAACTGAAAACATTAGTAAAATCTAAAGTCTATTTGCAATTTATAGTGATAAGTTAAAAACCCAGTCTGAGATAATGGCCGTAACAAGAATGATTAGTTGATTCATTCACTTTTATTCTGGATGTAGCTTAATCAAAGAAAGTGATTGATTTATTAAAAATACTTTATGCATCAACCCCAAGTATGGACAGTTTGTGCTGAATTCTGTAGGATAAAAATACAATTCTTAGCATTAAAAGATAAGACATTAAAAACATGTCTTACTTATTACAGTCAAGGTTCAAGGTTTTATATGAAACCACATAAACTGGAAAAGTAAAGGAAATTTTTAAATTGTGACGTGAAGTGCAATAAATGTGCCTGCCCTGTGTTAATCAGTAAGGATTAGACTGGCAGGAAATATCCATGTAACCTGTGGTGGTCCTTAATCTTTTAGGCCCTCAACCTCCTTACTGACAAAATGCAGGCATGACCTAGTGAAGACCAAATTCCTTTCCATTGCAAAAGCATAAATTTTTTCCACTGGCGTTGGCCCAAGGTGAGCTAGTAAGGGGTTCTTTGGGGTTGAGGGTGGTGGGGATTGAATGGCGAGGAAGCTTATGGTACTTTTTTTCCATACTCAAGGAAGAGGACTGTTAATCTGAACGGTCAGGTTATATGAGATCTTCAAAAGTTCATGAAAAATGCATACTACCAAAAAAAAAAAAAAAGCCCTATGTATGGATTACATTTTTTTTCTTTTTGCACCAGAATAAACTCATATTTTAATTCCATTTTTCTAGGAACATTTTAAGGCCACCTCATATGACCTTAATTGGGGCACTTTAGTAAATGGGCAAGGGATCTGTGCTTACTGTGTATAAGAATGGACATGTCTCTCTTTCCTGTCCCTTAAACCCAGAGGCATAAAGAGGTTTGCTAAACAAAATTCACACTTGCAAGAGGGGCACCCTCATCCATCTCTATTGTTTTTCTCCTCCCCTCAAGATAAGTGAGGACTTTCACCCCCAAGAAATGGTACTGGCTATCTCTGTGAAACTCTGGCACTGCTGTCAACTGAGTCTCCTTTTTCCCTGTGTGGCCAGCGGGAAAACTCAGGCTTGAGACTTCTGAGATGCAATCTAGAATGTTTATCAGTAATCTCTTCACAGGACTTTCTAACACATATTATCATTAAATTAAAAAAATAGGATTCTATGGGAACAAGCAGTTAGTGTAATGGCTATGTCGCTGGACTCCCACGTAGTCGACCGCGGTTCGCGTCCCGGACCTGGTGGCTTAAAACTCAGGCCGGGCACGTGTGCGTGCGTGCCCAAGATCCCGAGAGGAGAATGGAGGAGAAGGGATTGCGGTTTGAACATCCCCCCTGAGGAGTGATTTCTCGCTTTCTGTCTCTCTGTCTGTCTCTGTCTGTCTGGCGAGCGCACGCGTCCTATAGCAAAAACCTCTCCACAAAAAAAAAAAAAAAAAAAAAAAAAAAAAATAGGATTCTAAAAAGAAAAAAAAATGAAGTGAGTAAGACATGAATACAACATGAAAAAAAAATCTCTAAATCGTCTATAGGTAGAACTTTAAAAGATGTCAAAAAAGTGTTTAACGTTTTATTTGAAAAATGTCATAATGTCTTACTCCATAAAGTACCCTACTTCTCCATTGATTTACATAAATATAAAGAGTTAGGTATGAGGGACCACTAGTTATTGTAATGGCTATGTCACTGGATTCCCATGTAGTTGACCACCATTAGAGTCCCAGACCCGGTGACTTTAAACTCATGGTGGGCATGTGTGCATGTGTGCCCAAGATATCGAGAGGAGAATAGAGAAGGGATTGTGGTGTAGCCATCCCCCCTGGGGGGTAATTTCTCACTTTCTGTCTCTCTCTATCTTTCTGGTGAGCGCATATGCCCTGTGGCAAAAACCTCTCCAAAAAAAAAAAAAAAAAAAAGAGTTAGGTATGAAAGGAAGGTATTTGAGAGAAAGACATACAGTACAACTCTGTATTATAGAAAGCTTAATTGAGTTTCATAGTAGTTACATTTATTCCCATGATAGTTAACTGGGAGGTCAAAGTTACATTTCCTTCCATGATAGTTAACTGGGATGTCAAGGCTCTTCCAAATTAAAAATAGATGAAAAAAAAAACAAAACATAGAGATAGGGATAGAGAGGATAAGATAGAGAGAGGATGAGAGAGAGAGAAAGAGAGAGAGAGAGAGATGATTTTTCTCTGGACATAGGCTGGTTTGAGATAAAATATTTTGTGAATGCATACATTTTATAAATCTTTGTGAGACTATGAGACTATTGTGCACAGCAAATGCAGACCGCTAACCACTTCCAGCAATTCATAACACCCTGATGAACATTCTCTTGGGGCAAATGACAATCATTGCTAATTCAGTAAAATTTGTCATCTGCCTTTGTGCTTTTTTTTTTTTTTTTTTTTTTGAGAGGTTTTCACTATAGGGCACGTGCGCTCACCAGACAGACAGAGAGAGACATAGAGACAGAAAGCGAGAAATCACCCCCCAGGGGGGATGGTAACGCCGCAATCCCTTCTCCTCCATTCTCCTCTCAGGATCCTGGGCACACACGCACACGCGCCCGGCGTGAGATTTAAGTCACCAGGTCTGGGACGCGAACCGCGGTCGACTACGTGGGAGTCCAGCAACATAGCCATTACACTAACTGCTGGTTCCCGCTTTTTTTTTTTTTTTAATAAGGAAGTTTCACATCAAACCTAAGGTGCTATATTAATCTGTGGGGATGTACATCTTTAACCTGTCTAATAAGAAGACAGGGAATAAAGTATTTGTATACATTGCTGACTATGGTGTTGCTATTTTTCACTATTCTAGGAAATAAAGCTGGTTTAAGTGGTGCCATTCTGTACATTTAAGTTTTTCTGTGACTCTTGCTGTAGATTCAAGTTACGTACCTTTTGTTCAGTAAATGCACTTGGTATAAATATTCCCCAAATAAACATCTTCATACCTGGAATCAACACTGATCTTAAGACAGTGGGAATTTTCTTACCTTGTCTTAGAGGTCCTGTAGAAATGTAAGTTATTTGACATTTTACCGGGTGTTCATCTTCATGGCTGCTCCTTTTTCTTTTCTTTTTTTAAATTATTATTATTATTATTTATTTTGCTATAGAATATATGTTCTTGCCAGAGAGAGAGAGAGAGAGAACAGAGAGGGAAAATGAAAAATCACCCCCTTCCACTGGGGGATGGTCATACAGCAATCCCTTCTCTTCCATTCCCTTCTCAGGGTTTTAGGCACACACACGCACACACACACACAAAAGTGCAAGGCGTAGTTTCCAGGCCACCAGGTCTGGAACTTGAACCACACAATGGGCCATGTGGGATATAGCTGCCTTAATCAACAAGGCACCTGGCTGGCCTCATGGCCACTACATTTTAAAGTACCCACTCTATATTTTTGACTGTACCTCTCCACTCTCCATCAGCAAGTGAATGGGGAATTAAAACTAATTTTATTATGCAAAGCAAAACACAATTAAGAAAATGTGTAAAAAAATTAAAAAGCTACAATCCTCATAATGCAGTTCAAAGCTAAATAAAAAATGACTTTTTAATTATGTGCTCATTTGAGTTATATGCCACAGTTTCCCAAGAGAGATGCCTGTTTAAATCCGAGTACTGACCTCAGTACCTTATTATTACACCATGGGGTGGTATAAAAGGAATAACATTTTCTTTCTCCTCCTCCTCCTTCCTTCTTGCCTTGGTCTGGGAATAGAGTTTGGTAATAATATGACCCATGATTCTCAATCCAACATTTGCTCCTTTTCTTAAGGAAGCTCTCAATACTTAAGTATTAGGTAGAGGAAGAATTTTTTTATTGAACTCAATTGTTCTTTCTATTTTAAAACTGATTTGCCCAGCACATTCAGTTACTGTTTTTTTGTAGATCTATAGGGCCAACAGAGTTGATTTCTAGGCAAAAAGATGGCTTTTGACTTTGTTTGGCCAGCTAAATTCATTATTCTCTTCTGTTTTTTAGCTTCTAAAATTTTGTTGACCTGTCTGCTCTTGTCTTGTCTACTGCCCCTTATCCTTGTAGGATTATAACTTTTACCTGTTTTCATCTCTGCTGTCATTTTGGTTAGATTCCTGAAAATGCTTCTGTGCAATCTGCCTTTGTTAAACAGATGTCCCTGAGACAGTATTTTGAATGAGGGGGAAATAAGTCTTTGCTCTTCCTTGTCCTGCCTTCTTTATTTTCATTATACTTTCACTTTGAAAGGTACCTGTAGAACAAGGTTCCACATGGCGCCAGCGAAGTAGATTTTTGCAGGGAATGAAGATTTTCTACTGATAATTCAGCCTCCAACAAACGAGCTAACGGTAGGGAGCCCCCACTGCACCCCCAGTGATTTTTTTAAAAAAAAAGAACAGTAATTACAATTTTTTTAAAAATTTTTTTGTCTTTTTTTCTCCTTTCGTTGTTGTTTCTCTCTCCCTTTTTCATTTTCCTTTTTCTTGTCTCTCCACCGTCCAATATCCATTCAATGTGTTCTTAGACGGATCTAAGAGTACTGTAGCTAAACATCCAAATACTAATAGGGTTAGATTATTCCCCAATATCTACTGAAACTGCCGCACAGTGATCACAACAGAATGGCAAAGAGATTCTAGATCACCTCTGCTTGCTCCTGAACTTTTAGACTGAACTTCAAGAATTTGAAAGAAACACATCATCCATCAGATGACAAGAAATCACTGCCAGATCACGAGAAATATGGGTAAACGAGAAAATACCTCTCCTCCAAAGGAAACGAGTAACTCTTCTTCATCCACAAGCAGTTCGGTGAAAATCATGGAAATGTCTGATAAGGAATTTAGAGCATTCATACTGTCGAAGCTAACAGAGATGGAAGAAAAGAGAGATAATGAACTGCTAAAGAGAAAGGAGAAAGAAGTTGACGAGTTCCAGGAGATGAGGAAATTCTTGCTAAATCTAAAAGAGAAATTACACACTTTACAAAGACTCAAACGGAACTTCTAGAGATGAAGTCTATAATACAAGAAGTCAATCTCCCTTGAAAGTATTAAAAGCAGGCTAGATCATTCAGAAAACAGAATCTCAGATGTAGAAGAGAAAATGGCTGGCCTAGAAAAATCCACCACGAAGACTGAGAAAATGGCCCAAAAATTTGAGAATGATATGCGAGAAGTACTGGATACCATCAAACGTCCAAATATCCGGATAATTGGCATTCCAGAAGGTGAAGAGACCCATAAGGGCATTGATAATCTATTCCATGAAATCCTGCAAGAAAACTTTCCAAACCTAGAGAGGCATTCGAAGATCCAGTCCCAGGAAATACAAAGGACCCCAAATAGAATCAACCCAAGAAGATCTTCTCCAAGACACATTATAGCCAGGTTGACCAAAACCGCAGACAAAGACAAAATACTAAGATTGGCAAGAGAAAAACATCAAGTTACCTACAAAGGACATCCCATCAGGCTAACAGCAGATCTCTCATCGGAAACAATGCGAGCGAGGAGAGAATGGGAAAATTATATTCAAGGTGTTACAAGAGAAGCTATTTCAGCCTAGAATACTGTACCCAGCAAGATTATCTTTCAGGTGGGAAGAAAAGACAAGAATATTCTCAGATAAACAAAACCTGAAAGAATTTACCAGCACCAGACCAGATCTCCAAGAAGTTCTCAAGGGTGTGCTGTATCAGGAAAATTAAACACAGACACACGGAAATAAGAGTCCAAAAACTAAGAAAGTGGCCAACTTAATCATAGGGACAAGTCTAGAGTTGAATATTATATACCAGAATTTAACCAGGAAAACTGAACCAGAACAGAAGATAAAAGTACATGAGACTGATAGGTTCATGCACCTACCATTTGAACAGAATTCTAACCTGTTTCCTGGCTTTAAGCAAAATTCCTTGGCATTTCTTTGATTTAAGTTAAAACTGGTTTTCTTAGTAGTAATGAGTGAACTCACCACTGAAAGTAGTTAGATTATGTAGGAAATTGTGTGATCAATGCAATGTGGGTGGGAAGGGAATGAAGGACAATTGGGGACACTGGAGGTGGTGTGCGAGGAGGGTGGGAAGGGACAGAGGGTCAGAAAGAGGGGTGGAAATATTTCTAGGAACTAGAAATGGAAAATGTTTTGTAATGTGCATGATTGAATCACTATGCAGTGTGTAAAGTTTCAGGAAAAAAAATATATTTATTCAATGACTGCAGTAGGATATGTAGCCCCAGCTATGTGCTACTTTATAGGATGCATAAAGTTAGACTTGTGTTCATGGAAATGTGGATGTCACCTGTGTTTGCTATGAGGGTATGTGGATTGATTAGGGTCTTTGGTGATTCAATAAAATGTGTGGGGGAACAGTATAGAAAGCAAACATAGATACCAGAGACAGTGTGGGAGGAGAATGGGAGATGGCAGAGGGTAAGAGATGTGGAATCAAGGATGGGGTGAAAAAAGCTAAACAGACAGAAAACAAGAAATGGAAGATCATCTGCTGACAATAACATGTTTGTTGATGTGCTGGATTGAGACAATATATAGTGTACTCTGGATGGAAAATCTCATTTTGTATGCTGAAATGATGTACAGTGAATGAATGCAAATAAATAAATTGAAATAAAAAAAAAAGAAAGGTACCTGTAAGGTTCTCAACCAGTTGTCAATTCATGTCCAACAAGACATTAGTTGATAGCAGCTTAAAGAATTAGCCTATGGGGGGAAAGGTGCTGATGCAGTGATGATACAGCTGGATCTTTAAGGATCTGAGTTCTGGGACCTTCGTTCAGTAGGCTGTCTGAGACGGGAAAGAATGTGTCTCCATCTCTTTGTCTCTATCTCTCATGGAAGAAATGAATACATTTCTTTTTTATTTTTTGTTAGGAAAAACCATAGCCTATGTGGGACCATAAGGTTGTGCGGTGGTTGGAGCATTGGACTTCCACATGGCCAACCCTGGTTCAAGTCCTGGACCTGGGGGCTTGCTTTATCACTTTTCTTCTCTCTCTCTCTAAGTCTTTTTTTTTTTTTTTTTTTTTTTTTTTGAGAGGTTTTTGCCATAGGGCACGTGCACTCACCAGACAGACAGAGAGAGACAGAGAGACAGAAAGCGAGAAATCATCCCCCAGGGGGATGGCCACACCACAATCCCTTCTCCTCCATTCTCCTCTTGGGATCTTGGGCACGCACGCACATGTGCCCAGCGTGAGTTTTAAGCCACTGGGTCCAGGACTCGAACCGCCGTTGACTACATGGGAGTCCAGTGACATAGCCATTACGCTAGCTGCTGGTCCCTTCTCTCTCTCTCTCTAAGTCTTTATAGCAAAAATAAAAATAATAATGATGATAAATAAAATTAAATAAATAATTATTTTTAAAAACCCCAGTAGCCTATGTAGGAATATTGCATACTTATTTTTCCATACTCTGAAAGGAATTAATTCTTTTTGCAACAAGCAAAATGGTACAGAAGAATACAAAAATATAGTAGAGTTTATTTTAGTGGGGACTTTAGAAGAACAAAAAGTCTTTAAGACTACCAAAAAAAAAAAAAAAAGCCAAACAAACAAACAAACAAAAAACAAAAAACAAAGCAACAACATATCTTTGAAATTCCAGACTGAGCTATTGCTTAGAGAGGGAAGACTGTCACCATCTAATCAGGTTAACCTAGGACAGTTCAGGCAAACAACTTACCAACTTCTGAGGGTTAAGCAGCAAGTATAACACCAAAAGTTTTCTATCGCAGTTAAAAAATTGAGTGATTTTGAAAATAATATAAAGGAATATGCCTTTTTAATTTTTTTTTCTTTTTTTACCAAAAAATCAGTGTTTTTACACTGGCACCACTTTTTAATTAACTAATATGATGCTTCTAAATATTGCACATGCTACAACAGATTGGGAGGAAGACCTTTTTTCAAAATTTCTAAATATCAGTTAACACTTATATAAAAAATAAATTTTTAAAAGGTTTAAGTTGAGGACATAAAGGCAAGATAAGTAAATAACTTGATGGTCAACTGTATGAGATTTCTAAGAAAAATTACTAAAGCAACTCTCTTGAATTACTACTTGTATTAAATATACCTTATAGTCTAGATAGCTGGGGGGAACCTGGGACCGACATAAGAAACATGTTTATAAATCCTTAAAAAATAATTTTAGGATATATTATTTCTCATAAAATAGACAGAAAATGAAACAAACCCTCCAAATCCCAAGGAAAAAATAAGCAGTAATTAAAAATCTATTATTAAACACTGAGAGCAGCAAAATTTATTTTTATGGCTCTGTGGCAATAAAGCTACATATATATATAACAATATTTACTACTAGCCAGCTCCGTGTATAGAACATTCCCAAATGAAAATTTTAGAAATTTTACCTGATATTATATCTTTAACAAAGAAGCTGACATAGTAATATCCTGAAGATCTACTTGGAAAATTACATTGTTCAGGCTTTCACCCTGTTTAACCTGAAAAAAATGTAGATTCTTTCTCTAGATTTCAGCTATGATTAAAGAAAAGTTTATGTGTTGAAAATATTATTTAATGACTGTAGGTGGCTGGTACACTGAACTAAAGATAATGAAATAGAAAACAAAAATTCTGATCTAATCATAGAATGGCCCACATCATTTGAGATTTTAATTGTATCAGTTTCTCTCTTTCTTCTTTGTTTCTTTCTTCTTTTTCTTTCTTTCTTTCTTTAAAAGGCACATACACTTGCCAGAGAGAGAGAGAGAGAGAAGGAGAGACAGAGACAGTGAGAGGGAAAGTGAGAAATCATCCTCCAGGGAGGATAGCCATACTGAAATCCCTTCTCTTCCATTTTCCTTCCGGGATCTTGGGCACGCATGTTCATGCACCTGGCATGATTTTCAAACCAGCAGTCCAGGACTCAAACTGCGTCAGCCACATGGGAGTCCAGTGATGTAAACTCTATGCCAACTCTGGCTTGCACAGAGTATTTTATAATCTACTTTCAGAAGTAGAATTCAAGTTGGTGTGAAGCCCAAGTGGGTTTAGATGAAAACCTAGATTATTCGTGCCTGCCTCTCAGAAAATATTAACAATGTGTTGAAAGTTGTTTTACACTTGATTTATGCACTCATTGAGCAGACAGAATTGACATATGTGAGTCTTTTTCAGAACTTCAGTGGCGGGAAAAAGGAAGGTATGTATATGTGTGCAAGTATGGCCTAAAGCATCTAAGTAAATGTGTGGAGAAGTTCTCTCTCCTGATTTACACTCTATGCAGATGGAATCAGCTGTGCATCTCTAGCTTTCTCTGTGGTTTCTGAGAAACAACATTCTCAGGGAGAGAATGAGAAATGACACCTCTGAGTAATCTCTTTATGTCACGGAGTCAAGGCACTTTTCATATCTTTTGCTACCAGCTTAGCTCTGTTGACTTCTTTCTGTCAAGGACATCATCATTGAATTATGGTAACAATACACTATCACCAATTTGAGTATTCAAGGTATTGGAGCATTTTGTTAGAAATAGATCTGCTTTCCAGAGGGTTTTACAGGTTTAGTCTCTGAAAGGCAGGAAAATTTACAAAGTCGTACTCTTAAGTCAACAGGAAAATACTATTAAGGTTTTCTATCCTTTCTTCAGTGTATTTTTTCAATCACTTTGCATTAGCTTGAGCTGTGGGAAAATCCCAATATCGCCCTGGATGATTTCCATGGTGTCAAAACTCTCCAGTCTCTAGAGGAAGTCTTCTGTGATGCTGGTCTGTTGCAGTGAAGTATTAGAGATGGTTTATGTTAGCCAATTGCAAATATCTCTTTCCAACTTTGTATTCATCAAAGGCAAGTTGGCAATATAAATTAACACATGGAATATTTACACCAGTGCAATTGGCATCACTGTAAAGCAGGGTTTTTATTGCTATATAATTTGAACATTAGATGTTGGTTATATAAATGTCAAAAATAATTAAATTACATTTTAAGATCTGGACATTTTATAGGATATAAATTATATGTCAAATACTTAAAAAAAGAGTATTAGAAGAAAATAAAATAGTAGGAATAAAAAGGAATTGAATATGAATAGCTACAACTTTTTCCCCACCCCCACTAAGAGACTCTTATTATTTGAGTAATTCCCAGAATTAACTTAATATTTATTTTATTAAAAATATTTGCACAGTGGAAGCAGCTGTAAAGATTTAGAGAAAAAGCATTTGAGGGATTGGGTGAAGAGAGAAGGGAGATTGGTAGCAATTATCTTGCCTTGCTGTATAAGAATATTGAAAGAGAGTCTCAGATAAAGAGTTTTTTTTAACACATTTTGCTCAGAGTTTAAAATATTCACCCTCTTCCAAAATCAGCAGTAAAAATTCAAGTAATTCAATCTAATCTCTCCTGGATATCACACTGGTATTTCATTCAAACATATTCTCTGCTAAGGTAGACCAGCAAACAGCATCTCCTGAGACACACTGGTATGACATGTTAAATCTTAATGTATTTTTATCACCATTCTTAAGACACATCAGGCAATTTTATCCTTTTGAAATAATAAGTGACATCTACTGGTTAATTTATTTTAATGAATTATACAAGAAAAGTGTGATTTAAAGGTAAATAATAAATAAATGATAACAACATTTTATTTTGGAAGTCAAATGGAATATTAAGTACTGTGGTATTGAAATATTAAATACTGGAATATACTATGGAATATTAAGTGCTCTTGTATTAAAAATGTGCAAAAGCAGTTTTCATTACCTTCTAGTGGGAAATCATGAAATTTGCATTTTTTTTGTAAATTGCCAGAGAGCATGTGAGCTTGCCAGACAGAGACAGAGAAATAGTGGGGAACATCTCCAGTGGGGCATGGTTATGCAATAATCCCTTCTTCATTTTCCATTGTGTGGGGATTTAGGTTATAAATGTACACAGGTTTAGAATGTTTTTGAAGCTTGTGGGGAACAGGATTTGAACAATAGTGACTGTGTGGAATCAGGCACCCTTAATCACTATACTAAGTAACTATGCTAAAATTTATGTTTTTAGTTTTAGGTTGAACAAACTAAAGGGCCATTTAAAAACAGTTACTTGAAACATACTTTGTAAACATACTTTGCCAGTTTAGATAATCGTTATTTCCAAAGAGGCTAAAATCTAATTAGAAATATTTAATCACTATGTTTTATCTTTTACACATAGAGTTTTGAACTCAAAATTAAATTTGAAAGTGTCAGTTAAGAATTTCGAATAGTTAGATCTAGTAACGACTCTGAGACCAGTTTTCGGTTTTGTCCTTGTGTGCTCTCATCTTTAGTCCCAGCTCATTGTTCTCACACTTCCTCTTTTAAGTGAATAGCCTAGTATGGCCTCAAATGTTTACAGAAAAAGATGAAGTTAAATGTAAGTTATGTGGGGGCAAAAACTTGGAAACCCATGTGTAGGTTTTTTATAATATGCACATTTTGTGAACTTTTTGAAGATCCCCCATGTATTATACAGAAGACCAAAATTAAAGTAACTTAAAAAAACTAAAACCCAATACCTTCCTAACTCCCATGGTGTCCGGTCATGAATTTGTGAGTCTTTAATCAATGGGTGATGCCCAGGGATGTCACAGACTGCTCCTTGCTCAGAGCTTTATATATTCCACTATAAAGAGAGACAGGTCGAAATTATTATTATTATTATTATTATTATTATTATTATTATTATTTTGGAGAGGTTTTTGCTATAGGACGCTTGCGCTCACCAGAAAGACAGACAGAAAGTGAGAAATCACCCCCCGAGGGGATGGTCACTCTGCAATCCCTTCTCCTCCTTTCTCCTCTCTGGATCTTGGGCATGCACGCACACATGCCCTGTGTGAGTTTAAGCCATTGAGCTCAGGATTCAAACCGTGGTCAACTACATGGGAGTCCAGCGACAGAGTCATTACGCTAACTTGTGGTCCCTGAAATTTTATATTTGGAATTGATGAGAAATAGAAGCAGTGGTCATGAACTCTCCAGAATGCTTTGACATCTCACTGGGCACTCACTAATCACCAATCTAGTTCAGACTGCTAATATTGAGCAAGATAATAAAATCACCTCTGTAAATAACATGACACCATTCCAGTTTCCCAAGATACATGACATCACAAGGTGATGTAAAGATGATGACATAATAGACATTTTCCAAATGAATGTATTTTCCAGTTGTTCAAAAAGGATATTAAGGCATGCATATAAAGTTAATAAGTGAACAAGACAATATAGTAACATATACTTTTAGGTATTTATCCAAAATAATTGAAAACAGGGTCTTGAAGAGATATTTGTACTGCCATGTTCATCACAGCATTATTCACAAAGGCAATAAGTGGAAACAATTCAAATGTACAAAGACAAATGAATGTATAAAGGAAATATAAACTAAACATACATTGCAATATATAAGAAGGCAACTCTGTCATATGCTACAAGATGGATGAACAGCATGGGATGTTTCCATACAGGTTCCCTAGAAAGGGCACTCTAGGCAGACTTAAGCAACCAGGGAGGTACCATAGGGAATGCTTTCGTGACCCCCAATCCTGGGAGAGGAAAGGATGTGAAACAGGCTGAGGGAAGAGCCACAGTCGTACTTCTGCCAACCTGTGATTGGAGCTAGATGGTCCTTAAAAATGGTGCTGAATAGAGTCAAAGGTCTGGTCCCCCATACATTTATTCAACCACCAATCACTGGATGCTGGCAAATCGTGGGAGGGCCACTTTGATGAAAGTGGTTCTCTTTAATGGAGAGTAATCACAAGGAGATGGAGGGACATGAGGAGAGTGGATAGGACACTCAGTGTTAGGGAAGGAGCTCATCACTTTAGAAGGAGAATCCTTGAGTAAAATCAGATCTACTAGGGAGAGAGGAGTGAAAAAGAGACAAGAGAGACAAGAAATGTAAAAGTTAATGATGGACGCAGAGAGATAGGAAAGAGGGAAATGGATGAATTGGAGGTAGTTAGTGATGTTGTTTTATGAAGAATAGATGCAGGTTAGAATCTAAGACTGTATTTATGGATCTGAAAAGAAGTCTACCTCAATGATATTTTAGACACGTGTCCTCATTTAATGCTTGGTGTTAGTCTGGAAATGTACACATCTAACGACATTGGTTTACCTAAATATCTTTTAATATATGGCACAAACACAATTTATTATTTTTTAAATGAATGTCATTTTATGTAAAATATTTTAGAGTGACTTTCTGTCTTTAAACTTGTAGTGAAATATATGCTATTGTTATAATTATCTGTCCTCCTTCTGTATGTTTTGCTTGTGCAACACAGGTTCCTAATGAAAAAAAATTCTTTACCCTCTAATCTCCTCTTGGAGGTCATAATGACAATTACATATGCTTCTTACTCATACATAATACATGAATACTGCAGAAGTAGGTTATTGAAGTATTTCACTTATCTCCTGCATCACCTTATCAGCTGATGTGTAGTGAGGAGAAGTTTAATATACATATGTTTTCTTCTGCTTTTATGCTCCAATTGTAAATCTAGGCTGCATAAACATGAAAGGGAGTTTAAGGGAATTAGTTAATTTTTGGAATAGTCAGAGTTGTAGACCTGGATTCCAGTCCTTGCTCTGTTATTAATGGTGTGTGAGACCTTGACCAAGCAGCTTTATCTCTTCCAGTCTCATTTATTATTTGTAAAGTACAGCTTTGATTGCATGATTTATAATGACACTTTTATGATAAATAAAATAAAACTGGGCTAAGACTGTCTAAAAGCCCCCATTTCATTATCTGTTTAATATATCTTGTTTTCTAAAAATTATTATTAATTTTTTTGGCTGTAGGGCAGATGCACTCACCAGACAGAGAGAGACAGAGAAACAGAAAGTGAGAAATCACTTCCCAGTGGGGATGGCCACACTGCAATCCTTTCTCCTCCATTCTCCTCTCGGGATCCTCGGCACGCATGCACATGGCGCCCGGCATGAGTTTAAGCCACCGGGTCCGGGCCTCGAACTGCAGTCGACTACATGGGAGTCCAGCGACATAGCCATTATGCTAACTGCTGGTCCCTAAAAATTAATTTTTTAAGGAAGACAAATTTCCCTTCCCTTATTTACTGTAGTTCATCATATAAAGACATTTTGGTGCATGTATTAGTCAGGATTCCTTAGAGGGGGGAATCTAGAAAATGTATATAGAAATCTGAGTGAGGATTTATAAGGAGGATTGGTTCACATGATTATGGCAACAGAAAAGTCCTACAACAGACCATCCACAAATAGGAGACCCTGGGAAGCTAGTAGCATGGTTCAGTAGAAGTCTGAAGGCCTGAGAGGTAGGGAAGCTGATGGTGTAACTGTCAGTATGAGGCTGAAAGCTGGAGAGTCAAAGGAGCTGCTGGTGTGAGTCCTGGAGTCCAAAGAAAGGAGAACCTTGAATTCTGATGTTTAATGGGGCAGAAGTTTATCCATGCTCTCAAAGTAGAATAGTCTTCCTTTTGTATTTGGTTTCTCTGACCCCAGCTGATTGAACGGTGGCTATTCACTCTGAGTGTGAATCTTCCCCACTTTGCCTACTCAGACTCTCATGTGTTTTGTTTGAAGTTTATTTCTTCAGAGAGTGAGAGAAAGAGAGAGACACCCAATGGGGTCTTCACACAATGATCCACCCCCAGCCTCAGCAAGCTGGGGTTGTGGGCATGTGTGTTCCCACCATGTACAGGGAAGCCTCAGGACGTGAGCCTGGGTCCTTTCTCTGTGGGTCCAGAATCAGAGTATTGTCTCACACTGCTCCACCATCAGCCTCCAGACTGACATGTTAATCTGTGGAAACACCCTCACAGACACAACCATAATAATTATTTACCAGGTTTTTAAGTATTTGTTAATCTAGTCAAGAAGACACCTAAGGTGAAGAATCACAGTGTACAGCTAAAGTTTCAAACAATACAGTTTCACTTGATCCCATAACTTAAATCCAGTTCTTAACTGTAGTAGAATCAATTACATAATACTTAGAAATCCATGTTACAAAATGCAGTAGTTTCATTATTTTTCATAATTGATCAAAAATTCCTGAGAGTGTTTTATTGCCACTGAAGGAAAAAAAAATTCACACTCCTTTTCAGGGTCATTTCTATTTCCCATTCTATGTTGCAGTGGAAGGATAGTTCACGTGTTTCCATGGGAACAAGGGGACAGGCCGATATCTCTGTGAGTTGTGTATCCTCAGGACTCTTATAGGTGTCTCATCCAGTTGGCCACAGGCCCCAGTACTTACTGAGGCACAGCTAGCTGCTCTTCGTATGCTGTGGGTTCCTCCTTGCTGTAGTCGGGGGGCTAGTGGATCTTCTCTGTGCTCTCCACTTTATAGCTGCAGACCAAGTTCTAAAACATGGTTGTCACTTCTGGCTAATGCTTCCTTGGTGGCATTCAAGCACTAGATGGACTTCTCCTTCACAGCTTCCTGGAGTGGGGGATCCATTGGAGTCTTGATTTGTGTGCTCCTCAGATTTGCTGGGGACAAAATCTCACTGGGGTTCCTTCACTTATCTGGCTGTTTTCAACAGATTAACCCATTGCTTAGATGTAAACATGATTGTCTGACCTTCTTCAAATTCTTTCCCTCCTCCCCACCTTTCTTGAAAACTGAGTCCGCATCAGGACCTGGAAGTTCTTTCTCACACCCCTTTCCATCTGGTAGGCACTTCTGTGTCAATTCTGTTTTCAACTTTCCAAAGTGGGATTGATTTTTCATCTTCTCTGGAGGCATGTTGGTTATCAATAATAAAGGTACTACAAGTAATATTTGAACATACCATTCCTACTGTTAATGCATGTGGTTAATCTTCAAAATTGAAAGAGGAGTTGCCGTATCATGTATGAAGAAGGAAAAATGCTTGGTGGGCCCCTTTAAATAGCAATGTAGAGCACATTGCTCTGCCCACACTTAGGGGGGAACCCTGTGGACTGTCAGGCTTAAGTGTGGCCCAGAGAAGCTTCTTCGGCAAATCCTACAGGGCAGTAATGCTGCCACTTGGACATTTTGAAGCAGCAAAATCAATTTTGCTTGAACTTTCTGTAGCTGATTGGATTGTTCTTTGGTTTCTCTAGCAAATTCCAGTAGGAGAATTACTGTGGCCCTCCTGGGCAGCATGTTTCAAGCTGTATGTTGTGACCCATTAGTGAGTTGTGAAATCCACTTAACATGTCTTGGACAGCACTTGAAAAAAATGAAAGAGGAATGACTAGAAAGAAAAATATCAGAGTACATGGCCTATAATAGGACAACTTTATTAATACTTGTTTATTTTGTTCAAGATCTTCTGAGTGTCTTATAGTGGATTACAAATTAAAGTGCATTTCTCAGAGAGTCCTGAGGTCACAAATTTTGAACACTATTTTTCTTGACTACTTGAGCAATGTCATACCTGCTTGGCCAAATAGTTTTCTTTCTTTTTTTTTTTTTCTTTCAAAAAATAGCCCTTTACTTAGCCCTGGGGAGTGAAGGATAGAAACTGGTCCCTGATGGCAACACTAGAGGGCCATATTGCCATTCCTAAATGGGTGTTATCTGATCTACCAACTGGTAATGTAGGGTCTGCCTGGCACCACTGTATCATCGAATAGGAATGGCATATATGAGATCTGTCACTAACTGATTCTGAGTGCACAGATAAGACATGGAAACATGTTGTTCTCATGATGCCAGCAAACATCGTTCTACATGAACTCGACCTATCCCTCTGCCCACAGCTAGAGTCACATGGGGAGTTCCATTTGATCTATTCACAGGTTAAAAGTGGTTCATCCCAGAGTTCTACACTCATCTGTAAGTAGACGTGCACCATTTCAAGTCCACCATCTGTGTTTATCAAGGACAGTGACTAACGTTTGCCACTGTGTTGTCCATATAGTCTGGAAGAAGAAATAATAAAAGTAAGATTTAACATGACTTTCTTAGTTGGCAGACTGGTCTGTGACTTAAGGATTGGAGACAAAGAAGCTTGGGGAAGAGGTGTATGGGTGAGTGGGAAGTGTTTTTGGTGAATGTTCACTTCTGGAAAGATAACTTAATAATCAAGTTGACAGCATTGCTTCTCTGTAGAAATAAGTCTCATTTCAGTCTAATTTTCCAACAATCCCAACACTTTTTCAAAGATGTTAAAAGGAGTCAAGGCAGTGGAAGCATATAGCATTAATATTTCTCTTTATCAAGGCTTATCTGACAATTGGAGGCCCAGTATGCCATCAGAAGAGACTAAGTGAGTCTCTGTGGAGGTATTAATTCCTTACTTAGTTATACTCTGAGGTGGGGAAAATACATATATGTGTGTGTGTATCTATACACATATATATAAAGGTCAGCCCCTTTTCCCTGCTTTTGCATCTTGCCACAGATAGCATAAAATAGCTGCTTTTGCTAGCTAATGAGGAGACAGGAGAATCACAGAAAAATTGGTCCAGAGCATTGGCCTTCTTAGGATACTTAATTAACCAAACCTGAACTGCTGTGATGTGAAAATAAATCTTTATTGTTTAAGAAACTTTTAATTGGGTATGCAAGTTTTGGTGGCTGTTATGACAAATGACCATAAATTTGCTGGTTTAAAGCACCACATAGTTATCATATCACAATTTCAAAATCAGTTTCACTGGACTGAAATCAAGGTGTTGGCAGGTTGTGCTTCCTTTAGACACTCTAGCTGAGAATCTGCTCCTGTCTTTCCGGCTTCTAGAGCTACTTTGCTTTGATCCCTTGATCTGTGGCTCCTTCCTCTATCATCAAAGCCAGCCGGGTAGCATCTCGAATTTCTCCTTCCTCACATTGCGTTCTGTTTCTATAACCACATCTTCCTCTGTCTCTCCTTTTAAAAAATATTTTATTTAACTTTATTTATTATTATTATTATTTTTAATTTGACCAGAGAGAATCAGACAAAGAAAGAGAGGGCAAGTGAGAATGCAAGCTTCCAGGTCCAGGACTCGAACCATAGTCACCCATGTGGGAGTTCTGCGCCTTTAACCACTACGCCACATGCCACCCCCACCCATAAAGATACTTGATAATTATAGCTTGAGATCACCTGGATAATCTGCCATCTCAAAATAATAATCTGCCCTCTCAAAATCCTAAACCTAATCATACCCACAAAGTTTCTGCTGTGTAAATTAACATTCCCAGGTTCTGGAGATTTTGTCCTGGATATGTTTGGGAGTCGTAGGTAAGCCCACCACATTGGGTAAACTATCGTGTGAAGGAGAAAGCTTTCTATCTAACACTCTTACTAATAAGGAACCATGTGAGGGAGATACCATAAATTTCCAGGCTCCAGGTTAATTATTTTACACTTCTTCCATCATGAAAAGAAATAATCTCAGACCTTCCTGGACTGCCAGCAGGCAATAGCGTGTCCTGCAAGCCTCTGGCCAGCAAGGGACACTGAGGGAGGGTCACCTCTGACCCCCACCCCACTTCCAGACCCCCAGGCCCCAGACTCCACCTTCTAGACCTTCCTGGACTGCCAGCAGGCAATAGCGTGTCCTGCAAGCCTCTGGCCAGCAAGGGACACTGAGGGAGGGTCACCTCTGACCCCCACCCCACTTCCAGACCCCCAGGCCCCAGACTCCACCTTCTAGACCTTCCTGGACTGCCAGCAGGCAATAGCGTGTCCTGCAAGCCTCTGGCCAGCAAGGGACACTGAGGGAGGGTCACCTCTGACCCCCACCCCACTTCCAGACCCCCAGGCCCCAGACTCCACCTTCTAGACCTTCCTGGACTGCCAGCAGGCAATAGCGTGTCCTGCAAGCCTCTGGCCAGCAAGGGACACTGAGGGAGGGTCACCTCTGACCCCCACCCCACTTCCAGACCCCCAGGCCCCAGACTCCACCTTCTAGACCTTCCTGGACTGCCAGCAGGCAATAGCGTGTCCTGCAAGCCTCTGGCCAGCAAGGGACACTGAGGGAGGGTCACCTCTGACCCCCACCCCACTTCCAGACCCCCAGGCCCCAGACTCCACCTTCTAGGTAGGTAGCCAGGATCTACTTAAGGCGGGTTTTTTTTTTTCTTTTCTCTTTTCTTTTCCCTTGACCCCCCTGCATTCTCTTTTTAACACCTAGCCCTCCTTCTCCCCCCAGACCTTCCTGGACTGCCAGCAGGCAATAGCGTGTCCTGCAAGCCTCTGGCCAGCAAGGGACACTGAGGGAGGGTCACCTCTGACCCCCACCCCACTTCCAGACCCCCAGGCCCCAGACTCCACCTTCTAGGTAGGTAGCCAGGATCTACTTAAGGCGGGTTTTTTTTTTTTTCTTTTCTCTTTTCTTTTCCCTTGACCCCCCTGCATTCTCTTTTTAACACCTAGCCCTCCTTCTCCCCCCAGACCTTCCTGGACTGCCAGCAGGCAATAGCGTGTCCTGCAAGCCTCTGGCCAGCAAGGGACACTGAGGGAGGGTCACCTCTGACCCCCACCCCACTTCCAGACCCCCAGGCCCCAGACTCCACCTTCTAGGTAGGTAGCCAGGATCTACTTAAGGCGGGTTTTTTTTTTCTTTTCTCTTTTCTTTTCCCTTGACCCCCCTGCATTCTCTTTTTAACACCTAGCCCTCCTTCTCCCCCCAGACCTTCCTGGACTGCCAGCAGGCAATAGCGTGTCCTGCAAGCCTCTGGCCAGCAAGGGACACTGAGGGAGGGTCACCTCTGACCCCCACCCCACTTCCAGACCCCCAGGCCCCAGACTCCACCTTCTAGGTAGGTAGCCAGGATCTACTTAAGGCGGGTTTTTTTTTTCTTTTCTCTTTTCTTTTCCCTTGACCCCCCTGCATTCTCTTTTTAACACCTAGCCCTCCTTCTCCCCCCAGACCTTCCTGGACTGCCAGCAGGCAATAGCGTGTCCTGCAAGCCTCTGGCCAGCAAGGGACACTGAGGGAGGGTCACCTCTGACCCCCACCCCACTTCCAGACCCCCAGGCCCCAGACTCCACCTTCTAGGTAGGTAGCCAGGATCTACTTAAGGCGGGTTTTTTTTTTCTTTTCTCTTTTCTTTTCCCTTGACCCCCCTGCATTCTCTTTTTAACACCTAGCCCTCCTTCTCCCCCCAGACCTTCCTGGACTGCCAGCAGGCAATAGCGTGTCCTGCAAGCCTCTGGCGAAATCGCGCGCCGCGCTAACGGGCGGCGCGCGACTTTTTCTTTATTTTTCAGTATTGTCTTTCCTTTCGTTGCATATTGTCCTCTCCTCCTTATTTTTTACCGTGCCAGACAGCCTAGACAGGCCTAGAATCATATATCTGAAATTTCCTAGGAAGGTAATTGTCTTTGGGATCCTCCCTAGTACTGATCCCCTTTGAAAAAGGAGATTCTGCTTGTTAGACATTTCTGTAGAGTTCTCTGCCTGAAAACACATTGGTAAAAACAATAGAAGAGAGACTTCAACAAACAGCTATTCCCATCAAAAAGGAAAGACTCTTCCTTCTCGTGCGACAAAAGTTCTCCCAAGAAGTCTTTAAAAGGGAAGTAATCCTCCAATGGCTAAAGGTAGAAAAAGAGCCTCAGGTCTGAATAAACAAGAAAATATGTCTCCAACAAAGGAAAATGCCCCTCCATGTCTCGTAAATATGGAGGACGTTACCAAAATGACAGACACAGAATTCCGAACATTCATGGTGACCAAATTCTGTGAATTGGAAAAAAAAAGAGACAACGAACTACAGGAAATTAGGAAGTCCTTCCAGGATATGAAAGAAGAAATGGATACTCTGAGAAAGAATCAGGTGGAACTATTAGAGATAAAGTCTATAATACAAGAAATCAAAAACTCTCTGGAAAGTATTAAGAGCCGATTAGACCATGCTGAAGATCGAATCTCTGATGTAGAAGATAAAACCTCTGATCTAGAAAAAAACTACAAAAAGATCGAGAAAATAACTAAAAAACATGAGGATAATATACGAGAAATACTAGACTCTATTAGACGCCCAAACATCAGAATAATCGGCATCCCAGAAGGTGAAGAAACTAATAGCGGAATGGAAAATCTATTCCATGACATTTTGGAAGAAAATTTCCCAAGCCTAGAGAGGCACCGAACCATCCGGACCCAAGAAATACAAAGGACCCCAAATAGAATCAACCCCAGAAGATCTTCCCCAAGGCACATCTTAGCCAGGCTGTCTAACGTCACAGAAAAAGACATGATACTAAAACTGGCAAGAGAGAAACGAGAAATAACTTACAAAGGCCATCCCATAAGACTAACACCAGACCTCTCATCAGAAACAATGCAAGCAAGAAAAGAATGGGAAGACATACTGAAAGTGTTAAGAGAGAAACAATTTCAGCCAAGACTATTATACCCTGCAAGATTATCCTTCATTTGGGAAAAAAAGATTAAAATCTTCTCAGACAAACAAAACCTGAAAGAATTTGCCAACAGCAGACCAGCTCTTCAAGAAATCCTGAAGAAAGTACTGTTTCAGGAAAACTAAAGACGCAACAGCCAGAAACAAAGAAATAACAGGCAACTAAGACAATGGCTAACTTAAATGTCGGTACAGACCCTATAACATCGATAATAACATTGAATGTTAATGGGTTAAATTCTCCAATCAAGAGACACAGACTGGCTGAATGGATAAAAAACAGAAACCCTCTATCTGTTGCCTACAAGAAACCCACCTCATGGAAAAAGACATACATAGACTGAAAGTGAAAGGTTGGAAAAAGGTTTTCCATGCAGTTGGGAACCAAAAAAGAGCTGGAGTTGCGATACTAATTTCTGACAAAATAGGCTTTAAAACAAAAAGTGTCCGAAGAGACAAAGAAGGGCACTATATCATAGTAAAAGGCTCTATAGATCGAGAAGATATAACGCTAATTAATATCTATGCTCCTAACACAGGAGCACCCAAATATGTGAAGGAAAGATTGCTAGATCTGAAAGGGGAGATAGACTGCAACACACTAATTGTTGGAGATCTCAACACCGCATTATCCCCTCTGGACAGATCATCTAAGCAAAAAATAGGTAGAGAGATCAAGGACCTAAATGATACCATAAATCAATTGGACTTAACAGACATCTATAGAACTTTCCACCCAAAAACCACAAGATATAGTTTTTTCTCACCCCGACATGGAACTTTCTCGAAGATTGACCACATCATAGGACACAAAGCAAGCCTCTGCAGATTCAGAGGCATAGAAACTATTTCCAGCATCTTCTCTGACCATGATGGAATTAAACTTGAGTTTAATTTCAAGAGAATTCCTCAAAAATACCTAAAAACATGGAAACTAAATAACCTACTCCTGAATGACTCCACTATTACCGAAGAAATAAAGTCCGAAATCAAAAGATTCATGGAAGCCAATGACAATGAAGATACAAGTTTCCATAATCTTTGGGACACTGCCAAAGCAGTCATAAGAGGGAAGTTCACAGCAATTAGTGCACATAAGAGGAAGACAGAGAAAAGGCTAATGGATCACCTAACATCAAGCCTTAGAGAATTGGAAAAGCAACAGCAAAAAAATCCAAAAAATTACAGGAGAAAGGAAATAATAAAGATCCGAGCAGAAATAAATGAAATAGAAAATAAACGTACTATACAGAAAGTAAGTGAAAGCAAAAGCTGGTTCTTTGAAAGGATAAACAAAATTGGTACCCCACTAGCGAGACTTATTAAGAAGAAGAGAGAAAGGAACCAGGTGAATCAAATCTGCAATGAGGCTGGTAACATAACAACAGACATAGTAGAAATTCAAAACATCATTAGAGGATACTTTGAACATCTATACGCTAAGAAACAAGATAATCTGGATGAGATGGACAAATTCCTGGACAAATATAATCTACCAAGAATGAGCCAGGAAGAAATAGAAAGTCTGAATAGGCCCATAACAAGCCAGGAGATTGAATCAGTAATAAGTAACCTCCCAACAAAGAAAAGCCCTGGCCCCGATGGATTCACCTCTGAATTCTACAAAACTTTCAAAGAAGAGTTAACTCCCATTCTGCTCAAATTATTTCTAAAGATCCAAAAGGGTGAATCTCTCCCTAATTCATTCTATGAAGCCTCTGTCACCCTCATCCTCAAAACAGATAAAGACAGGACAAGGAAGGAAAACTATAGACCAATATCTCTGATGAACATAGACTCAAAGATTCTCAACAAGATACTAGCAAATCGTATTCAACAACTTATACAGAAGATCATACACCATGATCAGGTAGGCTTTATTCCAGGAATGCAAGGTTGGTTCAACATACGCAAAACCATAAACGTAATACACCATATTAATAGGAAGAAAGACAAAAACCATATGGTCATATCGATTGACGCAGAAAAAGCATTTGATAAGATACAACATCCCTTCATGATCAAGACTCTTAGCAAAATCGGCATAGAAGGGCCATTTCTCAATACAATAAAAGCCATCTATGAAAAACCCATAGCGAACATCATCCTGAACGGAGAAAAGCTGAAAGCTTTCCCACTAAACACAGGAACAAGACAAGGATGCCCACTTTCTCCTCTCCTTTTCAATATAGTACTGGAAGTCCTCGCCAACGCAATCAGAAAAGAGGAAAAAATAAAGGGCATTCGAATAGGAAAAGAAGAGGTGAAACTCTCTCTATTTGCAGATGACATGATTGTATACATAGAAGACCCAATGGTCTCCATGGAAAAACTACTGGAAGTAATACATGAATTCAGTAAAGTTGCAGGATATAAAATCAATATACAGAAATCGATAGCATTTCTATATACGAATAACAGGCAGACTGAGATAGAACTGAAAAAACTTATTCCATTTACCATAGCCACTAAAAGTATAAGATATTTAGGAATAAATCTAACCAAAGAAGTTAAAGACCTCCACAAGGAAAACTACGAGAAGGTAAAAAAAGAAATTGAAAATGACACAAAAAAATGGAAGGACATCCCATGTTCATGGATTGGAAGAGTTAATATAATCAAAATGGCAATTTTACCCAAATTAATCTACCTATTTAATGCAATGCCAATCAAAGTACCAGACACATTCTTCACAGATCTAGAAAAGACAATCTTAAAATTTGTCTGGAATCATAAAAGACCCCGTATTGCCAAAGCACTTCTACACAAGAAGAATGGAGTGGGTGGCATCTCAATCCCCGATCCAAAAATATATTACAAAGCTGTGGTAATAAAGACAGCATGGTATTGGCACAGAAACAGACATGTGGACCAATGGAACAGAATAGAGTCCCCAGAAATAAGTGCCCAAACATACAGTCAACTGATCTTTGACAAGGGGTACCAGTCAATCCAGTGGGAAAATGAAAGCCTCTTCAGCAAGTGGTGCTGGAGAAACTGGACTTCCACTTGCAGAAAGATGAATCTGAACCCCTACCTCTCTCCTTTGACAAGAATCAAGTCAAGGTGGATCAAGGATCTAAATCTAAGACCTCAAACTATAAAGCTGCTCCTGGAGAATGCTGGGGAAACTCTGGGAGACATTGGTGTAGGGAAAGACTTCCTAAAGAAGACCCTCAAAGCAGAGTCCATCGTCCACAAAATAGACAAGTGGGATTACATCAGACTAAGAAGTTTCTGCATGGCCAAAGACACAGTAGTTAGTGTGAATCGACAGCCCTCAGAATGGGAAAATATTTTTGTAAATGTTGCATCAGATAAGGGACTGATAACCAGAATACACAAGGAACTAAAAAAGGTGTTTGGAAAAAAGATGAGCAACCCTATTAAAAGATGGGAGAAGGAGATGAAGAAAACACTCTCTAAAGATGACATACGAATGGCCAAAAGGCATATGAAAAAATGTTCAACCTCCCTCATCGTAAGGGAAATGCAGATAAAAACAACAATGAGGTACCACCTAACCCCAGTCAGATTGTCTAATATTAAAAAAACAAAAAATGATAAGTGTTGGCGGGGGTGTGGTGAAAGGGGAACTCTTTTACACTGCTGGTGGGAATGTAGATTGGTCCAACCACTGTGGAGAATAATTTGGAGATTCCTCAAAAATCTACAGATAGATCTGCCATATGATCCAGAGATCCCACTCCTCGGTATCTACCCAAAAGACAGAAGAATCCTTCATTGGAAAAGTGCTTGCACATCGATGTTTATTGCGGCACTATTCACAATTGCTAAGTCATGGAACCAACCCAGATGCCCCCGTATGGAGGAATGGATTGAAAAACTGTGGCACATATACTCTATGGAATACTACTCAGCCATAAAAACCAACAGAGCCCTGGCTTTTGACAGAAAGTGGAAGAATATGGAAGATGTACTGCTGAGTGAGGCAAGCCAGGCTATGAAGGAGAGACATTGTATGTCCCCACTTAACATATACCGTTTGTCTGCATTCTATGTCTGAAACTGATTGACCAACAGTTGAACAAACACAAGAGATGGGTGTGAATGTCAGATGAGGTGTATGTGGAGGAGTGGGGCCCAACGAAAGACATTTGGAGAAGGGATACAGAGGTAGAGCATTGACGGGATGGGGAGGTGTGGTGTTATCTGTTGAAGATATTTCGATCAACGGGTCTGGGGAGAAATGTTCACATATCGAAATGGTCTCATTGTAAGCCAAACAATATGATTGAAAGTATATACAAAAATAAATAAAGTAATTAATAAAAAAAAAAAAAAAAGCAATGTAATACACTGTAAAATTATATCTAATCCAATGTAATATAAAGAAGATTATGATGATAATAAAAATTTAAAAAAAAGAAAAAAAAAAAAAGCAATGTAATACACTGTAAAATTATATCTAATCCAATGTAATATAAAGAAGATTATGATGATAATAAAAATTTAAAAAAAAGAAAAAAAAAAAAAAAAAAAAAAAAAAGAAATAATCTGTCATTCTAGGGACCAGCAGTTAGCGTAATGGCTATGTCGCTGGACTCCCACGTAGTCGACCGCGGTTCGAGTCCCGGACCCGGCGGCTTAAACTCACGCCGGGCGCATGTGCGTGCGTGCCCAAGATCCCGAGAGGAGAATGGATTGCGGCGTGGCCATCCCCCCTGGGGGGTGATTTCCTGCTTTCTATCTCTCTGTCTCTCTCTGTCTGTCTGGCGAGCGCACGCGCCCTATAGCAAAAACCTCTCCAAAAAAAAGAAAAAAAAAAAAGAAATAATCTGTCATTCTAAACTTATGCTCTCATCTTGAATTTGTATTTTTCTATTGCTTCTCACTATGTAATGCTTTTATTCTTCAACTTATTGGATGTCTGAAAGTTCATCATTGTGCCATATGCGGTACTGTTTTTGATCAAAGAACTAATTTTATAGCAAAAAATAAAAATAAAAATAAATAAATAAAACAGTGGGGATGATCTTACAAGATTCACTGTGCTTTTCAGATCTTTGGTAAGTTAGAGGAGTCTAGTCTCCCAGAATAAGAAAAAACATTATTGTGACCTAGTTAAAATACAACCAGGGGACTATTTTGACAGGATATAGTACAAACCAGAAGCTAGTATGTGCTGCTGACTTTGCTATTACTGGAATATATTGACTATGCAAGCAGGGGTAGCAGCAAGGATAGCAATTCTCTTATTTATATATGGATGCAAAAATGCCACTTCCATCCCCCAAGTCTGGAATATTTTGATTTAGAGATTTATAGACCAAGGCATAAATGTATTTATCATGAGACAATAGTTTCTTCACATTTAGACTGTCTATATTAGGCTTTTCAGCTACTGTATGAACGTCCACCAAAAGAGAAAGTGATGCGAAGAGGAATAATAGTATTTTTCTAGGGTGATTTACTCTGTCGAAGGGAAATTGGTTTATAATATTTATCTATATTTCTTTACTTATAGTATCATGTATATTTTACTTAGAGTGTAATTTATATTGTACATATTTTATATTCACCTCCCCTTTTGTGGCTAAAATGCAATTTGGACCATACATTGAAAAATATCAAAATGGCAGATCTAGGGGAAGATTTCAACAACCCAGAGATCTTGGAATGTGGTGAAATTAACTGATGCATATGGTTTGGCTGATAAATTCAAAGAACAAATCTTTAGCAAAGTTGAAGAGTGGATAGCAGGCTGGTGGGTGAAGGGCTGGTGGTCATAGCCTCTTGAGTTTTCTTATGTTTTCATGGAAGAAGATTCCAGTCATAGTATCATAGTATTCTGCCCAGCACTGAGTTGTAAGAAGCTTTTTTTTTTTTTTTTTTTTTTTTTAGAGGTTTTCACTATTGGGCGCGTGCGCTCGCCAGACAGACAGAGAGACACATAGAGACAGAAAGCGAGAAATCATCCCCCCAGAGGGGATGGCCATGCTGCAATCCCTTCTCCTCCATTCTCCTTTCGGGATCTTGGGCACGCACGCACACGCGCCCGGTGTGAGTTTTAAGCCACCGGGTCCGGGACGTGAACCGCGGTCGACTACGTGGGAGTCCAGCGACATAGCCATTACACTAACTGCTGGTTCCCGAGTTGTAAGAAGCTTTGAGTTGGGACTTACTAAGTGGCTCATTCTCACACTGGCTCACATTTAAATAATTACCTTAGGTGTGCACAAACCAACATTCACTACACTGCATGGCTCTAGCGGCCTGGATAAACTCCACACATTGAGCTCTTCTTCTACCCTCCCCCCCCTTGCCCTGTTCCTCTGAGTGCAGGCTGCTGGCCCAGCTGGGCCTTATGAGCCCCTCATAACCATTTTCTTAACTCATGGAACTGGCCTGTAGCCAGGGCTGTTCCGGAGGTATGCCTCATACCTCTGTCACAATAAACATGACAAGACTAGAGGTACAGAACCCCAGACACTAACCCGGACATACCCCGCTGATGCTGTTAACTGAGAACCTGATCTGATATTGAAACCCCTAAACAATGTATGTCTTTACTTGATTTATGCATGCTTAGTCCTTAGTGTATAAAATGTCCTGTATAGAATTCTCAACTTGCCTACAGTGTGGCATATATTACGTTGGGCAAAACCTCTTTACAAACTAAATGAGGTATAACAATTGAATGTATAAATAATAATAATAATAGTAATAATAAAATGATGTTTAAAAAAACTGAGCCTATGTTTGCTGACAGCATGGAGCAACCTCCACTCAGCTATCAGTGGAACTTCCCTAGTAAGTACACTCATGTCTTTTTCTGCTCTTAGAGTTCTTTGGAATCTCTGCTGAACCTCTGAGTGTTGTTTGGAGTTGGTAAACATTGTGGTCAGGCATCTCCAAATTTGGGAGCCCACCCGAAACAAGAGCCCAGGTAGAATTTCTGTTTCTCTAGCATCATTTGCTGCATTGTCCACAGATATATTGTGCTGACCAAGCATGACACGTGCACTTTCTAACTCCTTTAATAACCAGGTACAGTACATGTGCACAGTAACCAACAGTGTGTCCTGAACAGCAAGGCCCAGGAGAGACGCCTGGTCTACCACTGCTGTTTGATGAGCACTGCACAGTATTTAGTTTAGTGCATGTTCTCATTATTACTCATTTAGTTTTCATGGAAGTGTCGGAATCACTTTGATATAAGAGTATTTCCCCTAAAATATAATTATTCAAATGATAAGCATTTACATTTTGAAACAGTAATATGTATATTTTTTTAGTAATTCACAAATTAAAGTACTCTAGCAGTGGGCTGAAGTCTGCTATCATTTCAAGATAGCTATGAGCATAAAAATATTATTCTAAAAACTGTAATGTGAAATAGGAGCACTAGAAACTTTTCAAAAGTACATATATTGCTGACTACTGTGATTTATTACCTACATTTGTAATTGAAAGAAATAATCCTTCAATTCGAGGTTAATAAAAATAAAAATAAAAACTTACATTTTTTTCCATCCAAGTTCGAAGATCCTTGAGTTGTATGTACAAATTCCTTGTTAAGGACTCCTAGATAAATTCTGAAGATTCTGATAGATATCTGAAGACAATTCTTCACAAGAGGGCTATCACCATAACAACTACTAAGTATTAAAATCTTGAGAAATGTATCCTTATTTTTTTGTAAGTCTGTGTTTTATCCATTTATCTACCTTGCTTCTATAAAATACTTCCTCTTTTAGATTCTCCTAAGATTCTCCTGTTCCTAAAGTTTCTTTTTTAATTACTGAGTCTAGGAGATATTTCTTTCTTCTTTGTTCCCAATTTTATCATCTCCAGTTTAAGAAGAAAAGTATTGTTGCTTTCTCTTCCTCTTTTGCGAGGGAAAACTGAATGCGACATTAATAAATGATTCTGCTCCTAATTCATGTGCCAGTAACCACAAGCATGAGCTTACACTAGTGCTTATTTTTGCATACTCCCATTGTTCGTTGGTTATACCTTCGAGGTACAGTTTATTTTAAAAGTCACATAGCATTTTGGGCAGATAATGGTGCAGTGGTAACACAATTGGATCCATATGGGAAGATCTTCAGTTTGCATCCCAAGATCTCCGTGCACAGGTTGGGTGTGCACATGTGCGCCCATGATCTGGGCCGGATGGGGATGGAGTATGGCATCAAGACCCCGAGGGTGATGCCTGTTTCCCACCCTTTCCTGTCTCTTTCAGGGAAGAAATAAACTTTATAAAATGACATTGTATATAAAATTCTGTCTTCAGTCATTCTGGGAAAATTTAAAAATACTTTATAAATCTGAGATTTCACAGTGACTCAGATATGTTAAATTTGTCAGAAATCATATGCTGCACAAGATTGTATTTGCTTTCCTAGTCTTCCAGAATGAACAACATTAAGGAAAAGAGAAGGCAGACATGAAATTAAAGAAACACAGAAATGAGTGATTATAGGTGGTCCATAGAGGGATAATCTGTAGATTAGTAGATGAAAGAATGAGATCGTATGAAAAAAGATTTTTGGCAGCTTACGATTCACATTGTTGCTTTAAAAAGGGAGATGAGAACATTGATTTCACAGAATCTGGGATTTGGAAGGAGTCTGATATGGGAGGGTGGAAGAGTGAGAAATGTGGGCAGAGCACCCATAAGGAGTTAGTCTGGCACTGGTGGTTTGTGGGTTAGAAAAGTCGTAGACACCCAAAAGGTAGGTAAGGTGAGTTCTAAATGAATGACGTTTCCATGAGATACGATACAGGTTTTTATTTAGTTCAATGGTATAAAGAAAGTATTTAGAAGATTTCAGATAGCAAACATGCATTAAATGAAAAGAAAAAATAGAATTATTAAACAAATGAGATATTCTGAAATGGCTTATCTGTATAATCTATAGATAAACCATATCCCTTCAACATGTATATAAAGAAAAACAATATTTGATTATTTTTGATTCTTCAATATAATAGTATTGTCATATGTAAATATTTCTTATTCAAATGCAGATAAAATCAAAATTATATGTTGGTATGTTTATTAAAGAAAAGAGAAGCATTTATTAGACACAAAAATGAAAAGTTATCTGATGATAATGTATATGGTAATATCTTTGACTCTACTGATATGTGCTGTATTCATGCTGGGAAAAACAATTTTGTACATTGAAAAGATGTACAGTGATCAAATGCAAGTTTTTGTTTTAAAAAGAAGAAAAAAAATCACATATTTTTATAATCTTTACAACTAGCCTGTCTTTAGGAACTCAATTTACTCAAATGGCTTTGTATCCTCTTAGAATTTTTAGTTTTTTGTCAATTTTCCTCTATTTCATTAAACTTGTCTATTCTTGACCCTAAGTTTTTTCCATCAACCAAGTGTTCTTTTTGGACAAGTAAATTCTACTCAGAAAATGTAAACCTTAACCTAAAAAGCTCTACTTTGTGCACCAAACCTATATAATCGATACTATATAGTTTAGGAAATACGTAGAAGTTAATTTTTATAGCTATTGCAGTTTCTTTACACTTACATTAGTTTTATTATTATCAAGAAAATAACAAAAGGAAAAGCACATTATATTGGAGAATCTATTAAGGTCTATGCTGCGCATAAACTTGAATTTCATACTTCTGCATTTTTGTAATTGTAATTGGTACAATTAATTTTAGAACTCCTCTGTAGATAATGGACATATTACAAAAGAATTACTTGTTTAAGTTGTAGCATAAAATATTTTCATTAATATCTCTCTGCTTTGCTTGATGCATTGAATGATTGGTATAAAAATGGCCTTAGAAAATATCTCACCTAATTATTCATTTAGTCAATGGACCATGAAAACTCCAAAGACATTTATTCTAGTTAATTGAGTAAATAGGTATTTGTTCCTGATGGAGTTAAAGTATACCAGTCTTTTGGGTGAGAGCTTATTTTAGAATTTTTCCAAAAATATTTCTAAATGTGCACTCATATAATTATGAAAAAATCTTAAAACTGAATGCAGTTTAGCATTAAAACAGAAGAGATGTTAGAATAGTCAGTGTTTGAACACTGAGAAGAGACCATTTAAAAATAGTAAGAAATTTTAATTTTTTCAGGAATAATCCTTGAAATAATCTCCTAAGTAAAAAACAAATAACAATGTCCTCTCATTTCTTCTTTGACCATTAGCTTTCATTAAGAAAAGAACATGCATTTTCTTTCTTCTTCTTCTTTTTTTATTTTTTGGTAAGGTTTTTACCATAGGGCATGTGCATTCACCAGAGACAGAGACAGTGAGAGGGAAAGGGAGAAATCACCCCCCAAGGGGGATGGCCACAACACAATCCATTCTCCTCCTGGAATTTTGGGTGTACATGCATATGTGCATGGTGTGATTTTCAAGTGCCAGATCTGGGACTCCACTGTGTTTAGCCATATGAGAGTCCAATGCCTTAACCAGCACACCACCTGCTGCCCCCAAAATATGTATTTTCAAAATAGCAATAACTGGGGGAATAATATACATATATTTTTATTAATAAAAACTAACAAAACTATGATCATTCTCCTTCTAAACTTAATCTTCAAATCAAGTGGAAATACACATAAAGACAAAATGCTTCCCTAAATTATTTAATCATGCAAACTAGATTTTATTTAACTCTTAAAGGAGCTCCTTTGTTGGATTGTTTAAATAAAAAGTTCCCAAGTTCTCAGAGTGAGGGTCAAGTAATATGTTCCTAATTTAAGGAGCAGCTTCTCTCAGGTTTATCCCAAATCCTCTAACACTACATTTTAATAAGAAATCCAGTTAAGAACATTATTCCCCTTAAATACACAGTCATCTTTTATGTCTGCAAAGCTCTTTTTGAATGTAATCAGATCTGTGTGTGGGCAGGGGATAGATGGGATGTGAGAAAAAAATGAGTCTGACCCTTGGCTTTTTCATTAAAAAATAAAATAAAATGCAGCATTTCTGTGGCTTGTGAAAATGATGTTGCTATGGAGACTGCCTTTATGAAACCCAATGAAATTGATGTTAGCAATGTTCTTCTGATTTTGCCTGCCTCTGAGTTAAGGCTGCTCCTTGTTCTCCAAACCTTTCCATTCTTTGTTGAATATGTATCTCTAGGGCAGCAGAGCAAGGCACGGAAAGCTGCAGGGCTGTCATCTTCTTCCATAACAATGTAGCAACTACGCAGATAAGATATTGATATTTTCAAGGAAAAAATATATTTACACTTTGTATGGAGAATATTCATAAAGATAGCTTTTTGTACTTGCTCTGTAAATGGAGGAAAAGGAGAAAATGCGTAAGAGGTTTCAAGATTATTTTTTTGTGAAAATCCTGCATAAGTAATATTTAAATGTTTAAGCTTACAAGAGACATAGCATACCCCAAATTATTTTTCTTGGCAACATTTTTTTATTTAAATTTTACAACAATAACAGCTGTCGTGTTATTTGCTTCTATAAACAAACGCTGACCTTTTCTTCTAAATGTTATGCAACCCCAGTTACACTATTTGGGAAAATGAGTGTAGATGTCGAATCTACTCAAACCAAATCAAACCTAAATATAAGCCTTTTCTTAAATTTGAAGACACTAAAGACTTGGGTGAGGAAGAATGAAATAGCTTTCCTTCCTTAGGAGTTTTAATATAATGTCACTCAACTTATGAAGTGATAGATTTTTTAAGAGGTATTTGCCTTAGGGTACTTGAGCTTGCCAGAGAGAAACACAAAGATGGTGAGAGGGAAAGTGAGAAATCACTTGGTAGGGGGGGAGGGCGGGGATGGCCCACCACAATCCCTTCTCCATTCTTCTCCTGAGATCTTGGGCACACACACACATGGCCAGTGTGAGTTTCAAGTCACCAGGTCCAGGACTTGAACCACAGTTGATCTTGTGGAAGTCCAGTGATGTAACTACTATGTCAGCTGCTGACCTCTGAGCATTAATTTCTGATATGCTGTCCTTTTTAAGGCTGATGATTTGACTAGTGTTGAAATACCATTTTTCCCCTGAGATCTTCTAGTACATTGTAGTGCTTCTCAGAACAGTGGCCCATCATGGTAATGATTTGCTTCCCTCTCCACATCTTCCCCAGACTGTGGGATGTGGAGATGCTGGGCCTGAGTCATCGTCAGTCACCAGAACATGCAGCTTAGTACCTGGTGAATCACAGGTGCTTGGTCTCAGAAATGCAGAAACCACTTCCTGGTACGGAGCTGGTGAATTTTCCTTATCCCCTTTTTGAAAGATCTAAAAATATTTGTCTTTGGTGTTCAGTTGAAGTACCTTAAACAATCAGAATCTTTCTCAATTTATAGAATAAATTTATATTTGATGTGAAATCCCCCATATAGTTATGTTTATAACCCTTAAATTTATTTTATTTCCAATTTTTTGTTGTATTTTCTAATTTACATATAATCATACATATCCATGCGGTACAGTGTGCATATTTGAAAAATATACATATTTTTCAAAATATGTATCTGTGGTATATTGATCAAATCAGGACAATAAACACATCCACCATCTTAACCAATTATCATCACCCATATACATTTGAAATCTATCCATCTATCTTGAAGTATGTGTTGAATTGCCACTCACTGCCTTCACTCCACTGTCCTCTCACACTCCAGAGCTCACTCCATCCATGTAATTGCACTTTTATATCCATCAACCATGCTCTTCCCCTTCCCCAACCCCAGCCCCATTACACACTGCTACGCAGTCCAATTCTATACAATCAAATCTTTTAACTTCCACTAATGAGTAACAACATAATGGCATTTATCATTCAGTTCTATTTTCCCAAATGACTGGATTTCATTCTTCGTATGGCTGAATAATGTTCCATTGTGCAAATATGCAATATTTTTTAAGCCACTCATCAGTTGGAGCACCTCTGTTGATTTCATATCATCGTTATTGTGAATAGTGCTCCAGTAAACATAATTTTCAACAAGATTTTAGGATTTAGGTAAGTCTTCTGAAAGCATTTCATGTAAGTTTTATGCCAGATAAGACAATTAAGAGTAGTTAAATAGACCATACTAAGAGTGCAGGGAATATTCTTTATGGTGTTAATATGGCATCATGTGGGACCAGCAGTTAGCGTAATGGCTATGTCGCTGGACTCCCACGTAGTCGACCGCGGTTCGAGTCCCGGACCCGGCGGCTTAAACTCACGCCGGGCGCGTGTGCGTGCGTGCCCAAGATCCCGAGAGGAGAATGGAGGAGAAGGGATTGCGGCGTAGCCATCCCCCCTGGGGGGTGATTTCCTGCTTTCTATCTCTCTGTCTCTCTCTGTCTGTCTGGTGAGCGCACGCGCCCTATAGCAAAAACCTCTCCAAAAAAAAAGAAAAAAAAAAATATGGCATCATGTATGCTCTCAAAGATGGATGTTGAAGGACAGATAAGTACTGCTTGTTTATCTTTCCTTTTTTTTTTTTTTGAGAGTTTTTTTTTTTTTTTTTTTTTCGCTATAGGGCGCGTGCGCTCGCCAGACAGACAGAGACAGAGAGACAGAAAGCGAGAAATCACCCCCCAGGGGGGATGGTCACGCCGCAATCCCTTCTCCTCCATTCTCCTCTCGGGATCTTGGGCACGCAGGCACACACTCCCAGCGTGAGTTTTAAGCCACCGGGTCCAGGACGCGAACCGCGGTCGACTACGTGGGAGTCCAGCGACATAGCCATTACGCTAACTGCTGGTTCCCCTGCTTGTTTATCTTTTAAAAGATTAAAATATCTTTAGAAAACCTTGTATGAAAAAGTGGGAGAGAATATGCATTACTTTAGAGTGAAGTTCCATTAAATACATGACTGGTGATTGTTTAAATTCCTTGTTGGTTGGAAGGTCTTGGGTTATTACTAAGCCAATTGCTTAAAATTCCGTTTTGTTCAGATTTGTAAGGGTTCTTCTGCTTCTCTTCTCAGGATTTCCTTCATCCATTTTCATGATCTTTTCTTCTCAGCACAGACTTTCTCTAGACTTCTGCTTAAGTCTCCTTCCCTTCCAACTTTGGGTTCTCTTTGTAAATACTGCACTCATTTTTCCTGATGTTTTACTGAACATATGCTTAGGATCTCAAATTCTGCCATCCTGACTCTCCTGCAACTCCTAGAACTGAACTCCGCATTTCTCTGTCCAAATCTTCCTCTGTCTCTCTCTTTCATTTGTACTCAAAATCTATACTTAGGAAATTTTCATCTGCCCAGCCACGCAGTCTGGGAAATCTGAGAATCAACTTAGTTCTAGTCTTCTCCCATAACCTACACACCCAAGTCTTCCAATTCAATTTCCTAAACGTATCTAGAATCTTGTCCTTATTCAGTGCCCCTACTTGAGACTCTCATTGCCTCTCACTTGAACTTTTCTAATAGCTCCCTAATTACTCTCCCATTTTCTAGCCTTGACCTTTTTGAAATCCATCTGTCAACCAGAAAAAGCTATCTAAGATAAATCTGACCTTTAAAAAATCCATCTACGATTGCTCGTTTTCTGACCATACCGTATTAGGTCTCTGTAATCTGTTCCTTATCCATCTCAAGAGCTTCGTTTCCTTAATCTGTTCCTGACATTTCGCTCCTTGCACTTGTTACTTAACCAAAAATTTATATTTCTCAAATGTATTTGCTTAGTCTATTCTCTCTGCCTGGGAGATCTTTAGCAGTTTAAATTATAAAAATCTGGTTTGTTCTTATCCATCTTTCAATACACAGCTAAGGTGTTACTTTCTTTCTGAAATCTTCTATTTATCATTTTGTTGTATTAACATTTCCTACTCCTGGGAATTTCTATGTTGTATCATTTATTATATTATGTAAGACTATGTCTACTTATTTCTTCCTGAATAGACATTGCATTTCTTGAGGTTTCAAACTGTTTCTTATTCACCTCTCATAGTGTCTAATACATAGTTGAGGTTCAGTAAATGTTATTAAACTGAAATGGGCTTAAAAGCAGGAAAGCATATATATTTACTATTTACCATTGTAAGTTAGATGGTGTGTTGTGCAAATCCTAACAAAAACGGCTACCACACTGTATTGATTGGTATCTGCTGCATTTGTTACACCTAAAATGTTAGTTAAACTTTTACGCCCACCACAAATCTGGGAGAGGCAGTCATTTTTGCTATTTTTTTGAGCAGAGGGGGGAAAAATCATACAATACCACATACCTGAAAAGCAAAAATTTGAAGTATATACAGAGATAAATTCTTACCAGTGTTGCCTCAGATTAGGGTTAGAGAATCTTGTGCTCAAGTTTTAAACTAAAGTAGACATCTTCCAGAAGTGTCTGTGTGTGTGTGTGTGTGTGTGTGTGTGTACATGAATGTGTGGTTGTGGTCATAGTGGTGCTTTGTTCTTTATTTGTTTACTAATAGAGTTTGAAAATCAAAATGTATTGCACCTCCTCCAAAGGTGAATTTTCTGAATTATTGCTATAATGTGTGGAAAAGTGGTCAATAGGGATCATGCAAATCACCAAGCTAAATTGGCATGTGCTTCTGTGGGCATTTGAATCATTTCTACATGACTGCTTATCTTTCCATGAAAGTTTCCTGTAATGACCTTCGATTTATGACCTTCTACACTTCTCAAAGCCCCAACCTGAAAATATCTTTGGTGTTTTGAAACCTGGAAACCTTGAGGAAGAGGAAAACACTGTGCCAATTATCTTGCTATTTCCATTGTAAATAAATATTTCAATTTTTATTATCTATCTGTAAGGATAATGTATAATATTCATTGTTTTATTTGCTGCACTTTAAAAACACATTTTCAAAAGTAATCATGGTCTTATCTATTGAAAGTAACAGACTTTTTATGAAGTATTTTTCTTATCAATTTTGTATTTATATCCCATGCAATTGTGCTATTGCATATAAAATCACACAGAAATCATTACAGAAGCAAACAGAATGCTAATGACGTGAAAGTAATTCAGGTCATCTCCTAGAATTTTAGCAGTAAACATTCAACTGAATGGAAAATTTTGTTAATGTTCTGTATTTGAGATTTTGATTTTTAAGACTTCAAAAATTTTTTTAAAGTAGGGAACCAGCAGTTAGCATAATGGCTATGTCGCTGGACTCCCACGTAGTCGACCACAGTTCGCATCCCGGACCCGGTGGCTTAAAACTCACGCCGGGCGCGTGTTCGTGCGTGCCCAAAATCCCGAGAGGAGAGTGGAGGAGAAGGGATTGCGGCGTGACCATGACCCCTTCGGGGTGATTTCTCGCTTTCTGTCTCTATGTCTCTCTCTGTCTGTCTGGTGAGCGCACGTGCCCTATAGCGAAAACTTCTCAAAAAAAATTTTTTTTAAAGTAGTACGTGTGCATATGAGAATTTCCAAATATTCAGTTTGTAAGCTAAATAATGTGATATAATGTAAAAGAGAAAATGAAATAAAAAATGTAAAAAAAAAATTAAATAATTCTAAAAACATTTAAAACTAAATTGTTCTCTAGGTATAAAAAAAAAAAAAAAACTAAGTTGCTAGTCCAATACATTTGGCTAGTAGTTGCCCATTTGATCGTGCTTTCCTGCTATGGTAATGGAATCAAGATGCTTTATCTCATAAAATACTAGCCCCATATGTCCAGCTGTGGTGGTGCAGGTGGTAGGGATCAGTGTGCAATGTTGGAAGCTTTGCAAAAGACAATGAGTTTGAATTTTGTTTGACCTGAACATGACAAGCATGATCCATTTCCATAAAGTACAGGCTGATAAATTTACTGACTGAAAACTTTCAGTGGGAGAAAAAAGAAAACAAAAAGGTTACCATTTTCTCAAGCACATGATACTGATTACACAGACACTGTGTGCTTCTTATGCATATGTGTGTGCATACACCAAGGCCCCAAATGAGAGCGAAATGGAAGAGAAATGACTGTAGTATGACCATTCTCCATGGGGGGGAGGGGTGTTTCTTGCTTTTTCTCTCTCTGTTTCTCTTTGGAGAGCATGTGTATCCTATGGTAAACCTGAAAAAAGAAAAGAAAGACATTATTAGAATGCAAATTTAAGCAACAAAATTGGGAAATCATTTGCATCAGGCATGATAGAGAAATGATTAAATTTATTAACTGACAAGGAACTTGTAGAAATAAATAGGAAAAATATCAACACATCAATTAATTTTGGCAGAGTATAAATAAAATTCCAAGAAAGATTTATCATGACCCATTAACATTAGTAAAAATATTCAAACTCACTTATGATTTATAAAACTCAAAAAATGGTGTGCTATTCCTTACCCTTTAGAGTGGAAAGATTCAAGTAGTTTATATTATTTAGTGTGTCAAGGAGGATGGTGGAGAATGGGCATAAATTGGTTCAGGCTCTTGTAATACTATCTGATGGTATTTTTTCAGAACAAATATGATCATAGTATTTGATTCAATTGTTTCATTTCTAGATAATTACTCTATAAATACCTTTGTACAGGTGGGTCTAAGATCATAAGTAGAAAAATATTAAATTAAGCATTATATAAAAGTATTAAAAAGGAAACTCCTTCAATATCCATTATCAGGAACCAATTAAATATATGATAGGATATCGTATTAATAGTTAAAGGCAATCATAAAACATAATTAGATGAAATAGAAATAAGTTGAAAAATAAACATGTCAAAACATTATGTGGGCAAAAAGAAGTCCCAAAGTATAAATCTACTTTTATATCTCTATCTCTATACAACATGTAAGTGTATTTTGTTTATGGGAGGAAGAATATGTACCGAAATGTTAACAGTGATTATTACTTAGAAACAAGATAAAGAACATAAGAAAACAGTCACTTTTAAATACTCTTTTATCTAGCTTTACAGTTCGATTTTGTTTTTTAATCACTGAAATTTCCATTTCTAATCACAAGTTTCAGGGTATAGATGTACCGAGGATCAAAGGGAAGCAAAAGTTGGATAAATCTGGGCTAGCTGTGTGTCAGGTTTTTTTTTTTTTAAAGAATTATTTAGTTTTATTTATTATTGTTATTTTTAAAATTTTGCTACAGGTGACACATGGTCAGATTTAGGAGACTAAACTAGTTTGTAGGACAGTGGGTGAATGTCTGAAGTTCTCCACTCCCCTCCCCCTACCCGGAGATATTTTTTATAGGGTGGGTGTGCTTGCTGGAGAGACACAGAGAGAAAATCACCCCCTAGAGGAGGATGGCCATGTCACAATCCCCTCTCCTCCATTTTGCTCTTGGGATTTGGGGCTCGCATGCACACGCACTTGGTTGAGTTTCAAGCCACTGGGTCTGTGACAAGAACCCTCAGTCAGCCACTTGGGAACCCCGTACTTTAACCACTACGCCACCTGCTGGCCCCATATCTAAAGGTTAAGAGGAAGCAGAAATGCTTAGTTCGTGATATTGTTTAGCAAAATTAGTACTGTAAACCTAGGAGCAATGGATCTGTAGTCATTAGGTAGGATGTTTTTAAAAGTTCAGGGGATAAGGAAAATGTACCTGAACTAAGTGACAACTTTGGAAATGGACAGAAGGGAATGAATCCTGGGAGGCATTGAAAGTGTAATTACAAGAAATAGCTGAATCAGTGAAACTTATACCATACAGTTCTCTCAGAAGTGAATCTAGAGAAGCTGAACAAAGGTCACAACAACTTCTATAAATTTTATTTTACTGTCTTTGATGCAGGTCTTTGAAGAAGTTTCTCATTTGCATATTTTTCTTTAAACATAAAACTTTAGCAAACACGATTCATATTTCTTTTCTTCATACTTCTTTTTTCTTTTATATGTACTTTCAGGAGATATTTACCTCATAGGACTTGTTACCAGAGCAATATCAAGATGGGTACATTTTTAATATCATAGAGTGACAGCAATTATGAGGTTGATGGGGTTGAAATGACTGCTTTACTTTTCTATTCTCTATAAAGCCACAATATAAATGGATCTCTTAGAATAACAAGAATGAGATAACCACAAGATAAAACAGAATTTCTTTTCCTTTTTTGGTTTGTTAAGCATTCAATACATGGAGTTACAGGACCAGTTAAATGAACAATTCTTATCTTATGATTTCATTCTAGCCCAAAGGAAGCAACTTTATTTTGGATGAGTGCAGTCAACAGAAAAGCTAGCTTTGTTCATACTTGGTAATTTCCCTGTAGTGTGCTTTCACTGAGGTTAAAGGATACAAGAGTTGCTTTTGGAAATACAAAAAGAAAAAGAATCTCTCATAAAGAACAAATTAGTTAAATAAAAAGGTTATGAAAATAATCCAAGTTTTAAGTATAAATACACAAAAAATGTATACTACACATCATTGTTTTACAATTCTAGAGGGATTGTAAGGACGTATAAAGAAAAGGACATATAACTGAGTCACAATATAGGTAATTTATTTTGGGGGGCATTTTTCTCTGACAGCTTTACTAAAGTATAATTAATAAATATGGTTCTATATATTTATAGTTCATGATGTGATTTTTTTTAAAGAATTATTTTAATTTTATTTTATTTATTCATTTATTTTATTTTAATTTGACCAGAGAGAGTGACACAGAGAGGGAGAGAGAGAGAGAAAGTGAGAAAGCAAGCTGCCAGGTCTGGAACTTGAACCATGGTCAGCCATGTGGGAGTGTCCAGCACCTTAACCACCACGCCACCTGCTGGTCCCATGATATGATGTTTTGATATATATTGGCTGACTCCATGTCTTGGTTACCGTGAACAGTGTGCCATGTTTATGGGTCTATAGATGCCTTTCTGCCATACTGATTTCATTTCCTTTAGATATATATCCAGAAGAGGGATTGCTGGGTTACAAGATAATTCTATTTTTAATTTTTTGAGGACTCTCCATACTGCTTTTTGTAAAACATAATGCTTTCCATAAAAATGGGGTACTGAAGTCCCTTTCTACTATTGTATTGTTCTCTATTTCTCCCTTCAGATATGTCGATACTTGATTTTACGTATTTAGGTTCTCCAATGTTGGGTGCACTCATATTTATAGTTGTTATATCTTCTTGAGGAATTGACACTTTTTATGAGGGAGAAAGAGATGAAGAGAAGGAGAGAGGAAAAGAGAAAAAGAAAGAGGAAGATGAGTATTTTTGAGAGTCTTGCCATGTCAAAATCTTCCTCTCCCAGTCTCCCAATCAGCTCTAACTTTAGGCACCTGCCATTGTACCCAGCCTGTTTAGGTTGGTTCAAGAACAAAACTCAGGTGTCCCATGAGGCCTTGCCCTACTATTTGCATTACTGCAGCTGAGTTGACCCCCACCCCCGTCCTTATTGAATGGCCTTCTTTGCCTCTTTTTATACTGTTGGACTTAGAACCAACTCTAAGAAAAGCCACCCCAGCTGTCCTTTGGTTTGCATTTGCATAAAATATATTTTTTCCATCTGTCTTAGTCTGTTTGTGCTGCTGAAATGAAAATATCATAGATTGAATAATGTATAAATAATAGAAATTTATTTATCACACTTCTGGAGATGGGAACTCCAAAATTAAGGCACTAGTAGATTCGGCATCTGGCGAAGGCTTACTCTCTGCTGCCAATACGGCTCCTTCTTTTTTTTTTTTTTTTTTTTGGAGAGGTTTTTGCTATAGGGTGCATGTGCTCACCAGAAAGAGAGAGACAGAGAGATAGAAAGCAAGAAATCACCCCCAGGGGGGATGGCCACGCCACAATTCCTTCTCCTCCATTCTCCTCTTGGGATCTTGGGCACACATGCACACGTGCCCGGTGTGAGTTTTAAACCACCGGGTCCGGGACACGAACCGTGGTTGGCTACATGGGAGTTCAGTGACGTAGCCATTATGCTAACTGCTGGTCCCATGGCTCCTTCTTATTGTTGTATTCTCACGGAGAAAGGTGGAAGGGAGGAAAGGATGGGAGGAGCAAATTATCCCTCTCTAGCCTTTTATAGGCATCCATTAGAGCAGAGCCCTTGTGCCTAATTTCCTAAAGGCCTCACCTCTTAATACTGTTGCAATAGAAAATCAATTTCAGTATGCACTTTAAAGGAGACACACTTACAAACCATTGCACCATCCTTTCACTTTCAGTCTATGTGCTTTCTTAAAGCTAAAATAAATTTCTTGAAGGCAAGCTATAGTTGGATCTTGTTTTTTATTCACTCAACCATTCTATAGTTTTTGGCTGAAACATTTAATTCACATTTGAGATAATTATTGGTAGATAAGGACTTACTAATGCCATTTAAAAACATTATTCTCTCTTTCTCTCTCTCTTTTTTTTTTGGAGAGATTTTTGCTATAGGGCACGTGCACTCACCAGAAAGACAGAGAGAAACAGAGAGACAGAAAGCAAGAAATCACCCCCCAGGGGGGATGGCCAGGCCGCAATCCCTTCTCCTCCATTCTCCTCTCGGGATCTTGGGCACGCACGCACACATGCCTGGTGTGAGTTTAAGTTACCAGGTCCGGGACTTGAACTGTGGTTGACTACATGGGAGTCCAGCGACATAGCCATTATGCCAACTGCTGGTCCCTAAAAACATTATTCTCAAAGGCCAATGGGTGGTGTGGGGATTGTGGCCCTGGATTCCCATGTGGCTGATTGTGGTTTGACTCTCAGACCTGGTGGCTTGAAACTCACACCAGGTGCATGTGCGTGTGTGCCCCAAATCCTAAACAGACAATGGAGGAGAAGAAATTGCAGTGTGGCCATCCCCTCTGGGGGTTATTTCTCACTTTCTCACCCTCTGTCTCTCCAGCGAGCATGTGCACCCTAAAGCAAGAAAACAAAACAAAACAAACACAAAACCAACAACAACAAAAAAAACCCAACCCAAAACTCTAAAAAAAGAAAAAAAAAAAGTCCTCTGTTTTGTATTCCCTTTGTTCAAGTATTCCTCTTTTGTTGTCTTCTTTTGTAATTTGTTAACTTTTCTTTGTGTGTGTGCATGCACAGGCAATGGTATGCTTTGATTCCATTTTCGTTATCTTTTGTGCATCTACTCCAGGTTATTCATTCATTTATCTGTCTGGTTGTTTGTTTTGTGGTTACTGTGAGGCTTACATAACACATCTCAAGGTTTAGCAGTCTATTTTAAACTAGTATCAATTTAGCTTTCACAGCACTCAAAAATTCTATGCATTAAGTTCTTCTCATACATTGATGTTGATGACACTATTTACCTTTTTTTGAATATATTATGTTACCCAATAGGAAATATTTATAAAAGTAGTTATTTATTTATTTTAAATTTCATAGCATGGTGCCAGGATGAACCTTGTGCCTGGATCCAGGTGGTTGGGCCTAGATACTGGGTCTGCAGAGGCCAGCCTATGACCAGAGTTTATTAGGATGAGCCTGTACCCTGAATTTGCTAAAGTGGTTTAAACTCCGAGTCAAATGAAGCCTATAGCCTAACAGACTGGCTTGGAGCCTGGGGCCAGCTCTGTGCTGGGAAGACCTGTAGCCTGTTTCTGTGAGGACAAGCCTAGAGATGGATTCCAAGGGTACTGGCCCGATGTCCAGTGTCACAAAGGCCATCCTGGAGGATGGGTTTGTAGGTACTGGGTCTGGGGTCTTGGAAACTGTTCTGATACTGGAGTGGACCTGATGCCTGGGTCCATGGGAGCTAGTCTGGCGCTGGGATGGGCTGGGACCGGGGCTATGCAGCAATAATCTAGAGCTGGCAAAGTCAGGTGCTCACCATATTCTCTTTCTCCCACCTAGAGGGTACCTCTCTCCTTGCCATGCTACGCAGACTTGGAAAGGAGTAGTTCAGTAATGTGAAACTGTCCTTGCCCTCTTAAATGAGGTTTTCTTATTTCTATTATATACCCAGATGCTGTAATTTCTCACCTCAATTTCTTATTTCTTTTAAGTATTTTCATATGTGGATATTTTTTAAACTGATGTTCCTGAGAGTAGAAAGAAAGTCTTAGTTTTTCACCTTGCTGATGTCACCACCACCTTCTTTGAATTGATGTAAAATTTACATACTGGGAAATGCACAGGTACTAAATGCACAGGTACTAAATTCAATTAGTTGTGACAAGTACAAACATCATGACATAAACTATTACCATCATCATTCTTTTATCCCTCAGTGGACAGTTCTCCATTAAGACAATCTCTTGTAGACAGCCATTGTTCTGATTTCTATAACTATAGGTTGGTTTTCATGATTTTGAACTTCATAAAAATATATATTCTCCCCCAAATACATTTTTGGGGGTCTATCTTTTTGCTAGAAAAAGTTTTTTGACACTTGTTAACATTGCTGCATGTATCATTATTCATGATTTTGTATCAATGAGCATGTTTTTATTTGGAAAAATATCACACCATTTGTTTATTCATTCTATTTTATTATTTTATTTTAATTTTATTTTATTATTTTTTTTCACTTACGGCAGATGGTATGTGCAAGAAAAATAGAGAGAGAAAGAGAAAGCATCCCTAAACGGAAGCTGGTCCTGCCGCAATCGTTTTCTTCCCCCTTTCCATTCCATCAAGACCCTGGGTGTACATGCACTGCACCCAGTATGCTGCCACTGGTACGATAAGGCTGAATTCTTGTCAATAACTTGACCTCCTTCTAACACTCTACGATTAAGAAACCTCCAAAATTCTATCTCTCCAGTCTCCCCCAACTACTTTTGACTCTAGTGTTATATTCATAAAGCATTTTTTTCAATAATTTTTCCTTTTTAAATTGACACAGATGGGTTCATGTATTCAAATTCTCTAAGCCTTTACAAAAATTTCTTCTCCTATGCTCTGTCAAAATGCACAGGGGATTTTGCTCATGGCCCAGTGGCCTATTGTTCAGTCAGTTCCAGTGGCTGCTATTGTTTGCTATGGAAGCTTAAGCTCTGGCCACTCTCCACTCTCCAAGGTCAGAAAAGATCTAGGTCAAGTCAAACTGTAGTGGTGTTCAGTGTCAGCCAGTGCTATGGGCAGTTCTAATAATGATGGGTCATTAGCCCTGCTTATGATATACCGTTTTCTTCTGTCTTTATCCTACAAGTTTGTAGCATGCCTGTGCTTCTGTTTGGCAGCAGGAGCTCTTTCTTCCCACGAACATCATGGGATCATGCTGCTTCAGAAAAAGGACAACTTTGTACCCAGTCACACGGTGTGTTTGTGCATGAGTATTTATTCAGTTGTTGCTTCTATTCAATCTTTCTTAGGGCTTGGCTAGCCATCTGAGGTATAGAAGGCACTGGGCCAGAATAAAATGTGAATTGGAATTATCTGTGCTATTTGTGCTAATAGTCTCTTTAGTTACATTGCTATTCTCAGGGAGACTCTGTTGGCCTTCCCAATGGCCTCACTCACCAGTATTCTGGGCAGACCAAGACATATTTAAATTCTAGTAGCAACCACAATTTAGACTCAAGCTGCTAATTACCCATCCTGCTATATGCATATTGTTTTTAAAATTAAGATTCTGTTCCCTCTTCCAGAGATATAGACTGCAAAACTTATTTTCAAGTCATTGAAATTTAAATTGTTCCATTTCTTGCACCCAAATTCTAATTCCAGGTGCCAGGGATTGCTAGATTACATCACACTTGCAATATTATTTGCATAAAGGCATATAAGTGTTGTGATAGAGAACCTCCCTTTATTCTATACATATTTAGAACTAGTCTGGCAGAAATCATTTTTAATATTGATTTGTTGACATGTTCTTGTTCATCAGTTCAAAAAATTGCACCAAGGGAGCATTACTGTTTTTTGACACTTCAAAAATTTAAAATTTGACACATACAAAAATATTAAGAATTCTATTATTGTGTTGTTAACAGATACTGATGCAGGAACACGGAGTAGGGGAGAAGGGGAACAGTGCAGGGGTGATCGGGTCCAGCACCCACAGTGAGACATGGCTTCTTGTCCCATGCTAAGGAAGAATTAGTGATGCAGACACAGAAAGAAGGTATAGCAAAGCAAGGAGTTTATTGAAGGAGAGGGAAAGAACAGAGCTCCCAAGAAGAAGGGAGGGGGTCCGAAAAAGGGGTTGTCCAGGAGGAACTGGGGTAAGGGGTTTTTATCTAGGTCAGAGGGCCTTGTTTTGGCTGTTTTCAGGTGTGGCTCAGGCATGCATTTCTCTCCTGGTGGTGAGGGACACATACTGGATAGGTCTAGTTAATCTTCTAACTTCAGAGTGGGTATGAATGTCAGGAGATTCTTAGCTTATAGGCTTTAGGCCATTAAAACCACTATCGTATCTTCTGATTGTGGTGGGTCTTGGAAAGGAGCCCTTGTTTTAGGTCTAGGTCTTGCTGCCTAGGTCAATCGTAGCCACCCCTACAAGAGGTCTCTCTTAAGCAAGCAACCAAGCTATTGGGCCTCCAACATAAAACAACATTTTGTGATTCCAGTTTGGGCCCGTATCCTAATTATACTTTTAGAATGCCTGACTCTTGGGACCAGCAGTTAGCGTAATGGCTATATTGCTGGACTCCCACGTAGTAGACTGCGGTTCAAGTCCTGGACCCAGTGGCTTAAACTCATGCCAGGCGCGTGTGCGTGCGTGTCCAAGATCCCGAGAGGAGAATGGAGGAGAAGGGATTGCGGCGTGGCCATCCCTCCTGGGGGGTGATTTCTCGCTTTCTATTTCTGTCTCTCTCTCTCTCTGTCTGGCGAGCGCACGCGCCCTATAGCAAAAACAAAAACAAAACAAAACAAAACAAAACTCTCCAATAAAAGAAAAAGAAAAAAAAAATGCCTGACTCCTACCTCTATACCTGAGCCTCAGTGGTTTAATAAATAAGATAGAAGTTTATTTATAAATATATGATTCTGATGCCTGGAAAGTCCGAAGCCGTAGGCCTACAGCACGGCTAACACAAAGCGCGGAGGATGGCAAGTATGTGCAGCAAGAGCTCCTGACTGATCTCTCTTTTATAACAACCAGCTCTCATGAGAAGTAACCCTTTCTCAAGAGAGATAGACTAGTGGGTCTTGAGAGACATCACTAATATATTCATGAGATAGTTGCCTCCATGATATAATCACCGTGGAACTATCATTACCCATCACCCTGGGACACCACAAGGGAATTTCTTTCTTAACACTTATATACACACAATCAGTGCAATCTAGTCCCAACATAAGAATTTTGGGGTATATATTCAAACTATAGTCATATTCAAGAATTCCATGTAGATAGAATTCTTAATAAATATTAATAATAAATTTTATTGAAATATACATAGAAAAATGTTACAAATCATAGCGACAGCACTTCCTCAAAATCTTAATAACTGAAAGCATAAGTCCCTCAACTTTGTTCCTTTTTTCCTTTAAGATTTTCTTGTGTATTTATAGTTGCTTTCAGTTCCACATAAATTTTAAAGCTGACTTGTCATTTTCAACATTATCTGCGATAATCTGGATTTTGATTGGAATTGTATGAGCTGTAAATAATTTGATAATCATTGAATTTTTAAATAGTCTTTCTTTCCAAGAAAAGAGGTCTATTTGTCTGAGTTAACTTTAATTTTGTTAGTAATGTTTCACAGTTTTTTTTTTTTTTTTTTTTTTTTTTTTTTTTTTTTTTTTTTTTTTTTTTTTTTTGTACAGAGTTCTAACACACTTTAAAAAGATATATGTGGCCAGCAGGTGGTATAGTGGTTAAGTGTTGTATTCCCATATAGTCAACCATTGTTCAAGTCCCTGACCCAGCAGCTTAAAACTCAATGTTGGGCGTATGTGAATGTGTGCCCGAAATCCCAAGGAGAATGGAGGAGAAAGTATTGTGGTATACCCATCCTCTCTGGGGATGATTTCTCCCTTTTTGTCTCTCTGTCTCTCTGAAGAGCACATGCAACCTATAGCAAAAAATCTAAAAATTAAAAGAAAAGGTTTTATTCCTTGCCATTAGTGGCTTTGAACACATTGTTACGAATATATTTTCTTTTTCTTTTTCTAATTATTTGTTGCTGGTATGCAAGAATATAAATGTTTTCTTCTATACTGACTTTATAGACAGTGGTATTACAATTTATCAATAGATTATATTAGATTTTCAAGATATACAGTACTTAGGGCTGGCAGTAAAAGTCTTTTGCATTCACTTTTGAATAATTTATTTTAGTTATGGAATTTTGGATGGAAATTATTTTTACTCAATTTGAAGATGCCATTCCTTTGTTGTCTGGTTGCTATTGTTACTTTTAAAAAATCATCTGTTGGGACCAGCAGTTAGCGTAATGGCTATGTCGCTGGACTCCCACGTAGTCGACCGCGGTTCGAGTCCCAGTCCCGGCGGCTTAAACTCACGCCGGGCGCGTGTGCGTGCGTGCCCAAGATCCCTAGAGGAGAATGGAGGAGAAGGGATTGCGGCGTGGCCATCCCCCCTGGGGGGTGATTTCCTGCTTTCTATCTCTCTGTCTCTCTCTGTCTGTCTGGCGAGCGCACGCGCCCTATAGCAAAAACCTCTCCAAAAAAAAAAAAAAAAAAATCATCTGTTAATTTTGTTTGCTCTTTTTGTATCAAGATCCTTGATTATTTCTCTGTCTTTTAAAATTTATTGTTTGCTTTCATTTTCTAACTTTTACTATGAGATAACTAGGTATCATTTTAAAAATTCTATTTAGAATTTATATAATTTGTTGAATCTGTGACTTAATGTATTTTGTGCATTTTGCAATCTTCTTGGCCACTGTCTCTGTTTCACCTCCCCTTTCTTCTTTTTCTTATGTGTTTGTGTGTGTTTTACATTCCTTTTTTCTTTGTGCTTCAATATAGATGTTTTCAGTGACTTTCAAGTTTACTTCATGCATCAACAACATCTAAATACATTTTTCTATTAAATTCCTAATTTCAGTCATAATATTTTTTTATTTGTATGATTTCCTTTTTTGGAGTTAATTTACAGTTTTTGGAAATACTGCATTGTGTCTTGTAATTTAGTCATAATTTTAGGGGGATATAAAATTTTGGTTTGATGTGATAGTTATTTTAAATAATATATCACATTTAATAAAATAATAAGTTATTTAAAAATCCATACCTGATCATTGCAATATCTGGAGTTTATGCATCTGATTCTATTTTTTCTTGGTTCTGTGAAATACTTTGTTTCTTTGTAGCCTTGTTATTTTTTGATTGGTGGTAGATATTATGTGTAAAAAATGCAACCATAATTTGAATCTCTGAATTAGTATTTCTTTCTAGAGAGTTTTAATATTGCAACAGCACCATTGGTTAAATGCTATAATCTAATCTATCTAATGAAAAATTGAACAGGTAAATCATTGGTGTTCTATTCCTAGTACACAACATCTTCCAGGCTGTATCCTTTCAATGCTCCAACTGGAGGCCTTGGGTATTCACCTAGGTCTCTTCATCCTTGATAATTTTAGAATGCTGAGTTTGGTACTCATTCCTATGAGGCTATAAAGTTCTCCGTTAAGCTTCTCATTTCTCCTATTAGTAAATGTTCAAGGGGGAAAGGAGCACAAAAAGAGAAAAGAAATCAGGCTCACCTCTACAACATTCTCTCAATTCTCCCCAATTATTCTGGCTTGCTATCTTTCTAATCTCCCTCTCTCTCTCTCTCTCTCTCTCTCTCTCTCTCTATATATATATATATATATATATACACACACACACACACACACACACACATACACACACACACGCATATATATATATACACACACACACACACACAGAGAGAGAGAGAGAGAGAGAGAGAGAGAGAGAATTTCATCAGTTTTGCTTGTTTAAAAGCAAATATTGGTGTCAAACAAGTTGATCCTATTGCTTAAAGACAATATGAAATTTTCAACTTCTTTTTATATTTGAGATCCTCACTAGCATCTAAAAATTTGTTAAAAGTTATGCAGGAAAGGTGGGACCAGCAGAGGGCGTAATGGCTATGTCGCTGGACTCCTGTGTAGTCACTGACAGTTCAAGTCCCGAATCTGGTAGCTTAAACTTATGCCAGTGTCTGTGCGTGTGTGCCCAAGATCCCAAGAGGAGAATGGAGGAGAAGTGATTGCAGCGTGGCCATCCCCCCTGGGGGTGATTTCTGGCTTTCTGTCTCTCTGACTCTCTCTGTCTTTCTGGTGAGTGCACATGCCCTATAGCAAAAACCTCTAAAAAAATTATGCAGAAAAGAAATTGAGCTGTAGAAAAATGTGTAGCAATATGTGATTTAGGTGAAAAAATATAGGGTGAGCTAAATAACATTCTGCAAATATTAAGAATTAAATCCCTTTCACAGACACTGTTTAAAAATGAAGTACAATGAGGGCCAATGAGATAAAACTAAATAGAGACTAGAGCACATATTTTGATAATAATTATATTATAAACAATATTATGATGACTATAAGACTACAAATATTAATGGCAACATTTCAAAAGATAATTTCCTGAATTTTTGTGTACATTCAGAAAGCTATATGTGCAATGGAGATAATGCAAAAATAGTTCTGCACATTTAATAGAGATGCAAATAATAAAAAATAACAAAGAAATTATAACTTTTTCCCAAGAAAGTAAGTGTTTAAGGTCACCATGCATTCTGTTCTTTAACCTGAATTCTACGTCTATAGAATATCACAAAAATTATGGCTACATGTAAGTAATGTTTACATTATATCTCACATGACAAGTTAAACTGTGGGAAATACATACAATCACTGCTGAAAGCTATCAGTTAAACAAGCATTAAGTATTAAAAGGTTGAATGTCCAATTATTTTGATAAATAAGTTATCTGGAATAATCCATTCTTCCAGAGAACTAGATAATTGGGGTTTTATTCATTCATTCAATAAATAATTTGGTATGTGATCACAAGTATGTGTATATACTGTTGAGATGTTATAGAAAGAAAGAATGTTTTAGAAAGTTTTAGGGAGTTATTTAGAAAGAAAGTTTTACATTAACTCATTTTACTGAAAACTATACTTGCTTACAGTCAGGAGCTAAATAACCACCTAATTAAACATATTATTTATGATCAAAAGACACATAGACAGACACTGGTTTTTACCTTGCATATAAAATACATATCTGTTTTTTTCCTCAGCTGTCCATTACTTCTCAGCAATAATAAAAACCAATAGTCTTGGAATATTAATTTTCCATAATCCCACAGTAACACTCCATAGTCCTGCCAAAAAAATATAAATAAACAACAACAAAAAGTAAAAACCTGACAGCATCCAGCACCCTGTACTTTTTGCCTGGCTTCTGCAGAAGCTGTGGTCTGTAGGAGGCAGCTGGCTACTGTCTTTGACACCACATTCTTTAAACCTGTAATGAGAATCTGATTGACTCATTCTGGCAGCTGCCTGGTTGTTATTACTCTGTGTTTAAGGCTGTTATAACCACTGACTAGATGACATTTAGGTCCACTGCATGCTTACACCTGCCGTTTTGTATAGACAAATTCTAATACTTGATTGAGTAACTGTACTGCTGTAGAGAAAATGCAGTAACTGGCCAGTTACTGAGTGACTCCAGACCCTCCAACAATTGTATGCAGAACTGGATAAATTGCATTTGGTGGGCTACTTGACAATTGATTTGCACAAAAGGTGCCATGGGCTATGGTAAAGTAATATGTTGTCCTTGTGGCAGATGTGCTTGGAATAAAGGCAATCAGTGCTACATTTTCAATAAGGAAGTATAGGATAAAAGATGGAAATTAAATGGAGTACCTCTCTTGGACTTTTCATATATATTCCATAAAGCACGATAAAGAATTGCTTTATGCAAAAGCAGGCTTCTTCATAAAATAATTATAGAGACTTATATAAAACAATATGGAGAGGTTGTATTTGTGGTTAACTATAACAAAATACATGATCACAAGATCATAAAAGTGAAAGCTACTCAAGAAAAAAATATTTAAAAAGAAGATAAAAAGAAAAATAAGCTAGTGTCACAAACTATTTAACAAAACTTTTCACATTTTTGTATTCATGATTTTTATATAGGCTAGTTTTAATGAGAATATACTGTATTAGAATATTACAACATATTCTTGGTTGGTTCCATGGCACAGTAGAGTGATGAGCTACCTAAGAGAGACTAGATCTCACATAGTGACCAAGGTTCAAGTCGCTGTTCCAGTCTTCTTGAATCACATCTGGCATATATTTAAGTTCCTGGGATCCAACAGGCTGGAGAATAAAGAAAGGGGATTGCAACATGAGCAGACCCTGTGCAAGGTGCTTCTCTCTCTCTCTCTCTCTCTCTCTCTCTCTCTCTCTCTCTCCCTCTCTCTCCGTCCTTTTCTTTTTTTCTCTCTCCCTCCTTCTCTTTTTCTCTCTTGTATGCACAGAGTCAAGTTATGCAGGATCTCCTCTCCGCCGCCCTCCAATTTATCAGGATCTTGGGCACACGTGCACATGCCCAGTGTGTTTCAGGTTGACCAGATGGGGATTCAGATCTGCTGACAGCCATGGACAGGACTGGGGTCTGTTACACTGTGGACTGTGACACTTAGACCAGGCTTCATTATATGAAAATATTAAATAAAAATGAACAGAATGAGAATAAAAACAAGAACATATAAAACAAAGAAGAGAGACAACTCATTGAATAAGCTTAAATGCAGAAGGCATTTCAGAAATTCATCAGTAAACTTGAAAGTATAGTAATTAAAACTAGAAATTTAGCACCCCCCCCCCACCAAAAAGACTGAAATAAACCCCAGAACCTCAATGACTTGTAGGACAATATCACCTATGAAAATCTTTTTCAATTTACTAAAGAATAATGTTATCTTGGTTAAATTTGTATTTCTCTGGTTACTTCATTTACCATTTTTTTTTCATATGACATTGTTTGTTTATGTTTTGTCTTTGAATTTTTAGGTAAAATACATAATTATTCATGTTATCACAGACAAACTGAGTTTTGGAACACTTTATGATAAACTGCCATGTCAGCAATCATAATGTGGGCCATTGGCCACATGAGAATAGGAATGGACCCACAGGTTTTTTTCTTACCTATTAGAGTGACTTCAACTATAGCTTAAATTCCTGAGGAAAAACTGAGATTGCTGTTACAGGTCATCACCTTATTATTTTAAAAACACTATCCTGATAAAGAAGGCTATTACAAAGATGAAAAACAGCAGTAATAAAAGTTTTTTTTTTAATTTTTTTTTTTTTGGAGAAGTTTTTGCTATAGGGCACGTGCGCTCGCCAGACAGACAGAGACAGAGAGACAGAAAGCGAGAAATCACCCCCCAGAGGGGATGGCCATGCCACTATCCCTTCTCCTCCATTCTCCTCTTGGGATCTTGGGCATGCACGCACATGTGCCTGGCGTGAGTTTAAGCCACCGGGTCCGGGACTCGAACCGCAGTCAACTACGTGGGAGTCCAGCGACAGAGCCATTACGCTATCTGCTGGTCTCATAAAAGGTTTTTTTTTGGCTATCATAAATCTTGATATTTATTCCCTTATGTTGTCAGGTGAGAAAATGTATCCAATGAGAAATCACTTGACATGAAAGAACCACACCCGAATTTGTAAAATATATTGATTCTTCAAGTGACATGAAGGTTTTCAGGGCTCAATACACATTCCATCCCCAAAATTTCATGCCTGCTTTTCTCTCCACCTGACAATGATTCTCACCAATCTTTATTTTATTTATTTGTATATGTATTTATTTGTGTATGTATTTTCTTATTATTTATTTTAGGTTATTGCCATAGAGCATGTGTGTTCACCAAACAGAGAGAGAGACAGATGGTGGGGACAGTCCCAATGACCTTAATCCTAATCGCTTCCTAGTGGTCTTGCCTTTCAAAACTATAGTCAGATTAAATTGTCTCCCTCTTAATCCCATCACAATCAAATCTTAACATATAAATTGGGAGAGATCCTTTAAAAAAGTGAACTATCTTTTTTTTTTTTTTAATCTTAATAAGGTATTTGTTTTTTTTTTTTTGAAACTTGAAAAAAAGTGCTTGATGTGTCTCAGTTTTCTTCACTTTGGTGTGGTTCTACTCTTTGTTAATGTAGAACTACTCATTGTTTCACAAACCGTAAGTAGCAACTAAAGGGATCTCACCACTGAATGTAATGGCAAGCAGAATATCAAGAAGACTGGCTATAACAGCTCAACCTTAATTAGTAAACATGATTTTCTCTCACAGTCAAGGGACCCACTCAACATAGGAATAAAAAGTTGCTTATGTTATGTCACATGGTTATGGGTTAAATTGTGTTTCTCCTGCCCCCAGTCCCTATGTCGAAGTCCTAGCTCCCTGTACCTCAGAATGTAAACTTATCTAGAAATAGGGTCATTTCAGATGTAGCTGATAGGCTAAGATGAGGTTCTAGTGGAGCAGGGTAAGCGCAAATCCAGTATGATTGGTGTGCCTATATAAAGAGAAAATTTAGACATAGACACACACGCAAGGAGAATGCCATGTAAGATAAAGCAGAGATGCAGGTGACACATCTACAAACTAAGGAATGCCAGGTTGCCAGAAAACCACCAGCATTTGGAGGAGAGGAATGGAGTAGATTTTCCCTTGTAACTCTCAGAGGGAACCAACTCTAGGGACGCCTCCAGTAATACCAGACAGCAGCTTTCTGTTGTCTAAGTCTCCCGGTGTGGGGTACTGAAATATGTTTGATGTGGCAGTTTGGTATGACAACCTCAGGAAATTAATACACAATCAACAAAACGAAACAAAATGACCATGTGAAAATATGTTTAGAAACAAGTAGATTCATGAACACAGTACATCACGATTATGTACACAGCACAAGTGGAACAAATATGCATGTTAAAGGAGATATTGACTAAAGGGCTACAGCTGCCACAAAAGAAAAAAAAAAAACCTTTTAAAAAAGATAAGTGTAGTAATTGCATCATAAAACTAGTTTAATTTACATTTGCTTGGCATGTTTCTTTAAGAGACCTTTTCAAAATATGGTGTTGAGATATAAATCACACTTACTAAGAGCAAAATGTGAAGTACTGAAATATAGTTTATCATTAATTGGATTTTACTATTTGTATCTTGCATTTTTTTTTTCTGGCTCAAACACAGCAAGATACCACATTCCAAAAGGCTTAAATTTAGCTCAAAGTATCTTTAAATTATAGCAAGAAGAGCTGTGTAATTCAAATGTTCTCTTTGTACTTTTCTGGTCTTTAAGACTAATGGAATTGGTTAGTGAATTATTATTAAAACATCCTTCAAGTTTAAGGCATTTCTCAGCAAGTTATTCAGAATGCCCACTGTTATCCTTTTACCAACTTTCATTTGTATTTTATGGGTCAGTGACTAAAATGTAGGATGCTCTGTAAGTCAGAGTGACTTCAATATAAAAGATGTTAAGGAAGCAAATTGCATGCCAAGCAAATCTTTATCTTAATTAGCTGCTAGAACATGAAGGAATTGCTTCTGTGCCTAAAAAGTAATGCAGCTGCATTCTTGGTGGAGGCTTTATTACATTACTTAATACAGATTTTTTTTTTCCTATAGTTACCCAAGATACAATATAATCTTCAGAAGAGTGAAGCATTTAAATTTCCATCAGAAGAGAACTTAGCTGCTTTGAAAAATTCCACGTTCAAGCTTAAAATTTGAGACCACAATTTTCAAATGGCAATTGTTGCAGGAAATTCATCTTTGTGGGCAGAAAAGGATGTTCCTGCATCTATTTTCTCCTGAAATTGACTGATACTACTACGTTTTTTTTTCCCTCTAAACTGAGGAGGCATATTTTTTTCTCCATAGTGAAAGAAGAGGAGTCTGAATTTCTACTGAACCTTTCCATCCATATCATTTTAACTCTGTGAGATAGTGCATTGTGAAACCATAAACTATACCATGGAGCTTTGCTAAGTGAATTCATTTGACAGAGGTGATTTGCTGCTGACCTCACTTCTCTCAGACGTGGCAGTGATTCACACTACTTTGATCATCACTGTTAAAATAAGATGGCATTCTGTATCATTTGTGCCAATCTGGCATGTTATTACATGTGGATTCTTGACTGTGCCTGAAACTTGGAAACATTGCTGATGAAAACTCACACCAGATAAAAGGCTAATGGCAGTGGTAGGGGACAACAGAAGCAAGTTATTCCGTGACTCTATGGAGTTGACTGCGAATTTATTATGCAAATAACTATGCAAGGCTGTGTGGAAGGGGCAAAGACAAATTGTTTCAGAAATCGATGTAAAGGCACAATGATAAATTGTGCAAGCTGAATCCCAATGAGAGTCTTTGTAGCATCCCATTTTAGAAGGTCATAATCTAGGACTGGAATTGGACTGAAAGATGCGTCCTGCTGTGCCGGCTACCTCGTCTTAGTTACCATTTTCAGGTGTAGTGATCACACTATATTCCATTTACTCCTAGATCCATTTTCCATTCTTATCTATGTTCTTGAGTACGGCTACACCATCAATTCCCTATCTTCTGGATTCTGGAGGCTCAGATGGGAAAATGAGGTTAGGAAAAAAAATTTATTTATACATATGAAATATATTTTAAAATCTAAAATATATATATTCTCTATATATGTGCATATGTATATATAAATAATCTAGAGAACTATATATATGTGTGTGTATATATATGTGTGTGTATATATATATATATATATATATACACACACACACACACACACACACACATATACACACATACACATACATATTTCTCAGCATCCTTCATTGAGTCATGGCTATTCCCCTCTCCAGGAGGTCAAAGTTTCTTTTATTAAGTTCTCTCCATACAGATGCACTTTTCAAGGTCTAGTCACTTTTTCTACTCTTCCCCATATGACCTGGGAATGACATTCTCTACAGTTTCTAATCCTTGATTTAAAGCTATCTTTGTTAGTTTCCCTAAAGTCTTTCCCCATACCTTTGCAAATCACCTTTTATTAAACTTTCTCAAATTACTCCACATGAGTGTGTCCTGCCAGCATCCTGACTAATATAGCAACTAAACCTGTTATTTGCACATCTGTCTATGAAGCCCATACTTTCAAGTTCGAGGACTTGTTTTAAAGAGTTTGTGATAAAGAAAATGCAAAATGTGACTGTGAATTGGAGACTTTTGGTTCATGAATGAGCACTTACTGAATGTAGAAAGAGCTAGATTGACGCTGCTCCCATTCTTCCTAATTAGCAGAGATTTGTCTTAAAGAGCATTAGGGTGACAGGATAAATTCATGATTCCATTTCTGCGAGTGCTTCCTGGTTAATGTAACCATAGTAGAATAAATGTGAGAAAGAGATGATTTTCCATAAAAATTTATAATAGCTTTCTGTGTCTTAACTATAGGAGATGAGAAGTATGTGTGACTGATGGGGGAGGGAGAGGTTAGGCAAAGAAGATTAAAGTTTATGAGTGCCAGTTGTTGGTATGGAAACACAAAGACATTTCTAGTAATATGTAGATATATACTGTATGTGTGTTTAACGTTTTGACCAAAATATTTTTCAGTTTCTGGTGTTATAAGAACAGATTTGACCATCTGTTTGAGTAAAAGGTGTGTGGATCACTTTTTTCTAACTCATTAGTAGAAATGTTAACTCGCTAGACATAGAGAAAAAATATAATTCATGAAGAATGTCAAAAGAAAGTTTCGAAAAACTAAAAAATTATTAAGTCATCATCAGAAAGTTAGTAAGTGGAAAATAAGATACTTGAAAGAAAAATTGTTTAAAATTCAGTGTATTTTAAGTAAGGCCACAGGTAACACATTTGCTCATTTGTTTGTTTATAGGTTTTGACCATACGGCGTGTGTGCTCAATAGACAGAGACAGCGAGAAGGAAAGTGAGAAATCATCTCCCTCTGGTGCGGGGGGCGGGGGTTGATCATGCTTCAGTCCTCTTCCATTTTCTTCTTGGGATTTTGGACATGCACACTCATGCACCGAGAGTTGATTTTCAAGCCTCCAGGTCCAGGATTTGAAAGGTGTTCGGCCATGTGGAATCCAGTACCATAACCACCACACTTCCTGCTGGCAACCAGGTTACACATTTTTAAGAAGGGTAATTCCAGGGGGACCAGCAGATGGCATAATGGTTATATCACTGGACTCTCACATAGTTGATCACAGTTCGAGTCCTGGACCCACCAGCTTAAAACTCATGCTGGGCTCATGTGCATGTGTGCCCAAAATCCTAAGAGGAGAACGGAGAAGAAGAGATTGCAGGGTGGCCAATCCTCAGGGGGTGATTTCTCGCTTTCTGTCTCTGTCTCTGTTTCTCCAGTGAGTGAACAACGTGCCCTATAGCAAAAAAAAAAAAAAAAAAAAAAAAAAAAAAAAGAAAGCAAAGCAAAGCAGGGTAATTCCAGACCATTTAAAGCTGTAGTGCCCATTGTTACATAGATCAATAGGAAGGTTAATTCTGGTCTCTCCAGAATGTGAGGATGATGGTTATTGATGAGTGTGATAGTCTTTTTGCTTGTTTGTTTTTGTTTTTCTCTAGGGTATGTGAGCTCACTGGAGACACACATACACACATACACACACACACACACACACACACACACACAGAAGGAGAGAAAGAGTGAAAAATCACTCCCTGGGGGGATGGCCACACTGCAGTACCTTCTCCTCTTGTGATTTGGGGCACACATGCACATATGTCTTCAGGCCACCAGCTCTGGGACTAAAATGACAAAGCTGGCTGTGTGGGATCAGGCTATCTTAAATGATTGACCTCAAAGTGCTAGTCTTTAGATGACTGTTATCTGTGACTACAGGTTTAATCACTAATCTTTCAGTCTGTTGGCAACCTTTACACCTTCTGAAAACTCCCATATATCTCAGATTTCTCACATTAAAAAAACAGAATTTTGCGGCTAGCAGGGAGTGTGGTGCTTAAGGCTCTGGACTCTCACATGGCTAAATGAGGGTTGAAAATCATGCCAAGTATGTGTGCGTGCGCTTGAAATCCTAAGAGAATGAAAGAGAAGGGATTAAAGTATGGTCACACCCCCCCCCCCCCCCCCCCCCCCCCCGGAAGTGATTTCTCACTTTCCCTCTTTCTGTTTCTCTCTGGCTAGCATGCATTCCCTATGGCAAAATCCTAAACAAACAAACAAAAATTTCAGGCTTCAGTAAAAATGATACTGTGGAGCAGCAATTTTACTATCTACTGTGACCTTACCTGGAACCTCCCTAAATACATTAACAAATTATAGTAATGTAGGAGTTCAATTATATTTGTATTTTATGATATATAATAGTATTATAAAATATTTCTTTATAATCTTGCAAAAGTGTACCGTAAAATGTTCTGCCTGATTAGTTTTTAGATTTTGACATAAAAATGGTCAGAAAGAGCAAGGGCACCAACCTGGTTTTATTTGTAATTTATTTATTTGGATAGGTACCATTTTCTTCAAGAAAACAGTATCAATGCTGTCAAAAAATGTTGCTCATGCTCTTGAGCATCTGGCTTATCTTTATTTTATTGTTACTGTGATCCATGTAAGCAATGGTCCCATTACCCTACCCACACTGAAGTGACCATGTTTTTTCCCTTGCTGAGTAGATTTCTCATACCTTAATTAACACCTCATCTTTAGCCAGTGAAAAAGTCTACACTGTATTTTTGTTCATTAACCTAATTCATAGTTTTGGAGCTTATGTTTCCCAAGCTCGTTTTCTTTTTACTTCACTTATTAAATGTTTATGATTTCATTGTGTTGCATGTGTTTTTGCAAGCCACCTTAAATCATTTTTAAAAGCATCTGGTATTTAAATAAATGAGGCAGATAGATCATAGATAGGTGAATAGATGGCTAATAGATCATTTAGAAGCTACTATGTTTTGAATAGCAAACTTCAGAGAAATGTGGTGCAGTGGAAAAGTTACTAACTTTCATCACAAGACAACCGATGCTTGACTTCTGTTCCCTGCTGGCTTTGAAATTTTGGAAATTCACTCCATTTCTCTAAGTCTCAATGTTCTGATTTGTCAGTAAGGAGAGTGATTGAAAGACGTTTAAAATTCATTCCAACTTTAACAATGTATGGGGATGAAAGTACTACCACAGAAGCTTACAGAATGTTCCCATGCAGAAGCATGTCACTAAAGATCACTACCATGTAAAAATTATTCCTGTTTTTTTATTGCAATGAAGAATTTATATTCAGTGGACGACAGAGTTAACCAATGAACAATAAGAGTATCTTGTAAAACTCCAGAATAGCAATCTAAATAGTATAGCTGATGTCATGAGATTAATGGTGAAGTTGAATCCAATTTTATAGATGAAGGATAAAATACAACAGAAATAATAAGCTGAATCCAATTTATAGCTGAAGGATAAAATCCAACAGAAATAATTAGAAAAAATACTTAGAAGTAGCTATTCTAAAGACTAAATTTTAGAAAGCTTAGTTTGGTTTGACTACAATGTTTCTTTGTTAATTTAAAGTCTAGATGATCTGTCCAGTGTTGAAAGTGTGGTGCTAAAATCTTCAGCTATTTTTAGTCTATTTTCTCTACCCCCCCCCCCCCTTTTTATGGGGGGGAGAGAGGTTTTTGCTATAGGGCATGTACTCTCACTGGAGAGATAGAGACAGAGAAACATAAAATGAGAAATCACTCCCTGGGGGATGGCACACTGCAATACATTCTCCTCTCAGAATTTGGGCATGCACACACATGTTCCTGGTGTGAGTTTCAAGCTTCCAGGTCTGGGACTTGAACCACAGCTGACCATGTTGGAGTCCAGTGCCGTAACCATTATGTCACCTGCTAATCACCGGCTTTTCCTTTAAATTTAGTGGTATTTGCTTTTTATATTCATGAGATCTACTACTGGGTGCATATATACTTACAATTTTTATATTCTCTTGCTAAATTGATTCTTTTTTAAATTTTATTTTTTTGATAATTATTTTATTTAACTTTATTTATTTATTTATTTATTTATTTATTTATAATTTGAACAGTAATTGACAGAGTGTGTGAGAGAGAGAGAGAAAGCAAGAAAGCAAGCTGCCAGGTCTGGGACTTGAACCATGGTTGGCCATGTGGGAGTCCAGTATCCTTAATCACCACACCACCTGTTGGTCTGCTAAGTTGATTCTTTATCATTATAGAATGACCTTGTCTCTTTTTAAAGTTTTTGACTTAAAGACTGTTTTATGATATCAGTTCAGTTATTCTTGCTCATTTTGTTTTCTATTATATGGAGTATTTTTTTCCATCCTTTCTCTTTGTCTAGATCTATCTTTATAGATTGTGTGGATTTCTTATAGGTAGTATATAGTGGGGGTCTTTTTTTTTAACTATTTGGCCAGTCTGTATCTTTTGATAGGTTAATTTAATTAATTTTGCATTCAGGGTTATGATTGATAGATATGGGCTTACTAATGTCATTTTGCTGATTGTTTTCTTGTGCTTCCTTTCTTCTTAAAAAAAATATGTATTTATTTATTCTGAGAAAGAGAAAGGCATCTCTAAACAGAGTCTTCATGCTGTGATTCACCCCCTGCCTCACTCAGCAAGGATCATGAGCATGCCTGCTAATGTCTGATGTGTACAGAAAAATCAGGATACAAACCCAGGGCTGTCCTACTGACTTCAGCTTTATAGAGCATTGCATTATCACAATGACCCTACAGCTGGTCCACTTTCTTCCATTGTTTATCTTTGAAGTTTGGTGATTTTCCTATAGTGATATGGTTTAATTTCTTTCTTATTTGTAAGACTGCTCTAAGAGGAAATTTTATGCTTTTTCATGCTTTCATCTGATATTAATCTTCCTTTCACTTCCAGATGTAGGACTGCCTTATGTATTTCTTTCATGAAAAACCAGTCTAAGAGCAATAAATTCTCTCAATTTTTGCTTGTCTGGAAAATATTTTATTTCTCTCTCAATTTTAAAGGATAGCTTTGCCAGGATAGTATTCTTGGCTGGACATTTTTTCCTTTCAGCATCTTGAGTATATTATCATATTCTCTCTGGCCTATAAGATTTCTGGTAGGAAATCTGCTGTTAATCTGAAAGAGATTCCTTTATTTGTGACTTATCTCTTTTCTCTAGCTATTATTAGGCTTCTGCTTTTCTTTTACTTTCTACAGTTTGATTGCAATATGCCTTGAAAATATCTTTTTGGGATGAATGCATTTGATAACACTTGCATTTCTTGAATCTGGAAGCCCATGTCTGTTCCAAGATTGGGGAAGTTTTCAGCTATTTCATAAAGTAAATTTTCTATGCCTTTAATGCATCTGTTCTTCTGGAATTCACATAATACAAATATTTGTTTATTAAATGATGTCTTATTAGTCCCATAGCTTTATTCATTCTCTCTCTTTTTTGGGGGGGAGGGGCAGATTTTTGCTGTAGAGTATATGCAGAGAGACAGAAGGTGAGAAATACCCCTAAGAGAGGATGGCCACACAATGGTCTCTTCTTCTGCATTCTGGGAATGTGCATTTTGAGAATGCACAAACACACACCTTGCATGAGTTTTGCTCCTTTTCTTTTTTTGGAGAGGTTTTTGCTATAGGGCGCATGCACTCGCCAGACAGACAGAGAGAGACATAGAGACAGAAAGCAAGAAATCACCCCCCAGGGGGGATGGTCATGCCACAATCCCTTCTCCTCCATTCTCCTCTTGGGATCATGGGCACACACACACGTGTGCCCAGCGTGAGTTTTAAGCCACCGGGTCCGGGACGCGAACCGCGGTCGACCACGTGGGAGTCCAGTGACATAGCCATTACACTAACTGCTGGTTCCCCACCTTGCATGAGTTTTAAGCCACAGGGACTGGGACTTGAACTGTGGTCAACTATGTCCAGTGACATAACTATTACACCATCTGATGGTATCTTATTCTTTTATTTATTTATTTATTTTGTTTGAATGGGTTACTTCTAAAGCTTTGTCTCGAAGTTCAGAAATTAGTTGTTCTGGGGTTCAAGCAAAGGGCCTTGCTGGATACCAGGCTGCCTGTAATTGCAGGGCCTAACACCCGGGACATGTGGCCCACACTTCCCCCACTAGCCTATGGACTTCAGGTTTGTGTCCTGGGACTTTAAGACAAACTTGTGCCCCTCTTCCTCCCATCTGGATTCTGGGTCAAGAGAAAGGCCACACCAGAAGGCCTACTGCTTGCAACTGCAGGGCCAAATGGCCGGGACTCTTGGCTCATCCCCTCCCACACACACCTTTGAACTCTCAGGACTTCAGGATTTTGGATAGCACACAGCTTGTGTTGCATGCCTCAAGATCTTTTCTTTGCTTCTGAGTTGAAACTCAGAAGCTCGGTTTCAGGGGCACCTGTTCTTTAGAAACCGGGAGGACTTTGGGTGACCCAGAACCAGTGACAGGGTGCTGGTGAGCAACAGGGTGGCAGAGCAGAAGAGAGATCTCTAATTTTCTATTCCTGCACACCTTTGAACGCTCAGAGATACCTTGAATAATTTAGGAAGGAACATGTATATCACCAGATGACTAAGAAGAATACTCACAGAGGCACAAGAAATATGACCAACCAGCAAAATGTCTTTCCCTGCAAGGGAAAACATCATTTCCTCATCACCCACAGACAACACAATGGAAGTTGTAGAAATGTCAGATAAACAATTGAGAATATTTGTAATGACCAAACTAAATGAGATGCAAGAGAAAAGAGACAACAAGCTCCATGAGATGAGGAAGTCCTTTCATGATTTGAAAGAAGAAATAGATAATATAAAAAATAATCAAATGGAATTGTTAGAGATGAGGAATGTGATACAGGAAATTAAAACCTCCCTCAAAAGTATTAACAGTAGATTAGATTATGCAGAAGATCTTGAACGTTGAATACAAAACCTCTGACCCAGAAAAAAAATCAAAAACACTGAGAAAACAACCAAGAAAAATGAGGACCATATATGGGAAATACTAGATACTATCAAGTGCCACAATATCCAGATAATCAGTATCCCAGAAGAGGAAGAAAACAATAAGGGCATTGGTAATTAATTCCATGAAATCCCAGGAGAAAACTAGACAAATCTAGAGAGGCATTCCAATATCAAGACCCAAGAAATGCATAGGAACCCAAAAAGAATCAACCGAAGAAGTTAATCTCCAAGGAATATTATAGACAGATTGGTCAAAACCACAGACAAAGACAAGACACTAAGACTTGGCAAGAGGGAAATGTCAATTCACTTAAAAATCTTATCCCATCGAGCTAATATCTGACCTCTCATCAGAAACAATGCAGGCAAGGAAAGAATGAGGAAATATAGTCAAAGTGTTAAATGAAAAACCAAGAATATACCTGACAAGATTATCCTTCATATTGGAAAAAAAGATGAAAAACATTTTCAGATTAACAAACCCTGAAATAATTTACCAACTCCATACCAGGTAATCAAGGAGTTCTGAAGGGAGTGCTATATCAGGAAAACTAAGAAGCTGAACAGTTATAAGAGAACAAAAACAACCAAGAAAATGGCTCACTTAATGATAGGAACAGGTCCAGAAATATGTATAATAACATTAAATGTTAATGGATTAAGATCTCCAATTAAGAGACACAGACTGGCTGAATGGATTAAAAAAATGAAAACTGAAACTTTCTATCTGTTGCCTGTAAGATATGTATCTTATGGATAAAACATTCATAGATTAAAAGTGAAGGGCTGGAAAAAGATATTCCATACAAATGAAAATCCAAAAAGGTCTGGAGTTATGATACTGATTTAAAACAAAATAGGCTTCAAGACAAGACAGTAAGAAGAGGCAAAGAAGGATATTATATAATAGTAAATGGGCTAATTCAGTAAGAAGACATAATGCTTATCAATATCTATGCACCCAACGCAGGAGCACCTAAATACGTGAAGGAAAGACTGCTGGAGCTAAAAGGAGAGATAGGGCAAACACTATAATTGTTGAAGATCTCAGCACCCAATTATCTCCTTTAAACAGATCTTCTAGACAAAAAAATAAGCAGAGAGCTGCAGGACCTAGGTGATACTATAAATTGAATGGGCTTGACAGACATTGATAAAACTTTCTACCCTAAGATCACAAAATATTTTTTTTCTCACCCTGGCATGGAACCTTTTCAAAGATTGACCATATTGATAGGACACAAATCAAGCCTTTACAGATTAAGAGGCATAGAAACTATATCCAGCATCTTCACTGATCATGATGGGATTAAACTCGATATTAATTTCAAGAAACACCCTTGAAAATATACAAACACATGCAAAGTAAACAATTTATTCTGATGACTTCTTAACTAGAAAAAAATTAAGTCTGAAATAAAAAAAAAATTTATGGAAACAAATGATAATGAGTACACGAGTTTCCATAATCTATTGGACACCACAAAAGCAGTCATAAGAAGGAAATTCATAAAAAATTAGTATGGGGAACCAGCAGTTAGCGTAATGGCTATGTCGCTGGACTCCCACGTAGTCAACCACGGTTCGCGTCTCGGACCCGGTGGCTTACAACTCACGCCGGGCGTGTGTGCGTGCCCAAGATCCCGAGAGGAGAATGGAGGAGAAGGGATTGCGGCGTGACCATCCCCCCTGGGGGGTGATTTCTCGCTTTCTGTCTCTATGTCTCTCTCTGTCTGTCTGGCGAGCGCACATGCCCTATAGCGAAAAACCTCTCGAAAAAAAAAAAAAAAAATTAGTATGCATAAGAAAAAGATGGAAAGGTGGCAAATAGACAACCTAACATCATGCCTAAGGGAACTGGAAAAACAATAACAAAAAAAAAAAATGCCAGGCAAAAAGAAATTATAAAGATTCGAGCAGAAATAAATTAAATAGAAAATAAACTATACAGAAAATAAATGAAAGCAAAAGCTCATTCTTTGAAAGGATTAACAAATAGACATACCATTAACTAGACTGATTAAAAAAGAAGGAAAAAAAAACCAAATAAATCAAATATGTAATGAAACAGGCAACATTACAACAGACACAATAGAAATACGAAACATCATTAGGGGATAGTATGAGTGACTATATGCCAACAAACAAGAGAACGTGAAGGAGATGGATAAATGCCTGGATGCATAACATCTACCAGTATTGAATCAAGGGGACATAGAAAACCTGAATAGACCCATACAAGTCATGAGATTGAATCAGCAATAAATAACTTCCCGACAAAGAAAAGCCCAGTTCTTGATGGCTTTATTTCTGAATTATATAAATCCTTTAAGGAAGAGCCTACCTCTATCCTATTCAAATTACTTCTAATGATCCAAAAGGAAGGAAACTTTCAAATTCATTTTATGAAGCCTTCATCAGCCTCATTTCCCAAACAGAAAAAGACATGACAAAAAGGATATCTACAGCCCTTTCCCCTGGCTGGCAGCGTGGAGGCCACACGATGCCTGGAGTTATTGTAAAAGAACCAGCAGGAGTTCGTCCGAGCTGTGGCAGCCTTCCTCAAAAAGTCTGGAAAGCTGGGACCAGCACTTAGCGTAATGGCTATGTCGCTGGACTCCCATGTAGTCGACCATGGTTCGACTCCTAGACCCGGTGGATTAAACTCAAGCTGGGCGCATGTGCGTGCGTGCTCAAGATCCTGAGAGGAGAATGGAGGAGAAGGGATTGCAGCGTGACCATCCCCCCTGGGGGGTGATTTCTCACTTTCTCTCTCTCTCTCTCTCTGTCTTTCCGGTGAGCACATGCACCTTATAGCAAAAACCTCTCCAAAAAAAAAAAAAAAGAAAAAAAAAAGAAAAGAAGAAAGAAAAAAGAAAAAAGTCCAGAAAGCTGAAAGTCCCTGAATAGGTGGACGCTGTCAAGCTGGCCAAGCATAAAGGACTTGCTCCCTATGATGAGAACTGGTTCTAGACACGAGCAGCTTCCACAGCATGGCACCTGTACCTTCGGGGTGGTGCTGGGTTGGCTCCGTGACCAAGATCTACCCAGGACGGCAGAGAGATGGTGTCATGCCAAGCCACCTCAGTCGAGGCTCCAAGAGTGTGGCCCACCGGGTCCTTCAAGCCCTGGAGGAGCTAAAAATGGTGTAAAAGGACCAAGATGGGGGTTGCAAATTGACACTTCAGGGACAGAGAGATCTGTACAGAATCGCCAGACAGGTGGCTGCTGCCAACAAGAAGTATTAGGACAGATGATACTAGGTTAATAAATTGCCCCATTTGTTAATATATATATATATATATATATATCCACAGACCAATATCTCTGACGAATATAGATGCAAAAATTCTCAACATGATACTTGCAAATCATACCCAACAACATATAACATCATCACTAGTAACATCACTAGGTAGGCTTTATTCCGGGGATGCAAGGTTAGTTTTGCAAGGCCATATATATAATACACCATATTAACAGAAAGAAAGATAAAAACCATAAGATCATTTCAATTGATGCATAGGAGCATTTGATAAAATACAACATCCCTTCATGATTAAGACTCTCAGCCAAATTGGTATAGAAGAATCATTTCTCAACACATTAAAACTCAAATATGAAAAACCTATAGCTAACATTATACTGAAAGGGCAAAAGGCTTTTCTGCTAAAAATTGGTACTAGACAAGGCTGCCCACTTTCTACACTGCTTTTTCAATAATGCTGGAAGTCTTAGCCAATGCAATCAGAAAAGAGAATAATATAAAAGGTATTCAAATAGGCGATAAGAGTTGAAAATATCTTTATTTCCAGATGACATGATGGTATACTTAGAAGATCCAAAGGTTTTCATGAAAAAACTTCTCAGAATAATAAATTAATACAGTAAAGTGGCGGGATACAAAACCAATATCCAGGGAACCAGCAGTTAGCATAATGGCTATGTCGCTGGACTCCCACTTAATCGACCGCAGTTTGCGTCCCGGACCCGGTGGCTTAAAACTCACACCGGGCACGTGTGCGTGCGTGCCCAAGATCCCGAGAGGAGAAGGGATTGCGGTGTGACCATCCCCCCTGGGGGGTGATTTCTCGCTTTCTGTCTCTATGTCTCTCTCTGTCTGTCTGGCGAGCGCACGCGCCCTATGGTGAAAACCTCTCAATAAAACAAAAACAAAAACAAAAACCAACATCCAAAAATCTATAGCATTTCTATATATGAGCAATAAGCCGAACAAAGTATATCTGAAGAAAGAAATCCCTTTTACCATTGCCATGAAATGTATAAGATACCTACGGATAAACCTAACTAAGGAAGTCAAGGACCTTTACAAAGAACACTATGAAAATCTTAAAAAAGATTGAAAATTATGTAAAAAAAATGGAAGGACATCTCATGTTCTTGGATTGGAAGTAATAATATAATCAAAATGGTAATTCTACCCAAATTAATATACATCTTTACACATTTCCAATCAAAATACCAGGGATATTCTTCACAGATATAGAAAATACCATGATAGAATTTGGGTGGAATCATAAAATACCTTGTACTGCCAAAGCAATCCTGCATGAGTAGAGAAGAGTGGGTGGCCTATCACTACCTGACTCCAAAATATACTATTAAGCATTGATAATGAAAACAGCATGGTATTGGCACAATAACAGAGAAGTGGACCAATAGAATAGAATAGGGATCCCAGAAATCAACCCTAACACTTACAGCTAACTGATTTTTGACAAATGGTACCAGTCAATCCATTGGGAAAAGGAAAAATCTCTTGAGCAAATGGTGCCGGAAAAACTGGATATCCACCTGCACAAAGATGAAACTGAATCTCCATCTTGCACCATTAACAAAAATCAACTCAAAATGGATCAAAGATCTGGGAACCAGCAGTTAGCGTAATGGCTATGTCTCTGGACTCCCACGTAGTCGACCGTGGTTCGTGTCCCGGACCCAGTGGCTTAAAACTCACGCTGGGTGCGTGTGTGTGCACGTCCAAGATCCCGAAAGGAGAATGGAGGAGAAGGGATTGCGGCGTGACCATCCCCCCTGGGGGGTGATTTCTCGCTTTCTGTCTCTATGTCTCTCTCTCTCTGTCTGGCGAGCGTACACGCCCTATAGCGAAAACCTCTCCAAAAAAAAAAAAAAAAAAAAATGGATCAAAGATTTGAACCTATGACTTCAAACTATAAAACCACTGGTGGAAAACACTGGGGAAACTCTGGGAAACACTGGAGTAGGCAAAGACTATTTAAATAGACTCCAAAACCATGGGCAATAATCCCTAAAATAAACAGGTGGGATTATATCAGATTAAGAAGCTTCTGCACAGCAAAGGACATAGTAATTAGTGTGAACTGACAATCTTCAGAATGGGAGAGTGTTTCTGTAAAATATGCTCCGATAAGGGATTGATAACCAGAATACACAGGGGATTTAAGCAGTGTACCCCCCAAAAAAATGTCTAACCCAATAAAAAGGGAAATGAGCTGAACACAAATCTCTCTAAGGAAAACATATGAACAACAAAAAAGCATATGAGGAAATGCTTAACATCCCTTGTCATAAGGGAGATGCAGATTAAAATCATAATGAGATACCACCTAACCCCTGTCAGAATGGTGAAGATGAAAAACACGAAAAATGGTAAGTGTTGGTGGGGTTGTGATGATAGGGGAACTCTCCTACACTGTTGGTGGGATGTAAACTGGTTCAGCCACTTTGGAAAACAATATGGAGGTTCCTCAAGGATCTACAAATAGAACTACCATTTGATCCAGCAATTCATTCCTGGATATCACCCAAAGGACAGGAGAATGCTTAGTCTGAAAAGTGCTTGCACATCAATGTTTATTGTAGTATTATTCATGATTTCTAAGACATGGAACCAACCCAAATGTCCACAAACAGATAAATGGATGGAAAATTGCAGCACATGTACTCTATAGCATACTATTTAGCCATAAAAAACAACATGACCCTCACATTTGATAGAAAGGCGTCAAATATGGAGGATATATTGCTGAGTGAAGCAAGCCAGACTATGAAAGAAAGATATTATATGTATCCACTTAATATATACCGACTATCTGTACTCTATGGTAGAGATTAAAATATTTGAGAGCATAAAAGCAGTGAAAATAGTTATGGATGCTGAGACGGTGTGGAACGGGGGTGGAGAAGGGAAGAGAACGGAAAACGATAGCAAGAGAACACACAGAGAAGCATGACATTAGTTTTTCTGCTTTATCTAGCCTGTTGATAATATACTAGACATTATTTTTTATTTCATTTATTGAAATAATCATCAGGATTACTCGTTGGTTCTTTTTCATAGTATCTGTTGCTATTTAAATTTTCATTCATATTGTTTTCCTGATTTCATTCAATTGTATATCTGAATTCTTCTTGTTCTCAAAAGAGCATTAATTTGAATGTGGGATTTTTTTTTTTTTTTTTTTTTTTTTTTTTTTTTTTGCTTTGAAATAGTCTGTCACTACTTTGAAATAGTCTGTTACTAGACAATTAATGTTTTCTTTTTGAGGAGCCATGTTTCCTCATGTGTCTTGCGTATCTGCCTACTTGAACATCTGGTAGAACAGTCGCCTTTTCAGGTATATGGAGTGTTTTTTTGTGAGAAAGGACTCTTTCCTGTATATGTGCTCTGTAGTGTTAGCTGCGTGGTGTCCTTTTATTTTGATTCTCATTGACTTCAGCTGTACAGTGTCTGTATATTCTCTTGGCTGGAATCTGTGTTGAGTGTCCTGACTACCTTTTACACTGAGACTCTGAGTGTGTATGAATTTTGTGGTGTGATTTTATTGACAGTGTAGAGTGGCATGGGTAGGATATTGATGTTTTGATCCTGGATGGGGGGGGTATACAGTGCCCAGGGGCCCTGCTGGCCAGAGAGGCAGTGTCTCTGGGGGCCACGGCTATAGCTGTTGCCTGGTGTGGGGATACAGTGACCTTGGGCTCTGGGCAGGGTGTGTACAGGACATGGATGCCTCCTAAGTTGAGGAGCTAAGATTTTAACCAGCAGCAGCTACAATAATTGGACTGCTGTCCTCAGGACCTGTGTCAGGTACCTGCAGAGTCTGTGAGTCCTGCTGACCTGGGAGGTGGAGTCAGGGGCCTCAGTCTCTGGGGTCACCTGCATCAATTCCCCAAGCCTCAGGAGCATTCCCTCCGATATGGCATATCACTTGTTCTCTGGAGTGCAGGGTGGTGTACAGGTTTAGGTGCATGGGTCACAGCTGTTGCCGTGGCTCTGCCACTCTCCGCATGGGCAAGAAAGGGCAATAGCAGAACCTCAGGGATGTCGAGGACAAAGGTCTTCTGACCCCTAGGTCAGGATAAACTTTGACTGTGACTGTGCTCCTAAAATGGGTACCACACCATCAAAGTTTAGATCTCTCAAAATGTGCAGGGAGTGGGATAAATTCAAGCATGTGTTCCTTTTGGGCAGTAGGGAGCTCATGTGAACTCCGGGCAACTCCCTACACTGGGTTCCAAACCTGTGATGACTATGGCTCTCTATAGCCAAGTCTACAGGTGTCTGGGGGGCAATGGGGTCTGGAGTTATATTCCACTTTTCTCCAGCTCTGGGGATCTCCCCTCAGCTCTGGTTCTATCCCAGCTGTGTACTTCATCTCCCTCTCTCTGTCTCCATCCTGAATCTCCAGGCTTCAGGGGTTCCTCATTACTTTATTGTTGGATTCTGAAGTTTCCTCTTGTTCCTCTAATCAGAATGGGGCTATTTATCAGCTATGTTGATCCTTCTTGGTGGAGAGGATGAGTGCCCTTAGTCAGCAATCTTCTCTGCTTTTTCTCTTGTAAAGTACCAGTGATGTAAAAGTTATGGTAATTAGCCAGATTTGTTGGGTTTGGGTGGCTAGCAGTTCTGCTACCTTTGGATGGATGACTTCATTCCCAACATAAAAGGTAAGAAAAGAATTTTCAGCTCCCTAAAGGTTGTGTGGGAAACCACTCAAAGAAACCAGATAAATAGAAGCATTGCTCACATGGATCCTACTTCAAAATCTCATAGGTGTCCTCAACTTTGTATGTTCACCCTGCCAAAACCCAGCTGGGGGAATTATGGACTCATCACTGACTTTTGAAGCAAAGACTGCTGGTCCAGTTCTGGTTATGAGAGGAGAAAGATACATGTGTTTGTGTGAAGTATATCCACGATCTAGACTAGTGAAGTCCACATGCCCAGTAGTAACTATTAGGATGCTTCATCCTCACAAGGTCCCACAGACCTCCAGTTTAGACCCATCTTAACTGCTACCTTGAACAGGTAGCAATTTTTAGGCCTTCACTAGACTTCATCTAGAAAACACCCTCAACAATGACTGATCTCAAGAACTGTGCACATCGGCTGTTCTGCACATCTATTTGTAAGACCCAAATACCCCACAACTTGGCTGTCTTACACTGCTGTCCATTGCATCATTTTTCTGTTTTAGTGCTTCTGTTTGCTTGCAAGGACTATTCACATTGTCACAGTAGGTCAAGCAGAAGTTGATGGAATGGTGTTCCCCTAAGACACAGGATGGCTAAGGGAAGAATGCTCCAAGCAGACAAGCACTGAAGAGCAGTTCATTAGAGGGTTACCTAGGTGAGTGCACAACTACTCAGACACTAGAGCTTGTCTTGTTGACATCTCTAAGGAATTTAGATTCTCTCCATCAGTTTTCAAATAGCCACTGACAACTCTATTATTTCTACATATGAAAAGTGGCATAAATGAAAGTAGTTTAAACACCACCATGATAAGAGCATAAAAGTGTGGAGGAATCATTCAACCCTAAATTGCAAGACCTTCATATTGTAAAAGATTTGATGATATGGCTAAGCATATCCTTCCTTAGGGGAGAAAAACCCAATGAAGCTCATGCCAGAATTAAAATGATATTTCTTTACTTAGTTCTTATAAGCATATTTGACTGATAATTTAAATTAATGAGGCAGTGGAAAAACTTCACTTTGCATTGCAAATGGAGCTGAGAAACACATGATTCAGTAGGAAAACAGATTTAATAGCTGTGAACATAAACCATATCACTATAAAGGTCAGGATACTGTTTTTATTTTTTTCCCCATAGCAAATAAAATAGAACTATCAGTGAGGGCATCTTTTCGAGATATCTAGATTATGCCATAACTAAAAAAAACTTCTGCAGTAAATAACAGTATTAAAAAGTTAATCCTTGTTCTTGACCCTGATGATAAAAAGCTTTAATACTACTTATATACAACCTAATTTTCACACTTGGAGAATATTAGGCCTGTACATGTTTTTAAAATCAGTATATATTATATTAAAATAATGAAACTTAAGAAAAAACACATCCAAATTTGTTTGGCTCATTTGTAATAACCATTTTGAATATACAGAAATATTTGGAATTTAAAAGGTTGATTTGACATAAAATAAAAGTATAATCTATGTAACTCTGATAATTAGCATATTTTGTTCAGGAAAAATTCTCTTAAGTATTCCTTGCTTACAAAGAATAAGAAATAATTAGAAACATTATTTAAAGATCATCCTGGTAACTGGAAATCTGAAACAGAGCAGTTTCCCCCAATTAAGCCAAAAATTAAGCTGTTTTAAAATACTTCTTCCACAATATAAAATTACACATTTAATTAAGTTGAATAAAAAGAAATAAAAATGAACTAGGGGGTTCTTCTTGACTAATCTTAAAAATCAGACACTTGAACACAACTGGGCTTAGAAATTCAATCAGCACACGTGTTTGACTGAGTTCTGAATGAAAGACCAGCATAATGAAGAGTATATGAAACTAGTTTCAATATTTCTTCCCTTATAGTATAAGCTTGAGTGAAAGTAAAACCTAAAGAAAGGTAATATATAAGCATCTTATCTAATTTTGAAAAACTAATGGTTCCAAGACAAACATGTATGCTGTTGTAAGCGCTTACTGAAATTTTAGCAAATTATCATCCAAACATCAGTGAAAAAAAGAATGCAGCCATTAACATAAGGCAACTTATGGTTTCTCAATTCGTAGGGGTCAATATCAAAAGATGGAAGTTTAGCTATTTGAAAAGCTGGAATACACTATACTCAACTATAGCTATTTTAACTAGTACGCACCAGTTACTTTGTATGTGCTCTTACCTACAAGCACATGCGTATGTGATCCCAAACGCTAATCGCTGACACATATGTCTTCAGTAATCACCACATTTCTTGCTTTACATTCACCATTTCCTAACTTGGAATAAGCTGTACAGTTTGTCCTGGTGCTCATATTCTAAAAGCTATTATCTTTGAGTCTTTCTTCTTTCTTCTTTCTTTCTTTTCATTCTTCTTTCTTTTCTTTTTCTTTCTTTCTCTCTCTTTTTCTTCCTTTTTTCTTTCCCTCCCTTCCTTCCTTCCTTCCTTCCTTCCTTCCTTCCTTCCTTCCTTCCTTCCTTCCTTTCCTTTCTTTTTATTTTCTCTCTTTTTTTTCTTTCTTCTTTCTTTCCTCTTTCTCTCTGTTTCTTTTCTTTTCTTTTCTTTTCTTTTCTTTTCTTTTCTTTTCTTTTCTTTTCTTTTCTTTTCTTTTTCTCTCTCCCTCTCTGTCTCTCTCTTTCTTTTACTTTGCCAGAGGGTGCATGTGCTCAACAGAGAGAGAAAAAGAGAGAGAGAGGGAAAGACAGAGGGTAGCCCCCCCCCATGAAGCATGTTTTTAGCACAAGGCCTTTTCCTTCATCTCTCCCTCCTTTCAGGATTTTGGGCAGGGATGCACATGTGCCCTGCATATTTTCAAGCTACCCGGTCCAGGATTTCAACTGCGCATTTGGGGATCCATCTCTCTTAACCACAGGTTAAGGCCTGGCCTAATTCTTTGTTGATGCACTTCTTCCTTCCCTGACTAGATTATCCCTTCTTTTACCTTAGTTCTAGTATTTGTGCCTTTTTCAAGTGCCAAGTTATATTTTCAATTTTTGTCTCATTTTGGTTTCAGATATAAAGGGGATTTGGGAAGTTTTTATTTTGATCCATGGTTTTACTTTTAGCTTTACCTCTCTGTTATACCTACAAAAGAGCTCCAAAGTTCCCCGCCTCATGATTTAGAATCGGCAAACATCTTTGTATCAAATGTCAGAGTCTAATTGTTTTGCATGGCTCAGTAGTATTCCATAGAGTACACATGTCACATTTTTTTCAATCCACTATCTATTTTTTACATTTGGTTTGTTTCCATGCCCTAGCAATTGTAAATAGTGCTGCAATAAACATGGATGTGTAAGTGTATTTGATACAAAGTGGATGAATGTTGAAGACTTAATGCTAGGTGAAGAAATCCAGAGTATGACAGACTTTGTATGTCCCCACTCAATATAACTGAGAATATAGCAGAAACTGAAAGTTTGGACGGTATAGTCAGGAAGACAGTGGTAGATACTACAGATAGTAAGCATAGGGGTAACATAGGATGCGCCATAGAGGGAGGGAGGGGAACAGGGGAAAAAAAAACAATGTTTAATTGATACAAAAATGAAAAGTTATTTGCTGATAATACTGTATATGGTCGTATCTTTGTCTTGACTGATAATGTACCATATTCATGCCGGAAAAAGCAATGTTGTACCTTGTAAAAATATATAGTGATTAAATGTAAATTTAAAAAGTAAAAAAAAAATGGCAAACATAATCAGCTCTATTCTGTGTGATTATAGTTTATGCTGAATCACTTCCAGATTTTTATCTTTCTACAGTTTTTCATGTTCCTTTGAGTAAATGTAGTCTTTGATTTGTTCTCCCCTTCCCATTTCCTCCTTGCTCTGTCTTCCCAATGTCTACATTTGAAACAAGTTTCTGTTTTTGTGCCACAGTACTCAATAAGACTCAACTCAAATTCTGTCAAATGTTAGAAAACATTGCAAATAGTGTACAAAAGTGTTTTATAGCAATCTAATTTTCCAAATATGGGATACTATACTGGCAATTATTCAAAAGTCACATTAAGGAACTGGACCATGACACAGCAGCAAAAATGCAATACGCTGCAAGGCAGATCACATGGAAGGGTCGCTGGTTCTAGTCAAGAGACCTCCCTGAGTATGCCTGGTATGCATGATGTGTGTGCCTATGACCTGACTGGCTGAGACTGGGGCAGGTTGTGATATCAGGTTACTGTCGAGGTGCTATAACTCTCTCTGTGTATGTCTTTCTCAGTCCTGGAATACATAAAACTTTTTTTTCCCATAAAGTGCAAATGCTCACTAGAGAGAAACAGAGAGAGGGAAAGTGAGAAATCACTCCTTGGGGGGAGGGCCATGCTGCAATCCCTTCTCCTGCTGGGAGTCTGTACATGTGCACACACACACCCAGTGTGATTTTCAAGCCACCAGGTCCAGGACTCAACTGTGGTTGACCATGTGGGAGTTCACTGGCTTAACCACCATGCTATCCACTGGTCCTGTAAATAATTATTTTTTAAAGTCACATTAATTTTGCGTACGGCGAGAGTTTTGGTGTAGGGGCAGCAAACATGAATCCAGCTGGGTCTCTCCTAACTTTCTGACTCTAAAATACTTAAAATCTTCTATAAACATAAGCTGACCCATATATAACATTCAGGTAGCAATGTCATACTGCTCATATTTTAAGGTATCTTTGAGAATTGACTAAAATAAGACATGCAAAAGCAGTTTGTAAACCAGAAATACTACACAACTGCAAGTTATTATTCCTTATTTTATCATTTGCTTTGTCTCTTTAAATGGTAAGCACAAACACCGCAGATTCTTCTGTGAGCTAATCACCTCCAGCAGATTCATAGGCAGTATTCACTAAATTTTCAGTGATAGAAGCTAGCAGATGTTAAGGAAAATCATTTGAATCGTTCTTCTCATTATGAAAATACACATTCCAGTATGTTTAGCTTTCTGCAAAATTACAGTAGCAATGGTTATGAAATAACAAAGAATGACTTTGTACATCTGTGTGTAGAAAATAAAGGCTGAGAAAGCGTATCTGAGGGTAGCCAAACAGTATTGAATGTGAGAAGGAGAAGCGATGATGTTGTCGTACTCTTCTGGCCTCATTACTCTGGAAGAACTTTCTTTTCCTTAATGCATGCATGCAACTCCCTGAATGTTAATGAAAGTGGCATGTGCCCAATGAGGGGAGAAGAGAGCTAAGATTAAAAACCAACACCAATGATGCACACTTAATGAACTGGTCTTACGGTTTCATGCACTGCTTCTTTAAAATTCTTATTTTTTTAAAGGTGTATTAACAGTCTGCTTAAGGCCTAGAGGAAGTTCAAATGGAAGAAAACATTTTGAAATATTAGAGGGTGAGCAGTGTCCACTGCAAACAAAAGCTTCTGGTCTTGGAGTTGTGTTTGAACATTTGTGATATTGATGCTATTTACAGAAATCTGGGAGTGTAACTAGGAATCATTTTTCCAAAGCATCCTCATGTATGCCAAGCATTTGGTTTATCCATATCTGATCTGCACTATTGGGATTGCTATTTCATTCTTGTGTTTGGAGAGTGGGTTGAGTGTTAGACTTGGATAAGGTTTTAGTCAATTATGAGATCATTTGTGTATCCCTCTGCTATAATTTTGAACCTTTACTATTTGGCAAATTCCCTTCATTATGACATCATCCAGCATTTGTACAGTAAGGCCAAGGGCTCTCCTATATTTCACAATACTTCAATAATTTACCAGTTTGAAAGCTTATGATGAACCGTCATTGGCTCTCTTCTTGATTATCCAGCATATCACTGGGAGATCTTTTCTTATATCCTACCCGGACATGGCTTTACACTAAAATTATTTTAAATGAAATGAAACCAGGAAAGGGAATGATGGATTGGGAAGTCAAATGTCACTGCTTTATGTTATCTACTCTAGTAAGCAAGTTATTATCGCTGTTCCTTCAATGACAATGGTTACTTGAGAGATAAATAACATCATACTTATAACAAAAATGAATTAAAAATTATAAATGCCAGTTTCTAAGACATGATGATTATTTAAAACACCCTTTCTTAAAGTATGATCATGTACTATTGATATGGAATTTTCTGGGTATTTTTTAGCTGTAGTTTCCTGGTCACCAATTTTTGAATTCCATTAAGTTGACCAAAGGGAGTTCTAAAATCTTCTTAAATAACTCTCAGTGAAGCATAAAACTGGTAGTAGCCTCAGAAGACATAAATATGCATGAAGTATATAAACTTCATTGGGTACCAAATCTTGTTAATTTATTAATTTGTAATTTATGTGTATATTAGAAAGGCCACTGATCATGATGGAGTATAGACTCATGCTTTGGCCTTATGGGTTGCAATACATATAGCGCATATTAAATCTTTAATACTTACATAAGCAGTTTTTTCCATTGAAATGTTGCCAGGAAATAAATGATTTTGTTTTAATTTCAAAACTATTAGTCCTCCATGTGGAGTAAGTTCCATAATAATAACTTACTATTTGCTCCTGAACACACTTTTTATATTACTTCTGTTAAAATAACATTAATTATTTTTCTAGCATGACATTCTTCCAATCCCATGCTGTTTTTTTCATTTAGATTCTTGCTGTTTTACTCTTGCCAGAAAAGGTAGCCCTTTCATTTTTTGCTTGGTTTTAAATTCTCTAATGCTTTCATCACCTTTATCAGTTGGTCATAAAGTCTTTGGCTTAGGAAGTGGTTTAAGCAGCTCTAATTTTATTTTACTTTCAGAAATTTATTCCAAGGTATTGATTGGCCTTTCATTGTAATAAGATGCATTAAAGTGTAACTAATGTGGATTTCTGTAATTCTACAGTAAATAGCAGGAAATTGAAAAAAAATTTAGTTTGTAATACTTTAAATTGTAGTGGTCTCTTGCTTTAATTTATTTTCTATATTCATAATAAGGACATGGAGGGGAAGAAAGAGAGCTTGGGAAGAGAAAATATAAATAATATATATATACATATATATATACATATATATATTTTTTTTAATTTACGTTTAATTATTGTATGTCTTTATAGCATATGATATGAGTTCTCAAAGTATAGTTGCATTGCATGTCAGGCAAGTCAAAGATACTATTGTACTCAGTAACTTCCCATTCCTGTGTCTGTTAAATGTTTTTTTTTTTTTCTTTTTTTTTTTTTCTGCGCAGTCCCTCCCTCCCAGCCCCAATTCTTCACCCCTCCTATACAGTCTCTGGTAGCTGCACTTGCTGCCTCTGCTATTACAGCTTCAAATCTTTCCATTTCTGCCATAAAGTGCAGACCTTTAGTACATACTGAGTGAAAAAAGATAAGTTTTTTTAAAATTATTTTAAACAGATATTCACTTTTGCCTGCAAGCTTTTGTGATTCAACCTTTATGGTGTTTAGTCAACTTGATTAGCTGTCTAAGGGCTGATGGAAATGAAGCTCTTCCTCCCTCTAATGCAGTCAGTAGACAATTACCTAGTCCATTCAGGCCTAATCGCAAATTCCCCATCATTTTATTTCTAATTATCTACCTTGAACTGATGAGGTGAGCAATTTGACTTTACCTAAACTTGGTATTGTGCTTTTACTGGAAAGAAATGGGACACATATCCCTGATATGAAACTTTTACAATAGACAGAGAAATTTTAATTTAAAAAATATCTTCCTTACCAGAGCTTGTGCCATGCTAATTTTCAGGAGTTATTAACACAATGATATGAGAATATCAACATAAAATTGCTATGGTAGATGGTCATTTGATTTTTTATTCAGATCATATCTTCCATTTCAATTTGAAAATATTTCAACCATTAAGAATCTAGTTTATGAGGTACTTTTCTGTGACTGTTACAAGCAGAAATCTATAATAATATAACCAAGGATTTGGAATTGCTTTATGCTAATATTTTAACCTGTGGAAATGTACTTTATCTTACTCTCCTTTTGAAATATATAGTGTCATAGAGATGTGTAATTTTCATCTATTCTTAGCAAAAAAAGAAAAAAATGTGATTATCTTTACAGAGGGAAACTCTTTTTTGTTTGTTTTTGTTTTAGAGAGAGATATTTTTAATATAGGGTGCATATGCACGCTGGAGAGACAGAGAGAGACAGAAAGTGAGAAATTGCCTCCTGGGGCGGGAGGATGGCCATGATACAATCCCTTCTCCTCCATTCTTTTGGGATCTTGGGCATGCACAAACATGCACCTGGTGTGAGTTTTAAGCAGCCAGGTCTGGAACTCGAACCATGGTCAGAAATGTGGGAGTCCAGCGATGTAACAATTGTTCCATCTACTGGTCACCAGGGAAACTCTTAATAAATTATCAAACGCCAGTATTATAACCACTCCTACCCCTCTTCCAGAAGTTAATCTTCATTTTATAAGTTGTTTGCTTCACAGTACATTGTTCTTATAGATCAGCACCTGCATATTTATACTCATTTAATCTATATTTACATGAAGCTATTACTATATAGCTTCTTGAATCTTGAATTGAGATAAACTCAATTAGCTATGTTAAAAATGTTTTATAGCAGAAGTGTTCCAGAAACTCTTTGTCATGGAGACTAGAGAAATCATTGAGTTCCTAAACACAATCCCTGCATTTTAACTAATAGTTATCAGTTTTAAACCAGAAAGTAATAATAATAGATGCTAAAAACATTATATAAAAGACTAAAGTAGAATCCCTGTTCTGTAAATCAATTCAAAGCTCACATAACACATTCCATTTGTTACAGTTATCTAAAAAAGGATTAGTGTTGCCTGATGCAATTGCAGAAAGCTTCCTGTAGGAGGTAAGAGGTTTCTGAATATTGATAATTAAAGGAAAAAGAGAAAGATAGTAAAGACTATCAATTCCCTGAAGGTACAAAATATGTCCATTCATTGTTGCATGTTTATCACTCAGTTTGGCTGGATTCTTTATTCTTTTTTTTTTGAGAGAGATTTTTGTTATAGGGCACTTACACTTGCCAGCGAGACAGAAAGCAAGAAGTCACCTCCTAGGAAGAATGGAATGGTCGTGCCACAATCCCTTCCCTATTCTCCTCGTGAGATTTTGGGCACACATGTACATGTGCCCAGTGTGAGTTTTAAGTCTGGTTCCAAGACTCGAACCACAGTTGACTTTGTGGGAGTCCAGCAACATAACCATTACACCTATTTATTTGCTTTTGTTAAAAAAATATTTATTTATTTATTTTTGGAGAAGTTTTTGCATAGGGCATGTGCTAGCCAGAAAGAGAGAGACAGAGAGACTGAAAGCAAGAAATCACCCCCCGGGGGGACGGCCATGCTGCAATCCTTTCTCCTCCATTAAACTCTTGGGATCTTGGGCACGCACGTACATGTGCCCGGCATGTTTAAGTCACCGGGTCTAGGACTTGAACCGCTGTCCACTACATGAGAGTCCAGTGACATAGCCATTACACCAACTGCTGGTCCCTCATTTGCTTTTTTAAAGACAGGGTCTTGCCACATCATGATTCTCCTGCCTCAGACTCCCAGGGCAATGAGAATACATGTGTAGGTCACCATGCCTGAGCTTTATGTTGTACTGGAAACTGACCCCAGACCTCCCCTGTTGCAGAAAACGGACCATTGAGAAACCAAGAGCAAATCAGAGAGTAGGAGAACTCAGGTTTATTTTGCCAGCAGACCCAGAGGAGTTTATACTCCAAAGTCTGGGCTTTGACTTGTGGAAGTCACAAGAATTACATAGTCAAGGTTCACAGGGCCTCCAAACAAAACAAAGAAACAAACAAAAACAAAAAAAATCTAGAAAAGCTGCAAAACAGCTGCATTGCCTTTCCCAGTTCCTATAGAGACCAGCAATCTGTTGAAGCAGGCAACTTACAAAAGTGGAGCAGGTGTCAGTACTTTCTGTTTGTAGACAGCTTTTAGAAGTAGAGCGAAATAGCAAACAGAATCCGTATCAGTCCTAGCCTGTGGCCCATTGTTTTAACAGTACTTTACTGTGGCTGGGGCTGGATTACTTTGAAAGTTTTAGGGATAGCAAGGGAAGAAAAATTATTAAGTGTTCCGGTAATGGCAAAAGTTGATTTGAATTTAGTGGAGGATTTATTCTGGAACAATTAATTGGAGGCAGGGGAAGGGGCATGGCATAGGCCATATTATAAAAGCTGAAACAGCAGTAAGGAATAATTATAAGGGACTAGATACAGAAGTGATTGCTGGGTGTCTTTTCAGTAAAGCGATGGGTTTGTTCTGGTTGTATTGGATAAGCACCTTCAATTATTTTTCCGTTAACTGAGCGATGCTGTCACTGAGTTAAAGTAGAAGTTAGTTTGCTGGAAATTGATGACTATAGAAATAAATATTGATTGAGAAATATTACTTTCTTTACTGTAGAAAGGATGAGCCCTGGAGCAGCCAGTGATATGGTGATTAAGGATTCTACATGGATAACCATGTGTTCAAGTACTAGATGCTGTGGCTTAAAAAACATGCTGGGAGCATGTGCATGTATACCCAAAACCCCAAAAGGAGAGAGGAATGAAGGAGAAGGGATTGTGGCATGACCATCCCCCAAAGGGGGATGCTTTCTCATTTTCTGTCTCTCTGTCTCTCCCTAGTGAGTGCACACACTTTCTGGGGGTGGGGGGGGAGCCCAGACATTACATTTTATTGTCTTATAGGATATTAACTTGTTTAGTATCTACTAGCAACTTCAGTTCAACATTCCTAATTTTACATACACAATACACACACATTTGTGTATATATATATATATATATATATATATACACATACATATACGCATTAAGTTTTCTCCTTAACAGCTGCTTTTTTTTTTTGGTAGGGATTTTTGCTATAGGGCATGTGCGCTCGCCAGAAAGACAGAGAGAGACAGAGAGACAGAAAGCGAGAAATCACTTCCCGGGGGATGGCTACGCTGCAATCCCTTCTCCATTCTCCTCTCGGGATCTTGGGTACGCACGCACATGCACCCGGCGTAAGTTTAAGCCACCAGGTCTGGAGCTTGAACTGCAGTTGACTACATGGGAGTTCAGTGACATAGCCATTAACGCCAACTGCTGGTCCCAACAGCTGCTTTTTTAAGTATATTTATTTGTTTGTTATTCTTGACAGGTTCATGTGGTGACTGCCCTCTCCTCCTAGCCTTCCTCTATTTAAACTAAGTCACTCTAATATAAATCACTCTAATGTTGTACGCACATTCTAGGGGCTAGTATTCTAATAAGTCAATGGAACTAAAGTGACAACTTTATATTTTACTGGTCTGTATCTAAAAGACTAACTTGCATGAATGACAGGGTAGCTTCTCTATATCCTGCCCAAGTGCAGCTGCTTCAGCAAACAGAAATAATGCATCCTGTGTCAGGCACTATTCTAAGTATTTTATACACATCAGGGTATTTAGTCACATCATGTTAGAATAGACTGAAAGATTATAGGATAGTATAATCTGTCTTCATCAACCCCTTTACCTACCATCTGCTGCTTACTCACTTATAGACAAGAATGCCAGCCAAAGCCTTGGTTATTGGACTAAATACAACCTCTGCTTTAACCGTGCTGAAAAGACTTCAGCTCTTTCCCACTATCTATACTCTCTCCCCTTTCTTCCTATTTCTTTTTTTTTTTTTTTTTTTTTTTTTCCTAGCTCATGGCTACATGCTAGGTTTTAAGCAGTGGGCTCCTCCCTTTATTATCTAGTATAAACATTGCTGCACATTTGGGAAGGAATTCATAGGCTGCTGTATAGATGTAGAAAACAAAGCTCAGAACTAACACGAAAGTCTATGCCATGATTAACTTCTACAAGTGATACTACTATGCTCTTGATTCATTTTCCTAAAATGTATGATGTTGAGTCTTACTGGGCTGATGAGAGTGGTGTTAGATGAATTTACATATTCTCTAAATTTATTCAAATTGGAAAAATAAACTGAAGTTAATAGTAAAGCTCTAGTTAATAGCAAAAAAAAAAAATGCTCTTGAAAAGCTTGCCAGTGTTCATTATCTTATTTATGCTTCATAACCAATCTGTATAGAATACAAAGCAAAATTCGCTGATAATCTAAGCACATGTGTGAGAAAATACAAATGCTAAGCTACATTTTACTCTTTCCTTATTTCTTAGGTAACTATGGTTGGAATAGTGATTTACAACAGCAGAATTTAGAGTTCTGTCCTACAAATTTTTGTTGCACCAAGTTATTAATAGTTAAACAAGCTTCTTTACTGCTTGATATATTACTTAAGGTGCAGGCTAAGTTGCAAAAATATGGTGTGTTAAACAAGATATACATTTATTTCTCTCACATATCTGGTCCAGATCAGGGCAGAAGACTTAGGGCAGGTAGAAGGCTTTAGTTTCACTTCTGAATCTGTTAGTTTCTTAATTGGTAAATCTTCCTAACTTCAGAAAGGGGGAAATGAAGTGAGAGTAAGCAACTTCCTTCCAATATGATCTGGAGATACACACATTACTTCCCCTTACATCCATGGTCACATGACCACAATCCCATGCAAGACAGGCTGCAAATTGTTGTTGCTAGATGGGGTAGTGGAAGTTTAAAAGACCAGTTGGTGGGACCAGCAGTTGGCATAATGACTGTGTCACTGGACTCCCATGTAGTTGACTGCAGTTTGAGTCCCGGACCCAGTGGCTTAAACTCACGCCAGGTGCATGTGCGTGTGTGCCCAAGATCTCGAGAGGAGAATAAAGGAGAAGGGATTGTGGTGTGATCATCCTCCCTGGGGGGGGGGGGGGTGGTGATTTCTTGCTTTCTGTCTCTCTGTTTGTCTCTCTCTTTCTGGTGAGTGCATGCACTCTATAGCAAAACAAACAAACAAACAACAAAAAAACAAACTCTCAAAAAACAAACTCAGTTGGTGATGGGGGTTCTGTAGTTACAATGAACAAGGGGAAAATGGATATTAAAAGACAATTTGTTAGTCAGCGGTTGGTATGATGGTTAAAGTGCTGAATTCTACAGGGCTGACTGCATGGTTCAAATCCTGGACCTGGTAGCTTGATAGTCATGCTGGGTACATATGCAAAGGTGCCCAAAATCTGAAGGGAGAATGGAGGAGAAGGGATTGCAGCGTGGCCATTCCACTGAGGGGTGATTTATCACTTCTTCTCTCTCTCACTAGAGAGTGTACATGCCCTACAAAATTTAAAAAACTTTGGGCCGGCAGGTGGTGTGGTGGTTAAAGATGCTGGATTCCCTCATAGTTGACCGTGGTTCAAATCCTAGACCTGGTGGCTTGCTTTCTCACATTCTCTCTCTCTCTCTCTCTCTCTCCTCTCTCTCTCGTCAAATTAAAAAGTAATAATAACAAATGGAATTAAATAAACAAATCTTTTAAAAAAAGATAATTAGTAATCTTTGCCCCAGTGTCTCAGGCTTTAATACTCTAATGCACGTGGTGAATATCTTGGCATGATGGGTGCAACTACAGTAGAGATAAAATGGGAATTGACCTACAGATTTCTCAAACTGATTTCATTTGCATCTTTGTGGCAATTCAGTAAAGTGAGCCAATAAATCGTCCTTAGACATTGACCACACCTGAGGAGTGGATTCAGCATGACTAGGTGTTGAACTGTCTAACTGCAAATACCCACGCAAGATAGAAGAACTTTGTAAGATTGTAAAAGGGAAAAAAAAAGATTTCCCTAAGTTGAAAAGGATTATTTTTTCCTCAGTCTTCTAGGTCAAATCTAAACCTCTTCTAAGATGGGTTTAATACTGTGAAGTAATATAAAGCCAAGGGAAGATGAGTTTATTTCAGTTCTATTAAACCCATGCAAGTGGGTAGTTAAAATTGAATCCTCAAAAAACAAACTCATAGAAATGTACAAAATTAATAAAGTAAGAATGAATGGTGTTAGCTCCCTATTTCCTCTTAATTCAAATGCCCAATCTTACTGGCAGGACAATCTCATGGTTTGCAGGTTTTCCATTACAGAGAACATAGTTGGTAAAAAAATGATGATAATAGCTCATTTAAAATTGTGGAAAAACTGGATTGGTCTTATGCCAAATATCTCATTCCAAAGAATAGAATCAGGTCACAGGGCATTATATTGATAGAATAATGTGGGTCGCAAATCAATCAGTTAGGGATGCATGCTATAACTATTAAATATATCTCAGACCCCTTTTTAAAGCACCCTTCAAGTTCATTAATTGGAACTAGGATCTAATCTTCACTGGTCATAATGGAGCATGATTTTGTTTCTCATTGTCCATTTTATTGGTAAATAATACTCAGTGTATATGTGTGCATGCACGTGTATGTATGTGGCTTTATCTGGATGAATATAAATAAAATAATACTAGGGAGGACGGATCATGGTACAGCAATAACGCAACACTCAGTGAGGCTGACCTACATGAGTAGGTTCTGGGTCACGTCCAGAGACCTCCCTGAATGTGCCAGGCATCCACTTGCCCATCATCAAGGACTGACTAAAGATGGAGGTGGATTGCAGTGTGAAGATTCTGTTGGGAGTGCATGTCTCTTTGTCTGTCTCTCTCTTGACCATGGAAACGTAAATAAATAAGATTTAAAAAGGAGTAACACCAGGAACTGAAATATTTTTGAGTTGATCTATGACCAGTATAAGGTGTCCATTTGACTATCTTACTAAATTTGAAGAATATATTATACAATCAATTTCATGATTATTTTTCTTCCACACTGACCAAGATACAATAATTGCAAACATAGCTTAAAGAATTATTTTATATTAAGCTCCAGGAAATATCAGGACATTGCCTTATGAGCAATGACAAAAGTATTTCTACAGAACACAGAGCAGGGAGGCTCATGCCAGTGCCCTGAGGGCTGCTTTTGGAGGTGTGTCATTGTACCTGATAGGTTAGTGAGTGAGCAGTAGTAAAAAGGAAAAAGTTTAATTAGGAGTAAATGATGAAGGACTTTAAACTTAAGTGGAATAATATTAACGTTTTGGGAAGTGGACCATTATACTCAACGTATAACAATATTTGAAGCTATCAGTCTGTTTCCTTCTCTAAGTCTTCCTTATGAAGGAATCTATGTAAAACTATTTTCACTTAAGAGTTTTTTAATCTCTCTATTCCAATTGAATTACTTTAACCTAACTCTATCATACCTACAATATTCTTATCTACATTTTTTTATTGTTCTATAATAGAAATCTACATTTTCTTAGCTTAGGAGAAAATTCAGCAAACAATAAAGTCATTGAAATGTTATTTGGACTTAAAACTAGAGTGGGAAATGTCCGTATCCAAAATTAATTACTTGACAGTGTTCTACAACATAAAATAGCAGAGAAAAAATGTTTATATGTATATAAAGTATGCATATATGTAAATATATGTTTCTCTAGTTTATGATTGTATATAAGTACTGAGATATCTAAGATAGAACCCTAAGAAACAGGTAGCCAGGACATAAGGCCCAAAGATGGAGTAGCAGTAGCTAAGTTTCACAAGAAACTCCTTGCTCACAAATGGCTCAGTGCTCACAGTCTGCAGCAATGCTTCAATGATTAACTCAGGCAGCATGACCTAAAGCAATTTGGCTTTTCCCGTGGCCCTACCACATTCTCGAGTAACCACTAACCACTAGATAATGGTCCCTGGGCTGAAGTTCTCAAAGACTTGAGCAGTCTCTTGCCAGAAGTTCTCTAAATGTACACCATGACATACCTAGCACGTGACTTCCACCGGGACAAAACGTGAACAAGTTCCTCCTAGCTAGGATAAAAACCACAGACTCAACCCACTTGTCAGGATCTCTCCCTACCTGGAAACTTATTTTTTTCTCTCAATAAGCTTTGCTTTTATGCGCCTAAGACTTCCTAATACTAGACAATTAGAGGTCCGATTGTCCATGCCTGTAATTCTTCATAACTGCAAGACCTGAACTTGGCAACCCAGAAATCCTGAAACAGTGCTTTGCATGAATGAGGGAAAGATGTGAAAAAAAAAATTTAGTAGATTCTGAACTTTTGGGCAAGACTCATGTATAGAGTGGCTGCAAGTTTTCGTTTATTTGTTTAATCTCGAACAAAGTAAATCATGCTACCATAGGATCTCCTGGACACTTAAACTCCACATTGCTTACTAAGATACTTTGAATTATATTATACATTGTAAAAATGCTTTATATTTACCTTGATGGTCAGAGAACTACTCTGAGAAGCAGGAAAATAAGAAAGCTGGTTAGGAATATTGAAAGTGTCTCAAAAATTCTGGATAGTATTTCTCATTTGGTGCCTGACTTTTTCACTTAGAATGTTTTCCAGGCTCACTCATTGTAACTCAAGTGACAGATTTCATTCTTTAAAAGAAAATCATTCTTGGAACCAGCAGTTAGCGTAATGGCTATGTCGCTGGACTCCCACGTAGTCGACCGCAGTTGGCGTCCCGGACCCGGTGGCTTAAAACTCACACCGGGCGCATGTGTGTGCGTGCCCAAGATCCCGAGAGGAGAATGAAAAAGAAGGGATTGCGGCGTGGCCATCCCCCTGGGGGTAATTTCTCGCTTTCTGTCTCTCTTTCTGGAGAGCACACACACCCTATAGCGAAAAACCTCTCAACAACAACAACAAAAAAAAAAAAAAAGAAAAAGAAAAAAGAAAATCATTCTTTTAAAATTTCATTGAATGTATATGCATGTGTGTGTGTATATACGTTTTCTTTTCCATTTGTTTGTTGATGAATGCTTAGGTTGGTTCCATATCCTGGCTACGGTGAAGAGCGCTGCAGTAAACAGTGTGCCACAGGGATCTATGACACGCTGGTGGACTTCCCTTTGGATTGCTGGATTATAGAGGAGTTCTAGTTTTAGTTTCTTGAGAAACCGCCATACTATTTTTCCATAACAGCGCAAATTTGTATTCCTACTCACAGTGTAAAAGAGTTCTTTCTTCACATCTTCACCAGCATTTGTAATTTTTTGACTTTTTGATGAAAGCCATTCCAGCTGGAATAGGATGATACCTCATTGTGGCTCTGGCTCACATTTTCCTAATGATTACTATGTTGCTCATTTTAAATATGCTTGTTGGCCATTTGTATGTCTTCTTTGAAAACTGTGTGTTTACAATATTTGCCTCTTTTAAAATCAGGTTAATTGGTTGTTGTTGTTGTTGTTGAGTTCCTTCTATATTTTGGTTACTAACACCTTGTTGGATGTATGGTTGTCACTCACCTTTGACCTCATAAAAGTAGAGATTCAAAGAATGACTATAAGAGACTGGGAAAGATGAGAGAAGGGAATAGAAGACTGTTGATTACTGAAAACAAAATTATAGCTATATAAGAGGAACAATTTCTAGTGTTATAAAATGCAGTAAATACAGATTTATTTTATTATACATATAAAACAAAACCAAAAAAATTTTTTTGAATATTCCCAGCACAAAGTAATGACAAATAGTTGAGACAATGGATCTAAATTAATATAATTATCCTTATTTAATTACAAACATTGTATTTTTATGTTGAAAAATCACATTGTAGCCCACAAATATGTACAATTATTCACAGCAATAAAAAAATCTGGCTAGGAATTCATTAGCTCTAGGACATAGCTGCTTTTTTTTTTTTTTTTTTTGCCTGTTCACAACTGATGATATTTGAGAAAGTTTCAGTACCCTTAAGACCCACTATCATAAATTAAAAGTAAATGAATAATAGATACAATTATAGTTTCCTAAGAAAATCTTCATCCTAATGTATTATGCTTGTAAAAAGTTATCCTCAACCTTAAAAGAATGCTCAATCATATTGTCTTTGCTATATTTTTATTTCAGAAAAATCTGATTCTTTCTGCAGAAAGAACCAATTCCTTTTTATTTGTTCTCAAATCAATATCATATTAAATAAAAACTACCTTATTATTGCCTTTCTAATAATAAGCTACTTTTAAATTTCTTTTTTTATTTACATAGTATATATATTTTTAAGTTCAAAAAAAATTTTGAAGATTTTTGCCATAGGATGTACATGCTTGCCAGAGAGACAGAGAGAGAGATGGCTGCACTGCAAGCCTTTACCTCCAGTCTCCTCCCAGGATTTGAGATGGACATCCATATGCCTGGACTTATTTTCAAGCCACCAGGTCCAGGTCTTGAACCATGGTCAGCTACCTGGGAATCCAGTATCTCAATCACTTTGTCACCTGCTGGCTACTCCCTCAAAATTACTTTTACCATGTATAACATGGTTTGTCCAAGTATGGATACGGTGCATATTAGTCAAGCCAAAGATATTGCCATATACATTATCATCAACAGATAACTTCTCATTTTTATGTCTATTAAATGTTTTGTTTGTTTACTTGTTTTTTTATCTGATTTCTTTCCTCCTACTCTTTATTATCCATTCACTAGAACACACCCCCTCCCATACTGTCTCCAGTATCTGCCGTTGCCCTCTTTACTATCATACCTTTAAAACACTCAGTTTCTGCTATAGAGAGAAGACATTCTGTATATGTTGAGCGAGAACATGCAATGCTTGTCTTTCATAGTCTGGCTTACTTTGCTTAGCATTAAGTCTGCCTTATTTGTCCATTTTGTATCAGATTTCAGGGTATCATTCTTTTATTTATTTTATTTTATTTTTTTTTTCACATGTCTTTTACAGTATATATTTCTTTTTCCAACACAAATACTATGCCTGTCAGTCAAGACAAAGATATTACTGTATACATTATCATCAGCCAATAACTTCTCATTTTTTGTCCACTAAGCAAACTTTTCTGTTTTTCCTCTCCCTCCCTCCCTCCCTCCCTCCCTCCCTCCCTCCCTCTTTCTTTCATTATTTCTTTCTTCCTTCCTTCCTTCCTTCCTTCTTTTTTTTTTTTTAATTTGCATACAATCATTACATTTGTACGGAATGGGTACAGAATGGTCTGTAGTGGCATGTATATACAGTGTGTATTAACCAAATAGGTATAAACATATTCACCATCATCAACAGTTGACATTATGTTGTGAACATTCAAAACCCAGATGATTCTGCAAGTAAGTGTGAATTGTCTATGATTTTTTTTTGCTGAGAGATACAGTTCCTTTTTGTTTTTTCTTTTTTCTTCTAATTTTCAGTTCATAAAGTTCCCAGCAATAGGGAACGTAGGCTTCACTCAGGGCTGGACCAAGGGTGGGTCTCGTGCAGCCCCGTAAATGTATGTGAGCCTCCATGGAACCCAGTTTCAGGGACGCGGCTCTGGAAAGCTGAGACGGCTATCAGTTGATGCGGCACAGCAGTCATCCCACAGTCACCTGGAATGGCACTGTGGGGATCTGCAGCGTGAATCATCCTCGGGTGTCTGGATTCCTTAAGAATGGTGGAGTAGTTCTAGTTTTTCCCTGAGGTAATGCAGAGCTGGTAACCATCATCTTCTCACTGACCATAGGCAGAGAAATTCCTCCCACACAATACGCCTCTCAATTGGTCCAAGACAGCCAAATACTCCCTCTGCTGCCCATAGCTGTAAGTTCTTGATCCCTGTGCTCGGTCTCAGCCCGCCGACCGCAGCCGGTGGCCACGCGAGGGTGCAGACCCGGCGGCCATGCACAAGCCTGGGGGCCACATGTAGGCCCAGCAGCCATGCCCGGCCCGGCGGCCCCTCGCAGGCCCGGGACTACACGCAGGCCCGGCGGCCCCATGCGGGCCCCGAGCGCATGAATACTCGCTGGATCCAGTGCCCCCTCCCTCGCCCGCCCAGCCAGAGAAAGGAAGGACAGCGACCTTGGTCGGTCCGCGGTGCCCACCCGCTGCAGCGTTGGGCACGAGACAGACTCAGCGCCGGAGAGGCAGTGGGGGCTGGGCCGTCCGGGCCCTAGCACGCGGGGCAGAGCCGCGGCCATGGCGCGCGGGGGCAGAGCCACGGCCACGGTGCGCGGAGGCAGACCCCAGCCGCGGCACGCGGGGTAGACCCCGGCCACGGCACGCGGGGTAGACCCCGGCCACGGCACGTGGGGCTGAGCCCCGGCCTTGGCACGTGGGGCAGACTCCGGCCATGGCACACGGGGGCAGACCCCAGCCACGGCACGCGGAGGCATAGCCCCGGCTGGGCTGGCTCTCCAGCCAAGGCACGCAGAGCGGAGCCCCAGCCGCAGGGCAGAGCCCTGGCCTGGCTGGCCCTCCGGCCAAGGCACGCGGAACAGAGCCCCGGCCACAGCACGCAGGGCAGACCCCGGCCACGGCACGTGGGGCATAGCCCTGGCCACGGCACGCGGGGGTAGAGCCCCGGCCACGGCACACGGGACAGACCCCGGCCACGGCGCGCGGGGGCAGACCCCGGCCACGGCACACGGGGGCACGGCATGCGGGGGCAGAGCCCCGGCCAGGCCGGCTCTCCGGCCAAGGCACGCAGAGCAAAGCCCCAGTCGCAGGACAGAGCCCCGGCCTGGCCGGCCCTCCGGCCAAGGCACGCGGAGCAGAGCCTCGGCCACAGCACGCTGGGCAGACCCCGGCCACGGCACGCGGGGCTGAGCCCCGGCCGGGCCGGTTCTCCGGTCAGGTCGCGTGGAGTAGAACCCCAGCCGCAGCACACAGAGCAGAGCCCCGGCTGGGCTGGTTCTCCGGCCAAGGTACGCGGAGCAGATCCAGGCCATGGCACGCGGGGCAGACCCCGGCCACGGCACGTGGGGCAGAGCCCCGACCGGGCCGGCTCCTCGGCCAGGGCACGCGGCTCAGAACTCCAGCCACAGCGCACAGAGCAGAGCCCTGGCTGGGCTGGCTCTCCGGCCAAGGCACATGGAGCAGACCCCGGCCACGGCACGCAGGGCAGACCCCGGCCACGGCACACGGGTCAGACCTCGGCCACGGCACGTGGGGCAGGGCCCCAGTTGGGCCGGTCCTCCGGACAGGGCATGCGGAGCAGAGCCCCCGCGCCCCATCTCCGCGCCCCGGCTCGCGGAGCTGAGCCCTCGCGCCCGGCACCCCGCCCCTGAGCCCTAGCACGCGGAGCAGCGCTCCGCGCCCGCCCACCGGCGGCCCGCCCTCTGGCTGGCCGGGCGGCGCCGCGGCGTCGCCCCCGCGGCCTGCCGGCCCGCCCTCCGGCCGGCCGGGCAGCACACGCAGGCGTCGCCCCCGCGGCCCGCCGGCCCGCCCTAGGGTATCATTCTTTTTTTTAATGGCTGAGTAATATTCCATAGTGTATATATGCCATCATTTTTTAATTTAACTGTTTGTGGGCATTTGGGTCAATTGATTCCATGTCTTGGTTGTTCTAAATAATGATGTAATAAACATGGATGTGCAAGTGTTTTTCTAACTGAGAGTTTTTCTAACCTTTGATTAGATATCTAAGAGTGGAAACAGTGTAGTATGGAAGTTATATTTGTAGGTTTCTGAGAAACCTCCATATTGTTCTCCATAGTGCTTGTACTAATTTACCTTCCCACCAACATTATAGAAGGGCTCTTTTTTCTCCACAGTCTCACTAGCACTTATCATTCTTTAAGTTTTTAACGATTTTTTAAAATCCTTATTTTTACCAATGAGATGGTATCTCATTTTGGTTTTGATTTGCATGTCCCTTATAATAAGAAATGTTGAGCATCTTTCTATATGTTTCTTGCTGTTTATGTTTTCTTAGAGTTGTTTGATCAGCTCATTTGTTCATCTTTAATTTGACTGATGTGTGTGTGTGTGTGTTTGTGTGTGTGAAAGAGAGAGAGAGAGAGAGTAAGCTGTTTGAGTTCCCCATATATTCTGGTTATCAGTCCCTCATCAAAGGCATTTTTTGCAAATATATTCTCCCATTTAAAAGGTTATCTCTTCACTCTAATTATTGTTTCTTTTGCCATGTAGATTTTTTTAACATAATGTAATTCCATTTGTCCATCTTTGAGATTATCGCCTGTGCTTTCAAGGTCTTATTTAAAATGTCTTTGCAAACTCTGATGGCTCCAGGACTGTCCTCTGTGTTTCCCAACAGTAGTTTTATAGTCAGTGGTTTTCATTTTTCTGCAGGTGGACACAAAAGTGGAAGGATATTGCATGTTCCTAGAAGGGAAGAATTAACATAATAAGTATGTCAATTCTACTAAAGCTAACTTACAAATTTAATACAATCCCTATTAAATGGCCAGAGACATTCTTCACAGACTTAGAAAAAACATAGTAAGATTTGTCTGGAATCATAAAAGGCCCTGTATCACCAAAGCAATACTGTGCAAAAAGAATAAAGTAGAGGACATCTCATTCACTGACCTCAAAATATATTACAAAGGTGCAATAGTTAAAACAACATGGTACTGGCACAGAATGGGCTTTTCTTTATTGCGAGACTGTTTATTACTTATTCAATATTGTTGCTTGTTATTGGTATATTCAGGTTTTGTATTTCTTTCTGGTTCAGTCTTGGTAAATTATGTGTGTCTAGAAATTTGTCCATCTCATCTAGGTTTTCCTGTTTGTCAGTGTAAAATAGTTCATATAGTTTCTCATGATCTTTTGCATTTCTGTTATATCCATTGTAATATCATCTGATTCATTGCTGATTTGATTTATCTGGTTCCTCTTTCCTGTTTTTCTTAATTAATCTATTAACTTTTAATTTTGTTTATCTTCTCAAAGAATCAGATTGTGGTTTCATGTATTTTCTGTATTGTTCTTTTATTCTCTATTTCATCTATTTCTACTTGGATCTTTTTTTTTTTTTTTTTTTGGAGAGGTTTTTGCCATAGGGCGCATGTGCTTGCCAGACAGACAGAGGTAAACAGAGAGACAGAAAGCGCTTGCCAGACAGACAGAGAGAGACAGAGAGACAGAAAGCGAGAAATCACCCCCCCAGGGGGAATGGCCATGCCGCAATCCCTTGTCCTCCATTCTCCCCTCGGGATCTTGGGCAAGCACGCACACGCGCCCGGCGTGAGTTTTAAGCCACTGAGTCCGGGAATCAAACCGTGGTTGACTACATGGGAGTCCAGCGACATAGCCATTACGCTAACTGCTGGTTCCTCTACTTGGATCTTTATTATTTCTTTTCTCCTTTTTTTTTTCAGTTTCCTGATGTGTGTCATTAGGTTATATATTTGGCATCTTTCTGTTTTTGTTTGTTTGTTTGTTTTCCTTGTGGACATTAATTTCTATGAACTTCCCTCTTATGGACCTCTTTTGTTGTGCCTGGTAGGTTACAAAAATTCATTTGTATGTTATCTCTGATTTCAATGAATGCTTTGATTTCAGTCTTAATTTCTTTAGTGGCTATGAAGTCACTCAGAAGTACGTTATTTAGTTTCCATGTGTTTGCGTGTTTTCGAGGATTCTTTCTGTAGTTGACTTTAAGTTTCAGTCCATTGTGGTCAGAAAAGATGCTGGATATAGTATCTATACACTTGAATATGTGAAGGCTTGTTTTGTGCCATATCTGTCAAGTGGATTTCATTTATGGTATCCTTCAGATATTCTATCTCTTTATTTTTTGTCTAGATGATCTCTTCAGGGAGGACAGTGGGGTGCTGAGATCTCCAATGATTATTGTGTTGTACTTTACCTCTCTCTTTAGATCTAGGAGTCTCTCTTTCACTTATTTGAATGGCCAGTGATGGGTGCACAGATATTTATCAGTGTCACATTTTCTTGGTGAGCTAGCCTTTTTAGTACTATATGGTGTCCTTCTTTGTCTCTTATTACAGGTTTTGTCGTGAAGTCTATTTTGTCTGATATCAGTATTGCAACTCCAGTCTTTTTCTGGTTTTCATCTGCATGGAATAGCTTTTTCCAGCCCATTACTTTCATTCTAAGTGTGCCTTTATCAGCGAGGTGTGTTTCTTGTCAGCAGTATATCAAGAGCTCCTGTTTTGCTTTGCCTTTTCTTTTTAAATTTAACTTTACTTATTTATTTTATTTATTTTTAATTTTGACTAGAGAGGGCCAGAGTGAGGAGAGGAGAGAGACAGAGAGAGAGAGGGAGAGAGAGAAAAGGAGAGTTGGAAAGTGAGAAAGCAAGCCGCCTGGTCCAGGACTTGAACCACGGTCAGCCATGTGGGAGTCCAGAAGCCTCAACCACCATGCCACCTGCCAGTTCCCTGCTTTGTTTTGTTTAATCCATTCAGTCAGTTTGTGTCTTTTAATAGGAGAATTTAATCCATTAGCATTCAACATTATTTGCAGACTCATCCATGATATTTTGTTAGCTATTTTCTTGGTTGTGTTTGAGCTCTTATTTCTGTCTCTCTTTAGTTTGCTTGATACAGTACTCCCTTGTGGAAGAACTGGTCTAGTATTGGTCAAATCTTTCAGTTTTTGTTTATCTGAGAATAATTTTCTTTGTTCTTCTCATTTGAAGGATAAACTCAATGGATATAGAAAACTTAATTGAAATTGGTATTCTTTTAATGTTTTAAATACATCTTCCCATTCTTTCCTTGCCTACATCATTTCAGTTGAGAAGTCTGATGTTACTTTAGTAGGATAATCTTTGTAAGTAACTTGACCTTTCTCTCTTGCCATTTCTAGAATATTGTTTTTGACTTTGAATTCTACCAAACTTGCTATGATATGCTGTGGGAGGATCTTTTCATGTTGATTCTATTTTGAGTTTATTCCCTGGGCCTGAATTTTTCCATTTTTCTCTAGATTTCAAAAGTTTTCAGCTATTATTTCATGGAAGAAGTTTCATTTCTTTACCAACTTTTTCACCTTCTAGAATACTCATGACAAAGATAAGGAAGTCTTCCCAGGATTTGAAAAAAGAGATAGATACCATAAAAAGAAATCAGAACGTTCAGAGATGAAGACAGTAGTACAGGAAATCAAGACCTTCCTTGAAAGTATTAATAGCAGATTGTACCACACAGAAGACAGAATCTCTTAGATGGAAGATAAAACCTTTGACTTAGATAAAATCACCAAAAATAATGAAAAAAATAATTTTAAAAATGAGGATGCATAGAAGAAATACTAGACACTATTATACATCCAACTATCCGAATGATAGGTATTCTAGAAGGTGAAGAATAAGACAAGGGCATGGAAGATCTATTCCATGAAACACTTACAGAAAACTTCCCAAACTTAGAAAAGCATTCAGACATCCAGACCCAAAAAATACAAAGGACCCTAAATAATAATCAACATAAGAAGATTCTCTCCACAGCACATTATAGCCAGATTGGTAAAAATCACAAAGACAAGAGTTTAAAGATTGCAAGAGAGCAACATCAAGTCACTTATAAAAGTTATCCTGTTAGGCTAACATCAGACCTCTCAACTGAAACAATGAAGGCAAGAAAAGAATGGGAAGAAATATTCAAAGTACTAAAAAGGAAAACAATTCCAACCAAGAATACTATATCTAGGAAAATTATGCTACAAATGAGAAGAGCAAATAAAATCATTCTCAGATAAACAAAAACTGAAATAATTCACCAATACTAGATCAGCTCTTCAAGAAGTACTAAACGGGGTACTATACTGGGAAAACTGAAGAGATAGAAATAAAAGAGCAAAGAACAATAAATAAAATGACTAACAAATCTTCAAATATCAATAATAACATTGAATGTTAATGAATAAAGTTTTCCAATCAAAAGACATAGACTGGATGAATGGGTAAAAATATAGAAACCCTCTATTTGCTGCTTACAGGAAGTACACTTCATGGATGAAGACTTACATAGATTAAAAGTGAAGGGGTGGGAAAAGATATTCCATGCAAGTGGAAATAAAAAAAAGACTGGACTTGCAATACTGATATCAAACAACATAAACATTAAGACAAAAACAAAGAAGACACAAAGGAGGACATTATATAGTACTAAAAAGTCTAATTTGCCATAATGTAAATAGCTATGCACCAACCTGAGAGTACCCAAAAAAGTATAAGAAAGACTACTATATCTAAAGGTACCAATGTACTAACATGATAATCATTGGGGCTCTCAATACACCACTATTTCCTTTGGACAGATCATAAAAACAAAAATAAGCAAAGGGATATAAGATCTAAATGATACCATAAATAAAATGGACATTACAAACATCTGTAGAACTGCCTACCTACACAAAATATACACATTTTTTTATTCCCTCCTGGAGTTTTCTTGAGGATTGACTACATGATAGGGCACAAAACAAGCTTTTATAAATTCACAAGTATAGAAACCAAACCCATCATCTTCTCCAACTATGATGGAATTAAAGTTAAAATTAATTTGAGGAAAAAAGCCTCAAAAATACATAAACATATGGAAACTAAACACCTACTCCTGAATGACTTCACAATCACTGAAGAAATTAAGACTGAAATCAAAAGATTCATTGAAATCAGTGATAATGAGTACTCAAGTTTTCATAACCTGTGGGACTCAGCAAAAGCAGTCATAAGAGGGAAGTTCATAGCAACTAGTGCACATAAGAAAAAAAAAGGTGCCAAATAGACAACAGCACACTTCAGAGAACTGGAAAACAACAACAAGAACAACAACAACAATAAAATGCCAGGAGAAAAGAAATGATAAAGATTCAAGCAGAAATAAATAAAATAGAGAATAAATAGACTATTCAGAAAATAAATGAAACCAAAAGATGGATCTTCAAGAAGATGAACAAAATTGACTCATTATTCTAGAATAAATAAAAAGAAAAGAGAAATGAACCAAATAAATCAAATTAATAATGAAATAAGCAATATTACAATAGATATAACAGAAATAAAAAAAATTGTTAGCGAATACTATGAGCTGTTATGCCAACCAACAAGAAGGGCTGAATGAGAGAGACAAATTTCTGGACACATGTAAGCTCCCAGGACTGAATCAGGAAGACATAGAAAGCCTGAATAGACCAGAAAAAAGCCATGAAATTGAATCAGTAATAAATAACTTCCCAAAAAAGAAAAGCAAAGTTCTGATGGTTCCTCTTCTGAATTTTGCAAAACTTTTAAAGGGTTAACATCCATTCTACTCAAACTACTTTCAAAAATTCAAAAGAAAGGAGCCCTCCCAAATTCATTCTATGAAGCTTCCATCACTCACATCCCCGATACAAATGAGGACTTACCATAAAAAATAACTACAGACCAATATCTCTGATGAATACATAGATGCAAAAATTCTCAAGAAAATACTAGCAAGTCATATCTGATGACACATTATAAAGTTTACACATCATAACTAGGTAGGCTTTATTCCAGAGATGCAAGGATGGTTTAGCATATAAAAATCATAAATGTAATATTCCATACTAATAGAAAGAAGGATGAACACCATAATCATATCAATGGATGCAGAAAACCATTTGATAAAGTACAACATCCCTTCATGATCAAAACTCTCAGCAAACTCCACATAAAAGGGAAACTTCTCAACACTACAAAAGCCAGGTATGAAGAGCCCAGCTCTGGACACCCATTTCAACCAAGGGCCTTGCTGGACAGTAGTCTGTGTGCAGCTGGAGGGCTAATGGCTGGGATCCGTGGTTCCCCTCCCTCCCCAGTTCACCTTTTTTTAAAAAAATGTATTTATCTATTTATTTATTTATTTACAATCATTCAATCTCATTACAATGATGAGATTTTCCATCCAATATTCATTATATATTGGCTCAATCAAAGACATTACTATATACAATGATGATGATATCATCAACAAATAATTTTCTATTTCTTGTTTCTTATATATTTTGCTTCCCCCCGCCGGTCCCCGAATTCCCACCTCTCACCCTCTGCCAACTCCTCTCTTCTCCTACACTGCCTCTGCTATGTACAGTTGTTTTCCATGCCTTTTTTATTTCACATTTTATTGATTCACTAAAGATCTTAAATAATTTAAAGACTTTCAATAGCAAGCACAGCTGATATATACATATTTATGAATGCATGTCTGACTTTAGGCATAAACCTCATGAGTAAAGTGAACATACTCTAAAGTAGCACCTCACTGGAGCTACATAGCTTACTGCAGTCATTAAATAGGCATTAATAGGTATTTTTAATTTAAAAAGTTTTAGATTTAATAGATCTCAAAATAAAAAAAAAGTGTTAAGAGAAATTTGCTTAAAACTTAAAGCCAGGAAAAAAGGTTAGGATTCAGTTCAAATAATAAGTAGATTGACCTATCAACAGTTCAAGAGAATAAAAAAATCCTTAAATATGAAAATGAAAGCATCAAAAAAATCAGTAATGTTTTAGTCTAAAGTCAAAAAATTCTATTTCGTTAGTTCAGACACAAGGAATTAATCTCTCTTCTATTGAATTTGCGGTGTTACTGTGGTCTGATCTTTCCATTTAAACTCTGGAAGTTAACATTCAACTCTGGACTTGTTCCTATCATTAGGCTGGCTATTCTCTTGTTTTTTTTTTTGTTTGTTTGTTTGTTGTTTTGTTTTGTTTTGTTTTGTTTTTCTTGTAGTCTTATTTCTGTCAGTCCGAATTTAGTTACCCTGGTATGGCACTCCATTCAGCCTACCTGGAGAGCTGATCTGGTGTTGGTAATTCTTTCATTTTTTTTTTTTTTAATCTGAGAATGTTTTTGTCTTTTTTTTTCCATATGAAAGATAATCTTTCCAGGTATAGTATACTTGATTGAAATTGTTTTTCACTTAACACTTTGAATTCTTTCCTTGCTTGCATTGTTTCTGATGAGAAGTCCAACATAAGCCTTTTGGGATATCCTTTGAAAGGAACTTGATGTTTCTTTCTTGCCAATTTTGATATCTTGTCTCTGTCAGTGGTCTTGGTCAATCTGGCTCTGAGGTGTCTTGGGGAAGATCTTGGGTAGATTGTATGTGGGGTTCTTTGTATTTCTTGGTTCTGGATATTTGAGTGCCTCTCTAGGTTTGGAAAGTTTTCTTTCAGGATTTTATGGACTAGATAACCCATCAACTCACCTTTGAAATCTCAGGTTTGCTTCTTGGGGCTTTGAGACAAACTTGTGCCCCTCCCCACTCCATTGGGTCACCCATTCCAACAAAAGAGCTTGCTGGACAGCAGGCTGCCTGTGGGTAGAGGGCTAATACCTGGGATCCAAGACTCATCCTCTTCCCCACTCACCTTTGGACTCTCAGGTTTGTTCTTGGAGCTTTGAGACAAACTTGTGTCTGTCTACACCCCATCTGGACACCCGTTCCAGCACAGGACCCTACCAGATGGCAGGCTGCCTGTGGCTGGAGGGCTAGCAGCTAGGAACTGTTTCTCATCCCCTCTCCCACTCGCCTTTGAACTCTCAGGACTTTGGTGTTTTGTATAGCGTGTGGTACCTGCTGTGCAGTTTCTTCTTCATTACTGAGTTGAAGCTAAGCAGCACAATTTCAGGTGTCCTTGTTCTCTAAAAACAGGGAGGACTTTGAGTCACCCAAGACTAATGACAAATTAATAAATCAATACAATAAAGTGGGAGGATACAAAATCAACATGCAAAAATCTATAGCGTTGCTATATTGAACAAAAAGGGGAAAGAAGCAGATGTGAAATAGGAATCCCTTTTAGCATAGCCACAAAATGAATAAGATACCTAGGATTAAACCTAAGTAGGGAAGTCAAAGATCTTTACAAAGAAAACTGGAAATCTTTAAAAAGATATTGAAAATGACACAGAAGATTGTAAGGACAGTCCATGTCCTGGTTTGGAAGAATTAATATAACCAAAATTGCAATTCTACCCAAATTAATCTACATATTTAATGCAATTCCAATCAAAATACCAGAGACATTCTTCACAGGTCTAGAAAAGACAAACAAAGAATTTGTCTGGAATCATAAAAGACCTCGTATTGCAAAGCAATCCTGCAGAAGTAGAGTGGAGTGGGAGGCATATGAATTAGAAAATAAATGAAATTTTAAAATATACAAACTATACACTCCCTGACATAAAAAATATACTATAAATCTGTGATAATCAAAACAGCATGGTATTTGAACAAAAGCAGACATGTGGACCAATGGAGTAGAATAGACTGAAGAAATAAACCCCACGCTTACAGCCAACTGATTTTTTGACAAAGGATACCAATCTATTGGGAAGAGAAAAACCTCTTTAGCAAATGGTGCTCGAAAAAGTGGGCGTGCATCTGTGGAAAGATGAAACTGAATCCCCATCTTTTACCATTAACAAAAATTAACTCAAAATGGATCAAAGATCTGAAACTTAAGCCTCAAACTATGAAACTAATGATGAAAAACACTGGGGAAACTCTGGGAGACATTGGGGTAGGAGACACTGGGGAAGTAAATGACTTCTTAAATAAGACTCCCAAAACATGAGCAATACTCTAAAATAGACAAGTTGCACTATAACAGATTAAGAAGTTTCTGCATACCAAAAGATATAGTAAGCAGCATGAATCGACAACCCTTGGAATGGGAGAATACTTTTGTAAAATATTTCTCAAATAAGGGACTGATAACCAGAATATAAATGGGAACTCAAGTGACTTACCTGAAAAAAAAATTAACCCAATTAAAGGAGGGGAAAATGAACTGCACATAAATCTCTGTAAGAAAGACATAAGAACAGCCAAAAAGCTTATGAAGAAATGGTTAGCATCTCTCACCATAAGGGAGATGCAGAGTAAAACCACAATGAGATACCACCTAACCCCTGTCTGAATGGCAAAGAATAAAAATACAAAAAGTGGTAAATGTTGGCAGGGATGAGGTGAATGGGGAACTCTCCTACACTGTTGGTGGGAATGTAAACTGGATCAACCACTGTGGAGAACAATATGGAGGTTCCTTAAAGGTCTACAAATAGAACTACCATTTGATCCAGCAATTCCCCTCCTGGGTATCTACCCAAAGGACAGGAGAATGCTCAGTCAGAAAAGCGCTTGCACATCACTGTTTAATTACAGCATTATTCACAATCCCTAAGACATGGAACCAACCCAAATGTCTACAAACAGATAAATGTATGGAAAAAGTGTGAACATATACTCTATGGAATACTGTTCAGCCATAATAAACAACAAGACCCTGACATTTGATGGAGAGTGGTTGAATATGGAAGATTTATTGCTGAGTGAAACAAGCCAGGCTATGAAAGAAAGATATTGTATGTATCCACTTAATATATATTTACTATCTGAACTCTATGGTAGATATTGAAATATTGGAGAGCATAAAAACAGTGGAAATAGTTATGGACGCTGAAGAAAGTGTGAAATTGGGAGATGGAAAAGAGAAGAGTATAGAGAAGGATAGCACAAGAACAAATAGAGAAGCAGAACAATTGTGGGACATAGAAATTGTTTATTACCTGTTGATGAGAACAAGTATAGTATTTTTTACAGGACTGGCCTGAGAAGTATTTCATGTTAGGTAAATTCTCTTTATAAGCCAAATGATGGTATACTGATTGAATGTTTAAAAAATATAATGAGAATAAAATAAAATAATCTAAAAAATGAAAAGCTCTTTGATGATAATAATGTGGATAGTAATGTTTTTGTTTTGACTGATATGCATGGTAATCATGCAGGAAAAACAAATGTTATATGCTGTAAGGATATATGTGATTAAATGTAATATAAGATAAAATAATATACAAGTAAAAATAAAAAAATTAAAAAGAAGGGGAAATAAAAAGGAATGGTGGAATCACAGAAAGAATATTAGAACATTTCCAAGCTAGTGATCAATGTATTGTTTCTTAGCTTTATATTCACCTTTAAGTATATGCTCTGTGAAAACAGAATTTCTTTATGAGAAGATTCTAAACTCTTAATTGAAGGACATAAAAGTACAGGTGTCTTGGGAACCAGCAGTTAGCGTAATGGCTATGTCACTGGACTCCCACGTAGTCGACCGCGGTTCGCGTCCCGGACCCGGTGGCTTAAAACTCACGCCGGGCGCATGTGCGTGCGTGCCCAAGATCCCGAGAGGAGAATGGAGGAGAAGGGATTGCGGCGTGGCCATACCCCCTGGGGGGTGATTTCTCGCTTTCTGTCTCTCTGTCTCTCTCTCTCTCTGTCTGGCGAGCGCACGCGCCCTATAGAAAAACCTCTCAAAAAAAAAAAAAAAAAAAAGTACAGGTGTCTTCAAAAGTTCACAAAAACAAAAAAAGAAAGAAAGAAAGAAATTTAAGTACAAGTTTATTTGGGTGCTAATTTTTTTAAATCCATGTGTATTTTTTTCATAATATGCATGTTCCATGAACATTTTAAAGGTCCTTGTACATGGGACAGAGGAGGTGAAGGTATCAGTTTACAGTTTTGTCCTGATATCCTTCCCTAAACACTGTAACCATGAAACCCTGAACCCCAAAGTCTTTCTGCCTACATCAAAGACTCCTGCCCACACAGGTGCTAAGATTTCTTCCTGGTAGATGGTTAGGCTTCCACCAAGCTCCACTCCCTTTATCCACCAGCATCAGGTGATTCTGCTGAGCTCCCCTTCCTCTGCAGACCCTGGTGCTTGTGATACAGACGGTTCTCACCCTCTCTGCCTGCACACTGGTCCTGATTACCTGCTCCTTCCCTCCTCTCCAGAAGTTTACCCTGTACTTGCTCTCTGACCACTTCTGGTCTAACCAACAAACTTCTCTCCTACCTAGTGACTGAACCACACTTTCTCCAGCACCTGAAGCCTTTCCAGTCTGTTTTCCCTTAGGTATCATCCTCAGTCCTCTGGTACTATGTAGAATTTCTTTATGTCTTAGAGCTTATTCTTTCATCAAATTCAGTGATTATTTATATTAACTCTTTATATGCAAACTTGCCCTGTCTAAATTACTATGTAGTTTCTGTCTCCTGATACAACCTTTGCATTGTTTGAAGATGAATGGAGATATGAATTAACAAGAGAATTTCTTATGCCACCCTACATGTTAAATCCACTGAAAGAATTAAAAAAGAATATATTATTTCTGACCTAGCTGCAAGAAAAAAGGGATGTTTAATTAATTAATCAAATCAGTATAAGATGAAAATTAAAGCAAAGAGAAAGCATGGCTTAAAACACACACACCCACACACACTCACACATGCGTGTGTGTGCATGATCTAAAATGATCATATTGACAATAGAAATAAAGCAATTAACTGAGATGTTAAAAGAGGTGTCTAGGATAAATTTTTTTGTTGTTTAATACAACTATTGAATTTTTTATGTGAGAAAATGACACAAAAAAGTTTGAAAATATAGGAATGAAAAAGATATACCATGCAAATGATAATCAAAAGAAAACTTGACATTGCACATTTAATCAGACCCTCCTCCAAAAAAGCACTATTAAGTAAAATTGAAAAAAAAAGACACTCTTTAATAAGAAGGATTATTATTCATGGAAAAAATCTACCAGTTCATTTATCAAAGTAAATATACACAACCCTAACCTTGTGCAAGCAACAGCATAACCTTAAATTATATAAATGGAAAGGTAACACAATAAAGAGAAATTAATAAATGACCTATGATAATGATGGGAGATTTTAACACACTTTTCTCAGAAACTAATAGATCTTTGAGACAAATGTAGCCATTCCTCACCTAGTGACCTACTTGTTTAATGACTGCTTGGACTTAAGAACCAGTTCTCTATCACAGGAATCCCTGTTCTCAGTCTCTGTCTCTCCCCACTGTTGGTTAATATACACTACACAAAGTGCATTCACACAAACTAAATATTTTGTTTATAAATCTGTACTTCACTGTGAACCCATACTAGTATTCACAATAAATAAAAATGATTATACCAGAACAAACAAACAAACCCATAGGTAACTTCATACTGAATGGGGAAAAGCTCAAAACTTTTCCACTAAGAACTTGAACAAGGTAAGTTTGCCCACTTTCTCTACTCCTTTTCAATATGGTATTGGAAGTCCTAACCAAAGTAATTAGACAAGAGAATAAAATAAAAGGCATTCAAATGGGGAATGAAGTAAAATTATCTCTATTTGCAGATGATATGTTTATATACATAGTAAATCCAAAAGAATCTACAGAAAAATGGAAGTGATAAATAAGTACAGTAAATTTGGCAATATATAACATCAGTATACAAAAATCTATAACATTTCCATACATGAACAAGAAAAAGATTGAAGAAGAATTGAAGGAAGCATACCTAACCCAAGAAGTCAAAGACCTCTACAAGGAAAACTATAAAAGACTAAAAGAAGGAATTGAAAATAACACCAAAAAGTGGAAAAACATTAATTTAATGAACATGTCAGTCCTACTCTAATTAATCTACAAATGTAATGCATTTCCAGTCAAATTACCAGTCAGGATTTTCTTCACTGACTTAGAAAAAACAATAATAGAATTTGGAATGATAAAATATTCCATATTGCCAAAGCAATTGTGTGTCAGAAGATTGGAGTAGCAGTCATCTCACTCCCTTACCCCAAAATATATTACAAAGCTGTGATAATCACAAGAGCATGGTACTGGCACAAAAATAAGTATGTGAAACAATGGAACATAAAAGAGATGGAAATAAACTCTCAAACATATCACCAAATGTTTTTTGTCAAAGGGCATCAGTCAATCCAGCAGGGAAATTGCAACCTGTTTAGCAAATGGTGCTGGAAAAACTGGATATCCACCTGCAGGAAAATGAAACTGGACCCCTCTGTCTTTCACCACTAACAAAAATCAACTCAAAATGGATCAAAGATCTAAACCTAATACCTCAAACCATGGCTTACAAACTAATGAGTGTATAATGTCTCTCTCTGTCTGTCTGGCGAAATAGCTCTCCAAAAAAAAAAAAAAAAAAAAAAGAAGATCTAAACCTAATACCTCAAACCATAAAACTAATGGATAATGGGACATTGGAGTAGACAAAGACCTCTTAAATAGGACTCCCAAAGCACAGGCAATAATATAAAAAATAAACAAGTGGAATTACATCAAGTTAAAAATCTTCTGCACAGCAAAAGAAGCAATATTTAGAGTGAATTGGCAACCCTCAGAGTGGGGGGATATATTTACAAACTTTGCCTCAGATAAGAGACTGATAGCCAGAATACACAGAAAACTCGAGCTGCTTACCTGGAAAAAAAAAATTATCCAAATTAAAGGATGGAAAAATGACCTGGACAGACAACTCTCTGAAGAAGGCACGTGAACAGCTAAAAGGTATGTGAAAAAATGCTCTACATCCTTATCATAAGGGAGTTGCAAATCAAAGCTATCATGAGATACCACCTAAACCCATTTAGAATGGCTAAGTATAAAAAAAAAAAAACTTTATAAGTGCTAGTAAGGCTGTGGTGAAAATGAAACTCTCCTACACTGTTGGTAGGAATAAATTAGTACAACTACTGTGGAAGATAATATGACATTTTCTCAAAGACCTGCAAATAAAATTACTATATGACCCAGCAATTCTGTGCCTGTATCTACTCAAATGATAGGAATACACTCAGTCAGAAAAGTACTTGCACATTTATGTTTGTTGAAGCATTATTAACAATTGCTAAGACATGGAACCAATGAAATATCCCAAAACAGATGACTGGATTGAAAAAGTGTGGCACATATACAGTATAGAATACTACTGAGCCATAAAAAAGTGAGACCCTCAGATATGATAGAAAGTGGATGAATGTTGATTTACTGCTAAGCAAAGCAAGTCAGACTATGAAAGAGAGGCAATGTATGTCTCCTCTCAATATATATTGAATATTTGCACTCTATGGAAGAATATGAAAGGTTGGAAAATACAAAAACATGGAGAATAATTGTGGATACTAAAGACAGTATGGGAGAAGGATGGAAAATGGGGAAGGTGAGAGGAAAGGAATAAAGGGACAGAGAAGAAACTAAACATTTAAGAGATACAAATACAGAAAATTATCTGTTGAGGATTTTGTGTGTGTGACGATATCTTTAAGTGGATTAATATGCAGTGCATGGGAAAAATATATAATACATACATGCTGGGAAAAATCATTTTGCATGCTATAATAATACACAGTGATTGAATGAATAACAAAATAATAAAATATTGGGTCATCAGAAAAGTCATGAAGTATTTTTCTATGCAAAAACTTGCCATGATGTTTCCAATGACCCAATATTTATAAAACTAAAAGATATTGTGGTTGATAAAACAACTTTATGAACCCCTTGCATATTTTAGCAATAAAATATTTATTTTTAATGTTAAAATAACTTAATGATTTTAAAGAGGTTTAAGATAGTGATATATGACTACATTTTAAATATCCATTTATCATTTTTATATCTAAAATTCATATACCAATTTTTAACTATCACATATGAATAGAGTCTTTGTATCTTCTCTATCTAGCATTGTATCACACTCTTCTGAAAGGTGAATGATTGTCTTGGAAGATATAGGGGTAAAGATAAAAGAATGTTGTCTATCTCTGGACTGCTTAGAAAGTATTTCCATAGTCAATGATGTTTCAATAGGCAAACTAATCCCTATAAACCTGAACTCCTTTATGGTTAATGCTGCTAACCAAAAAAGCAGTACACAAATGGTAAAGGTATAGATTTATCTAAATAAACTCAACTTTAAAAAGTTTAAGAAAAAAAAAGATAGTGATATAACTTTGTGCTATTTGTCTTCTCAATAGTGTTATCTTATTCTTGAGAGGATTAGAAACCTATTTCTCAGTAGTCACACTGACAGAATACATTTATGGTACAGCATAGTGGCATATTTTCAGTTTCAATACCATTTGTTATATTGTTCAGAGTAAAAACCTAATTAATTAGAGAATATCATGGCTTGTGCAATTATATTAGGTCATCAGAAAAGTCATGACTTTTTTTTTCATCTTTCTATCCAAAAATGTATCATGACTTTTCCAACAACTCAATACTTAGGGAAATTTGTGAATAAAACTGTAAAATCTCTTGGTGTAGCATGTTCTTTGTGGCACTGTTATCTATTCGGCCTCAGACAGATCCAGTTCTTCCCTTTTCCACCTCTGTGATTCTTAAGAACAACTATGAAATACACTAGGAATGTTCATCCTGAAATAGGAAGGGACTAGCTCAAATAGCTTGGCTCTATTCTAGTACCCCTCTAGAAACAGAATGTCTTTCAATGCTTTCATCTAGTAATTCACATTGCCTGAATTTTAAAAGTCAGGGTGGTTTGATTTCCAAGGTCCCTCAATTGTGCAATTGGGATATGCACAGATGAGACTCCATCACTCTTGAGCAGCTCTCCTAAACCTTAGAGGAATGGGCTCTCATTGAATCTTAGGCTTCTGTTGTCTCTTGCTTCCTATCTGTAAGTAATAAACCCACTCTATGTAAGTAGTTTGTATGTGGGTGTTTTCTCTCACCAGACTAAGCCAACTTGGTTACCATTGTACAATGAGTCTGCTCCACACTCTTTAGCATAGCTTGGCTAAAAGTTAATTTGTTTGACCAGTTTTTGGCATGTTGCTTAAGGTGTCTGAATCCCACATGGTCTACTGCATGGTTCAAGTCCTAGACCCAGTGGCTTGACCATCACACTGGGAGAGTGTGTTTGTATGCCCCAAATTCCTGAAAGGAGGGAGAAATGGAGGATAAGGTACTGTGGTGTGACCATTCTCCAATGGAAGTGCTTTCTCACTCCCACCCACTTCTGTCGAGTCCATATGCTCTCTGGCAAAATTTTTTTAAAAGTTAATTTTTTAACATTGTATGAATTTGTATACTCAAAATGAGAAAGCTTACAGAAGATATTGTACATCTGTGTCATATTTAATATTATAAGGTTTCTTGTTAAATATGATAAGGTACTACAGCATACAAACTAATTTGTTTGGATAAAAACAAACATTTAATATCAGCAACATTTCTATGCAAATTAATCTTCCTGTTATCAAACTAATTAATGTTTAAATACTATTAAACACTATCATACCTTGTGTAAGATATCAAATTTAGAAGGTCAACTCAAACTCAATTTGGGTTAATCCAAATTATATTTTAGAAACTAGAGAACTAAAGTAATTGTTTAGAAAGAAAATTTATAGTTTGGAACCAGGTGGTGGCTCAGAAGAAATACAACTTGACCCACATGAGAAGAAGGTCCTGGGTTCATATCCTGGGAGCTTCCTGAGTACCTTGGGTGTGTGTGTGTGTCTATGACCTGAGCTGGCTAAGACTGGTGGTGAATCCCAGCACAAAGACTGTGTTGAGGGATCTCTATCTCTCTTTCTGACTGTCTCATGAAAGAAATAAATATAGCTTAAAAAAGAAAAAAGTTAACATTTTGTGAATAAAGTTCTTTTATGTTTTTCTCTTCTTTATTTATGATCCTTGGAAATTACTTGAGTTCTTGCTAAAAGCTGCCATTTTCATTCCTATAGCTTAATTACTTGACATTTAATGATTCATACTGTTTTACAATATTCACTCAAGTAGTTTGGCATATATTCTTATTGTAATGATGCTTATAAAGTTGAGGGCAAGTTGAAAGTCATATATAATCTGATACAAGCAAGATCATTCTTTCTTGTGTAATGACTGTCTATGATATTAAGAGTTATATTACATAAACTCTAAATTTCCATTCTAAGTGGTTAACACACATTTTCTCTAATATCTCATGTTTCTAACCTGGGAAGTAGAGACTTATAAATTATTTTTAAAGCAAGCATATTAATTTAGAAATTTTTTTTTTTCTGAGAGAATCAGAAATGAGCATTCCTATGAAAATACAGTTGCATAGGAGTGGACTATCTTATTGTTTCTCCCAGATTCTCTCATACCTGTCTGTGTGTGTTGTTGGGATAAGTCACTGAAAGGCATTGCTCAATGGATTCTCAGTGCAACTCATGACCTTTAGAACATGCTCATAAAGTACACTAAATGAAACGGTCTCAGAGCCTTCTCAAGTGTTTTGCTGAGTCAAGAGAGCAATGAATTTATGGATTAAAAGAACTCAAATGCTTCACTTGGCAAAGGGCCATTTAACTAGTTAAGGTCTTGCCAATCTCCCCTTCCTCTAATGAGGTATTTCATTCAAATAATCATAGTAAAGCATGAATTTGTTATCATGAACAAGTAACATTAAAATGAGCTCATTGGGAATAGCAGATGGTGTAATGGTTATGTTGCTGGACTCCCACATGGCCAACTGTAGTTCAAGTCCTGGACCTGGAGGCTTGAAACTCACGCTGGATATGTGTACACGTGTGCCCAAATCTCAAGAGGAGAATGGAGTAAAAGGGATTGTAAGGTGGCCATCCTCCCTAAGGGGTGATATCTTGCTGTCTCTTTGTTTCTCTATGTCTCTCTGGTAAGCACACATGCCCTATAGCAAAAATCTCTTTGAAACAAACAAAAAATCTTTTGAAAAAATGAGCTCCTCACTTACTGTTTTAGAAAATAAAGTTCACCTATATGTGTGAATACACATGCACATATATGACAAGTAAGCTGGGTTCTAATTCATTTGCTATGTAAAGTTTCCCTTTGCTTTGTCATGTATTAGGTTCTTTTTGTTTGTTTTTTGGAGAGGTTTTCGCTATAGGGCGCGTGCACTCGCCAGACAGACAGAAACATAGAGACAGAAAGCGAGAAATCACCCCCCAGGGGGGATGGTCACACCGCAATCCCTTCTCCTCCATTCTCCTCTTGGGATCTTGGGCACGCACGCACGCACACGCACTTGGCGTGAGTTTTAAGCCACCGGGTCCGGGATGCGAACTGTGGTTGACTACGTGGGAGTCCAGCGACATAGCCATTATGCTAACTGCTGGTTCCCAGTATTAGGTTCTCTTATAGAACTGAGGATGAAAGAATTAAACAGAAACTGGGGGAAAATTAAAAGATAAACAATATGAAAGAGCTGATGTAGAAGTGCCCAACCTCAAGCTATAGACTTGCTGATAGATTTTAGTTGTAGGAGGTTATATTTTGCTAAATTGTATTGTGGCTATGTGTGACCAGCAACTACAGCAATTTAAAGAGACAGACCTTGCAACTAGAAAAAAGGAAACTGAAATGTTTACACTCAATATATTGTTCCATCAAAGAATAAGGTAGAAAAATAGTTGGAAATTGATCATTTGGTATGATGTTTCCTGTGTTTCTCCCTGCGTTTACCATTTGCTATCTAACCTTGAAGTTTGAACAGGTGACTTTGCCTTATCTATTTAATGAGACTAAGACTGGTGTCTAACATAGAAAGATGTTAGAGGTTTAAAGGACATAGTATACAAGAATGCCTTGTAGAGTGCCAGGCACATAGTCAGATCTCTGCAAATATTACCCCTCACTATCTTTCTCAGTGCTTCACCTTCAACTCTGGAATTTTTGAATAAAATGGAAAGGTTCATCATCAGTCATCATTTATTCAATAAACATATATACTAGGCCCTTAAAGTAAGCCCATAAAGGATGATAAATCAAAATGGAATATTGGCAAGGAATACTTTTTCTCACTATTGTTATTGCTGGTTAACACTATGTAGAAAAACTGACTCAATTCTCTAACCAGTTGGTTGTTAATTATTAAGGGTATGTTATTTTATCGCAAAAAAGTTTGTGTGAATACAAATTCATTACTCTTACTCAATACTCATTCATTTGTTCACTAAAACAGTCTTTTATCTCTCACCAACCACATCTCAGACAATGCTAAGAGAAAGGAACACAAAGAATAAATTTCAAATGATCTTTGACTTCCAGAAACTGAAGGTGGCATGGTGGTTAAGGCAGCTGAACTCCCACATGACTGACTGCACTTTAAGTCCCGGACCGGGCAGCTTGCTTTCTCACTTTCCTTCTCTCTCTCTGTCTCTCTTTGGTCAACTTCAAAAAAATAAAATAATGACAATGAATAAGATTAAATAAAATAATTCTTTAAGGAAAAAAATACAGTGGGAAACCACCATCTTCCAGCAATTTACTAAAATGACCAACACAAAGGGAAGAGTAGAGGCACTCCATAGGTAATCTCTAGGCCTTTTAGAAAAATATAGAGCAGCTGTTTGGCAGCATACATAGGAATCTACAAGAAAGGCGCCCTTGTAGACATGAAGGGAATGGGTACTGTTCAAAAGAGAATGCCCCACAAGTGTTACCATGCCAAAACTGGAAGAGTCTACGTTACTCAGCATGCTGTTGGCATTGTTATGAACAAAGAAGCTTTGAAAAATTGTAGTAACCAGTGGTAGATTTTAAATGGGAAGATGAGTTTGTAATAATACTGGAAAAGAACTAGATTAGGAAGGAATTTGAAGATATCTATGACAACAGACTGCCAGAAGTGTATGTAATATTCCAGATGAGACATAACTTGGCCAAAAATGCTGAAAGAGGATAAAATTATAAAAAGCAAAAACAAAAAACAAAACAAACAAACAAACAAAAAACAAAGAAACAAAACTGTGAAAGAGAGTTGCGAGTAGACTCTTCAGGAGCAAAAGTTCACATGTATTTCATCGGAAAAGGTAGTATGCCTTGTGACTTAGTGATCAGCCCTCTCTAAAGTTGACATCACTGTATCTTTAATTATTTTAAATCAGCATATAATCATTATATATATATTTATAGGGTACAATGTAATGTAGTTTATCATAAGAATATTATATGTTTACTTTATATTTCACAGACATAAGAATGTAAAAATCCCCATTGAAAATGATATATTATATGTAATGTAGTACATGCATACTTTGAAAAATCATATTGTATATTATAGAGGTGCATCATAAAGTAAAATAAATACTATGTGTGATGATTAAATCAGGGTAATTAATGTGTATTCTGATATAAACCTGTAAGTGTAGAAGTTTGATGTAGATATTTAGAATTTGCTTTCTTTGTAATTTAGCCTATAACTTCATGGATTTATCTAAGGAAGAAAAGTGCCCTTTTCCTGTTATCCAGGGTTTCTTGAAACCCATATGTGAAAGATGCCTTAAAAGTAAAAGTACTGTATGCTCAGCTTTGCAGGAATGTATTGGGTCACCAGAAAGGTCTTGGTGTAAGAAAAATGCGTCATGGGAACCAGCAGTTAGCGTAATGGCTATGTCACTGGACTCCCACGTAGTTGACCGCGGTTCGTGTCTCGGACCCGGTGGCTTAAAACTCACGCCGGGCGCATGTGCGTGCGTGCCCAAGATCCCGAGAGGAGAATGGAGGAGAAGGGATTGCGGCATGACCATCCCCCCTGGGGGGTGATTTCTTGCTTTCTGTCTCTATGTCTCTCTCTGTCTGTCTGGCGAGTGCACGCACCCTATAGCGAAAACCTCTCCAAAAAAAAAAAAAAAAAAAAAAAAAACAAAAGAAAAGAAAAATGCATCATGACTTTTCCAACGAGCCAATAGCTATGATGAAAAGTCAGGTGGCCATATTTCAATGTATTTTCTCTTAAATTTTTATGGAAAATGGCCCATAATCTATTTGTACTAATATGAGATTTACTCATAAATATATATGAGGGCAATGCCTTGAAGCTCCTATTTAATGGATTTACAAAAAAATTTCACTTTCTGGGAAGCTTTTCATTCAGGGCAACTGCCTGGAAACACTGACAGTCTCTGAGGAGAAGCTGTGAACATACATAGGCATTTTCTGAAACGGTATACTCTGTCAGGCAACCAGAAATCACAAGCTCGACACAGTGGCATCATCTTGTTGTCAGAAGTGTGAACCGGCTCAGCCCTACTGAGGCTGTCAGAACCCAAGAAATTATTTTTTGTCTCTCAAAGCACATATTTCCTCACCTATAAAATGGGATGTCATTCTTACTTCATTAAGTTGTAGTGAAAGAAAAGTACAGAGTATATAGGTAATCAATACAGTGGTATTGCTTTTTTTGAAAAATTATTTTACTTATTTCAATATAAACAGAGAGAGAAAGAAAGGCATCCCTAATAAAGCCCTCATATCGTGATCTACTCTCAGCTTTAACCGACTTGGATTATGGACACGTACCTACTCAGCGTTATAGGAAGGGCTCAGGATGTGAACCTGGGATCTTCTCATATAACTCCAGTTGCATTATCACTGCATCACTGTCTACTCTTACTTACAGTCACATCTCTTTCTCTTTACCTTTTTCTTTACCCAAGTATCATATCACATAACACGGTAACTATTCGTAGGATACCAGTTTAGGAGGATTCTGGTTTCCAGTAATTTTAGAACTACAGCAAAGTATTGAATATAAGCTGCATATTATTAATCACTAGTTAATAATATTTCTTATATGTTACTGAAAGGGATTCAGAATGAAGATAAACCCAAAAGGTTAGGGCTCTATATCAGAGCACATAAAGGGGCAGGTTTGTAAAGGCCGGGGTGAGGAGATACAGGGCATTTCCACATAATATTTTCTTATCAGGATGCTCTGGGGGAGGGAGATGAACCCGTGGGCACAGAACGAGGAGCAGAGTGCAGTGTTGGGAAGCCTAATGAAGGGGCGATGCCCTGTGCTCCGAGTCAATGAGGACATGGTGGCAAAATATTTCAGACGTTTACTTTGTTTGGTGTAGGACAGTGATGGATACCACTGAACTTGCAGGTAGGATTTTTTGTGAGAAGTTATGTTATTCAGAGGCAGGGAGATAGGATACCTCTCCTCTGTCTAGAAAACACTTATAAACTAGAGACAGCCTCATCTCCACAATTTTTCTTTCCTAAATCAAATGAAATACATGGGCAATGTTAGTCAGAACCATGAGCAGCAGCACTAGGATGCAGGCCATGTTAGCAAGGGTCTTCCAAGAAGCAGACGCAAAGACAGATGGGATTAAAGTGCAAGAAATATACTAGAAGAAATGACAGTAAGAGTGGATGGGGAGGCAGCATAAGCTGGAGAGCTGTTGGATCACAATGCAAACTTTAACCCAGTGATGGAGAAAGAGAATGAAGGAAGGCAGGAAAACTGGGTGGAAGCATCTTAGATGATAGCAGAGTCCTACAGAGTCCTGGACCAGCAGTCATTATCAGAGGCAGGATCTATCTACCAGCAATGGGCTTGCCTTTGTGTTCCTGTTGTGCTCCATCATTGGCTGGAAGCAGCTGATGGGAAGTATAGAGCAAAGACGGTGTTGGGCTCAGAGCCCAACAGCTGGGACTCTTGGCTCATTGGACACCCTATAGTGTATATCCTAGAGCCCCAATCTCAGGGAAGCACACATGTGATGAGTGCACTGGCCTAAAAGAAATGCTGTGTGGACACCAAACAAGCTTAGAGAATGTTGTGGGTCTCTATTCTGTGCATAGAAAGCAGCCCTGGGCATCTTCCCAAGCACTGGGGAGAGGATTCAGTTGAACAAAAAATACCTCATGGAGAAAGAGTTAAAGTCATAACTAGATCCCTAGGAGTTGTTTTGACATTCATCAGGGTACAAATATAAGATTCCCTAGAGGAAGAAAGACCTTCAATGAATTAGACAATTTGATGAAAACATGCCAGGTGAGACATAACTTGGCCAGAAATGGTAGAAGGGGATGAAACTACTAAAAATCACAAATAATCCTATGAACTGAATTTTGTCCCCTTAAATTCATATGTTGAAGCTCTAATGCTAACATGGTGGTATTTGGAAATGAGGCCTTTGGGAGCTATTATGGTTTGCATAATGGTTTTTCCTCCAAAGATTCATGTTTCAGAATTTGGTCTTAGTGGACAGTGACTGGTTGTCCCCCAAAAGTTATGTGTTGTTAAGTGAAACCTCAATTCCTTTATGGTGCATTAGAGTAAGGTCTTTCAGTGTGATAATGCCATTAGAGTGGAGCCCCTATTACTGAGTTCTGATATGTTTATAAGGAAAGAAAATGAGGTAGGTGCAGGCCACGTAAATGAAGGCCAAACTGCTCTGCTCAATGTTATGCCTTCCCACCATTTTGTCATGCCTTTGAATTGTCCAGCTCCCAGAATTGAGTCAATAAACTTCTATTTCTTTATAAATCACCCAGTCTTGAGTATTTCTGTTCAATAATGAATTAAACAGAAACTAACTAGGGTTAGATAAAGTCATGATAAAAGGGCTCTCTGATAGGCTTGAGGGTTTAGAAGAAGAGAGAGAGAGAGAGAGATCACTCTCTCTCAGTCACGTGAGGACACAGTTACAAGTGGTCATCTGCAAGTCAGGAATTGGACCCTTATGAGGAATCGAAATTGACAGACATCTTGATATTGTACTTTCCAGCCTCCAGAACTGTGAGAAATCAATGTCTGTCATTTAAGTCACCCAGGTTATGGCATTTTGTTGTGGGAGCAGTGTTAAACAGATTAAAACAAATAGAGAAAGCTCAAAGCCATAGTGAATGTACTTCTTTAGTTTTTGCAGTGAAATGTTCCTGAGAAATTGATATGCAGCTGAGTCCCTTAGGTCTTGACATGTTCCCTGCTCTAATTGTTGCCTCTCCTGATGGCTGGCTGGTTCTGAAGTTTGTCTGTCAATCATGATTGTTTGTTGCAAGCAACAGAAGCTTGCTGGGTCAGGATGAGGAAAAAAAACGTGTTTATTGAGAAGATTTGGGAGTAGCTCTCAGAATCATTAGATGAGTTGGAAAGTTAGGCTAAGGCCCTGGAATACTCCATGAAACTCTGCTACTCTGCTAAGAAACCATTCCATCTGTCGCTGAGCAACACATGCTACTGTTGGCACTGCAGTCAACTATGCATCTTTTACTTCTGTATCAAGTCCAGTCTTGCACTCACTGTGCTAGAGAGAAAAAGTGTCTTCCCTCTCTTTTCTTTTTATGTTGCTGGCTGTTGTTGTCAGAGCTTAACTCATATAGCTATGACCAACTGCAAGGAAGACTGGAAAATATCTCACAAGCTTAGCATTTCTAAGAGGAGAAAGTCATCGTGTTCTATCTTTGAACTGTGGATCTAGGAAAGGTCCATGGCCTAGTGGCTACTGGAACTGGATCCCACATGGCTGACAATGCTATTCAAGTCCTGGACCTGGTGGCTTGAAAAATTACACCAGGTTTATGTGGATAGATGTCCAGAATCCTGAAAAGTGGGGAAAATCGGGGAGAAGGGATTAAGCATGGCCATTTCCCACAGTGCTTTCTTCTCTCCCTCACTTTCTCTCTCTCTGGTGAATGCACATGCCCACCGGCAAATTAAAAAAAAAAAAATTAAGTTTTTTTAAAAACTGCTTTTAAGGACTCAAAAACTGGAGAATTATTCAAATGAAGAATGGTACTTTGTTGGGTAGCAAAAATGTGACAATTATCCACTGGACTTGGGTGTCATCTCTGTCATGGTCACCATTGCATCCTCAGTGCCTAGAAGTGTAGCCTTAATAAATATTTCTTTCTTACTTTTTAATTTCTTTTAGAGATTTTTGCTACAGGGTGCATGTGCTCATCAGAGAGACAGAGACAGAAAGAGAGAAATTATCCCTGCTCTCCCACCAAGGATGATGGGCACTCTGTAACCTCTTCTCCTCCATTCTCCTCTCAGGATTTGGGGCACACACACTCACATGCCAGATGTGATTTTCAGGCCACCAGTGGCTTGCAGATGACCACTTGTAACTGTGTCCTCACGTGACTGAGAGAGAGTGATCTCTCTCTCTCTTCTTCTTCTTCTTCTTCTAAACCCTAGTCCATGTGGACTACCACATGGGAGTCCAGTGCTTTAACCACTGTGCCAATTGCTGGCCCCAATAAATATTTCATGATCTAATTAGTGTTTATAAAGAAACATCAATTCTAAACAATCTCAAATCACAACTCAAAGAGTAGAATATTTTGCACCAACTTTGGAATTCCGTTCTTGCATGATGTGAATTTCGGGATAAACAATTACAATTGGCAATTTTATCTGACCATTATTAGCCAAAGACAGCATGTGTTTTCTTCCCTCTTGTTTTCAAAGGCATTTTGGTTTTCCAAACATATTCATCATTATTTGTGACTGAACTGTTTAAAAGATTCTAGTTCACTCTTTGAGCCTCTGGTTTACTTGCCTATAGCATTACCCTACTTATTACAAATTGAGGAAATGATGAAACACATTATTGTGACACATATTAGTATGGTATTGATCACATCTAATGTATTATGTGGTTTGGATTCTGAATTTTTATTTATCCAATCCTTTTCTGGAGTTATATTCATATATACACCTATTCTATGAATATATTCATACCATCTGAGAGAAACATAAGATGGCAAAGAACACATAATGGTTATCAATTTTTCTTAAAAACTGCAGTTATAAACAACTGTTTTTCACATTGTTCATTTTATAAGTAAGGCAGGAACTCTGCATTTAAATAGCAAAATTCAGTAAATTGTAAAATCTCTACCTAATGTATTTTTGATCATTATTTTTACTCAAAAATAGTCTTAAGGATATATCAATATGTTTGTAAAATTCTTGTAGCTTTTCAATCAAAGATGCCAGGATTTTAGCGATGAGTAGTATGAACTTGGCATGAATTTGTTAGAATGATTTAGGCGAAATGGGTAGAGAAGAGAGAGAACAAGAGCAATCCGAATTAACCATGTCTGTAGGTCTTTTCTTTGTCCTAATCATCATCCCGCATTGATCACATTGTGACTGTTTTCTTTCTTTGTACTCATTTTTTTAGCCTGTGGCACTAAACTGTTCTGTCACGGCATCAGTACCAGACTAACTGTAGAGTGGATGTAGACACTGAAGGAGTGCACTCCTGTTGGCCTCGGCACGCTCCATGTTCTTTGATCATCTTCCTCATCTTCTTCTTACTATTCCACACACTTATCCAAATGCCAGGCTATGTGAACCTTCACGTTGGCTTTCTTATAATTGGCACTTGTGGATGGAACTCATGGGCTGAATGCTTCTTGTTGATCTCCAAAGGCCTGGTCTATGGAAGCTGCGCTCAGCAAGTTGCCCAGTTAGGGAAGAGACAGTGAATCATTAGCTGAAGAGTCAGTATCTGATAAGGCTTCATGTGCCAGCCTCACAGTACTGTGTGCATTTTCTTCTTTGGAGTAATTATCTAGAAACTGAGGAAACAAAAGGATTTAAGGCGTAAGGGCAGGACAGCAAAGATTTGCGGGAACATGGAGAATTCCCTGAGGTAAAGAAGGCTATCGCCTTAGCTACTTTACCTTTAGGGCCATTAATGAATTTTTATGACTATCCAGTCAGAAACATAAAATAAAAATAAGGGAGCATTTTAAAAAAGATCATTTAACTCTTTTTTTTGAGTGACTAGACAGCCACAGTCACAGTAGTCATGCATGTAGATATAGTGTTAGTTGTTTGTTGGGAATTTTAAATTTAGTTTTAAATTTAATTTGAATATAAGAAGCTTAACAGGCCTTTATTTCATTAGAGTCTTTCCCTCTGCCTTCAGTTATCATAATAGATAAATAATAACAGTAAAAAATGACTAAAGAACTTATAATTAAAGAACACATATTCTATTTATTTATTTTTAGAGAGATTTTTGCTGTCAGATGAGTGTGCCTGCCAGAGAGACAGAGAGTGACAGACAGACAGAAAGTGAGACATCCCCCAGGGGGGAACGGCCATGCTACAATCCCTTATCCTCTATTCTCCTCATGGGATCTTAAACACGCATGCACATGTGCTCAGCATAAGTTTTAAGCCACCAGAGCTGGTACTCAAACCGTGATCAGCTACATGGGAGTCCAGCGATGTAACTCTTCTGCCATCTGCTGGTCCCCACATGTCCAGTTTCTAAACTTCTCAATTAACATTAAAATATTTCCTTGACTTATTTTTCCTTCATTCCCTGCTGCAACCAGTTATTTAAAACTAAACTCAAAATATCCACGCCCACAACTCACATAACCTGCATACAGAGTACATTTGTCAACATTTATTTGACTTAGAGACTTACCAAGCAACAGACAAACTTTTAATGACTTCAACACCAGGGAAGATGTGTCTCGCCAACCATAAAAGTGGTATCATTGGAAAACAATCTACTTTACATCTCAATATTATTAGCATTATTTGCATTGGTCTTACATATCTTCGTAAATCTAAGAAAGTGACTTGCTTAGGTTTATTATTGGATGCAAGTAAAATTTTTTATGTAGACTACAGCTCACTTTGTAATATGTATCCAGGATGAAGGCTAGAGAAGAAATTCATTAAAAATGTCACTTGTTATTACAGCTATAATCAATACAACATTAAACGTCACATTTTATTGCAACAAATGGGGAATAAACATGAAGACCATAGTGCACTCTTGTAAATGGTATGACTTGTAAATGTCAGGAAGGACTTATTTAACACTAAAAGGCTATAAGAATTTGCAAAGGAAGTTTTAAAATTCGTCCAAGATGGCTGAAGGTTACATGAGGAAAGGGCAGCTATATATAGCATGCATACACACAGGTGATGTAAAATATGAATGGATAAAAAAAGGACCCAAAGCAGCTCTAATTGCTGTGTTCATTATGTTTGGTATTCTAGAAAGAGCACGTATTGGAGCCTGCAAGTTTGCCATTATGAATATTTTATTGCATACCTTGTTTTATATTCACATAAGCAGGCTTTCATTTCTAATATAAGCAGTGCACGACGTATGGGTTGAAAACAAAGAGCAGTCTTTCAAATAAATACAGTTAAGTATACATCTTCCAGATGGATGGATCTCTTTCTGGGTTTAAATTCTGCAACATTTTATAAAGTTTATCATCTGTAATGTTTAGTGGCACAGGGTTTCTGTACTTCCACCCAACCAGTGAAATTTGACTTGATTGTTCTGCTTGTCAGTCTACAAATCTGAAAATTGTCAGGGAAGGCCCTTGGAAATTTCCCAAGTCCCTCACTTTTATAAGTACAGAGTTTCACGTAGGATGATCAGTACTTTTTTTTTTTTTTTTTTGGAGAGGTTTTTGTTATAGGGCACGTACACTCGCCAGAAAGACAGTGAGAGACAGAGAGACAGAAAGTAAGAAAATCACCTCCCACAGCGGATGGCCACACCACAACCCCTTCTCCCCTATTCTCCTCTTGGGCACGCTCACACATGCATCCGGCGTGAGTTTAAGCTATCAGGTCTGGGACTCGAACCATGGTCAACTACATGGGAGTCCAGCAACATAGCCACAACGTCAACTGCTGGTCCAATGATCAGTACATTCTGATAGGATATTTGGACACCGACAATTAATATGTGATTACAGGAGCTGTGGTGGCTTTACTCAATGGGGAAACAGACAGCGTGGGTTACAAAAACCATATGTGAGAGATGGCTTGGCCATTTTCAAAGCAAAAATAAGTTTGTTAAGGGACTAGTTTCATTTTCTCTCCATTGATTTATTTCAAATTGAAAACTTGAAAAAAACTCCCTGGGTAATTTAGGTACTGTCTTCTGAATATCTCGTAGCAGTGGAAACTGCAATATTACCATTTTTACAAAACAAGTTTAATTTAGCATTCCTCAGAAGGAAAAAAATAATGAAATAAAGCCCGAGATTGTATTTCAAACAAAAAAAAATCATATAGCTAAATTGAAAAGCCTTTATAGGGGTCAAAAGGGAAGGAAGAAGGAAGTAATCTACATTTTGTTAGCTCAGTTCCTGAGATGTACAATACTTCAAATCTTCCAAATGCATCATGAGATTAAGATTAGCAATTCAACTTTCCATATGAATGAATGCAATAATTAGCATTTCTTTCTAGTTGTCCAATAAAAATAGTCACTTCCAACACAAGGACAATCTTTAAAGCTGTTCAGTTGCCTTGTGCTTCTAACAATTTCTTAAACAGAGTAGAATTTTCCGTTTTATTTTTTAACAGATTCCATAACTGAAAATAGTAATAACAAAATAGAAAGTTTATTTTTGCGTGATACCTACAATTAAACAGTGACAAATTAATAAAATGCATAGAGCAAACACTAAGTAGAATAAGAAAAAATATTAAATAATAACCACAATTAAAACAGTTCGATGGGACACGTATTTTCTGTTAGTATGTTTTATACATGTTTTATTTGTTTTCCGTCGCTACTGTATCAAATTACCACAAACTGGGTGGCTTAAGATAATATGCATTTTTTATCTCACGGTTCTGGAAATAAGTCTAGAAGGGGTCACTGGAGTGAGCTGCTTCTGGTGGATATGGAGGGAACTGGATTTCTTGCCTCCTTCAGCCCCTCGAGGTTGCCACGGTCCCTGGTTTACGCCCCCACACTTACATTGACCTGTACTTGCATCCTCATACCTCTTCTGGATCTGACCCATCTGCCTGCCTCTTAGAGAATTTCTTGTGAATACACTGGGCTTGCCCAGAAAATCCAGGATAGTTGCTCATCTCAAGAGTCTTAGCATCTGCAAAGTCCCCTTTACCTTCTAAGGTGGGGTATTCATGAGTCTGGGTATTACGATACGGACATTTTCTTTTTCCTTTTCTTCTTTATTTCTCTCTTTCCTCTTTTTCTTCTCTTCTTTCTTTTTTTAGAAGTTTTTGCTGCATGTACTCGCTGGAGAGAGATGGAAACAGAGACAGTGAGAGGGAAAGTGAGAAATAACCCCCCTGGGGAGATGGCCACGCCTCAATTCCCTCTCTTCCATTCTCCTCCTGGGATTTTGGGCATGCACACACACATGCCTAGCGTGATTTTCAAGCCGCTAGTCCAGGACTCTAACCGTGGTCAACCATGTGGGAGTTCAATGCCACAACCATTACGCTGTCTGCTCGCCCCTGTATGGACATTTTCAAGGACCATTTTTTCCTAATACAAATGAATATCATAGAGATACTTTATTTCTGGTCCTCCTGTATTAGGGGACTTCAAAGATTTCATAGAAGAGTGGAATTAAATATGAGCTAATTTAAATTTAAATTAAATTAAATGTTATTTATTTTTTAATTTGTTACAAGGCATGTACACTTGGTGGAGAGAAACAGAGAGAGACAGAGAGAGACAGAGACAGAAGGAGAGAAAGTAAGAAATCCCCTCCAGAAGGGATGGCCACAACACAATTCCTTCTCCTCCATTCTCTTAGGATTTGGAGCCGGCATGAATGCTCAGTGTGTCTTTCAAGCTGCTAGGTCCAGGACTTGCACTATGCAGTCAGTCATGTGGGATCCATCTCTCTTAATTGCCAAGCCTCTGCTGGCTCTATTTTTATTTTTTCAATTTTAGCTTTGCTAAAATGTTTGTGCTTGCTGGAGGGAGATAGAGGTAGAGATGCAGAAAGAAAGGGAGGCAAGATGTGAGAAATCACTTCCAGGGGGAATGGCCACACTACAAGCCCTTCTCTATTCTTATGTCAGGATTTGGGGCATGCATGCGCATGTTTTTTAAGCTGCCAGGTTCAGGATTTGAACCACTCAGTCAGCCATGTGGGATCCATCTGCTTTAACCACCATACTACTGCCTGGCCCAAGTATAAGTTTATTTAGATGGGAAAAATTGAGTTCCATGCTTGTTCTTTCATAATTACATTTTCCTTGAACTTTTTGAAGACCTTCACATAAGTTGACTTTTATTACATTGCACTGAAACTCCCTTTCGATATTATGGTTAGGAGAGCACGTCAACTAAATTACTAGATATGCAGAGAACAGGAATGGCATTGTTGTACTAAAATCTTCAAACGCTCTTCCAAAAGATCTTCCTTTCACATAACATAGCAAGATTGATTATAGTTTAAAGGATTTTATTTTCATTTCCTTTATATTCGATTCCAATATGCTTGTTTCTTGCAAAGGTGCAAATGAGCTGTGAAATGGTAAGATTACTAGACAATCTTTTCAAGAGATGCAACAGAAGTTGGAGAATTGATTAACATGCAAGATAACAGAACTGATAATTTAGGGAGAATGTACTTCTAGTAAGGGAACTATGGGATGGTAACTATTGAATTTCCCGTGAGGAGAAAGATCGTACAGTGAAATTACTGTGAAATTATTACAGTATGGTGTTTTTCACCCCCTGCCTACCAACTTACATCAACAGGGCTGTGATTTAACTCTGAAAGAGACCTGGTATTTGCTCCTCTAAGAAAATGACTTAGGATCCTTCTTTTTTGGTTTCACTTTCTATTATGCTTTGTACACTGACATTTCACAGTAATAAAATTCTAAGTACTTACGCCCCTGCCCTGAGGGCAGCTAAAGCGATAATATAATGAAGTTTATCTAGTTAAGGCTTGCTTTTGTGAATAAAATAGGTCAGTACATATACCTGTTTTTCCCAAATCTCATGTCCTAGTAAAAATCATTTAAATAAGATGAAGCTTTAATACATAAACATAACTTCAACTTTTTATTTTAAATTAAAACAAATGATCTTGAATCTTGTATTTTCAAACTCAGTCACAAAGATAATTTTATATATTTATGTAATTACTCCTGGATCTTACCCAGGTTAATTAATCTAGTTTCAACCTTTCAAGTAAGGGTCAGATTTTCACATGTGCCCAGGATCCCAACTCTTCATATCCTCAAGGTCTTTACCTCTTCAATTGTCAGGCCTTGATCATGCATCTTGAAATTCTCCCTATCTGTCTGATAATTTTCTTTAGGAGAGAATTATCCTTCACTATGACCAATATTAAAGAACCAAACTAAACTTAAAAAAAAAAAAATTCCCTTGATGCCTGTCTTTCCTGTGCAAATTTCTCTGTTCCTCTGCAGCCAAACACTGTCAAAGGGTTATCTACATCTACTGTCTCTACCCACTATCTCTACTCTCAGTTGTCCCATTCAAACTTTCTTCCTTATCTTTAAGAGATTTTTGCTATAGGGTGTGTGTGTTCATTGGAGAGACACAGGGAGATAAAGAGACAGAAAGCAAAAAATCACCCCCCTCCCCCCCGGGGTGGTATAGCCACACTGGAATCCCTTCTCCTCTACTCTCCTCCTGGGATTTCAGGCATGCACGCACACATGCCAGTGTGAGTTTTAAGCTGCCGGGTCTGGGACTTGAACCACAGTTCATTACGTGAGAGTCCAATGATGTAACAATTATGCCATCTACTGGTCCCTCAAACTTTCTGTGTTGTTGTTAAGCAATAAAATAAAATAAAATAAGAGAGACTAATATGATAAAATCATGTGATTCCTACCCCTTTAGTCAAATGTCAAATTTTGAAAAATTTGCTTTATTATTTTTCATATTATATGCTATAATATTATGCATTCTTTTCTTTCTTCACTCAATACTCAGGTTGTTACCAATTTTGCTGTATTAAAATAGACTATGCTGCAAAAAAATTATTGTAAATTTTCTTAGGCATCACTGTAGTACACACAGTGCCAGGTTGTAGGATATATTATGTTCAAGTTTCCTAATCAACCTCACATGACATTGCAAAGCAGTTTTCCATAGTGTCGGTACTAAAGTTGCTGCTGTCTTTGTTGAATCTGCAAAAATCTCACTGTGTTTCCTCAGGTATTTTTAATTTTGGTGTGAAAAATCATCTTCATCCTGGCTTCATTATTGAGAAATCTTTGCTGCCAGAGGGGAAAATGTGTTAGATGCTCAAGTATATTATTAGCCAGAAACACTTTTTATGTAAATTTTTTAATTTGTAAGTTTTTATTAAATTCACACCCCAAACCCACAACCTGGTGATGAGGCGTTCTCAGGTGATTAGTTTTCTTTTTCCTCCTAGGTGGGAACAGGTAAGATTCCTTGCTACAGTCCATCTGTTACCTCAGGGGAGAGTTGCTCTGTGAGGATCATTGCTTTGTGTTTGAGAAGTTTAACTTACAACTCACTTTGTAGCTTGACAAACATGAAATAACAGTCACTTCTCAGTACATTGGTTCCATCCACAAGGCTGGAAGGTCTATGGATCTGCACTCACAGTGGGTCTGCCCCCCACCCTTTGCTCAGTGCCACAAACAAAATCTGGTATAGAGAAAAATCTGCATAAATATTTGTAAAGACAAGGGGTTTCAAAAGGTTCATAGGAAATGCATGCTATGAAGAAACTATGCATGGATTTCAAAATTTCTTTGCACCCAAATAAACTCATACATTAATTCTATTTTTCCATAACCTTTTCTATTGTAAGAGGATGTATGTGTTCATCAGAGAGAGAAAGAGGAAAAGAAAGCACACTACAGTGGAGCATGGTTACACTTTTCCTCCATTTCTCCATCCTCTTAGGTTTTGAGGCATTTATACACATGTGATTTGTGTGCTATTCAAGTCTCTGGACTGGGATTTGAACCCCTGTAAGTCGTATGGGATCTGGTTCCCTTTAACCATTAGGCTACTAGCTGGTCCTTTCTAAGAACCTTCTGAAGTCCCTCCATACAAGTTATTTCCATATATAGAGAGAGTCTTGTTATTTTTCCACTAATGTAATAAATCATTTCTTTGGATTTGAAATTGAACACGCTTGAGAACCGTCCATGAGTGTGTGCAGACTGGATGGCCTTTTTCACACAGACCCAAGGGAAAATTTGATTTGTCTGTGGGTCAAAGCTGCGTACTTTGCTCTTTTGCCTGGGTACTTTTTATGAGCTGTTGCATTTGTGGCCTTTAGAAAGTAAAACAAAACAAGAGATAGACTGCAGTAACTCTCTTTGAATGTAAAAGGATTTTCTGGGTTGAAAATCTTTTCAATACATTGCCAGGAAAATCCATTTTCCTTACCCATTTCCATGATTCTTTTTCTCAGCAGTCTCTCCTAAAAATAGTTGCTGACTGCGGCTGAAAGCAAGCACTGCAGGCAAGGCCCTGACACAGAGCAAAGAAGACTGTGCAAGGGAGGCTGGCGTGCGGGTCTGGGTCCTATGAAGACACCACTGGTAAGCTATGTATCAAATTGAAGACGCTGTGATTCAGCCAAGAAATTCCATGTAAACATTAGTTACATGCAATGGCACCTTTAGGATTCATAGATAGTTTTATTTCTTGCTGATACCCTTCTTGAGCACAGGAGACCAAATATACCCTGGTCTATAATTATCTACCTTTCTTTTTGTTTGAACAATGTCCTGTTGCCTAGGAACTGGGGTGATAGATATGCCATAAATACATGTTCAAATCCTCTTTTTTTTTTTTTTCCTGGATCATTTTTCTTTTAAAAATCACACTGCTTCTATTGTTATAAAGGTTCATTAAAATACATGCCCTATTCAGAATTTGTTTATTTGGAATATGTACAAACTGTGTATGCCCAATTAAGTAGGAATAAATATTCTGGTCTCCATTTGCCTTTCAATTTATTGTCCTACATAACTTGGCTTCCGTGGAAAGCAACTATTTATGTATCACAAAAAAGCACACAGTTAAAGGGTGATTTATCTAGCATTCTATCATCGGAAACTCTTTTAACTGATAATTTCTCCCACACATAGTGCAATGAAAACCAGTGTTTATAAAGAGGATATAGAAAAAAAGAAGACCTTGAATCATCACAAAATTAACAAATTAATCCAATCCCATAATTTTACGCACCAGAGAGCTGAACTTTCGAGATGATTGCCCGAAGTCATGGTTGGTGAGGGACCTAGGCTGGAGTTTGAATGTTCTGATCTCTAGGTCAATGATCTCTTTGCCCAAACTTTTCTTCTTTCTATAAATGTTGTGTACCGTAAATTTCCAAATCTCTCAGTCAGTACCAAAGAAATGTTACCTGTGGTCTGTAAATGTTAAAAGGATTTTAATACGTGAGTTTTTTATCTTGATACTTAGTCACAGTGATCGATCACTTAACAAACTCATGATAAATCTCTTTCAAGCTCTCCATATAATCAGAATTGGCAATGTGCAATATTATTTTTCTTTATTTCTTTTTTATTGCTAGAAGGCACATGTGCTCACCAGAGAGAGACAGAGAGTGAGAGGGAGAAAGTACCCACTAATGGGGCGTGGTCTGCTGCAGTTCGTTGGCCTTTATTTTCTCCATCCTGTCAGGATTTGGGGCATGCTCACAATGTACCTGCCATGTATATCATGGTCCACCATGGGGGAGTCCAGCATGCTAACCACCATGCTAACTGCCTGCCCCTGACTGGCATGTATTTTAAGACTCTATGGTTGGCCATGTGGGATCCAGTTCCCTTAACCTCTAGGCTATGGGGCTACTCCTTTTTCAAACCTCTTATTATGTTATATTTGCCTGTTGGATACACAAATCCATAATGTGTAGTATCTTAATCACACAAATGCTCATGTGTTCACCATAGAAGATAAGAAGTAGCATATAACATTTGTTGAAGCTAACTTTGCATTCCTCTTCTATTTAGTGTTAAGCAAATTTGTCAATCTTTAAACCTTAAAAATTTCTGATTTGCACGAGGTACATTATAACTTTTCACAGTGCAATTATATAGAAAAAAAAGTCCCCCATTGTACTTCATTCATGGATTAATTTGTTCATTAAACTATCATTCTTTCATTCAACTTTGAATGAATATTGATGTTATATAAATACAACTCCAGGAAATATGCAGTGATATTATACTATGTTAAGTAATATAATTGCATGCATTACAGAATAGGCTATACAAACACACTCTCACATGCATATCCATACAAAGGATCTTCATAAAGTTCATGGGAAATGCCTATTATGACAAAATTATGCATGCATTTCAAATTATTTTTCACCGAAATGTACTTGTACTTAAATTCTATTTTTTGGTCAAACTTATTGAAGTCCCTTCATATACATAAGCGGCATCTATATTATTCTCTTTTCAAGATATTTTAATTATTGTCAAGGGCTAGATGCTCAACAGGATATTATACATTTCTTTGACCTTTAAATAGATCAAAGATAAGATACCCATCAGTTATTGAACATCCATGTCAGGCATTCTACAATTACCATTTCTTTTCATCTTACGGTAATTTTATAAAGTAGTATATTATTTAGGATAGGTGAACTGCTTTTTTCTCAAGTAGTGATTCAGGAATCTAGCTTTCTTTAGGCTAGTGTCTCTGTCTCCCCTGTCTTGAGCTTTCATTTACTCCATAGATCATTTGCATGTAGATGGCCAAGCAGTGAAGAAAATACATTGAAGGGCTCGTGGGACATTTCAGGGGCCAGTTCTGAAATGACATATACTAGTTCTACTCACATGCCATTGATCAGAATTAGTAGCAACATCAACTGGATTCCAGGTGAGCTAGGAAGCATAGTTAGCCTGTGTGCCTAAATAGGAAATAAATACTGTGAGTTTTCCAACTACAATAATTAAGTGCTATTATTAGGTTACAATAATTAGGTGCTATTATTTCCATTTTATAGTTAAGAAAGATAAAATTATTTGCTTGTGGTAGGTAAATTATTGAGGTGGGATTCTAGCTCAGGGGTCATGCCCTAACTTGCTATGTAACACTGCACTACCATAGTCAAGTCTATTCATTACACCAGAGGCCTATGCTGTTATAACACAATGAACTAATAAAGACAGCCTGGATGCTTTTCATTTTAAAAGATTGAATGATTATTTGAGTATGTTTCTAATAATAAACTACCTTCTGCATTTTTTTTTATTTTCTAAGTCATTGACTTCCAAGTAAATGATTTTGACTGTTCATAAATTAGATGGAAACTAATTATTTGTTTTAACTACATCAGTTATAATTAATTATTGAGCAACTGAGTTTTTTCTAATTTTCCTTTGTGGAACTTAGAGTCAGAGTTAAATATAACTTCCTTTAGTGATGACTAAATTAAAAGAAATTATGGCTGTCTCATCTACATGGCTAATTGGGCTATCTATATGTGGCACCTCTAGTTTTGAATTAATCATTTACTGCTTTTTTTTCCCATAAACTATGTTGATGTTTTGCAATAACTTAGGACTAACTAAAATGGTAGTTTAAAAAAATCTAGTTCTTTATCTTGATGATTGTTTCAATGCTTAATTTCTATTCTAGTGTAAAATTTGAATTCTTATACTTATTCGAATCTGTATCTAGATATAGATGTTACATGAAACCACCTTGATTTGAAGCTGCACCACTCCAATCTCTGTCTCTGTGATTCTGGGCATTCTTTCTCTGTGGGTCTGTCTGCACATGGTCTTCCTTCTTGTAAGAACAAAAGTCATACTGGGTTAAGTCTTGTCCTAATGACCTCATCTGAGTTTAATTATATCTGCAAAGTCATATTTTCAATAAGGTCACATTGGCAGGTTATGTGGAACTATCCTCCTTCATCCAGGAACTGTCTAGAATGCTCTAACTTCTGAAGATCCCCTGAAGTTTAGCACCAAGAAATAATCATTAAAAATTGAAGTTAGAGGTTAAGGTAGAGAGGTCAACAGGTGGCAGAGTGGTTAAAGTGTTGGACTCCCAAGTAGTCAATTGCTGTTTGGGTCCTAGACCCGGTGACTTAAAACTCATGCAGGACACATGTGCGTGCATGGCCAAAATCCTGAGAGAAGAAAGATGGAGAAATGATTGTGACATGGCCATCCCCACAATGACTATTCCCACAATCACTCTCGTAGTCGGGGGTGATTTCTTGCTTTCTGTCTCTTTGTCTCTCTCTGGTGAATGCACATGCCCCATAGTAAAAATTTCAAAATAAATAAATAAATAAATAAATAAGGTTAAGGCTGAGGGCCAGTAGGTGGTGTGTTGGTTAAGGTGGAGTCCCATATGGCTAACTGCAGTTTGAGTCCCAGACCAGGCGGCTTGATAAATTAGAACAAATAAATAGATAAACAAACAACTATATTTTCAAAAAACAATGTTAAAGTATAAATCAAGTAAGCACTATACAGCTGTTCTCTCTTTGAGCAAACTCAAGTTATCAAGTTATCTGATAAGCCCAAATTCCTGGGCTTCCCAATTATATATAATTTTCATATATAATTATCTGGCAGTATTTTTCTCTGTTATTTGAGTTAGTGCATCTCTGAATATTTGTTTTGTTTTTATGTTTTGTAGTAAAGAGAGATATTTGATTCTACTTGATATAGTCTTTGAAAAATTGCCAAATGTCACATGAGCTCTTTGGCTGGAAGGTGTGGGAAACTGCATTGACTTGCATGTGTCTCAGTAAACTCTAGAAAGAACATAATTAGTTAACTGGTGCAAAAAGCCTTTAATATTGATACAGCTGCCACAAAACATTGTTTAAAAGTTAGAGTTTGTACTACACGCCTCTCAGCCAAAATGCTATTGGGTTGTCAGAAGTCACGACACGTTTTCGCACAGTAAAACAGAAAAAAATTTGTCATGACTATTCTGACAGCCCAATAGAATGCTGTCATGGGTTGAACTGTAACCACCAAAAAGATACAGCAAAATTTTGTCCTCTGTACCTGCCAATGTGACCTTATTGAAAATATGACTTTGCAGATATAATCAAGCTCAGATGAGGTAATTAGGGCAAGAATTAACCTAGTGTGACTGTTGTCCTTACAAGAAGGAAGACCATGTGAAGACAGATCCACAGAGAAAGAATGCCCAGAATCACAGAGGCAGAGATTTCAATGGTGCAGCTACAACCCAAGGAATGACGAGGATTGACCCCTACCCCCCAGCCTGGAGCTCAGAAGAAGCAGGAGGATTCCACTGAGAGCCTGAGAAGGAGCTTGGTGCTGCTGACATCTCAATTTTGGACTTTAAGATTTCAGAACCATGAAAGAGTACATTTCTGTTGTCTTAAGCCATTCAGTTTGTGGTGCTCTATTACAGCAGCCCTAGGAAACCAATGCAGATGGTTGTAAGTCAAACGTGGAAAAGGGAAAGTTCTTACTTATTTCTTCCTCATTTCTCTTAGGGTAGAGTAGAATTCCATCCACGGAGCCAATGACCACAGCTGTCGACACCACCTGGGCTTTGCCAGTGGTTCAGCCCTTGCAGTGGTTCATCCGTACCTAGGAACATCTGATTTGAAAGCTACAAAAGTCCAGTGGATTAAAAACCCAAATGTCTCCTCTTTCTCCCCATGTAATTATATAAGAGTGGAGTGGGATCAGTAATAAAAGTCGATTGTTTAACAGAGCCCTTGTAAGAGATTAAAAGTTTGAAAAATAAGCATTGTATCTACTCCCTCCCCACCAAGTCCTTTCTCACTCTCACTCTTGTTAGATCCTTCCTGTCTGTGATTCTCCCTGCAGCCCAGGCAACCGGAACAGTTACTTTCTCAGACCAACACTAGGTGGCGCCACAGCCGAGTCTGCAAACACCCCAGTCTCCATTCAAGTGAGTGCCCTGAGGAGCTCAATGAGCTTTATCTTATCTGTGCACATCTCTGGCTATCTTTAGCCTGCACCTTGCTCATCAAGCAGAAGGGATGTCTGTGGCCTGAGGCAATGTTCAGCCCTAGATAGGGCTCATAATTCCTAGGGAATCATAATCCTGCAGAAGTGGAAGGTAGAGCCAGAAGTACCTGGATGACGTATTAAGGAAAGTCCCCACACCTGTGCACTGAGTCACTTCATGCTGTCTCACTCCCTGCTCAGCTAATACCGTCTTGTTGCTCTCCCTGGTTTTCCCAATTCCCGTATTACCCATTGAACCCTTTCTCCAAAGTTTTCTTAGGATGGCTGTTGTTCCAATGAGGATGCTTTTTAAAAGTTTATTTTTTTCTTTCTGTGAGTGAGAGAGAGAGTGAATGAGAGAGCCAGAGAGACGGTAATTTAACGGGATCGTCATGCTGTGGTCCACACCCAGTTTGAGCTGGATTATGGCACGGGTGCTGGCATACTCAGGGAGGTCTCTGGATGCAAGCCTGGATGTTTTCCTCTTAAATCAGCCTTACAGAGAGCTGTGTTACCTTGTGCCTCCAACCGAGCCCCAAGGACGCTCTGATACTCGTTTTGGTTAGATTGCGCCAGGAAGCTCCCACTGTGACTTACTCCATCTCACAAAAAATGGCTTCTGCAACCTCTCTCCGGCCCTCTGTTGCTAGGAACACGTGAACTGCACGTTGGGGTTAATAGGCCCTCTAATTCAGGGCTGACTCATATTATCAAACCCCAGTGCTAGTTTTCACCAAAGTCAACATCTTTCACTTAAATTTATCATTTATTTTTTTTTTTTTAAAGAGAGATTTTTGGTATAGGATGCATGCATGTGCCAAAGAGATAGAGAGACAGAGAGAGAGAAACTGAGAAATCATGGGGGGGGCGTGGCCACACAGCAATCCCTTCTCCTCCAGTCTCCTCTTGGTATGTTGGGCACATGTGTACATGTACCCAGTGTGTTTCAAACCACCGAGTCTGGGACTCTAACCACAGTTGACTATATGGGAGCCGAGCAACGTAACCATTACGTAACCATTACTCCATCCGCTGGTCCCTATCATTTCTTTTTATAGACTGGATAATAGCTTGGCTACTGCCTGTGCTTTAAGCACATTCAAGAGTCATACAAATTTGTTTTCATGTAAGTAGCATCAATTCCAGTGAAAGTAGTCTTCTTTAAAGACATTTAATATGGAAGGGATTTTCTCATTTGTGTTAAATATAATACCTTCCCTTTAAAGTCAGTCTTCAAACAAATAGAATAAGGAAAATTGGCTTGAATTAATATAATTGTGAAAACTAAGTCTAAGGAAATACATAAATGAGAATTTTTTTACAAGCCAAGTGCAACAGAAAGCCCAGGTTTCTTATTTTATTTACAACTGTTGTATTTTGCAAATAGATCCACTTCAAAAATGTAGGCTTACATAAATCTGTCACTTGGTACATTAACTAGTCTAGGGTTGCTTACAGTTTGGCCATTAAAATCTTTTTTAATGTGGCTCATGTTTTAGGAAATTATACTGAAGTACGGTTTACTGGATTTTATTTAAAATTAAGATTTTTAAGTCATAGTATTCTATTTTATTTCAGTTTTAGATTCTTTCCACGAAACAGTAAAAATGCCTGCATAAAAATAAAATATTATTAACAGATTTAGTGGTAGCTGATCCTGGGTTAAATATGCCACCTAGTGGGCTTATTTGGAAGTTCATCTTTTACTTGTAATTTAATTATAGTAATAAGAATTTTACCGTCTCCTTTTGTTCTTCCATATTAGAAGAGAAGGCTGAAGAGAAGGTGATAAAATGATCCATAATGTGTATACAGATCCACCAAAGTGACGTGATATGATGATTGCAAAAACCATATCATGGTGTATGCCAGAAACTCAGCAAATGACACTGAGTGCCCTCTGCTAAAATATGGCCAAGATAAGCACCAGTTACCTGAAGGCTTTAATTCTTATTCAGTAGCCTTTTGTAAGTGATCCTGCATAATAAATGAATACTATACATCTAATATTTGTGCATGTAGTCAAGGAATAGCTAAAATGAAGAGGTGTGTGGGAGGGAGGTGAGGGGACAGGAAATTGTGCCCCTGAGGTAAACGTGCCCATTTAGCGCTACTCCCAGAAGCCCTGACTTCTCTTGACAGATGCAGAATGGAGGGCGGGTCCCAACAATACCCGGGGAAGCTCACTAGCACTTGCTACAGAGGATGAAAACATTCCAATCTCCTGGGCTTCCTCTCCTCTCAGCTGTGAGAGTTCTTTTTATCAGGGCACTCCCTGCAGACACTGCTTTCTTCCTTTCCTGAGGAAAAGTCGCCCTCATACCTCATCCCCCGTCCACCAGCGTATTTCTCCTTTCGCTGCAAGAATTTCAGAGGAGCACTTTTGGGGGCATATTACATTTTAGCCAGTGCTTATCGCCTTCAAAGTGATCTCTGCTCCTATTGCCCACTTCATGGTTTCCTACCTTTAGTAAAACCACTTCTGACAACAATATGCTGTTTTGTTCATGTACACACACACTGACACCCGTGTGTGTGTGTGCATGTGCACACGTTCCCAACAACCAGTGTAGAAGCTGTAGATCTTTCTAGGAGTAGAGCGAGATGCTGTTTTCAACCAGATAAAAAGGATTAGAAGTAAAAATAAAAGAAAGACCTTCTCAATTACTGGTCAAGAGTTGGTTAGAAGAGACCACAAAAATGTTAAAGGGAAAATAGCAATAAAATGATTTGTTCTCAGAAATTAATTTAAGGAAAGGGCCGGGTGATTTGCTAATACAGTGTATCTCTCTGTCTTTTCCTTGAAAATATAAGGCTCAGACGAAAGACCCAGGCTTCCTGGTTCTTTTCTTTCTGTCTTTGCAAAGAGGACACAAGACAGCTGATACCTGATCTCTGGACAGACATTTCTACAGCCTGTTTAGAATTTTCAGCACAGGAAGAGAATATATATATATATATATATACACACATATACATATATATATATATATATATATACATATATATATATATAATTATTATACAATATACAATAATAAATGCATGTGTGTGTATGTGTGTGTATATATATGTAATATATATTTTTTCTAATTCATTTACCTATAATAGTTTACAAGTAGTGTTTAACGTAATGTCACATTTATAGAACATCGGACTGACCACATTCTGAGAGTGGGCAGGCTGACAGGCAGACTGTGGTTGAAATGTGGTGATGATAAAGATTCAGCATTTGAACTGCCCTAAGCACGTGCCTTTTGATGTACTGATGGCTTTGCAATGATAACCTCTCTCATTAATCACAACGCTGTGAGATAGGACGACTGTGGCCCCCATTTAACAGGTAAGGAAACTGAGGGACACGGTCATTGTGAAACTTGTCTAAGGTCACCAGAAAGTGGTGGAGTCAGGATTCGAATCCTGTGTTTTCCTGCCTTCAGCATCCGTCCTCTTCATCTCTGCTCTAGCCTAGATTTTGTGGAACAGCATAAGTCAGAATTGCTCCAAGCTGCAATTAATCCAAGAAACATTTGGGTTATTACGTGCTGGCCCTGTGGTTAGCACTGAGGACACAGAGATGGGTGACCCAGTCCCAGCTGTCGAGGCTTCAGTGAGTCGTTTTCCACCTCTGAGCACAGCTGTGAGAAACCTCCCACACCACAGCTTCCGCCCACCAGGCAGTTCTAACAAATGGCGTCTAGACACCACATACCATCGAGCCCTGGCCCTGCCAGCCATGAGGTCAGCAGCACGCAGGCTGCGTTGGCGGCATCTCGGGCCTGCTAATTGGGACAGGTGCAGAGTATGATGACAGCAGGCCACCCACAGAGCTCTGGCACAGCTAGCAAAGGCACAATAGTGAGAGGGAAGAAAGATGAATCCCGAACTGCTGCCTGGGCAAGGATGTTGGCAGATAACAGCATGTAGGCGAGAGACCATCCTGGTATGCACAAGAAGTGGGCCATTTTTAGCATGAGAATTTCCTAATCTCTAAAGCAAACAGAAAAGCTTCAGGCGATAAGAGATTCTGGAAATATATGGCCACACACAACCACCAACCTGCCAAAACAAAAAGATAATTCACACACCTATATACACACACCTACATGCACATATACCCATGTGCACATACTCACATAACCACCCCTACCATAACCATGGTAGAAGCTGTGAATCTTTCTAGGAAGTAGAGTGAGGTGATGTTCCTGGGGAAAACTCTTTTCAAATGGATAAAACAAATTAGAGGTAAAAAAGAAAAGAAAGACCTCAACTACCAGTCAAGAGTTGTTTAGAAAGCAACTACAGAAAATATGAAAGGGAAAATGGCAGATTTAAGAGAAATGTGTAAGAAATAACTTTGACCTTTCTAAATTCTGAAGTTACCAGCAGAGGTGATCTAACCTTGTAAGCACTGGTAGGAATATTCTAGAAGAACGCCAAGAGGAATGATAAGGTCAATGATTACAGGAATTCACGACATTTTGGGACAAGAGAAATAAGTGAGAAATGTCCACTTCAGGAGAGAAATGTTTATTTTTATGTGAATTAATAGATGTTAATTTACTTTGAAATGTAAATTAATATTGAATTTAAATCTTGTAAGATGTAAGCATTTCTGATATGACTTACTAGGATTTGAGAAGGACTTTTAAAATAATAGAGATAGGGACCAACAGATGGTAGAATGGTTGCGCTTTTGAACTCCCATGTAGTCAACCATCATTGGAGTCCCAGACTGGCAACTTAAAGCTCACACCCAATGTGTGTGTGTCCATGCCCAAGAATTGGAGGAGAAGGGATTGCGGTGTGGCCATCTCACTTAGGGGGTGATTTCTCACTTTCTGTCTCTCTGAATCTCTCTCTCCAGCAAGTGCACCCACCATATTGCAAAAATTTCTCTCTCTAAAAAAAAGAGAAAAGAATAATAATGATAGAGATAGAAACATGATTCTTAATGAGAAAGTAACTATGAAAATAGTGCATATGTTTTCTATTATGCAGCTCTCTTTTTTAGGTAGAAGCAAATGACAATTGCTTCCCTAATCTACGGATTTGCAAATAAACCATGAGTTGAACATTAGATACCTATTCATTTTCTTCCACATCAGACATTATCAGTAACTCAGAAGTACTTAGAACATTTTAATAAGTCACCATCCTTTATTTCAAAAGCTTGTGCTTTACACTGTATTTGTTATCACAACGTATCTGACAACTACACTGTCTAATTTGGATGTCATGAGAATAAAATTAAGATAATATTCATGAAGTCTTCTGAGACCCTTATGATAGAGATCTTAGATAAATGTTTCATTATAATTTGAAGACACTAAAGCAATCTATTAAATTCCCATAAAACTTATTTTTTAACTATGAAAACATGAAAGCTCTTTAGTTTCTGTTATAATTTTAATAGATTCAGCACACAAAAGACAGAGGCAAAATAAAGAAAATACATTTGTTAATACTCAAATTAGCTCATGTGCGTGCACACACTAGGATGAATTATGTCCCACAAAGATATTCAGCTCCTAATCCCCACAAATGTTACTTTATATAGTAAACGGGGTTTTGCAGATGTGATTAAATGAAAGATCTTGAGACAGGGAGATTACACTGGATTATTCTGGTGGACTCAGTGTAATCGCCAGGGTCATTACAAGAGGGAGGCTAGCAAATTAGAGATAGTAGGAAATCAACTCATGGATGCAAGAGCTTGGCATGATATGAGAAAGAGGTCAGGAACCAAAAAACACAGGCAGACACTAGAAGCTGAAAAAAGCAGGAAATAGATACCCCCTCGAATCTCCAGGGCCCCCCTCAGCCCTTATGGCCTCTTAACTCTAATTGAGTGCAGCTGATTTCAGATATTTGACCTCCAGAACTATTAAAAACATGTATTTGTATTGCCTGAGTCATCTCATTTGTAATTGTAATTTGTTATAGCAGCCCCAGGAAACTAAAATTGTCTGTGTGTGTATAAATGCATGTATTCAATGGCATCAAAGAAGGAGATAATATGTGTAAGAGCACCTCTCATGTTAACTGAATTCAAAGTTAGTTTTTTGGGAATAATCCTTGTTTTTAAAGCATGGTATAATTCAAGGCCTTCCTAGACAGTTCTGTCTCTGTATACTTTCTAAGAATGAGGCTTGATATAACTTGGTTCTAATATTCAACTTCTTTCCTATTAAAATGAGAAGAGTATGGCATGATATTTATTTACAATTGCCGGGTACAAATTGATAATAGTGGGGAAGTGGATTGGGTCTTCATTTGCACTTGTAATTCTCTTTCATTTTGGAGCGACTTTTAGGTTGTCATTAGCAATAGTTAGAAGGAAATTGGAGGCTCTCCCATGACCGTGCTGTGCTTGAGTGGCCCTAAAGTCTGCATAGGCCATTGTAGTGTGTCTTGGTGGGCTTGCTCAGAAGAAGTAAAATGTTCTAAACATGGAAAACAGCCCATGGGATGTGCTTACAAGCTAGTGAGAGCTGATAGTTCTGAATCCAAGAATTTAAGAAACTATTGTATAGGGAGAGCATTTACACCACAGAGATTGGCAAAAGTTATAAATCAGAGTTCTCCACCCCTTTCCTCAGGGAGCTGTTTTATTGCTCATTGCTATTTACTTCTCTTAAAAACAAAAACAAAAAGAATCTTTCTTTTGTCCTCTTTGAGCTCTAAGATTTTTCACAGGAACTTTGGGTCCATACTAAGTGTAATTTCTTTGCTGACTACTGATATTTCTCCTGATCCAGGCTGGATCACCTGATAAGTGCATGTATTACTTTCAGGGACCCAAGAAATAATTTCTTTTCAAGTTATTTTTAAAATATGATTTTATATATATATATATGTGTGTGTGTGTGTGTGTGTGTAAGTGTAATATAACACATGCAATATAATATTCTGTGTACACATTTATAATTTTTAATATAATATAATGAACCTGGCCTGGATTCCACCTGTCTATATACCAACACTGTCATAAAATATCATTTTTTCCTCTATTTTTAATGGAGGAAGGGCACCGGAAAGGCAAAGTGCCTGAGGCTCACAAAGTCATAATGTCTCTCTGCTCCAGGCCCCCTTAAGCCTTATGGCTCAGGGATAATTTGGAAATAAGCCTCATTCTTTCAGCTAGCCTCTATTAATGGTAGCTGATATGAGGTAACACATATTGGCAGCACTAGTCCAGATGCCTTCAGGATGGGCATTGCATTACTACCTGTGTTAACTCCCTGTGTGCATGTGTTTCTCTCTTGAGTATGTCTGTTTTTGATGAATACAGTCTTATCATTGTGAACTTGTGATTCTTTCAAAAAGAGGGTAAAAAGCAACAGAACCAATGTATGAATTCTGATGAACTGAACATCTGCTGCCTTTGACATATATTTCATATTCATGCTCAGTTTTCTGCTATGCTTGTAATCATTCAAGCCAGTAGTTAGAATTTGAATGAAATCTCCAGATATTTTGGTTTATTCATAAATGTGTCTTCAGTGGTTTACTTTTTTGCCTTTTTTTATGTTGAGTCCTATATTTTCTAAAATCTTGACAGATAAACATTTATTAGGGGTTCCAATTAGAGCTGGTAACTCCATGGAGGGCTTTGAAGGAAGTTGCCAAGATCTCTTTTCTCAATAGTATCTAGATCACAGACCCATTACAACACTCAGAATTGCTTCATCATCCCCCCTGTCCCTTCATCTCATAGGGTGATGACATCTCAAATTATAATGTCCATTAGAATAACAAGAGGAGTTTAATAAAAATGCAAATATTGGGCCAATTTGTGGTGTGGTGATTAAAGTGGCTAGATCCCACACGGTCTTCCTCATGATTCAAGTCCTGGACCTGGCGGCTTGAGAAACAAACCTAGCATGTGTGTATATGTGCCCAGAACCCTGAAGGGAGAGAGAAGTGGAGAAGGAACTGCAGCATGACCATTCCCAGCTGGGGGCGGGGGGGTGCTCTCTCACTTCCTTGCTCTCTCTTTCTTTCTCTTTCTCCAGCAAATGTACACATTGTCTGGCAAAACAAACCCCAAAACCCCAGATACCTGGGTCCCATCTCTAAGGATGCCAGTTCTGCAGACCGAAGGAGGGGAATCAAGATGTGCATCTCACTTGGCCCCCTTTGATGTTACACAGGCTGACATCCTTATTGGCAAAAATAGAACATTGGTTTTAGATACTACTTCACAAATCACAAGTCCAGGGTCAGGGTGTAAAAAATTTAGAAAACTATTGGGAAATACAATAAAATATAACAGGAATAGTTCCCATGAACCCATAATATACAAATACTCAACATCTAGCACTTTATTTATCAATTTATTTATTTATTTTTGATGAATCGGTAAGTGAGAACATTTTTAGATGGTCTTGCTATGTTGTGACCCTTCTGCCTCAGCCTCGTGAGCTGCTGGAATTGCGTGCATTTGCCCCTACACCTGGCCTTTAGGAATCAAACTCAGGCCTCCCACGTGGCCTCTGCCTGCTGAGTAGCAGCATCAACCAACACAAGATACTGCAGCTGGGCCACATGTTAACTTTAGTCATTGTAGCAGTCCTGGGGGATGACGCTATTGGAAATGTGAGGCTGAGAAGAGTGGGTTAGTTTCCTATCTCATCACACGATAAGTAGCGGAAGTGAGATATGGATCCAAATGTAATCCAAAAGTCCTTGCTTTGTAAAAAGTTTATCTACTGACTCTCATACCAAGCAGTGACTAAGATAATCTCTTAAATCTCCAATTCTTAGCCCTTTATAGAACCTGCAAGACATCCCACATTAATAAAAAGTATGTTTACCCTTTGACTTTCTAATGTTTTCAGCTAAGAAGTTTTGAACTTCTTATTTTTAGTTGAGCTCAAGGAAGTATGTGTCCTCGCTTGTGTTTATTGAAAAGACAGGCTCTTCTTCTACTGAGGATAGATTTGATTAAATTGACCTGTTTAGCTACCTTCAGTCTATCTTTAAGGGGCTACTATATCTTACTTAGGCTATCGCCATAGTCCCTTAGCTAAATGTTTATAATCTACTCTGTGTACATCTAACCATCTAAGTGTAGCCAGCATGAGGGTTGCTCTTAAAAGGGCATAGCCAGAGAGAGAAAAAGGAGGGACAAAGCACCTCCTATGGGGCGTGGTTATACCATAATTCCTTCTCCTCCACTCCTCCACCCCATTAGGATTTTGGGTACACACACACACACAACACACACACACACACACACACACACACACACACACGGTATATTTTTCAAACCACCAGGGCTGGAATTTAAACCACAGTTGGCCATGTGAGATTGAGTTACCTTAACCAGTAGGCCATGGGGCCTGCCTGAGGTTTTCAAAATGTCAGGTTGCTATTGATCTCCCCACTCTTTCCTTTTCCCCAGTAGGATTTGCTTTGTATTGCTCTTATAATAAAAAAATGTAGTTCACTAGTATGATCTCCAGTTCCTTCTGTACTCCCACCCTAATTCTCTCTCCTCTGCTCCATGCTCCATGCCTTCCTTACCACTCTGAGGCCTCTGCTTTAATTTTCCATCCTTTTCTCCCCCCAGGGCTTTTGCATTTGCTTTTCCTGAAGTCTGTGATAGCCTTCTCTCCTCTCTTCTCTTAATTATACCTGCATCCTCTACAGATCTTAACCCATGCACCACTTCCTTCATTTTGGTCACTCAGGTAAATGCCTAGTCATGGGCATCCACAGAGTCAGATTTCTCTCCTTTGGAGCCCTTGTCTACACTTGCTGATACGATTTACTGTGTCTGCGTCCTGAACTGGAGTACTAGCTCCGAGGGGCAGGTGCTTTTCTGTTGTTTTCTCTTAAAAAGTTTATTTGTTTATTTTTTTCCCATGAGTGTGTGAAAGAGGGGGAGTGGGGGAGAGAGAGAGAGAGGGAGAGAGAGAGAGAGAGAGAGAGAGAGAGAGAGAGAGAGAGAGAGAACTCCAACAGGGTCCTAATGCCATGATCTACCCTAGTCTTCAGTCAGTCCCTGATGATCATGAGCAAGTATGTACCAGCATACTCATGAAGGTCTTTGGGCTTAAACCAGAAGCCTCCCTTCCCATATGGGATTGCCTTGCCGAGCATTGTGTTTTACTGCTGCACCACTGCCTGGCTCCTGCATCTGTTTTTAATCCTCATTCTATTCTGAGCATCTAGAACGGTGCCTGGCATGTAGTTGGTAGTTAATAAATACATGAAATAATGAAATTAAAATATGTGAACTTAAAAACTATGAATAATAACGGTTAATAATAAGTATACAACATGTAAAATATTATATTTTAACATGTTTTAGAGAGTCATTTGCATTTAATTTTCCCATAAACTTTATGTCATTACAAATTTTGAATTGCCTATGAGTAAAGTGAAATTTCACATGATTTAACTTTCCTATATTTCTAAAACATGTTTTTATTTATTATTATTTCTGAAAACTTGCTATAGGGAATGTGCACTCACCAGAGAGAGACAGGGAGAGAAAGAAGAAATTTGAGAAAGAAAACCTTCAGGTTCAGAACTCAAAACTATGGTTGGCCATGAAGGAGCCCAGCACCCCAACCAACATACCACCTGCTGACCCCCTACTTTAGATTTTGAAATAACATGTTATCATGGATTTTATAGCTTACTTAAGATTTTTACAAATATATAAATGACTAAATAGAATGGTCATAATGGATGCCCTTCTAAAATGTTAACTTTTATACAGTTTTAAAGATACTTAAAGGCTTAACTCAATGTGTCAGTTAAACCTGTAATTCCTACATCCTTGTCCCTTAACTAACATTATATCCTGTATGGCACAAGACACGAGCCACTCTACTTGTGGTCATCAAACAATTGTGACTAGATCAAGTTGAGATGTACTCTAAATGAAAAATATATACCAGGTTGTGAAAATTTAGTACAAGAAAAAAAATTAAATATAAACTCTCTCTGTAATTTTTATACTGATTACGTGTTAAATGATTATTTTTTGAAATGTTGGGTTAAATAAAAATATTTTTATTAGATCAAGCAGTCAGACAAATGCTTAAATTAATTAATAAATAATCATTGATTGGCTAGATCATTTCTAAGTAAGTAAAATGTAGAAAACACTGGTCACCAAATGGAATTGTAATTTACCGTAGTTTTTTGGAAGGTCTGTAGGATATATTTTATACATATATACATAGGTATGTAGTACCTCAAATTGTTAAAATGACATAAAATAAATGGTCATCAAGAAAAAACTAAGCAAGACATTTTTCCCCCTTTAATTTTCTTTTGTTTCTAGAGAAAAAAGAGTTGATTACTTTGGTCATAAAAAAAAAAAAAAATAGAGGTGACAGGCCAGCAGATGGCATAATAGTTATGTTGCTGGACTCACATGTAGTCAAATGCGGTTTGAATTCCAGACCAGACGGCTTAAAACATTCCAGGCGTATGTGCCTAAGATACTGGGAGGAGAATGGAGGAGAAGAGATGAAAGTGTGGCCATCCCCCTGGGGAGTGATTTCCCATTTTCTGTCTCTCTGTCTCTCCGGGAAGCACATGCTCCCTATAGCAGAAATCTCTCTGAAAAAAAAAAAAGTGTCTTTAAGAGAAATACAAATATGCATACAGAAGAGCGGATACTTTCCCTTTTATTAAAAAAGTTATTACCATTTATGAAGATGGTGAATTAAATGTAATATATATTTTTTAACATAGGTTAATTACATTCTGAAGGTATAATTAAATACTTTAAATATATCAACTATTTATATATTTGCCTATGCATAATACATATAAAAGTCTATCCATATATCTTTTACCATAAACTTCTAAATAAATAATGCAAAAAAAGGCATAAAATGAAAATTTAGGTCTTTTTCCTATACAGCAACTAAGTTCATTTATGCCCAGATTAGAAGAGACTCATGTTCTCTAAATATGTATCTAAGGCTTCTCTGCAAAAATGCTATAATAAATCAATGTGAAAACACTTTGTTCTCGGGTTCTTAACTTATCAAACACCTATTATTTGTGCAAAACCAAGCCTGGTCACTGGGCTACTTACCTAACACCCAGGAGGGAATCAGTCAAAGCCCATTGCCCATTTCAGTCTTTCATGAGATCCGGAAGCCAGAACTACAACCAGTGGCAAATCTTGTGAAAGCTTCCCCTGATTTAGTTCCAGGGACTCTGATAAAATTGATGTTTTCACGTGCAGATTATACTGACAGGCACTCAGAATCTGTCATCTTGTCACCTTCCTTCCCCTTCACACATTACTACTCATTGCCACCCTCTGTCTTTTACCAGAAGGAGAACACCATGATCGTTTATCTCTATTAGGAAACTCTCCAAGCCCTACACCCTACAAAGTGCTATTTATTATTAGAGACTTCCTTGGATAGTCCTAAATTAATTTTGTTTGTTGACGGCTTAACTTCAAAAATAAAAATGAGAACGTCCAAGCAAATTATAAGAGACCTGAATTTCTTCTTGGAATGCAAGTCAGCTTCAGAAATTAAATCAGTTAAAGTAGCAAAATTAGTTGTTCTTGCTCAGACCTGCCAACTAGCAAAAGATAAGAGAGCAATTATTCAAACTAAAAGTAGTATAATTTTGGACTGCCCTATGACTTCAAACACTTTAGTGCCTCTTAACTTTTACAGAAAATCTCATGAAGAAAATTCAGATGCTTTGATAACACCTAAGGGAGAATCATGATAACAGTGTAGTCTAACAAAAATGTTTCTGGATATTAAGTACAAACTAGCAGAGATAAATTGGCAGTGATAGGACTTAACTTTGGTGGGATAATTTTAAGAGTATTTCCAAGAATGTTTGCAATCCATGGCTTACTCTCATAGTCAGTTTAGGCTGTTATAACAAAACACTATAAATGGGTGACTTAGAGCCAACAGGAATTTTATTTCTCACAGTCCTAGAGTCTGAAAGTCTAAGGTGAGCTTCCCAGAATGGTCCAGTTCTGATGAGGGCCCTCCTCTGCACTGCAGACTGTGGTCTTCTTGCTTCACCAGGCAGAAGGAGGATGGGCTGACCAGTAGCCTGGTAGTTAAGGAAACTGAATTTCAGTAGGCTGACCATGTGGCTGAAATCCTGGCCTCAGTGTCTTGAAAAATATATCAGACATGTGTGCATGTATACCCCAAATCCTGACAGGATGGGGAAAGAGAGGAGAAGGGACTGCTGTGTGACCATGCCTTATTGTAAGGTTCTTTCTCCCTCCCCCACTCTCTTTGTCTTTCTCTTTCTCTCCGGTGAGTGCATGTACCTCTGACATCATTTTTAAAAGGAAAAAAAAAAAGAAAGAGGATGAGCGATCTCTTTGAGGTCCCTTTTCTAAAGGCACTAATCCCATTCACCCGTGTATCATGCTTATGACTTATCCACTTCCCAAAGGTCCCATTTCCTCATACCATTGCACTGAGGGTTAGGATTTAAACGTATGAATTTCGTGGGAACAGAAACGTTCAGTCGGTTGTACCTGCTAACACCATAATTCTGACGAGACGGTGAAAGTAAGACATGGATAGGAGTCACATGGGCATTGAGCATGTTATGGTTTATTTTCAGGATGGACTGAGGCTTTTCCAGGGATTTCTGATAGAATATATACTTTGAAAGGATAGCATCACACCATTCAGAGTGACTTCCAAGCTGGAGCTTCCTAGCACCTTCAGATGACCCACTATAAATCTGAAGGCCATGGAGGCAGAGAAACCGATGACTTATCATGGAGCTGAAAACCAGCAGCCATCTCTGTTACTCAGGGTAGATTCCTTGCTTCTAGAATCCAATAAGGCCAGCTAAGCATTAAACCTGCTTCCTTCTTTGCAGATAGCGATACAAAAAACAGCCATTTGTCTTTTACTTTCAGTCTAGCACATCCCTGACCACTGGACCCCTAATCATGAAGGACCAGCCACTGAAGTGGCCAACCCCTAAATCTTATTTCATTTATTCCCATTTCCTGGAGAACATAGTTCCTATCAAGGCCTCCAGTATGCTTTTTTTTTTTTAAACATCTATCTTCTATTTTTTAAATTTAATTTTATTTATTATTGTCATAATTTTTATATTATATTGAATCACATATATCTTTATAGTATATCATATTTCTTTTTCCAGCACAATTACCATGCATATCAGTAAAGACAAAGGCATTACTATCCACATTATCATCATCAAATAGCTTTTCATCATTTTTTTCAGATTATTATTATTATTTATTCTCATTATTTTTTAAACATTTAATTACCATACATCATTTGGTTTGTATAAAGAATTTGCCCAACATTAAATACTTCTCAGACCAGTCCAGCTGAGAATACTATACATGTTATCATCAACAGGTAATAAATCATTTCTATACCCCACTAATGTCATGCATCTCTATTCTCGTACTATCCTTCTCTGTACTCTTCCCTTCTCCCCCCCACCCCCATTCCACATTGTCTTCAGCATCCCTGACTATTTTCACTTCTTTTTTTTTTTTTTTTTTTTTTTTTTTGGGAGAGGTTTTTGCTGTAGGGCATGTGCGCTCACCAGAAAGACAGAGAGAGACAGAGAGATAGAAAGCAAGAAATCACCCCCCAGGGGGGATTGCCATGCTGCAATCCCTTCTCCTCCATTCTCCTCTCGGGATCTTGGGCATACACGCAGAAGCGCCCGGAGTGAGTTTAAGCCACCGGGTCTGATGGTCGACTAAATGGGAGTTCAGACACATAATCATTATGCTAACTGCTGGTTCCTATTTTCACTTCTTTTATGCCCTCCAATATTTCAATCTCTACTATTAAGTGTGGATAGTCAATATATATTAAGTGGATGTATACAATATCTATCTTTTATATCCTGGCTTGATTCACTCAGCAATAGATCCTCCATATTTGACCCCTTTCTATCAAATGCCAGGGTCTTGGTTTTGATTTCTGAGTAGTATTCCATAGAATATATGTGCCACACTTTTTCCATCCATTCATCTGTTTGTGGACATTTGGTTCCATGTCTTAGCAATTATAAATAATGCTGTAATACACGTTCATGTGCAAGCACTTTTCCAACTGAGCATTCTCCTGTCCTTTGAGTAGATACCCAGGAGTGGGATTGCTGGATGAAATGGTAGTTCTATTTGTAGATCCTTGAGGAACCTCCATATTGTTTTTTTTAAAATTTTTTTATTATTATTTTTAAATTAAATTGCTATACATCATTTAGATTGTGAAGAGACTTTCCAGCATGATTTACATTCCTACCAACGATATAGGAGTTCCCCTTTCACCACATCCCTGCCAACACTTATCAATTTTTATATTTTTAATCTTCACCCAGTATGCTTTTCTGTCCATTCAGCATGATGCCATCGATGTAATAGATAAATGTGGCACTCAGAGGCAGATTCAGACAGATTTTTACCTTTATCTATTATTTTTTAAGGAAAAATTTTTTATTTGTTCTATGATTGCGAGAGACACAGAGACGGAGAGGGAGAGAGAGCAAGCATCCCAACAGGATCTTGACACATGATCCACCTCCAGCTTTAAGCCTTTAGGCCCCAGATCATGGGTATTCACACGCTCAACATGCTTAGGGAGGTCTCTGGACTTTAACCTGGGACCTTCCCATGTGGATCAGCCTTGTAAGGCATCATTTAAAAAAATTCTTTCATTTATTATTATTGTTATTACTACTATTATTATTTTTAATTTCCTTTAGGGTGTATGTGCTCACGAAAGAGAGAGAGAAGTGAGAAAGCAAGCCACCAGGTCCAGGACTTGAGCTGCAGTTGGCCATGTGAGTCCAGAGCCTTAACCACCATACCACCTGTTGGCTTTGCAAAGCATCATGTTTTACTGCTATATCACAGTCTGGCCCCAGTCCAGCTCTCTTTGTACCAAGTACGACAAGAAACAAAAGAGTTAATATAGTCTTGAGAGGCAAAACTGTAAATAAGTAGTGTTGTCTACCCCTCAAAGTATTTCTTTTTTTTAAAGGATTATTTTATTTAACTTTATATATTTCATTTGACCAGAGAAGGACAGAGCAAGAGAGAGAGATGGAAAGTGAGAAAGCAAGCTGCCAGATCTGAAACTAGAACTGCAGTTGGCCACATGGGAGTACAACACCCTTAGCCACCATGCCACCTGCCAGCCCCATCCCTCAAAATAAAAGTATTTCTGGGACCAGCAGTTAGCGTAATGGCTATGTCGCTGGACTCCCACGTAGTCGACCGCGGTTCGAGTCCCGGACCCGGCGGCTTAAACTCACGCCGGGCGCATGTGCGTGCGTGCCCAAGATCCCGAGAGGAGAATGGAGGAGAAGGGATTGCGGCGTGGCCATCCCCCCTGGGGGGTGATTTCCTGCTTTCTATCTCTCTGTCTCTCTCTGTCTGTCTGGCGAGCGCACGCGCCCTATAGCAAAAACCTCTCCAAAAAAAAAGAAAAAAAAAAAAAAAGTATTTCTGATCCTTCTTTAAAACTGAGAAGAAAAATAATGCACTGACAAAATCAATGGGAACATATCATGTACCTGAGGTTTTATTAACTTTTTCTAGCTATTAACATTAAATCACTTTTGGTATAGCAAGTAGAATGCTGCTTCTACTTGGTTAAGTTTAGTGTCATGCTTTAGATCTCCATTTTCTGCAGCATTTAGCCTGGAGAAATAATTGAATTTATGATAAGAATACCAACTCTGCTTCTTGAAGGTCTTTATTGGTATTAGTCATCTCTACTATATCTCTGGGAATTTAATACTAGTTTTGAATGACAGCACAGTCATGGGGGTAACATGGGATGAGAACTTTCAGAAGTTTGTATTTTTCTTTTTCTTATATGGTGGCTGTTACTTATGGATAATAGACCTCTATAGGGTTAATCCAGAAGCTCCCTATGTCAATTACAATGATGTATTCAGCCACTGGGGAAATCACCGGTAGTGAGTCCACAGATACAGCAGGCATAGTGTAAGCCAAGTTTGATCGAGGACTCCATTTGTTACATGGGCCCAATGGACCACTGCACTACTTGGGGTCCGTGATGATGCTTTTGGTCTCTGGGTGTCAATGCTAACTCTAAGCCTGTGTCAGGATATTTTCCTTCCTCCATCATGAGATTAACCATAAAAGTGGCCGTAGGCCTTTTTAATCATGGACTCAAGGAAATGGTTGTGGTATAACAGGAGTTGAAGAAGATGTTTTTAATTTTTTTAAACAACCTCAGTAAAAAAAATTACCATCTGCCTTCTATTCTTCAACTGTTAACTCCTTTGAGTGTAGATAAGTGTATCTTTTGACTGTCTACTTTGCCCTAGGAACACCATGCCTGGTTAAATACCCCATTTCCCTTTGGAACCAGCCTCCTTGTTTGTTCTGTGACCCTGCCACTCATTCTGGTGATTGTAATCACCAAGTGCCGCCATCTGGTCTCTGTTTCAGCAGTGTTCCCCGACTCCCTTGGATGGTAATGGCCTCAGCTCTGTGACTGTCTCCTACTATCATCCCTGGCCTGCAGAGGAGGCCACAGCTGGACTGTTAGTGATGCTGGGACCTCTCTCACTAGCATATTCCTGATGGCCTTGGTGAGTGCAACATCCTTTCATTCCTCTTCCAAACTATTCCTCTGGTTGATCTCCTGGAGGTGCCCAATATAGCCACTCTAGCAGGCTCCTTCCCTCAGCATTGTCATTCCCTCCTCTGAGTCATGCTGGAGCAAAGCAGGCATTTCCACTTCAGAGATTTGGCTGTAATTCTATTCCAGGCTTCCAAAAGTAGCCCTAGCAGCAAGTTTTCTCTGCCCCTGCAGTAGTTGGTTGGATGTTAAAATGTAGGTTCTGAGACCAAGGGTCTCAGACACAATGAGTTCTGGTTTATTTAGTCTTCCATTTTGGCCCCCTTTATCAAATACCTTCAAAATTTAATCTCAAGCTGTCTGCCAGCTAATTCTTGCAATTCCTTAATCAGAAAGTATTTTTCTTCCCTTATAAAACTTTTTTAGACTGAGATTTGACAGTAGGAGCTGGCTTGGCAGCCAAGAGAGAAGATACAAGCATCTCCTGATATTTTGTAGCATATTTTGGCACAATAGGAGCACTAGCTCTCACCAAAGAAGGATGAGCCACCTCCATAGCTCAGAAGGTCCAGGAAAGAACTCTGGGCAACACTGTGAGAGGTATCCATTCAGAGAGTCCCAGCCCTGTTTCAGGATTCCAGAATTACCCTATCAGGGCCTTGACCTTCATACAACAGCCTTGGCTATGTAGTCCAACATCTTGGAAACTCAGAAACTTGGATCATTAGGTCTCCAGCTGGCTGCTCTATTGTGTCTGCTCCTCCACTGAGAGATATGAGCCTTTTTGTGAGCCAAAATCTGGATTCTGGTTTTTGTACTTAGGTTTTAACCACTCATTCACAGTTCTCAGTTTCTCATTATCCTGTAAGGCATCAATATACCTTATGAGTGTTTATCTACCCATTAATTTGTTGTCTTGTTATATATCTAGGCATTGTTAACACTGTATTTTTCAAGTGACTACATTATTGCTTTTGCCACATCATTCTGCCTCACCTGGATGTTGTTCCAGGCCACCAACCATGAAATCTAATATTGAGCTACCACCATGTGCTAGAGAGTATCTGTGCTCAATCTACAAACCAGGATATATCTCTCATCCACTGAGCAATGTGTAAGTCAGTCCCAAGTCCCCTCTTACCACCTGTTTTATCAGACCACATCTGGTACCACTTGTGTTGGTTCAGGTTCTTCAAAAACTACCTTCAGATAATTTTACTAGAGAAAATATCTGTGAAAGAAGATGGAAAGAAAGCAAAGAAAGGCTAGGAGAGCCTTAAAACCTCCTACAAGTCTTACCCAAAGAAAAGAAGAGAGGATAGGAATTTTTTGAGGAAACATCCTAAACCAGTGTGCAGTCTAGTAGAAGTACACCAAGACCACGGGAAACCATAAATAGTGGAAGTACAGCAAGATCACTGAGTGTCCACAAACCAAAGTTGTCTATGGGAGCAGTTCCCTGCATCCCAAAATCAGAACTGCCTTATCATCACTGAACTTACTGGAAATAGGATGCTGGCTTAAATCCGATGACAAATTTCAGAGAACAGTAGTCAGGGGCCTCAATCAATTCCACTCCCTCTAGTTGGAGTTCTGTAAGATGCATTCCCATGGTCACCAAGATATGCTTGGGCAGGTTCCTCCTTATGATTGCTTCATATAATTAGCCCAAATTTCAGTCTGTGAAGACTGTATCTTGACCCAGTGCCAACAAATCATTTATATTGAAGTCATTGCAACCATCCATTGGCAGCAACCTGTGCAATCTCACAGAGTCCTCACTTTGCAAGAGCTCTATGCTTCATTTAATGTTTTCCCATTGCAATGTTAGAATATGTGATAATTTTTTAATAAAGAGCACTCTAATTTCACTTTCCTTGGGATCCACAAATTATAGTGCCAGACCTGTCAACTCTGCCAGCAAAATGCAAACCATCATAAATGAGAACAAATATTGGGACTATCTTTGCTAAAATATTCAGTTTGTTGTCTTCAGAAATGTTCTAGCCATTTCAAAGTAAACTGTCGTTTACTCTGAAAAAATTCTGTTTTAGGAGACCAATGGCCAACTCACCTCTAGAGCGATATTCAATACCTATATTTTTAGTGGATTATATATCCATTTAAATCACTACTGTTTATGAAGACACAACTTCTGCCCTTGATGTGCAATAACACCATTTAAATTCATTAGCCAGGGTTGTCATGGTCAATTGCATAGCATTTGATTTCCTTTTGGCCAGCCAAAGGGAACTTCATACTTACAATAAACACCTCTGGCTATGCTTATATAGGTTTTACAGATCAAGAAAAAAATAATCCATGACCAGGGGGTGAAAAATCCAACCAGATCTCTAGAAAAGATCCAGATAAATGTTGGGACATGGTTTTAGCACAGAGTTTTGATAATTTAGTTGCTTATCTTTAGGTACTTCTAAAAAACCAATGTATGCGTGTGTGTGGGGGGGGGGGGGGGGCGTGATTGAGCTACAATTGGCCAGTGGATCATTTCCAGGATCTTAAATTGTTATTGCCTAGTCACTGCCACATTAGGTGATTCAATAACTGACTCTGTAACAAAGAGGATGCAGGAAGGAGTGACACAGGTTCAGTCTTAGGCAATCTTCTCTGGACAAACTCTTGATAACAAAATTGTGGGTATGATAAAGACCAGAATATTACACATTTATGCCTACAGATAGCCTTCTTCTATCCTTGGCCAAGAGGGGATACTAAGAAAGACAATATTACTCTTAGTGGCTAACAGTGAGCTGACCTACTCCAACAGTTGGCCATGGTATTTAAGTGGACATAAAGAATGTCACACAACAAAACATCAAACAAGACCACTTTGATTATGATAGCAAGACCACTTTATTATCAGTCTAACTGAGCACAGTCAAAGCAAAGAACACAGTCCAAACCACAAAATAATCAGACATGCTCTCCTTTAGCAAATGTAAATGACTGGTGCTTCTTTACCGATTGTAACTTTATCCTACTTTGTACTTCCTGCCTCTACATAAAAACCATTAAGATAACCCAATTATAAAATAATTCTTACTTTGACAGTGCTTAATTCAGAGCAAAATCATGCTTATTTGAATTCTCTCCAAAATTACCTAACATAACCCCAAGTTTTCTAACTCCCTCCAACACTCTTTCACAGAGATGCTCCATGGCTTAACATATGTTCTTTACCCAGAGAAAGGAGCAAATGAACCCACCTTCATTCAACTACGGGTTTGTTCCAAGTAGTCTTTGACTAAAAGGTATTGATAGGTATAATCTCAATGTTTAATTTTAATTACATCTCTATTTATAGTCATTTGCTAATGTTGGGCTTTTTACAGAATTGTAAAAAGGACTTAGACTGATGCTGTTCACATTTTATTTGTAAGCTTTCAGAAAGCCCAGTATATTACTGTCTGATAATAAACACTTGTTGAATAAATAGACAAGAAAGAAAATCTGAGAATGAAAGTCAGCACATTTGACTTAAAACTTTCTTAAAATGGGGACCAGCAGTTAGCGTAATGGCTATGTCCCTGGACTCCCACGTAGTCGACCACGGTTCGTGTCCTGGACCTGGTGGCTTAAAACTCACGCCGGGCGCGTGTGCGTGCGTGCCCAAGATCCCGAGAGGAGAATGGAGGAGAAGGAATTGTGGCACGGCCATTCCCCCTGGGGGGGGGGTGATTTCTCGCTTTCTGTCTCTCTGTCTCTCTCTGTCTGTCTGGCGAGCGCACGCACCCTATAGCAAAAACCTCTCCAAAAAAAAAAAAAAAAAAAAGAAAAACAAAAGTTTCTTAAAATGATCCTCTTTAGTATTTAATACTCCATAAAGTAATTGCACCCAGTATAAAAAGCCTTGAATCAATACCCTTGCTTTAGGAAGATCATAAAAGCATAACCACTAAAATGGAGTATTATTTGGCCTCAAAAATAAGGAGAAGAGTGTGAGGAAAGACCTTAAGGAGAAAAATAGAGAGGCAAGACATTTATGGGACACAGAAACGGATTATTATCAATCAGTTGATGATAGTATGTATAGTATCCCTAACTGGACTAGTGTGAAATGTATTCCTGCTGGGAAATTAGCTTTACGAGCTAAGTGATGTATAGAGATTGAATGTATAAAAGAAATTAAAAGAAAATAAAATATACTATAAGAAATAACTGAATACTGATACACACTACAACAGGGAGAATCCTAAAAATATTATACTAAACAAAAGAAGCCAGACACAAGAGACCAAGTAATACTTGAGTGTCTGTATAGGAAATGTCCAGAATGAGCAAATCTACGCAGAAAGCAAACTAGTGGTTCCCTGGGCTTGGAGTATTGGAACAATGGAAGTGATAGTTACAGATTACGAAATGTTTTTGTGTGCAGTAATGAAAATATTCTAGAGTTTATTGTGGTAGTAGTTGTATAACTTTAAGTATTTAAAAAACCATAAGTTATATCATTTAAATGTGTGAATTATAAGTATACAAATAATATCTCAGTCACTCAGTCAGCCTGTTATCCCGCCTCAAAAAATGCAGCATTTTACATCACTAGAGCTGGTCCTTTTGATATTTTCAATGACATGGAAACACACGGTTAATATTATGTTATATAAAATAGAAAGACATTGACATGAGTACTCAGTGTGATGTAAATTATGCTTGCACAAAGACAGAAAGGACTAAAATAAAATCCTCTAAAATGTCAATGCTATTTATAACCACATTCCAAATGATTTTTGTTTGTCATTTCATAGTTTTCATATTTTCTAAATATTCCATAATGCAAAGATATTCGTTATAATCAGAAAAATGTTACAGAAATGCTTTGACTGAAATACTATGATTTTTTTATTAGCACAGCCCTATTGTTAAATAGAAAGAAAGCTTTGGGTATTTTCAAGATGACCTCACAGAGGACACAGGAAATAGACATATGTATCCATACATACTATTATGAAAAAGATGATAATTTTTTGGCATATAATGATCACTTTCTTAAGAGAAAAACCTGTTGGAGATTAATACTTTCTGGCATTCATTGATGGCATTTGAGTCAAAATTACTAGCAGAAACAAAGGCAAATCCTAATGATTCATAGGTCATCCTTATAGTATGTCCTTGAGGAAGGCAGCATAAAACGCTTGTCATTCATTTTATGACTTCCCAGAAATTTTTTTAAAAAAGAGACCTTATCTTAAAAATCTAAAATCTTCTTAAAACCTAGTGTAAGAAAATCTCTACAGGTATATAAAAACTTTGAAAACAAAATACATATAACTTTTGCAAAGAGAATGTGGAAAGCTACAATGACATGTATAAAAGAAAAGAAAAATGAATTTTTAGAGGGTGATAACATATGAAAAAAGTACAGTCTTATATGAGAAAGTTTATGAGAGAATAGTAGGAATTTTAGTAAGTCATTGTCTGTCACCATATCATAACATGATGCAATAGGCTGTCAACACAGCCCTTTAGACTAGTGCGTCAGATGTGAGCAGCCCAGTTTCTGTCCTCCAGAGGTTTCAAGTTAGTTGGGGACACTAAACAAAGACACATTCAAAAATACCTAAGAATGCTATTGGAAGAATATGTGATGGATAGGAAATTCACATTATGAAGATGAGCACTGAGAATGCACAGCAAAAGAGAGAAGGAGCCCTACAATTCATTTCCGGCAAACCAGGTGGTTAAAATAGGAGGAGATCCTGGAACGTCATAAAAGCATTTTGAGGGGGACCAGCAGTTAGTGTAATGGCTATGTCGCTGGACTCCCACGTAGTCAACCGCGGTTCGCGTCCTGGACCCCGTGGCTTAAAACTCACACCAGGCGCATGTGCGTGCATGCCCAAGATCCAGAGAGGAGAATGGAGGAGAAGGGATTGCGGCGTGGCCATCCCCCCTGGGGGGTGATTTCTCGCTTTCTGTCTCTCTGTTTCTCTCTGTCTGTCTGGCGAGCGCATGCGCCCTATGGCAAAAACCTCTCCAAAAACAAAAGCACTTTGAGATCCAGGAATACATTTTATACATCTCTCAGAATGGAATTACTGACCCAGCTGCCCTAATTCATTGTTTCTCTTGTTAGGTACATTTTCTTGTAATTTCTGATTTACACATAACAGTTATACACCATTTTAGGATACAGTTAGATTTTTAGGTGTGCAATAACCAAATCAAGAAAATAAGCATATTTCCTATCCCTGACATCATTTTTTTTACATTGTGACATTCAGAATTTGCTCTACTGAATATTTAAAAGTATTTATTAAATTGTCTCCAACAGTTCTTCTCTATGCTTTACTAGTCAATAAACCATTCTATTTTTTAAATAATTATTTAATTTTGTTTATTTATTATTATTGTTGCTATTTAATTTGCTATAGGGCACATGCATTCACCAGAGAGAGACACAGAGAGAGAGAGAGGGAAAGTGAGAAAATAAACTGCTAGGTCCGAGAATCAAACCTTCAACCTTGTGGAAGTCCAGTGCCTTAACCATCATGTCACCTGTTGGACCCCCAAAACTCGTTCTTAAAACTCCTCCCTATATATTCACTTGCTTCTTTTTTCCAACTTGCCATTACTTAGTTTTGATCCTTATTTTGCCTCTGCTTAGATCTCAATTTGATAGATATTATTAACTAAATGTTTGTGTCCCTTCCAAATTCATATGCAGAGGCCCTAGTGTGATGATATTTGGAGATGGAGTCTTTGGGGTGTAATTAGGGCTGAACAGAGGCATGCCAGTAGAGCCTTAATGATGAAATTAGTGCCATTATAGGAAGAGACACCAGAGCTTGCTCGCTCTCTCTTTCTTGCCATATGAGAACCCAGTAAAAAGTTGTCCATCTGCAAGCTGGAACAAGACCCTCATCAGAAACCAACCTTGCTGAACCTTGATGTTCGACTTCCATTCTTCTGAGCTGTGTGTGGGGATGGGGGAATTCTGCTGTTTAAGTCACACAATCTATTGGTATTTTGTTAGGGCAACTTGAACTAATATAGTAGATTTCTCCATTGTCTCAAAAATTTTACTTTTTGAGACATTTCAAGTATTTGATCTATGGTAGAAAAAAATTGAAAAAAATCAAATGGTATCTGCAAAAAATATAAATTCATGTGTCTGTAAATTTTGTAAAATTTTATAGCTAAGAGCAAGGATGTGCCTTAGGACCTCCTTTATCATTTCACCTTATATGTCTTAATTGTTTGACACCAGTTTTAGATTAATTGGGTGTTTGATTCTCTTAAAACAGAGATGAAGAAAAGTATTTTCCTGTATGCTGTCTGCTTGTTTTCATTATGATAAAAGAGAAATGATCTGGAGAAACAAAGGTTTTGGTGTCTTTTTTATTTCCAAAACATTAATTAACATCACTTTTTGAAATTTATCTTGGAAAGATTTTTATATCTGTATTAAACTGTACTCATTTAAGAAGTCAGTATCAAACAACTCTTTCAGACTTATTTGATCACTTTTTGTTAATAAATCAGCATGGCAGGCATATGGGGAGATCCTGCTCTCAAAATCTGGCTTTCATTCTCTTGCATTACTGGGGATTTTCACTTGTCCTGGTGTGCATCTGGCAACAGATATTATGAATCTTTTTCATAATAAAACCATGTTTGTCATACTTCATGGTGAGGAACTGAGCCCTCATCCAAGCATGCATGCAGGAGCTGGAAGAGATATAATTTACTTGCAAGAGGCTGATTGTGGCTACAGGCAACCCTGTGGTTCAGTTCTCCTGACATTTCAAACAGTGCTTGGTTTCTCGAATCTAAGGAATTTAAGCTGCTGTCTCTAATTAATAGTAGAGTTCACCTATTTTCCCAGTCTTGGATAAAATTTTCCTGCTGCTTTGTTTGGCATAAAGTACCTATCAAAGTCCTGACAGAAAGAAAAAACGCATTTCCAGAAGGTAATTTAGGAGACAAGGCGTATGACCACTCCTCTAGGTAATTTAAATGCAATCTTTGGATAAAAATATATGATGATTTCTTAGGTCAATCACACACCTAAGCTCATAATAAATTAACTTCACTGGACTATAATGTGCACCTTTAGACTTTCTACCAAAGTCATACAAATTGTAGATGGAATTGTTAAACACTGCTTTTCTGAACATTGTGTATTCTATCACTCTCCAGCTCCAGTCGTGCCCCAGGAGAAAATGCATCTAAGTATTTCAGATACCTGAAGGCTTTGTATGAATTGAGGAATTGACACATTCCCTTCTTTCAAATAGAGTTATAAAATGCCACGTTTCCCTGTTTATTGGATCCTAGGATGCATAACTAGGGCTTCTATTGATGCTAATTTAAGGTGTAGTGTACTACTCTTCTTTTAATGCCATTTTCTCTCTTTTCTATGTTGTTATTTTTTTATTGCACTACTCTTTTCTAGTAACTCCCTTCAAAAACTTTTTTAAAATAGTAGGAAAGAACAGATATGCCCTAAATTTTTTTTCTTTAAAATTAATGCTGAAAAAAAAGAGCTGTAAAAATTAAACTTGATTTGTCTATCTTTAAGTTTCAACACCATAGATCCTCCTCAGGAAACAGAAAAGTGAACACCCATGAAACTTAACAGTACGAGGTGGTCTACCCAAACCTCCTGACATAGCTAGTAGAAAAAACATTACTAAATGTTGAAAAAGTCTTGTTTGTAGGAGACAAAAAAATGATTACGACCTCCATCCTCTCTATAGTATGTGACATTTCATGAAATTTAAAGGGAACTCTAACTGCAAAATATAGATGGTCCCTGACTTGCAATAATTGACTTATGACTTTTTGGCTTTATGAAGGTAGGGACTACTAATTGTTTTTAAAAAGTTGAGAATAACTTTACCTTAAAGTAATAAGGATTTCATTCTGTTTTTTCATTCTTAGTACAATATCAATTATGTTATATGAGATATTTAACACTTTAATATAAAGTAGGCTATGTGTTAGATGATTTTACCCAATTATGGAATGAGTGTTCTGAGCACATTTAGGGTAGGTGAAGCTATAATATTTGGTAGGTTGGGTGTACTAAATGCATTTTTACCTTGTGATATTTTCTATTTACAGTAGATTTATTGGAGTGTAATCCCAGTGTAACTGCAAACATGAGTGCTTGCGAACTTGTATTAAGGTCTACGGAAAGCTTTAACATATGGTTTGGCATTGTTCTTGTGAACTTAGGAATAAGACTTGAAGATTTCTGGTTTATTATTTTAGCCAAACTAAAATATTAAGATAGATTAGAGATAGCTTATAGCATTGAGGTTAGGAGCTGGATCCCAAATGATCAACTGCATGATTTGAGTGCTGGACCTGGTGGCTTGAAAAACATGCTGGGAACATATATGCATGTGCCCAAAATTCTGAAAGGCGGAGATAGATGGAGGAGAAGAGATTGCAACATTACCATTTCCCATGGAGATGTACTCCCTCACTTTCCCTCTCTCTCTGGTGAGCACATATGTTCTCTGGCAAATTTTAAAAACATAAACTAGATTAAACAGGGTCACATCATGTTTCCAATATTGTTAATATGCCTATATACTTAATTTTTTTTTACATTTTTTATATTTATTTATTTATTTTTATTGCCATCATAGTCTTCTTTATATTACATTGGATTACATATAATTTTACAGTGTATTACATTGCTTTTTCAAAAGGGAATGCCATGCATGTTAGTCAATACAGAGACATTAATCTCCCCACTTCATCATTCAATATCTTTTCTATGTTTTTACCAATCATTATTATTATTCTAATTATTTTTTGAAAACAGTCAATCACTATTTCTTATTTTGCTTGTAAAAAGACTTTACCCATCATGAAATACTTCTCAGACCAATCCAGTTGAGAATACTATACATGTCACCACCAACAGGTAATAAGCCATATCTGTTTCTCACTAACGTCTTACCTCTCTATTGTTCTCTTGCTATCTTTCTCTATCCTCTTCTCCTCACCCCCCCCCATTCCACACTGTCCTATTCTCGTTAAGTACCTTCACTGCTTTTATGTACTCCAATTTTTTGTTCTCTGCCATAGAGTGCGGATAGTCGGTATATATTGAGTGGATACATACAATTTCTTTCTTTCATAGCCTGGCTTACTTCACTCAGCAATAGATCCTCCATATCTGACCACTTTCTATCAAATGCCAGGGTCCTGTTATTTTTTATGGCTGAGTAGTATTCCATAGAGTATATATACCACACTTTTCCAATCCATTCATCAGTTTGTGGACATTTAGGTTGGTTCCATGTCTTGGCAATTGTGAATAATGCTGCAATAAACATTGATGTGCAAACACTAGTCTGACTGAGGGTTCTCCTGTCTTTCGGGGAAATACCCAGAAGTGGGATTGCTGGGTCAAATGGTAGTTCTATTTGCAGATCTTTGAGGAACCTCCATATTGTTCTCCACAGTGGTCGAACTAGTTTACATTCCCACCAACAGTGTAGGAGGGTTCCCTTTTCACCACATCCCCGCCAACACTTATCACTTTTTATATTCTTCATCTTTCCCATTCTGACAGGGGTTAGGTGGTATCTCATTGTGATTTTTATCTGCATCTCCCTTATGATGAGGGATGTTGAGCATTTCCTCATATGCTTTTTGGCTGTTTGTATGTCTTCCTTAGAGAGATTTTTGTTCAGCTCATTTTCCCATCTTTTAATTGGGTTCATCATTTTTTTTCACGTAAGGCACTTGAGTTCCCTGTGTATTCTGGTTATCAGTCCCTTATCTGAGGCATATTTAACAAAAATATTTTCCCATTCTGAGGGTTGTCAGTTCACACTTGATACTGTGTCCTTTGCTGTGCAGAAACTTCTTAGTCTAATATAGTCCCACTTTTCTATTTTAGGGATTATTGCCTGTGCTTTGGGAGTCTTATTTAAGAAGTCTTTGCCTACTCCAATGTCTCCCAGAGTTTCCCCAACATTTTCCACCAGTAGTTTTATTGTTTGAGGTCTTAGGTTCAGATCTTTGATCCATTTTGAGTTGATTGTTGTTAATGGTAAAAGATGGGGGTTCAGTTTCATCTTTCTGCAAATGGATACCCAGTTTTTCCAGCACCATTTACTAAAGTGGTTTTCCTTTTCCCAATTGATTGACTGATATCCTTTGTCAAAGATCAGTTGGCTGTAAGCTTTGGGGGTTATTTCTGGGGTCTCTATTCTATTCCATCGGTCCACATGTCTGTTTTTATGCCAATACCATGCTGTTTTGATGACCAGAGCTTTATAGTATATCTTCGGATCAGGGAGTGATATGCCTCCTACTCCATTCTTCTTGCGCAGAATTGCTTTTGCAATACGAGGTCTTTTATGATTCCAGACAAATTCTATGATTGTCTTTTCTAGATCTGTGAAAAATATTTCTGGTATTTTGATAAGAATTGCATTAAACATGTAGATTAATTTGGGTAGAATTGCCATTTTGATTATGTTAATTATTCTAATCCAGGAGCATGGGATGTCCTTCCACTTTTTAATGTCACTTTCAATATCTTTTTAAAGATTTTCATAGTTTCATGCTGGGAAAGAAAATTGAGCTAGGATTAATTTATCAATATAGTACATTTCTGTTTTGTTTTACCACTTACAATGATTTTCTTCATTCAGTAGAACTGATCAAATAAGGACATAGTTTTACAACCTATCATCTTTATCCACGCATTTGACAACTTCCTGAAATGTCCAAAATATTGAAGGAAGAGCACATGAGCAATTGATCAGAATTATCTTTCTAGGATTTAGGGCATTTTCATATTTGTCTTTCCTTTACTGACAGTAATTATGACTGAGATTTATGGAAAACTCAATATAAAGCAAAAGACCCGAGATTACCTAGAGGACCTCAGGCTAATGATATAACTAAGAACTGAGCCCTGTGCTTTCCTCTTTGTCTCTCAACTTGCCATCTCTATTCTGCTCTTCCTTTACATTATCCCTGAATGCATCTTCTTTATGATTCACAGATGAGTTCTGAGCCCTTCTCAACAGAGGTGCTAGCTGCCAGGTGGTACTGTCCTTAAATAAGAACATCAGACATCAGTTTTATTTTTAGAACCCAACAACCAAGCCTTATAATACATGACAATAAAATAGGCATAAGAGAAAATGTTATTTATAATTGTTACAGGCATTGAGGCTAGATGCTTAGATTTCCTATAGAATGTCATCAGTGGGGCCTGAGGCAACATTTAATTTTATCTAGAAAAAATAATATGCCATTTTTATTTTCCAATTATTAAATTTAGATACGTGGCACTAAATCTTGAGCATACCTGAATTTAATTTATTTAATTTTTAAGGTTTTTTAATGGCAAGTTGGATGCATTCCTAATGATACAGCAAATATATAAAAATAGACATTTTAACCAGTGGAAAAAGATAGAAAACCCAGAACTAAATTCATACATTTACAGTGAACTTATTTTTCATGAAGTTGCTGAGACATAATAAATGATCTGGTGAAACCAGACATCCACATCCAGAAGAATAAAATTAGACCATTTTCTCATCTCATGTACAAAAATAAACTCAAGATAGATTAAAAATTAAGATTAAAACCCTTAAACTATTAATCTATTGACTTGTCAGAAAAGTGTTGTGGTTATTTATTTATTTATTTATTTAATATTCATTCACTGAACATCATCACAGAATACAAAATGCAGTTTTCCATCCATAATACACTGTATAATGGCTTAGTCATGCATGTTATCATCAATAAATACTTTTCCACTTCTTGATACACACACACACACACACACACACACACACACACTTCTTACCCTCTGCCATTTCCCAGCTTCTTCCCACACTGTCTCTGGTATCTGCAGTTGCTTTCCATTTTTCCTCCCCCCACACACATTTTATTGGTTAGCAAAATACATTAATTTATCTAACTACTTTCAATAGCAAGCTCAGCTGATACATAAATATCTGTGAACAAATGTTTGATTTAGGCATGAAGCTGTGAGTAGAATGAATATACTATAAATAGCACCTAGCTGAGGCCATATAATTTACTGTAGTCATTAAATAGGTATTTTTAATATATATATATTTAATTTCAAGAAAGGCAGTTTTAGCTTTAATAAATCAAAATAAATGTCAAGAGAACTTTGCTTAAGACTTAAAGTCAGGAAACAGGTTAGGATTCTGTTCAAATAGTAGGTACATGGATCTGTTGACAATTCAAGAGAAGACAAAAATCCTTATCTCTGGAGTACAAAGCATAGAAAAAGATCAATACTGTTTTAGTCAAAAGTCACAAAGTTCTATTTCATCAGCTTAGTTTCATGTACTTCACCTAACTTTGTTGTGGTCTGAGCTTTCTGTTTAAATTCTGGAAGATAATATTCAATTCTGGACTTGTCCCTACCATCAAGTTGGCCCTTTCCTTAGATCTTTTTAAAATCTTATTTCTGAGTAACTGACTGGTTTTCCTGGTGTAGCACTCTTCAGAACTTCTTGGAGAACTGGTCTGGTGTTGGTAAATTCTTTCAGGTTTTGTTTATCTGAGAATGTTCTTGTCTTCTCTTCCCATATGAAGGATAATCTTGCACGGTGGATTAGTCTTGGCTGAAATTATTTTTCATTCAACACTTTGAATATACTTTCCCATTCTTTCCTTGCTCACATTGTTTCCAATGAGAGGTCTGCTATTAGCCTGATGGAGTATCCTTTGTAGGTAACTTGTCCTTTCTCTCTTGCTAGTCTTAGTATCTTGTCTTTGTGGTTTGGGTCAATCTGGCTATAATGTGTCTTGGAGAAGATATTCTTGGGTTGATTCTCTTTGTAATCCATTGTGTTTCTTGGGACTGGACTTTTGAATGACTCTCTAGGTTTGGAAAGTTTTCTTTCAGGATTTCATGGGATAAATTATCAATGCCCTTATTAATCTCTTCACCTCTGGGATAACAATTACCCAGATGTTTGGATGTTTTATAGTATCTAGTATTTCTTGTATATTATTCTCATTTTTTTTTTAACTATTTCCTCAGTCTTTATGGTAGATTTTTCTTTCTTTCTTTTTGGAGAGTTTTTTTGCTATAGGGTGCGTGCATTCACCAGAAAGACAGAGAGAGACCGAGAGACAGAAAGTGAGAAATCACCCCCCTGGGGGTTGGCCAAGCCACAATCTCTTCTTCTCCATTCTCCTCTCCGGATCTTGGGTATGCACGCACACACGTCCAGCATGAGTTTAAGCCACCGGGTCCGGGACTCAAACCATGGTCAGTCCGACTACATGGGAGTCCAGCGACATAGCCATTACGCTAACTGCTGGTCCCTATGGTAGATTTTTCTGGGCCAGTGATTCTGTCTTCTACATCTGAGAATTGATCTTCTGTATGGTCTAGTCTGCTTTTAAGACTTTCAAAGAAAGTTTTGAATTTCTATATTACAGTCTTCATCTCTAACTGTTCTGTTTGATTATATTTTATGATGTGTATTTCCTGTTTCAGATCATGCAAGAACTTCCTCACCTCCTGGAAATTCTCGGCTCTATTCTCCTGAGTTTTCTGGAGTTCATTGTCTCTCTTCTCTTGCATCTCTGTTGGCTAAGTCATTATGAATATTTTAAATTATTTATCAGACATTTCCATAAGTTCCATTGTACTGTCTGTAGGTGAAGAGAAGTTATTCTTTTCCCTTGCAGGAGGAGGGGGGCAAGGTATTATCTTGGTTTCTCATATTTCTTGTACCTTTGTGGTGATTTCTAGTCATCTGATGGGTTATACGTTTCTTCCTAATTTCTAGTTCAATCTGAGCATTCAGGGACGTGTGGAGGAGGTGATCTGAAAACTCTTTGCCATTCCATTTTTATCAGTTTGTGCAGCAGATTCAGTGGGTATTCAGGAATATATTGACTAGCTCTCAGCTGCAATGGAAGAGTCCTCTTCTGAAGGCCTGCCCTTTGCCTCTCCACTCGAGACTGGGGGTTGGAGGCTGAATTATCAGTAGACAATCTTCATTTCTCTTATCCCTGAAAGTACTAGTTCTTGGCTGAAATGGAGGACACTTCTTCTGAAGGCCTGCCCCTTGTCTCTCCTAAATCCCTGATGTGTTTTTCTTTGCAAAAATGTATCGTGAGTTTTCTGATGACCCAATATTAGAAGAAAACATAGGGAAAAATCTATGACATTGGTTTGGGTAATTTTTGGATATGACCAGAAAGCATAGGCAATAAAAGCAAAAATAGAAAACACACAGAATGGGAGAAAATTTTAACAAACCACAAATCTGATAAGAGGTTAACATTCAAAATCAGGAACTCGGGGAGTTAGCGTAATGGCTATGTCGCTGGACTCCCACGTAGCCGACCGCGGTTCGAGTTCCGGACCTGGCGGCTTAAACTCACGCCGGGCGTGTGTGCGTGCGTGCCCAGGATCCCGAGAGGAGAATGGAGGAGAAGGGATTGCGGCGTGGCCATCCCCCCTGGGGGGTGATTTCCTGCTTTCTGTCTCTCTGTCTCTCTCTGTCTGTCTGGCGAGCGCACGCGCCCTATAGCAAAAACCTCTCAAAAAAAAAAAAAAATCAGGAACTCAAAGAACTCACTAGTAAGAAAACAAATAACCTTATTTAAAAATGGGCAAAAAACTCAAACCGACATTTCTCAAAAGAAGACATACAAAAGGCCAATAGGTACATGAAAAATGATCAGCATCACTAGTCATTAAGGAAATGTAAATTAAAAATCACAAAGATATTACACATCACACCTGTTAGAATGGCTTTTATCAAAAGGTGATAGATAGGTCATGAATGCTGGAGACTTTGTAGGGAAAAGACAACTTGCATACATTGTTGGTGGGATTATAAATTAGTTCAGTTATTATGAAGGTTATCTGAGGTTCTTCAAAAAAACTAAAAATAAAACTACTGTATGAACTAGAGATCTCACTTCTGAATATATATACAAAATAACTGAAATCAGTATGTCAAAGGAACATCTACACACTAATGTTCATTGCAGCATTATTCATAATAGCCAAGATAAGGAAACAACTTAAGTGTCCATCCATAATGAGTAAGAAGCAAATATGTCATATAAACACAGGAGAATACAGTTCAATCCTTTAAAAAGTTGTCATTTATAATAAGGATGAATCTGGAGGAAATAAGCAAGACATGGGAAAACAAATACTACATAATCTCACTCATATGTGAAATCTAATAGTTTAATTCATAAAAGTCAAGAGTAGAACAAAGAGAGGCTGAAGGTGGGTGAGGAGGAAGGGAATGAAGAGAGGTTAGCCAACAGGAACAAAGTTTCTGATTGACAAGAGGAATATATATATATATATATATATATATATATTTTTTAGAATTATTTTATTTAAGTTTATTTATTATTATATCATTATTATTTTTCAGTTTGATCAGAGAGAGACAGAGAGAGAGAGAGAGAGAGAGAGAGAGAGAGGAAGTGAGAAAGCAAGCCACCAGGTCCAAGACTTGAACCGTGGTCGGCCATGTGGGAGTCCAGCACCTTAAACCACCACGCCACTCGCCAGCCCCAAGAGGAATATATTTTGAGATCTATGGACAACATGGTGACTTCAGAAAAACAATGTATTATATATTTCAAAATAACTATGAGAGTAAATTTCAAATTTTTCACCATAAAAATGATAGGAAAGCACAGGAATTGATGTTAATTAGTTTGATTTCATCATGCATCATTGTATACATATATCAAAACATTACATTAAACACCATGATATATACAAATATAAGTTTTCATAAAAAATAATATTAATAACATTTTTTAATTGCTAGAGAATGCATGTGCTCATTAGAAGAGACTGAGAGAGAGGGCAAAAGTCTCCCTTAATAGAGTATAGTCACATCTAAATCTCTTCTCCATTTTTTCATCAGTTAGGGATTTGGGGCACTTATGGACATGCACCCTATTTTTTTTTAAGCCTTTGGGGCCAGGATTCAGACAGCACTTGGCCATGTGATATCTGGCTCTCTTAACCACTATACCACAGGGCTGACCTAATAATAATTATTTTAATTAAATAAAAGAATTGATAGGCTGTATGAAACACCAAACACTGGGGAAATCAGTTTAAAATGTTCTCAGAAAATCTATTAAGTCAACTCCAGATACTAATAGCTATATTCATAACAGGTTGCATGCTCATCAAACCTGGAAATGTCAGCATGAATGATGGATGGTTATGGTAGGAAGATGCTATTATTCATGCATAAAGATAAGATTAACTGTACCATGAGATACTAATTATGTTTGTTGGAGCCTTTTATGAAATAAAAAAGCATGCTAAAATTATGAATGGGAGAAAATTATGAACCTGTCTCTAAGAAGTGCGGGGTCTGCCTATGTTACTAATAGTTGGTGATGTGTGTGTATGGAGAGGGAGGAGCTACAGGGGCTGGAGAGTGCCCAAGCTCCCTGCTGTAGCAACACATGGGTCAGACGACTCAATTTCTCCAAGAAGCATAAGGTCATCTGGAAAAGTCCCTCAGACTGTCTTTCTATGAGTCAGGGTTCTTCTGCTTTCCAAAATTGCCTCCTTTATATAGGAAACCTCTCAATCCTTCCAAAAATGCTTTTTTTGCACTGCATCTTCTTACAATGAGGGATGTTGAGCCCTTTTTCATTTGCCTTTTGGCTATTCATATGTCTTCCTTACAGTGTTTTTTTTTCTTCAACTCATTCTCCCATATATTAATAGGGTTGACCATCTTTTTTCAGGACAGCAGCTTGAGTTCTTTGTGTATTCTTGTTATCAGTCCCTGATCTGACACATAGTTTACAAAATTATTTTCCCATTCTGCGGGCTGTCAATTCACACTAATTACTATGTCTTTTGTCATGCAGAAATTTCTTAATCTGATGTAATCCCACTTGTCTACTTTTGGGATTATTGACTGTATTTTGAGGGTCTTATTTAAGAAGTTTTTGCCTACCCTAATATCTCCCAGAGTTTCCCCAGTGTTTTCCAACAGCAGTTTCATAGTTTGAGGTCTTAGGTTTAGATCTTTGATCCATTTTGAGTTGATTTTTGTCAATGGTGACAGGTAGAGTTTCAGATTCATCTTTCTGCAGGTGGATATTTAGTTTTTCCAGCCCCATTTGCTAAAGAGGTTTTTCGTTTTTCACTGGATTGACTGGTACCCTTGTCAAAAATCAGTTGGCTGGGGACCAGCAGTTAGCATAATGGCTATGTCGCTGGATTCCCACGTAGTCGACCGTGGTTCGCATCCCGGACCTGGTGGCTTAAAACTCAAGCCGGGCACATGTGCGTGCATGCCCAAGATCCCGAGAGGAGAATGGAGGAGAAGGGATTGCGGTGTGGCCATCCCCCCTGGGGGTGATTTCTCACTTTCTGTCTCTCTGTCTCTCTCTGTCTGGTGAGCGCATGCACCCTATAGCAAAAACCTCTCCAAAAAAAAAAAAAAAAAAAATCAGTTGGCTGTATATCTGGGAGTTTATTTCTGGGGACTCTATTCTGTTCCATTGGTCCACCTGTCTATTTCTGTACCAATACCGTGCTGTTTTGATTACTACAGCTTTGTAGTATATTTTGGGGCTAGGGAGTGAGATGCCATGCACTCCACCCTTGCTATGCAAGATTGTTTTGGCAATATGAGGTCTTCCTACACTGTTGGTGGGAATGTAAATTGGTCTAGCAACTGTGGAGAACAACTTGGAGATTCCTCAAAGATCTACAAGTGGAATTACCATATGATCCAGCAATCCTACTCCTTGGTATCTACCCAAAGGCTGGAAGAATTCTTAATCAGAAAAGTGCTTGCATATCAATGTTTATTGTGTCATTATTCACAATTGCTAAGGCATGGAACCAATCCAAATGCCCACAAACAGATGAATGGATCAAAAAAGTGTGGCACATATACTCTACAAAATACTACTGTTCCATAAAATCAAGACCCTGGCTTTTGAAAGAAAGTGGATGAATATGGAAGATTTACTGCTTAGTGAAGCAAGGCAGGCTATGAAGAAGAGACATTATATGTCTCCACTTAATATATATCAAGTATCTGCATTCAATTGCAGAAACTGAATGACTAACAGTTATAGAAACTTAGTAAATGGTTGTGAATACCATATACAATGTGGGAAGGAGTAGAGTCTGAGTAAGGACATTAAGGAGAAATAGAGAGACAAGGCATTTATGGGACAAAGAAATGGGTTATTATCTATTGAAGATTACTTTATAGTATTATCAAGTGGACTGGTGAGAAATGTATACATGTTGGAATATTCACTTTGTAAGCTAAGTAACATGTAATTGAATGTATAAAAAATTGAAATAAGAAATTAAAGAAAAATTTATAAAATAAATAATAAATAAAAATCCTTTTTGTATAACCATAAATATCAATAATACTATTTCATTTGAGGTAACACATTAAAAACCATTTGCCTGAATGTTTAAAAAACAAAACGAAAAAGAGCCCCAAATAAGAAAGAGTGCTGAAACATGACATTGGAACTGTGAACTCCCCTTGCTCTTGGATATGTTATCATTGAAAAGCCTAAAGAGCTTACAGAAAGAGTCTCTCTTGGAAATTTCTTGTGACTTCTTGAGAGAATAATCACACAATACTAAGTTATCAATTTCAGGAGTATGTTGAATACTAAAAGAGGAAGTGGACAACCCCCTACACATTCACCCTCAGTATTTGGAAACTATGATGAAAAAACATTAATGAAACAATCAGGAAATATATATTTATAGATTGTATACCATTTTTAAATTTTGTCAAAATAATTCTGCTTTTAGCAATCTATATAAAATTTTACACAAAAGATATCATTGTGAAATTCTTAATAATTGACAAAAATTGGGAATAACTTTAAGGTCTAATAATATAAAATAAGTACACATGTCGTCAGAAGAACTTGCCTATTTTTTGTAAGATCACTAATTTTCTAGGTCCCTTTTCCCCCCCCTTGGTTTTACTCATTTGTTTGGCTGGGTTATTTTCCCAGTAGCTTCTTATATAAGAATGAAGAGAAAAGATGTAAATCTAAAGCAATTTTTAAGAATTCTTTGTGGGATCAGCAGATAGTGTCATGATTTAGGTGCTGGACTCCCACATGGTCAACTGTTGTTCAAGTTCTGGACCTGATGACTTGAAACTCATGCTGGGTGTGTTTGAGTGCATGACCCAAAATCTCTAGAGAGCAATTGAGGAGAAAGGATTGTGGCATGGCCATCTCCCCTGGGAGATAATTTCTCTCTTTCTGTCTATCTCTCTCTGTCTCTCTGACAAGTGCATGTACCCCATAGCAAAAATCCCCAGAAAAACAAAAACAAAAACTAAAACCTTGTGTGTCTGAAAATGGCTTTAATCCATACTTAATAGTCTAATTGATAGGACCAGCAGTTGACGTAATGGCCATGTCTCTGGACTCCCATGTAGTTGGCTGCGGTTCGAGTCCCAGACCTGGTGGCTTAAACTTACACCAGGCGCGTGTGTGTGCGTGCCCAAGATCCTGAGAGGAGAATGGAGAAGAAGGGATTGCAACATGGCCATCTCCCCTTGGGGTGATTTCTCGCTTTCTGTCTCTCTGTCTCTCTCTTTCTGGAGAGTGCACGCACCCTATAGCAAAAACCTCTCCAAAAGAAAAGTTTAATTGAATATTTACTTTAGTTGTAAGACATTTTCTTTCTCTTAGCGTACTGAAGCTTCATGCTATTGATTTGCAACTCCCAATGTTGCTCATGAGAAATCCTATGACTTTTGATTTTTCCCTTTTGTGTATGACTTTTACCTCCAATGTTCTAAAATTTCACAACAGCATACCTTACTATTACTCTTTCCCTTATCATGCTTTGCTTTTTGATGGGCTCTTTAAATCTGGACTCTGTCTTCTTCAGTTCCAAAACATTTTATTATATTATTTTCTAGTATCCTTTCTCCATTCATCTCCTTATTTTAAATTGGACTTTTAATTCTTAAGTTTTAGTTGTGCCACATGTATTCACCAGGGAGACACAGGGTGGTAGGAGAGGGATGAGGAATCATCCCCTAGAGGGGATGATCACTCCACAGTTTCTTCCCCTCCATTCTCCTCTTGGGATTTTGGGCATGTGTGCACACACCCTGGTGTGGTTTTCTGAAAACTATTTGTTCAGGACTCAAACCATGTAGTCAGCCATGTGAAATCCAGCTGCATTAACCACTATACCACCTGCAGGTCCTGAACTGGATGTTTAACTTCTGAATCAATCATCTTTTTTTTTTCTTATTTTTTATTTGGCCAGAGGGCACATGCACTCACTGGAGAGAGACAGAGAATGAGAGAGGGAAAATGAGAAAGCACCTCCCCATAGCGAATGTTCAAGCAGCAATCCCGTCTCCATTTCAGATTTTGGTATACACGCACACAGATGCCCAGTGTGTTTGTCAAGCCACCAGTCTAGGACTCAAACTATGCAGCTTTGGGATGCAGCTGCCTTAACCACCATGCCATGGGCTGGCCTGATAGTATAATTTTTAAATTTTCTTTACAGTTTTGCATCTCTTTATTATTTATGTTTTATCTTTTGGAAAATTTTCTTGACTTTTTTTAATCAACATTTTTATTGAAATGTTTATGTATGCCATCATATTTTTTATTTTCCAGAAGCCCATTATTTCTTTTACTATCACTTTAAAAATATTGCTGTTCCATATATTTAATAATATGGTACTTCTGTTTTCCTTATCTCTCAATTTCTCTTTCTTATATTCACCTGTATTTTACACCTGCTTTCGTGCTGATTAGCAGATATGGGATAGTGAAAAAAAATTTATCATTGTTTACCTTTTCTATTGTATATTTGATAACTGTTAACTTCTGCTTCCTTCTTTTATCTTTCTTTTAAAAATGTTCTCTTCTTTTCTTTCTTTCTTTTTTTTTTCCTTTGGAGAGGTTTTCGCTATAGGGTGCGTGCGCTTGCCAGACAGACAGACAGAGACATAGAGACAGAAAGTGAGAAATCACCCCCGAGGGGAGATGGTCATGCCGCAATCCCTTCTCCTCCATTCTCCTCTCGGGATCTTGGGCACGCACGCACACACGCCTGGCGTGAGTTTTAAGCCACCGGGTCTGGGACACGAACCACAGTCGACTATGTGGGAGTGCAGCGACATAGCCATTACGCTAACTGCTGGTTCCCTCTTCTTTTCCTAACATTCAAGAATCTTAGTTAATTTATTTTTATCCAATTAAAAGATATGCTCCTGATGAAATGCAAAAACAAAGAAACCACAAATTGACTTCAAATACATATGATTATTTTATTAGATACAAAGAAAGTGTCCTAAAAAAATCCACACCATGGGACCAGCAGTTGGCGTAATGGCTATGTCGCTGGACTCCCATGGAGTCAACCATGGTTCAAGTCCCGGACCCGGTGGTTTAAACTCACGCTGGGCATGTGTGCGTGCATGTCCAAGATACTGAGAGGAGAATGGAGGAGAAGGGATTGCAGTGTGGCCATTCCCCCAGGAGGTGATTTCTCGCTTTCTGTCTCTCTGTCTCTCTCTGTTTTTCTGGAGAGCACACGTGCCTATAGCAGAAACCTCTCAAAAAAAAAAAAAAAAAAAAAAGAAAAGAAAAGAAAAAGAAAGAGAGAGAGAGAGAGAGAGAGAATCCACACAAATTCATGGTTTAAAAATAAAATGAACATAGAAAAAAAGAAAACACTCTTAACCAGAAAAATCATCCCAATGACATTTCATTGTGCAAACATTGTTTTATTCAGTTAAACTATGCTGTTGGTATTCCAAAGACCAAAGATAATATTCAGAAAGCTTTCATTTTTCTCATCACTAAGAAACTTAAAATGACTATTAGTAACTATGATAAAACTCTAAAAGTTTCAATTATAAAAACAGTAAGTTTTAGAAACTTTTATACTAAAATTACATTGGTATATTTAAAAATTAATATATATTCAATACATATAAAAATTCAGGGTAACAAGTAAATTAATAACAAGTGCACAAAAAAAATCTTCTGTATGGCAAGAAATTTAAATGAACTAAAACTGACCCACCATTTCTGTTTCTGGGAATGTCTGACAGAAGTTACGTCATACTCTCCAATAACATTACGGTACTGTTTGGATTATATAACATACATTAAAAATGAAATTATTATTATTGTTAAATAATATTCAGCTTGGGAAAGATTAGAATGTCCCCTTATATCCAGGTCATACTGCTAAATGAATAGATCAAGAGGAAAAACAGCATATACGGTACGCCATTTTAATGCAAAAAAGGGAAAAATGAGCAATAAATATATTGTGTTTCTTTATAATTTTATAAAGAAACATTATAAGAGTATATAAAAAATTATAAAAGCCATTACTTTATAAAATACTGAAAAAGTGAAGAGCTCAGAAGTGGCCAAGATAGATGAATGACTAATCAATAGACACCTTTTTATATCACTTGGATTGTTGTACCATATGAATGTATACCCTATTCATCTGTTAAATAAAATGAAATGTAAATAAAATTAAAATAGCCAGGTAAATACTAACAACTATATGCCAAACTTCTGTACAAAGAAAGTTATACAAATTATTAAAATAAATAAATGAGATATATTGCATTCATGAACTACAAAAGTCAGTATCATAACAAAGTCAGTTCTCCTTAAAATAATTTATCGAGGAGCCAACTGGTGGCATACTGGTTAAAATGTTAGACCCCCATGTGATCGACCACAATTTGAATCCTTGGCTAGGTGGCTTGAAACTCATACCTGGCACGTATGAATTCTGAAAGGAGAATGGAGGAGAAGGAATTGTGGTGTGGCCATCCCCACTGGGGGTGATTTTTCACTTTCTGTCTCTCGATCTCTCTCTGTCTCTCTGGCAAGCCCATATGCCCTATAGCAAAAATCTCTTTAAAAATTAGCTATTGATTCAATTCACTCTCTATCAAAATCCTAGCAATCTTTTTAGTGGAAATTGTCCTGCTGATTCTAAAATTTTTATGAATAATCATCCTGTCTTATTAGATATCTTGCTTTCTTCAGTTTCGGGTGCCCACAGTCAATAGTAACCCAAAAGTTTTTCATGAAAAATTCAGAAATAAGCAATTCTTAAGTTTAGATTGCATGCCATTCTAAGTAGCAGGACATCTTACACAGTCCTGCTCCATCTCCCCCACACCACTTCTGAATGATTCCTTTGTCCAGAGTGTCCGTGCTGTATATACATTGGCTCTCTATAGTCCCTTAGTAGCCAAAGCAGTTATCAGATTGCTTGCTGCAATATTGCAGTGCTAGTGTTCAGATAACCTTTATTTTACTTAATAATGCCCCCAAAGAACAAGGGTGATGATGCTAGCATGTTGTTATGCTTGTCCTATTTTATCATCAGTTGCAGTTAATATCTTACTTGATTTATAAATTAAACTTTATTATAGGTATATATGTGTAAGAAAATAAAAGTATATATATAGGATTTGGTGTTATCAGTAGTTTCTAGCATCCATCAAGTTCCTTGAATAGTATACCCCAAGATAAGGGAGGACCCTTTAAGTGTAAAGGCCTGTGAGTATGAAAGATAATCCTGAAGAATGACATATGGGAAAGACATGTTTTGCCAAACAAGTAGACTTATTTTAAAGCTATAGCAATAAACACCATATAAGCATAGAACAAGGGTAGACATATAGACCCACAGAATAAATAACAAACCCAGAAAGACCCGATGCATAGATCCATAGTTGATTCTTCATGGTGTGGTGTGGTAGGAGGTTTGGAGTCACCAGGTCCCCACATTTGCTGTATTCATTCACTTAGGTTGGAGTCATGTGACTAGTTCTGACCCTGAGTAGAAGTGATGTGTATTGCTTCCAGACTAAAGCACTTAAAGCTATTGGAAGACAAGTAAGAAGTCCCTAGGGTATAGTAATACTCAGTTTCTGGTCTAGGTAGAAGATACTAGGATTTTGTACTATTATTTTTCTTCAAAATGTACATATACTCTTTAACATAAGCTTTTTCTTAAGTGCCTTATTTTCTACAATATATTTTTCTATTTTGCCACAGGGTGCTTGCAGTTGCCAGAGAGTAACAGAGAAAAAGTGAAAGTGAGAAATCACCCACCAGGGTGGATGGCCATGCCACAAGCTCTTTTCCTCCATTCTCCTCTTGGGATTTTGGGCATGCGTGCATACACACACACACACACACACACACACACACACACACACAGAGTGATTTTCAAGCCTTGGGTCTGGATTCAAACTATGATATTGACCAGGTGCTATCCAGAGTCTTAGCCACCACAGCACCTACTGGCCCTCCATAATATTTTGTGTTAATTACATAAATTAGAATAGATGAGAAATGGCTTTCCACAAATATTCTAGGCAAAAAAATGATTTTTGGATCGATGACTGCTGTTTATATACCATATTGTAATGTTTTACTACTTAGTCCATAGAAGATTTTTACTGCAATGTTTTCATCATAGATTTAAACTTTTAACAATATGAAATTTCTTAATTTTCTTTGCTAATTATTAAGTTAAATATTGTTATGTCTCATATTATTTTTACCTCTGATCTTCTTTGTCAGTGTATTCCTGGTAGAGATTTTGCTTATTTTATTTTCTAAATTTTGTGCTTAATTTGCATGGCTATTACTTTTAAAAGTATTCGATTTAAAAAAATCTCACTCTTAAATTTTACTGCTTTAAATGGGCAACATCCCATAGCCCAAATTTACTATCAAAATAATACGGATAATTTTACTTCAGCAATTTTATTTTATATTCCTGACTTTTTTTTTTTTTTTTGAGAGAAAGGTTTTGCTATAGGGTACATGAGCTTGCTGGAGAGACAGAGACAGAGAGACAGAAAGCAGCAAGAAATCACCCCCCAAGGAGGATGGCCATGCTTCAATCCCTTCTCCTCCAGTGTCCTATCGGTATTTTGGGTACACATGCACATGTGCCCGGCATGAGTTTCAAGTCACCGGGTCCCAGACTCAAACTGCAGTCAACTATGTGAGAGTCCAGTGATGTAACCATTATGCCATCTGCAGGTCCCCCTGACTTTTCATGCTTATAATTTTTGTTATTTTTGGTTGATTTCTGCTTTTATAATGTAAATTTTTTTCTTTTTTCGTTTTAGATTTTTTTTTCCACATTAAGTTGCTAGAGAGGGACAGAGAGAGACAGTGAAAGAGAGAAAGTGAGAAATCAACACCCTCTCCCAGAGGGAACAGTCACTCTGCAACCCATTCTTCCCCATTCTCCTCTCAGATATGGGGCATGCACACACACACAAAGAATGTGTTTTGGATCTGGGACTTGAACCATGGAGTAAGCCACATGGAATCCAGTGCCTTAACCACCATGTCTCCCTCTGGCCTTGTCAATTTTTTTTTAATCACTGTTTTCTTTAGTCGTTTAGAGGGAAGACATGCTGCTTTTAATTCTTGGAGTTGTTCATTACCTTTTTTTTTTTTTTTTTTTTTTTTTGGAGAGGTTTTTGCTAGAGGGCGCTTGTGCTCACCAGAAAGACAGAGAGAGGCAGAGAGACAGAAAACGAGAAATCACCCTCCGGGGGGATAACCATGCTGCAATCCCTTCTTCTCCACTCTCCTCTTGGGATTTTGCACATGTGCGTACACGCGCCTGGCATAAGTTTAAGCCACCAGGTCCTGGACTCAAACCGCAGTCAACTACATGGGAGTCCAGCAACATAGCCATTACGCCAACTGCTGGTCCCTGTTCATTACCATTTTTTAACTATTATTTTTCATGTATGTGTGCGTGTATGTGAATATAATGACGAAATAATGAAAGCATATTTTTATAGCAGCTGGGACTTATGTAAAGACTATGGCTTAGCTAAGCAAATAGTCTGATGAACAAACATGAACCTGTAAGATGCTTCATTGTTCTCCACCCTTCAGAGTCTGGAAAATGTAAGATGGGCCTTTAAAAGGTATGATTTGTGTCAAAGTGCAGCTACTTGCTGCTTAACTCATTCTACCATCACAGCTATGGCATGAATTTAAATGTAGGTAAGAAAATCTCTTCATCAAGGGGACAGCAGGTGGCATGGTGATTAAGGCACTGGATTCTCACATGGCCAGCCTCGGTTAGCGTCCCAGACCTGGCAGCTTGCCTTCTCACTTTCTCTCTCTCTCTCTGTGTCACTCTATCACTCACTCTGTCCCTCTCTGGTCAGACTGAAATGGATAAATGAATAAAGTCAAATAAAATAACTTTTAAAAAATAAAAAAAAAAAAAAAAGAAAATCTCTTCATTCTTTTTTTAAAGGAATTAGGAATAATAATATTCAGACTTGTGTGGCATGTGATTTCATTGTGCTGTATACTGTTCTTTCTTTAAAATGTTATTATTTTTTATATTTCATTTAATCACATATATCTTTACAGTGTGTAACATTTTCTTTTCCAGCAGTTAGCATGCATATCAGTCAAGACAAAGACATTACTATCCACATCATCATCATCAAATAGCTTCTCATTTTTTAGGTTATTATTTTTTTATTTTTTTGAGAGGTTTTCGCTATAGAGCACGTGCGCTTGCCAGACAGACAAAGAGAGACATAGAGACAGAAAGCCAGAAATCACCCCCCAGGGGGGATGGTCATGCCGCAATCCCTTCTCCTCCATTCTCCTCTCGGGATCTTGGGCACGCACGCACATGCGCCCGGCGTGAGTTCTAAGCCACCGGGTCCGGGACGCGAATTGCGGTCGACTACGTGGGAGTCCAATGACATAGCCATTACGCTAACTGCTGGTTCCCAGGTTATTATTTTTTTATTCTCATTATTTTTTAAACTTTCAATCACTATATATCATTTGATTTGTAAAGAGAATTTACCTACATGAAATACTTCTCAGAACAGAACAGTTGAGCATACTATACGTGTTATCCTCAACAGGTAATAAACCATTATCTGTGTCCAACAAATGTCAGGCCTCTCTATTTGTTCTTTTGCTATTCTCCTCTATACTCTTTCCTTCTTCACCCCATCCCCCCATTTCACACTGTTTTCAGCATCTATAACTATTTTCACTGCTTTTATGCTATCCAGTATTTTAATCTCTAACATAAAATGCAGATAGTTGGTATATATTAAGTGGATACATACAATATCTTTCTTTGATAGCCTGGCTTACTTCACTCACAGTAGATCTTCTATTTTTGACCCCTTTCTATCAAATGCCAGGGTCTTGTTGTATTTTATGGATGAGTAGTATTCTATAGAGTACATATGCCACACTTTTTCCATCCATTTATCTGTTTGTGGACATTTGGGTTGGTTCCATGTCTTAGCGATCATGAATAATGCTGCAATAAACATTGGTGTGCAAGCACTTTTCCGACTGAGCATTCTCCTGTCCTGTGGATAGAAACCCAGAAGCGGGATTGCTGGATGAAATGGTAGTTCTATTTGTAGATCCTTGAGGAACCTCCATATTGTTTTCCACAGTGGCCAGACCAATCTACACTCCCACTAACAGTGTAGGAGAGTTCCCCTTTCACCACAACCCTGCCAACACTTATAACTTTTTGTATTTTTAATCTTCACCTTTCTGACAGGGGTTAGGTGGTATCTCATTGTGGATTTAATCTGTATCTCCCTTATGATGAGGGATGTTTAGCATTTCTTCATGTGCTTTTTGGCTGTTCATATATCTTTCTTAGACTTTTGTTCAGTTCATTTTCCTATGTCTTAATTGGGTAAATCATTTTTTTTTCTGGTCAGTTGTTTTGAATTCCATGTGTATTCTAGTTATTAGTTCCTTAAATGAGGGATATTTTACAAAAATATTCTCCCATTTGAGAGTTGTCGATTTGCACCATTTACTGTGTCCTTTGGTGTGTAGAAACTTCTTAGTCTGTTATAGTCCCACTTGTCTATTTTAGGGATTATTGCCCATGCTTTTGGAGTCTTATTTACATAGTCTTTGCCTACTCCAATGTCTCCCAGAGTTTCCCCAGTGTTTTCCACCAGTAGTTTTATAGTTTGAGGTCTTAAGTTCAGATCTTTGATGCATTTTGTGTTGATTTTTATTAATGGTGAAAGATGGGGGTTCAGTTTCATCTTTGTGCAGGTGGATACCCAATTTTCCAGCACCATTTGCTAAAGAGGTTTTCTTTTTCCCAATGGATTGACAGGTGTCCTTTTACAAAAATCAGTTGGCTATAAGGTTTGAAGTTTATTTCTAGGGTCTCTACTCTATTCCATTGGTCCACTTGTCTGTTTTTGGACCAATACCATGCTGTTTTGATGATCACAGCTTTATAGTACACTTTGGAGTCAGCGAGTGATATGCCACCCACTCCACTCTTTTTGTGCAGAATTGCTTTGGCAGTAAGAGGTATTTTATAAGTCCAGACAAATTCTATGACTGTCTTTTCTATATCTGTGAAGAATGTCTCTGGTATTTTGATTGAAATTGAGTTAAGTATGTAGACTAATTTGGGTATTATTGCCATTTTGATTATATTAATTTTTCCAATCCAGGAACATGGGATGTCCTTCTACGTTTTTGTGTCATTTTCAATCTTTTTGAGATTTTCACAGTTTTCTTTGTAAAGCACTTTGACTTCCTTACTTAGATTTATCCCTAGGTATCTCATACATTTTGTGGCTATTGTAAGGATTCCTTTCTTCAGCTCTACTTGGTTTACCTCATTGTTTGTATATAGAAATACTATAGGTTTTTGGATGTTGATTTTGTATCCTGCCACATTACTGTATTCGTTTATTACTTCAAGAAGTTTTGGGAACCAGCAGTTAGTGTAATGGCTATGTCGCTGGACTCCCACGTAGTCGACTGCGGTTTGCGTCCCAGATCTGGTGGCTTAAACTCACACTGTGCGCGTGTGCAGTGCAGTGCCCAAGATCCCGCGAGGAGAATGGAGGAGAAGGGATTGCGGCGTGACCATCCCCCCTGGGGGGTGATTTCTCGCTTTCTGTCTCTTCGTCTCTGTCTGTATGGCAAGCGCATGTGCCCTATAGCGAAAACCTCTCAAAAAAAAAAAAAAAAAAGAAGTTTTTTCATGGAAACCTTTGGGTCTTCTAAGTATACCATCATGTCATCTGCAAATAAAGGTATGTTCAACTCTTATTTGCCTATTTGAATGCCTTTTATTATTCTCTTCTCTGATTGCATTGGCTAAGACTTCCAGCACTATATTAAAAAGCAGCAGAGCAAGTCGGCAACCCTGTATAGTGTCCGTTTCTAGTGAAAAACCTTTTAGGTTTCCCCATTCAGTGTAGTGTTAGCTATAGGTTTTTCATAGATGATTTTTATTGTGTTGAGAAATGACCCTTCTATAACAATCTTGCTGAGAGTCTTAATCATGAAAGGATGTTGCATTTTACCAAATGCTTTCTCTGCCTCGTTCGAAATGATCTTATGGTTTTTATTTTTCTTTCTGTTAATATGGTGTATTATATTTATGGTCTTGTGTGTGTTAAATCACCTTTGAATCCCTGGTAAAAAGCCTACCTGGTCATGAAGAATAATCTTTTCTATATGTTGTTGGATATGATTTGCAAGTATCTTGTTGAGAATATTTGCAACTATATTCATCAGAGATATTGGTCTGTAGTTTTCCTTTTTTGTCATGTTTTGGGAATGAGGATGACGGACTCTTCAAAAAATGAATTTGAGAGGTTTCTTCCTTTTTGATCTTTAGAAATAATTTGAGTAGAATGGGAGTTAACTCTTCCTTAGAAGTTTTGTAGAAATCAGAAGTGAAACCATCAGGACCTGGGTTTTTCTTTGTCAGGTGGTTATTTATTACCTATTCAATCTCATGGCTTGTTATGGGTCTATTCAGATTTTCTATGTCCTCCTGATTCAATCTTAGTAGATTATAGCATCCAGGAATTTTTCCATCTCCTCCATGTTATTTTTTGTTTCTTAGCATATAGTCACTCATATTACCCTCTATTGACATTTTGTATTTGTATTGTGTCTGTTGTAATGTTGCCTATTTCACTATGTATTTGATTTATCTGGCTACTTTCTTTCTTCTTTATCAATCTAGCTAATGGTGTGTCAATCTTGTTAATCTTTTCAAAGAAAGAGCTTTTGCTTTCATTTATTTACTGTATAGTTTATTTTCTATTTCATTTATTTCTGCTTAAATCTTTATGATTTTTTTTTGCCTGGCATTTTTTTTGTTATTGTTTTTTCAATTCTATGAGGCATGATGCTAAGTTGTCTATTTGCCACCTTTCCATCTTTTTCTTATGCACATTAATTGCTATGAATTTCTCTCTTATGACTGCTTTTGTGTTGTCCCATAGATTATGGAAACTCATGTACTCATTTTTATTTGTTTCCATAATTTTTTTGATTTCATACTTAATTTCTTCAATAGTTAAGAATTTATTCAGAAGTAGGTTGTTCAGTTTCCATGTGTTTGTGTGTTTTCAAGGATGTTTCTTGAAATTAATATCAAGTTTAATTCCATCATGGTCTGAGAAGATGCTGGATATAGTTTCTATGCTTTTGAATCTGTAAAGGCTTGATTTCTGTGCTATCACGTGGTCAATCTTTGAAAAGGTTCCAAAGTTCATCTTAAAATGTATATTATGAGGTCTTAGGGTGGAAAGTTCTATAGATGTCTGTCAAGCCCATTTGATTTATAGTATTGTTTAGGACCTGTATCTCTCTGCTAATTTTTGTCTAGAAGGTCTGTCTAAAGGGTGCTGAGATCCCCCCAATTATAGTGGTGCACCCTGTCTCTCCTTTTATCTCCAGTTTTTCTTCATGTATTCAAGTGCTCCTGAGTTGGGTGCATAGATATTTATAAGTGTTATGTCTTCTTGATGAATTAGATCATTTGCTACTATATAATGCCCTTCTTTGTCTATTCTTACAGTCTTTGTCTTAAAGCCTATTTTGTCTGAAATCAGTATCACAACTCCAGTCCTTGTTTGATTTCCATTTGCATGAAGTATCTTTTTTCAGCCCTTTACCTTTAGTCTATGTATGTCTTTATCCATAAGGTGTGTTTCTTATAGGCAACAGATAGAGGGTTTCTGTTTTTTTGTTTTGTTTTTCCCCTTCAGCCAGTTTGTGTCTCTTGATTGGAGAATTTAATCCATTAAAGTTCAATGTTCTTATTGATATTTCTGGACATGTTCTTACCATTATGTGAGCCATTTTCTTGGTTGTTTTTGTTCTCTTATTCCCATTTGTATCACTTTTTAGTCTTCCTGGTATAGTACTCCCTTCAGAACCTCTTGAAGAGCTGGTCTGGAGTTGGTAAATTGTTTTCTGGTTTTGTTTATTTGAGAATGTGTTTTTTTTTTGTTTTTTTTTTTTTTTTTTGGAGAGGTTTTTGCTATAGGGCGCGTGCGCTCGCCAGACAGACAGAGAGAGACAGAGAGATAGAAAGCAGGAAATCACCCCCCAGGGGGGATGGCCACGCCGCAATCCCTTCTCCTCCATTCTCCTCTCGGGATCTTGGGCACGCACGCACACGCGCCCGGCGTGAGTTTAAGCCACCGGGTCCGGGACTCGAACCCCGGTCGACTACATGGGAGTCCAGCGACATAGCCACTACGCTAACTGCTGGTCCCGAGAATGTGTTTTTATCTTTGTTCTGATATGAAAGATAATCTTGCTAGATATAGTATTCTTGGTTAAAATTGTTTTTCATTTAACACTTTGACTATATTCCCCCCATTCTTTACTTGCCTGTATTGTTTCTGATGAGAGGTTCAGTGTTAGCCTGATGGGATAACTTTTGAAAGTGAGTTGATATTTCCCTCTTGACAATTTTGGTATCTTGTCTTTGTCTGTGGTTTTGGCCAATCTAGCTATGATGTGCCTTGGAGAAGATCTTGGGTTGATTCTATTTGGGGTCCTATTTATTTCCTGGGTCTGGATAATTGAATGCCTCTCTGGGCTTGGAAAGCTTTCTTCCAGGATTTCATGGAATAAATTATCAATACTGTTATTATTTTCTTCCTCCTTTGGGATACTCAATTTCCAGATGTTTGGATGGTTGATAGTATCTAGTATTTCTCATATATCAGCCTCATTTTTCTTGGTAGTTTTCTCAGTCTTTTTGATACTTTTTTTCTAGGTCAGAGGTTTTGTCTTCAACATTTGAGATTCTGTCTTCTGTGTGACCTAATCTTTAATACTTTTGAGGGAGGTTTTAATTTCCTGTATCACATTCTTCATCTCTAACAATTCCATTTGATTTTTTTTTTATGGTGTCTATTTCTTCTTTCAAATCTCCTGGAGCTCATTGACTCTTTTCTCTTGCATCTCATTTAGTTTGGTCACTACAAATATTCTGAATTGTTTATCCAACATTTTCATGACTTCCATTGTGTTGACCATGGGTGATGAGGCATTGAGGTTTTCCCTTGCGGGGAGAGACATTTTGTTGGTTGCTCATATTTCATGTGACTCTGTGGTGATTCCTAGTCATCTGGTGATCTATACGTTCCTTCCTAAATTATTCAAGGTATCTCCAAGTGTTCAAAGGTGTGCAGGAGTAGGAAACTGGCAATCTTCTTCTCTGCCCACCTGTTTTTCACCAGCACCCTCCACTGTTGTCACTGGTCCTGGGTGACCCCAAGTCTTCCTTTTTTCTAGAGAACAGGTGTGCCTGAAATTGAGCTCTTGAGCTACAACTCAGTAATAAAGAAAGATCGGGTGTTGCACATTGGCTGCATGCTATTCAAAACATTAAAGTCAAAGGCAAGTTGGAGAAGGGGACGAGCCAAGGGTCCCAGCTGTTACGCCCTGTATCCACAGGCAGCCTGCTGTCCCTCAAGACCCTTAGCTGGAACAGGTGTCCAGATGAGGCAGGGATGGGCACAAGTTCATCTCAAAGTCTCAAGAAATAAACCTGAGAGTCCAAAGAGAGTGGGGGAGGGGATAAGCCATAGGTCCCAGCAGTTAGTCCTCCATCCAGAGGCAGCCTGCCATAAGGCAAGGCCCTTTGCTGGAATGGGTGTCCAGAGGGGGTCAGGTGGGGCGCAAGTTCATCTCAAAGTTCTGAGAAACACACCTGAGAGTCCAAAGGTGAGTCGTGAAGGGGATAAGCCACGAGTCCCAGCTGTTAAGCCCAGCTATGCTGTATAGCATTCTGGCAATATGCTTGCTTTGTATTGTTAGACTGGCTCCAGTAAGCAGTGGTATATTTAATGTCCCTTGTTCTGAATAAGTGTTAAGGACCAACGAGGACATTGTGGAGAAACTGGCTTGTCCACAAGATCTCGTCAACTATCACATAGTCTAGCATGGACATAGGATTGACTAAATGTATGCACAGGAGAAAGAAACTTTACTTAAAAGTCAAGTTTATTAGACCTAAACAACTTTTTACAAAGAGACAGTAGAATCTGACACAAGGGAGACTAGCAGAGGCATAATGATTACGTCACTGGTCACCCACGTAGTCAACCATGGTTCAAGTCCCATACCTAGGGGCTTAAAACTCATGCTGAGCATGTATGCATGTGTGCACCTAAAATCCTGAGAGGAGAATGGAGAAAAAGGGATTGAGATATGACTATCTCCACTGGGGGATGATTTCTCATTTCTGTCTCTCTGTCTCTCCAGTGAGTGCACTTGCCCTATAGCAAAATCTCTCAGGGGAAAAAAAATCTGGCACAAGACTCAAGGCTGAAAACATATGCTAAAGAGAAATTGTGGAACCAGGGACACAGGTGGTCACCGTAGCAAAATTTTAAACTTGACAGAGAAGGACAAAGGATAAAATATTACTCAGAGAGAGACTGTTCCCTCTGAGAGCAAGCCAAGGAGCTGTTCTCCCTTACAACTGGCAAATACGTACAAAATTACAGAAAATCTGTAAGTGTTCTGTAAACTAACCTCAAGCTAGGAAGATGTTTTCCTATTGAATATAAAGTCCCACTTTCTGGATTTTTGACTACTGGCACTGACCAGCTGGCATCACATTGAGAAGAAAGCCGTCCTGGTTTCTTCCTCTCTGACATTTTGTGTGTCTGCTATTTTTGGCAGCACTAAGTACTTGATAATAGGAAGATAATTTTGGCTTAGATAATACTGAAGAGCTAGGAATGGCTTGTTTTCTAAATATTGTTGTTGTGGGGATAACGTTAGGATATTCTTGTGTCCCATATTAGATCTTTAAACCCTTAATAAATGAGGCCCATGGGGTATGTGGCATTGAATTAATCCAAGCTGTGAGAGTGAAAAAGACTGCACCTATTCCAGCAAGACGGAGCTCAGGCTGCTGAAGCTATTTCACTGCCCCTCAGGCTAAGAGTTCTACTTTTCCTGAAACTGAGAAAAAGAAAAAATCTAGTGGAAGATTTTTGTTTTTTAAATGAAAATTTCTGCACTTTGAAATTTAACTTGTGAGACTAGGAGTATTTGATTTTGGATTTTAACCCTTTTGGGTTTTAATATCTTTGCTTTAATTCGCAAGGGATTTAAATTTGAAGTTTCTATTTTAGAGCTTGATAATATGAGATTTGCTTGGCAGCTCTTTAGTACAGGAATGTTTATTATTACAGTGACTTTAGGCATGCCAACCTTGAGTATAGCAATGTTATCCGATCTCATTCCAGATAGTTGCTTCTGGCTGACAGGTACATAAATTCCATAGGTAGAAACTCATTGACTTGGTTCTTTTTGGTATAAAATGAGTATTGATCAGGAAGATTTTTATGTGAGCTGAGCCAATGCAATGATGAATGAGGCGTTGACTAAGTCCACAGATGGTGATGATGAAAGCAGCATAGTGGGTGGGAAAGGCAAATCCACATCCAGAAAAAGTCTCTGTTCATGTGAGAACAAACTGAAGCCTGTCCCATGGTGGAAAAGATCCAGTGTCATCCAACTTCCACCAGTTACCTGGCTATTGCTCTTTCCTTACGGTGCCAGTATTGAAATTCACCATTGGCCATTTGGACAGTTATAGCTGATGATAGACCTGCTTTTTAAAGGGGAAATATGTGCTGTTGTAGCCATGGATAAGTTCTGGCTCTGGCATTATTGATAATTAGTTTATGATGCATTGAATAAGCACTAGGTGGCTTGGGAAAGGTGCTTATTAATGTCCACAGAACAGATTGTTCCGTGCAACATTTAATTGAGAATGTCTCATGCAATCAGTGCTCCATGGGGAGTGTTTACATGATAAGACAGGAGATAGGGAGATTAAATTTATAGACAAGGTAAAGACCCAAGATAGAGGCACAGTAAGCTTTACCCAAGATGGAGTCACAATGGCTAAGTTTTTGTATTTTTTGGAGAGATTTTTGCTATAGGGCGCGTGCACTCGCCAGACAGACAGAGAGAGACAGAGAGACAGAAAGTGAGAAATCACCCCCCGGGGGGATGGTCATGCCGCAATCCCTTCTCACCCAGTGTGAGTTTTAAGCCACCGGGTCTGGGACGAGAACCCCGGTTGACTACGTGGGAGTCCAGCGACATAGCCATTACGCTAACTGCTGGTTCCCGACAATGGCTAAGTTTTAACAAAGATCTGGTTATATTAGGTCTCAAAACAATTAAGACCAAGGACAACTGTTTCTCTTTGTTAACTACATTCCAATAAAAAGTGCAGCTCGGTATGGTCTGCTGACCTCACAAAGAATGGCGTAGCAAATCGCCCAGACTACATGTAACTAGTTTCTGAAGCCCGCTTCCTTATCAGAGAGCCAGTCCATTGCTCCCACTACTAGATAAACCTCTTTGCCTCAGCTCCTCTTCAGCAGCTCTTTCCTGGGACCATTTCTGCTTTGGGAGGTTTCTTTTCCTTGCTTTAGTAAACTCTTGCTTTGCTACTTCTCTGTGGGTCCACGTCTCTAATTCTTTGTTAGTGTGTGACAAGAATATGGTCATCTTGGAGTCCTGAATCCAACATTGCTGTTGGGGCTGATTATCCCAACATCCTGCATTAAGGAGACACAATTTCTCTTCCTTGCGGGTACTGCTAAAAGTCCATATTCACTCATATCTCAGATATCTTCATGACAAATATAATCTTTCCTTCTAAATCTCTAGCTATGCAGTATTGCTGCCCATAAATCAGAACAGATATATAATTATGACCATCTTTCTTTTCATGCACAGCTTACAGTCAGATGCACCCCTAGAAATCCTGTGCTGCCCATCTTCCTTCATCAAGGGTAGCTACGATTCCACAGAAACCCATGATCCCCTTTCTTTTTGGACTACTTCTCAACCAGATTCTATTTTTATTTCTCCCTTCACTAGTTGGTCATGAAGAACTCACCATGAGGCCATAGTGGAAAAAGGAGAGGTAATATATTAATAACAGTAGATGTAGAAGTCCTGAAAGTACGAATCGTGTGCTTGTGAAAATTACTTGTACCTTCAGAACTGGCTTTCTCCTGATCTTGTTTAAAACTTTTATTCTGGATGGCAGAGTGCTGCGATATTCACACTCACCTTTGTAACTTGGATGGCCAGTGATGAACCATTCATGATGGGCACTGTAGATCGTGTGGTCACAGAAAGCATCTCACAGTCAGGTATTTAGTCTTTCCAAGGACTCAGCAGTGAGCCAAGAGTGATGCATGCGTCTTGTGAGGGGTCGGGGGGGAAGAGTGAACAGAATTTATTTGTGAAGAGAGCAATGATTCTCCAAAACCCCTGTGGTTCTGCACTGTGATATTCCTATCACATTTTGCCACAGGCTTTACACGGAATCGTAGGCTGCCACTGATTTGAACACTGCTGGGTTTTGAAGCCCAAGTGGCAATGAAGTTTGTCCTTCAGCCTAGATCAGCTAGAGAGGCTTTTATTATTATTATTATTATTATTATTATTATTATTTTTTATTTTTATTTTTTCTGTGTGAACCACCCTCAACACTGGTATCATTGCTGGGTACTTGATAAATGGGTCAAACTCATCCAAAATGATTTGCCTGAAAAAAAAAATATTATCTACTTTTTTGGAGGAAAGGTGCAACATAGACCCTTTTCTCTAAGAAAGTGACATGATATTTCTCATTATATTAGGATACCTTTATCTTTTCCAGCCTTTCAGACTTCCTGAAATTTTTCAGAAGTAGCAAACTTCTGATTTTGGTGTGTGTGTGTGTGTGTGTGTGTGTGTAAAATGCTACTCTGAGTCACATTTGCCTTACCAAGGAACCAAGGGACCTGTTTCTTCTTGCTCATCAGACACTGTTGGCCCACTTTCATCAACAGAATAAACCAGTCTAAATCCTGTGGGTTATAAAAAAAAAAAATCAAGGTCCTTGGAAAGTAAATAATAACAGTCAGAGACCAGAATAGTGAATATGTATCATTGTCACAGAGACATGAAAAGAAATTGTTCTGGTGGCTTATAGCTTACATCTGAAAAATATAGAAGAACAAAAACATAGCAAGAATGGGTATCACTTTGATGTATTACAATAAAAGGACAAAAATCTGGATATTTCCATTGAAGTTAGCATCTGATTCCATTTCATGTAAATTCACTTTTATTCTCCATGTCACAACTCCCAACTGTATGCCATCCAGGCAATTTAATTGAGGCTGTGTTGGCATTACCACAGCTTCATGAATCAAGCCTTTGTAGAATGCAGTGTTGCTTTTGCTTTATTCATCTTGCAGGAAAGAGTAGACTCCTGTGAGCCTTCCCACTGTAATGACTGTCAGCCATGTTTCAGGGAGCCAGTAGAATTGAAGGATTTTATTTTATTTTAATCTAAGGATTTAGGAGCTGAGTTCTTCCTAAGGAAAGCAGTGAACATAGTCATTGAACTCGTGGCCCTATTGCAGGAAGAACGTCGGTCAGAATGCTCATCAACTTCAACTCTAATTAGTGGATAGCAGTGGTGTCTGGATCTATGGAGACTGGCATTAGCTCAGGGCCAGGTTCTAGCAACCACAGAAAGGTATAGGTATTTCACATTACCACCCTATATTCACCCTAGTATGTAGCTACTAGTTTCTTTGGGAAGGCCGGAAAACAATTCAATAGTACAAATGTATGACAGGGTCCTTGAAGGGATCCAGATTTCTCTTTATTCAAAGCTATCAAGATTTGTTAATCAGTATAAATCAGAAAGTTTGGTAGAGTGTTAAACCTTTCTATTATGATCTAAATTTGATCTATTTTCAGTGAATTTAGAGATTTTCATATTTTCAGTTTCTTAGATAAAATGGAAACTTAGGGTACTTCTTACATAATTCAGTTTTAAGAACTCATAATTAATCCAGCCATTGCCACAGATCCTGGAGGTTATGACCACCAGTATATGGTCTTTCTGACAAGCAGTGTGTATATGCACCTTTGACGATTATGTGCTGTCGTATGATTTCTCTTGTTTCTAGAAACGGGGAGCCCAATTCAATGACAGCAATCTTCCCACAAAAGAGACAATATCAGTGTCCCAGTCACAATCTTGGTTACCTCCTGAACTTAAAGGAAAAGGTGTACAAAGTCAGTGTACAGTTAGGTGATCTCTGGATGATGGCTTTGAAAGGGTTGGTGTGTCTATAGCCCATTTTTATTTGCTACCTAGTGTCCTCATGGTTCAAAATTTGCGTAAGCGTGTTTGAAAGCATAGACAAGAGATCAGACTACTTCTATCACCTGAACTTGGCAAAATTTAAGGAAGAAGCAGACTCACAGACAAGTTCTATCAACATCTCAAAAACAACAGAACCAACCGGTGGGTTAGATGGATAATCAACTCTTTGATTGAACTTACTTAAGATTATGAGAATCAGCAAATGAATGTGCAGCTATGTTCTCAGAGCTTTAGATCATAGGAACTAAAGAATACCTACATCTCTTATCACCAGGTCATCCGATGTTATCAGCTGACAGGTTTGGCATAGAATGCAATGATTTAAGGCTTCACGATATCTGAAGGACTTCTGTTGAGCCATGGCTCATAGAAGAGTATTTCCCAAGGATGCTGTTATACTTTTTTTTTTCTGTTATATTTTTATTTATTTATTTTTACATTTTTCCACAAACATTTACTTTACATAGCAAAAAATTTTAGCTCATACTCCATAATTCTTGACAGTTTACAAACAACTTTCAAAATTTTAAAATACTGAATTTTAAAGATAATGTTCAAAATATGTCTTATAATTTTGTATAATTTTATGACTCTATAACAACAGAAGCAGTATGGTTTCAAATATATATATATATATATATATATATATATATATATATATATTTTTAGAGTGCAGACACTCGGTATATATTAAGTGGGGATATACAATACCTCTCCTTCATAGCATGACTTGCTTCACTCAACAGTAAGTCTTCCATATTCATCCACTTCCTTTCAAAAGCCAGGGTTTTGTTGTTTTTTACGGATGAATAGTATTCCATTGAGTATATATGCCACAGTTTTTCTAACCATTCATCAGGTCGTGGGCATTTAGGATGCTGGTATACTTTTATCCAATAGGGCCACAAGTTTCCGCAGAACCACTTAGTCTAAGTCCACTCTTTTGACATGGAAAAATAAAGTAGCATTGTATTACTATACTTGCCTGACACTGACTTTCAGAATTGATATACATTCTTGGTTATAAGGTGATATAAAAGTGAGATGTTTATCTAAGGAGTCATAGATTCCCAAAGAATGAAAGTGTAGGGCTCATGTGGTCCAACCCTCTGATTGTAGGCACGAACAGGAGAAAGCACTTCCAATTTCCAGGTTACATTCTCTATCATATTACAAATATTTTCCTCATTTTTTGTTCCATGATATAGTCCATAAAAGTAGGAAAATACATAATCAAGTACTGAAGTATGGCTTTTATTTACGATAGATTAAGAACTATAACATTATGATTATATTTTAGAATCAGCAAAGCTGATAAAAAGAAATCCACTCTTTATACTAATAGCAATCATATATCTAGGTCATATGAGCAAATTTGTATATATGAGTATATATACAAGTTTAATAAACAGAATATTAAGAAAGTTTTTAGTATGGAGATGTGGGATTCTTTGTAGATTATTAGTTTCTAATAAATTACATTTTGTATTGTTTTCTGTACTATGTAACAATTTACTACAAATTTAGCTACTGTCACGGTTCATTATTTTGTTGATTACAGAGATACCTTAGCCTGGGTGATTAATAAAGAAATGATGGCTTACTGACTCACAGTTCTGGAGAAGGCATCACACAATGGCAGAAAGCAGAATTCTGAGCACAGCCAAGTGTGATCTATATTCATGTGACCTTCTCTGCCATTCAGGTTTCATTCCCTCTGTTTATAAAATCCACCAGAATTCCGTTATGAAGGCCTACCCTATCCACCCAATCACTAATTTATTTCTAAAAATCCCACCTTTCCACACAAAACTCAGATTAAGTTTTCACAGTATTAATCCCACCATGATGGCTGAATACATGGATTTCAGACGCATACCTTTGAACTATAACAGTTGCTTAAAATAGCTCATTCATTATCTCATGGCTTTTGGGGACCAGGAGTGAAGCATGGTTTAACCATGTTGTCAGTTAGGCTGTAATCAAGGTGTCAGACACATGTGGATTTTCATCTGGAGGCTTGGCTATGAAGGAGCCACTTGAAATGCACTAATTATTGGCAATACTAATTTCCTGCGGCTATAGTACTCAGCAGCTTGCTTCTTCCAATCAAGAATAAAAGAATCTAATGGTTAATTGTATGTGTCAACTTGGAGGGTGCGTGGAATTAGAATAATTCTTAAATTGGTGAACTTTGGGAAAAAGAGGTGGCCCTCTTTAAGTGGGAGTTCCCAAGCTAGGAGGAACTGCCCTCAGCCCCGCCTAGACCATCACCTGTCCTGAGTCATCAGCCTGCTGGCTCACACCGCAGTTTTTTTCTACCATTTTTTTTTAGAGGCTTTTGCTATAGGGCACGTGCGCTTGCCAGGCAGAGAGAGAAACAGAGAGATAGAAAGTGAGAAATCACTCCCCAGGGGAGATGGCCACCCCGCAATCCCTTCTCCTCCATTCTCCTCTCGGGATCTTGGGCATGCACGCACACGTGCCTGGCATGAGTTTAAACCACCGGGTCCAGGACGCGAACCGCGGTCGACTACGTGGGAGTCCAGCGACATAGCCATTAGACTAACTGCTGGTCACTCACACTGCAGTTTTTAACTCATCGGCATAGCCACGTGAGCCAAGTTCTTAGAATAAATCCTTTTCTATAGATACGAACATTTTACTGGTTTTTCATCTCTGGAAAATACTAATACAGAAAGTCTCTAGAGCCAGTCAGCTACCGAGATGGAGTCTGTATAATGTGTGGTAACCAAGAAAGTTTCATCCCATCACCTTCTTTTTTTTTTTTTTCTTTTTTATTATTATTTATACATTCAATCGCTATATATCATTTAGATTGTAAAGAGATTTTACCCAGCATGTTATACATCTCAGTTCAGTTGAGAATACTGTATATATATTCATCCTCATCCACTGATAACAAAGCATGTCTGTGTCCCACACTCATCTCTGCCTATGATCCCTGGATAGGCAGGAAGCTTCGGATGGAGCTGTCCACTTGAAAGGCTTGCAATTTCCCTGTCCTTGTAGCTATGAAACTGTAACGTGAAGTTGGAGGGCTGGAGCTAGAGCTGTGGTGGCAATTTACATATTAAAAAACATTTCTGGGACCAGCAGTTAGCGTAATGGCTATGTCGCTGGACTCCCACGTAGTCGACCGCGGTTCGAGTCCCGGACCCGGCGGCTTAAAACTCACGCCGGGCGCGTGTGCGTGCATGCCCAAGATCTCGAGAGGAGAATGGAGGAGAAGGGATTGCGGTGTGGCCATCCCCCCTGGGGGGTGATTTCCTGCTTTCTATCTCTCTGTCTCTCTCTGTCTGTCTGGCGAGCGCACGCGCCCTATAGCAAAAACCTCTCCAAAAAAAAAGAAAAAAAAAAAACATTTCTAATCTAAGTGCTATGCTTTCTTCATGATTTGCATGTGATTAGAAATTGAGAGATATGACAAAACATACGTTAAAAAAAAAGATATTGTTTTGGTCTGTGTTTTTATGGGAGTGGGTAGGAGAGAGAAAGTGCTGGCGAGCAGATTCATTAGAATTCGATAAGGATCTTGAGAGGCCAAACATACTGGTTGTGGACATTGATGTAGAACGACCATCAGCATGTATAGTTCAAAGACTGAGTTGAATCTTACTGAAAGAGCTGAGGCAGAATAATATTCAAGGCAAACTAATAAGTGTAAGTTATGTGTTGTAATTAATGAATCAGAAAGGATTTAGGAGCCACATAGAATATAACCCAGTGGAAAACAGAAAAACTACCAGGCAGGGCTGGCTTCACAGGCATGAGGCCTGTGTAATCAGTCATATGGGACCCAACACAAAGACCCATGGCCTGTGGTTTAATGTTCCTGTCATTTTCTTGAAGCGCTTAATGATTTTAAAATAAGGAATGTATCATTTTTATTTTATACTAGGCCTTTCAAATATGTAGCCAGACCTTGCTCTAGGAGCCAAGGCCTTGGAGAAATCTGAGGGATCAGAAGAGGAGACACGTGGTAGGTGGTTCTCAGGGGCTGTAAGAAGTAAGAAGCACAGGAGTAGATGTGTAATATGACAATCGCGAGTAAACTGCTATTGATGTTTAGAGTCCAGAATATGCCAACTGGAAATTTTTCAGTCAAAGAATTTACCTGTACTTTTTGTTTTTTACTACTGCTACTATTAATCTGGATAGTTCTGAGTTTTTACAGTTCCTTCTTTCCAAGTCTTCTAAAAATCATTTGTGACACTGTTTATTACCCTTCTTATCAGCTGCCAAACCAATTAAAGGGAAGAGCTGTGAAGATTTTAAAGGGAAAACCAGTTCTAAATACACACAGAGAGAGACCCACACGCACATTTTATGTTCATACCATAGAAACAGATTTTGGTTGCTGTCAAGGTGATACCCAAAGTGACAACTTATTAATATGTAACACATCACTCTGTGTGCAGATTTTCCCAATGTTTCGTCAAATCCAAACTTGCTGTTCAGGTATATTTTTAGATACGGTTTCCTGAGGTGTTGACATTTCCTGCCAAAGGCAGTGAAAAATAATATCCGAGTATCATGGGTAAAAACAAATGAAATAAACAGGCTTATCTATGTATTCATTAACTACATAGACAGTTTCAGATGGCAATTCAGTTATATACCATTTATTTTGCAAAGTCATAAATAACGCTAACATTACCATTTAGACAAGAACCTTTTTCCAGTCTCTTTCTCGCTCACACACACCCACTCTTACAGCTTCACACACATATATTTATAGTTCTTCCCACTCCCCATCATGCTCTCTTTACCAGCAAAAGCCAGAAATAGAAAAATAATAGGAACAACTGGCCCTTCAGCAAGAACTCATAAAGTCCAGCCTATGTTTTCCATTTGGGGCTGGGAAGTAGCATGAGACTGACACGCTGTGCTGTTAATGTCAGATCCCTAAGGTGAAGCTCCCTCGTCATTGCAGAGGGAGGAGGTGGGCTGTTTGGAATCTAGCATGTCACTGTGCACACCCTTCCCCTCTAATGATCCCACCCAGTACAGTGACCTGAATTGGCCTCCTGGGACAGAGCAAGGGTGGATTACCTTTGTGGTCAGATCTCTGCCTTGATAAGTAAAAACTTAATGAGACTCCTTACCTCATCTAATTATTTTTTTAAATATCAACAAACAAATATTTTACCTATTACGATACCTAACAGAAAAGAGACAAAGGATTCATTCAGACTATATGTATTTTTTTAAAAGTTGCCTATCACAACCATCAACACAAAACAGAAGCAACATGCCCCAACCAGATCAACCACAAAACACACAGCAGTTCTTTCAGCCAGAAGACACAAAGGTAGTGCCTGAATATGTGGATGCATTCCAAGGTCCCCTGCCCTTTGGGGGAATGAACTCTGTAGCCAAGGAGGTGGGAGCAAGCCTCACAGTGCAGGTGTTTCTTAGTCATAATAGCAGCAGATATTCTACAAAGCTAAAATGGGCTGAGATGAGATTTTAAATTCATTTCTTGCTCTAAAGAGTCTGTGAAGAATGTTTTCTATGAGGTGAAATTGATGCTTAGGCATCAATTCAGAGCATGGACACACTCCTCCGCATGGCCATTAAAGCACCCCTTCGTGAGGTTGCACATGTCATTGAACCATGATCGTACATCTTTTATCTCTAACCAGTTTGGTCTTGAACTCCAAGACTGGGTGATCAGTGGGCCAGACCAACAGTATGAAGTCCCTCAGTACGAGAACAAATTACCCAGAATCACAAAAGACATCTAAATAAAATAAATGGAAAGGGCATCCAGTTCAACTTCTAAGATAATTTTGGAAACAGTCTGATAAATTATAAATGCTCTTTTATTTCTAGGACCTAATCAGGCTGAAGATTTTAGTAATGTGCCATTGGTAAGATATCTTATCTACCCTTGTTTTGTATAGATCTTCCTGGAATGCGTTAGGATAGTAAGATTTCCAAAGTTGTTGATATTGGATTTCATGTATTTCTTAATTCAGAAAGACTGAATAGTTTTTTTCTAATATTTAATCATATTCAACATTAAACACTTCAAAATTTTTCCCTTATCAGAACCTTCCCTTCCAGAAATCCTGACTGCTTACATTTGAACATGTGGAAGCTTACAGAGATAGGGTAACATATACTCATACTCATGCTCAAACATGCATGTATACACATGTATAATATGATTAATATGTATATATGTATATATTTTATCCATCATGTATAATGTCTATGGTTTTATAAATTGTTTTCAATTTATAATACTATATTCTATAAACAAAAATCATGTGTCAAATGGTGAGTCACAAAAGTTGACTCAGAAAGCATGTTCACTGTAGCTTCATAGACCAAACTTAGCTGTGAGTGAGTGAAGGCCAGGTCCAGGTCTAACTTCTCTAATGAACTTTCTGCACAGTTCCTAGCAGTAGCTTAAGTTCAGGACTTCAGTTTTCACATGTCAAAGATGAGGATATACACTTTAGCTTGTGCACTTCACAGGATTATTTTCAGAAACAAGGAAAATATTTTATATGAAAGCATTTTGGAATCTATAAAACATTTCACTCATGTGTGTTTCGTTGACCGCAGCTGGGGAGAGAAAGAGATTGAATTTAAACCTACAGTTTTCTGTGGAGTATTTATTTTTATAATATTAATTTAAATGCAAAACAGAAGGAAAGGTAAAGAAAGAATTCTTATCACAGGAAAATAACTTTGAGAGGTAGAAGATCGTGTCTTAAATATATAATAATGATTTGTAGATATCTAATAAATGAGTATTTTTAAATTTTCATAAAAATTAACACATCTAAAAATTAAGTTAATAAATGAAGACACTTTCCTTAAATCTATTTTACTGGGACACATCAAACACAAGGGGAAATCTTCTACATTTGTTTTAAGATTCCCCACTGTGTTTAAGGGGAGGTTGGATAAGGGTTACAAAATTACAGTTAAATAGGTGAAATAACTTCTAGTGTTCTATAGTGCAGTAAGATGACTACAGCTAATAATAATATATTGTATATCTTAAAAGAGCTAGATGAGAGGATTTTCACCCTATGATAAGTGTTAGAAGTGATAGATATGTTGAGTACACTGATTTTATCATTATATATTATACAAATTATGTGTATATATATGAAAATATCACATCATATCTCATAAATATGGACAATTATTATGTGTCAAATAAAAAAATAAAATTAAAAATTTCCCAATGGATTTCATATACAGTGGTTTCCATACTAATAGCTCTACATAATGCTTGTGACTTCCTAAAATTAATTCATCTTATATATCACAGTGTTAACATGTTATGGTCTTCACAGTCTACATATAAAATATTCTTCCTCATGAACTTATAGTTCCATTTTTGGCTTAAAAGTAATTTCATCATAATTAGTGACCTAATGTTAGAAAAATATCTAACAAAAAAAGAATAACATGTATAGCATAGTAAACAACCTAAATTTTAAGATTTGAAAAGGTAAACCTACCAAAAACTTTCAAATGTTTCTCCCTCAGCTATCCTTTTCCCCCATTTTCCCCAGCCATTGTCTTGATAAGTCCAGAGGTAATATAGATGAAATTAAGTAGCTATCTGAGTCCCTGAAGAAAGAATTTATAATCACAATCCTTTTACGTTTAAGATACGTAAGGAACAATTTATTAACATACTTAAGTTATTACTTTAAAAAAATTAAATGCCTTCCATGTGGAACTTTGGAATGTACAGTGGAATATATGGAAATATACATTTTAGCAGGGCAAAATAGACTGTGTGTGTGTGTGTGTGTGTGTGTGTGTATTAAATGTCGATGGCAGCAAATGTTAAGAAATGAAGAATGTCAGTAAGACCACATATTAGAGAAGACCTTTCTGATAAAGTGATATTACAAAAAACTCTAAAATAGTATTCTTGATAGCAAAAATAGAAGATATAAATATACTAAAGTTGGAGCCTTTTTGGAATCTTTGAAGCACCCAAAGGTGCCAGTGTAGGTCCAGCAGAGTGAGAGATGATGATTATCACATAGCAAATTAGAGAAAGATTTAGGGGCAGATTTGATAAACTCTGTGACTCTTTGTAAGGACTTAACCTTTACTGTGCATGAAAAAAAGGAATGAAAGAAAGGAAGAGAGGGAGAGAGAAGAGATGTAAAAAGAAATCACATAAATCAAATTCAGGAGAGCAAGAAAGAATTAAAAGAAAATGAATAAGCCAATGGGTAGTTTTGAGGACATAAGTAACTTAATCTGATATTTGGTTTTTAGATTTTAGTTTAAATCGAATGCAACAATTGACTTCAGTCAGATAAAACAAGGCATTAAAAGACTATTCTAGTGTGCAGGTGAGGAACGATGGTGGTTTAGACCATATTAGTAGCAGTGGAGGTAATAAGAAGAGATTAAATTCTGGACAAAGTAAAAAAGATATATTGATGGATTTGATGTATTATAGAAAATGAAAGAAATGGAGGTGTCAGAAATGACTAACATATTAGTCCCAAACAACTTAAAAAATGCAACTGTCAGTAAGTAAAATGCAAAGACTATGGGAGAAACAGTTTAGAAGAAGATAGGGAATTTGATTTTTTTTTTTTTTTTTTTTTTTGGAGAGGTTTTTCGCTATAGAGCACGTGCGCTCGCTGGAAAGTCAGAGAGAGACAGAGAGATAGAAAGTGAGAAATCATCCCCCCAGGGGGGATGGCCATGCCGCAATCCCTTCTCCTCTTGGGATCTTGGGCACGCATGCACACGTGCCTGGCGCGAGTTTAAGCCACCAGGTCCGGGACTTGAACCGGGGTCGACTACATGGGAGTCCAGCGACATAGCCATTACGCTAACTGCTGGTCCCGGGAATTTGATTTTTATGAAGTACCTACTAGTACCTATGAGAAAGACAGGCATCTGGAGACCAAGTGTCAAAGTAGTTCAAGGGAATGTGTCAGATTGGTCAAGCAGGATGAGAGCTTCCAGCCTGGAGATCACTGATGAACTGGTCTAAGACCATTTTGAAGCTGTGGTGTGAGAAAAATCAATTGGTGATTACAGTGGAGTAATGAAAGTGGCAAGCATTATTTTTTCAAAGAATGGTAGACTAAATATCCTGAAAAACTCTCCAAATGACCTTCATTCTGAAAAAGTATAAGTTATGACAAATGACTTTTAAAATTCAATGGTGAATTTACATGAAAGTGAGGGTTTTACAGAGAGCCAACAATATTTTTTTTTTCTTTTGGAGAGGTTTTGGCTATAGGGCACATGCGCTCGCCAGACAGACAGAGAGAGACAGAGAGATAGAAAGCGAGAAATCACCCCCCCAGGGGGGATGGTCACGCCTTCAATCCCTTCTCCTCCATTCTCCTCTCAGGATCTTGGGCACGCACGCACACGTGCCTGACGTGAGTTCTAAGCCACCGGGTCTGGGACGCGAACCGCGGTCGACTACGTGGGAGTCCAGCGACATAGCCGTTATGCTAACTGCTGGTTCCCGAGAGCCAACAATTTTCAAAAGCAGGAGGGCCCAGCAGGTGTCATGCTAGTTAAAGTGTTGGACTCTCATGGGGCTAACTTGCAGAATGAGACTGGACCTGGGGGCCTGAAAATCATACTGGGCACATGTGTATGTATGGCATCCCAGAAGGAGAATGGAGACGGGATTGTGGCATGGCCATCCTCCTGGGGATGGTTTCTCATTTTCCCTCTCGCTCACTCTGAGTCTCTCCAACAAGCACACATGTCCTATGGCAAAAACTTTAAAAAGAAAAAAAATGCAGGAAATCAGAGAAGTAAGTATTAAAAGCATTAGCTGCCTTGAAGCATCGACTTACTTTTGTGACTTAGACCTTTGTCTTTCAGTCATGTAGGAGACAAAACTCAAAGGACAAAAATACATGGAAAGTGAAAGTTTTCATCCAAGATTCTTTCACAGAAGATCAGATTCCCAAGGTTTCCTTCTTAAGTATATAGTTAAACAAGAAACAAACTCATCTTACAAAATAAAATGGCAGAATAATTTATCTGCTTTGCCCTTTCACAGTGTGATGATGAAAAACTTTCCCTTGAGAACATAATAAAAATCAAGTCCTGACATAGTTTTGAGTAAGAAATTAATACTATTTGGGCTGTCACAAATGCTTTAACCAAGACTATGATACCTCAGTCAAATATAAATCTCCTTTAGATGAAAATACTCTCCATCCAGACCTCAAAGTATTCCCAAAGAAAAAGAACCAATGATCAAGACTCATAATTTTTCAAAAAATGCATAATGAAATGAGAAGTTATCACAAGCAAGAATCAACAAAAAAATAAAAACCAAAAGAAAGCTGAATTTGACTCATAAAACTTTAGATATTAGTTTCAACTACAGATCATGAAATAACTATGCAAATTATATTTAAGAAATTAAAATAAATAATTAAAAATTTAATACATATTCTGACACATAACTAAATATATTTGAAAAACAATAAAGCAGCACTTTTAGAATTAAAAATACCATCATAAAAATTAAAATTTAGTAAATGAACTAAGCAAAAACTAGATGTATATACATAGAGAGTTAGTGAAATAAAATGTATTCTGATTTTTGACAAATCAAATTAAATTGTCCAAAATATAAAACAGAAAGACAATGAGATGAAAAATTTAAAAGGAAAGTAAGATATGAAGAGATCTAATTATGGTCCAATTTATGTGTAATTGGAATTCTAGAAAGGCAAAACTAGAATAGAAGAGAGGCAATATTCAATAGAACATTTGGTGATTTTCCAACATTGGTCATAAGAAATCACAATTCTGAACTGAAATTTTCTAAAATTGATCCTAGGATTTTCAAGCAACATAAATAAAAGAAATCCACATCTAGATACAGCATAGTAAAATTGTAGCTCACCAGGGGGATGGCCACACCACAATTCCTTCTCCTCTAGTTTCCTCTCAGGATTGTGGGCATGCATGCATATGCAACTCTGTGATTTTCAAGCTCCTGGGTCTGGGCTCAAACTGCAGTCCTCCATGTGGGAGTCTAGGGCCTTAACAACCATGCAACCTGTCAGCCCCTCTAAAATAATTTTTTTTAACTGAACTTGTAATTGTGATCTTTCCTACAGTTAAAATAACTAGCTCAGACTAATCTTATACTAATTCTAAAAAGCATTAAAGGAACAATTATACTCTTACACAAAATCTCCAAGAGGGGAGAATTCATATTATGGAACTGGCATAGTCTCAATAATAAAACCAGAAAAAAATATTGAATTATCATCCTGTCAAGTCAAAAATTCTGAACAAGATAGTTGCAAGTTGGCTAATACAGTAAATAAGAAAATATCTGACAATGTTGGACTTACCCCAGCAATGTAAGATTGGTTTGTCATCAGAAAACTGAATCATGTATTTAAACACATTAGCATATTAAACAGGGAAAGGTATATGATCATCATTGTAGACACAGGAAAATCTATTTAGTAAATTTAACATTCATTTATGATAAAAGTGCATAAATAGAAAATAAACTAGAGGTAAAAGGGGTGTTTCTTCAACTTTTTAAAGAGTTTCAAAAAATATTGCAAATATTAATCATAGGACATTAAAAGCATTCATTTCAATTTTGACCAAAGTAAGAAAATTCACTATACTCTTATCTATATAACAGTTCAGTAAAGGACTTAGTATATATGCCTTTAAAAAAAAGGTATAATAAAAATTATACGATCTAAAAAGAGGGACCAGCAGTTAGCGTAATGGCTATGTTGCTGGACTCCCATGAAGTTGAGCGCGGTTCGCGTCCCGGACCCAGTGGCTTAAAACTCACGCTGGGTGTGTGTGTATGTGTGCCCAAGATCCTGAGAAGAGAATGGAGAAGAAGGGATTGAGGCGTGGCCATCCCCCCTGGCGAGCACATGCCCTATAGCAAAAAAAACTCTACCAAAAAAAAAGAAGAACTAATAAGAAAGACATAAGTTTGATAGTATTGGCACTTTTAGTGGCTGTTGAAATAGAATGCTCAAGTAGATTGATTAAAAAGGAATTTAGCGGGATCAGCAGTTGGCATAATGGCTATGTTGCTGTACTCTCACGTAGTCGACTGTGGTTCAAGTCCTGGACCTGGTGGTTAAACTCATGCTAGGCAAGTAGGCATGCGTGCCCAAGATCCTGAGAGGAGAATGGGGGAGAAGGAATTATGGCATGGCCATCCCCCCGGGGGTGATTTCTTGCTTTCCGTCTCTCTGTCTATCTGTCTTTCTGGCATGCGCACATGTCCTAGAGCAAAAACCTCTCAAAAAAAAAAAAGGAATTTAGCAAATGTGTTGGAGATGAGATCAATACAAAATTAGTGATAGGGCCAGCAGGTGGTACAAAATTAGTGATAGGGCCAGCAGGTGGCATGGTGGTTGAAGCACTGGACTTCCACATGGTAAATCATGGTTTGAGTTCCAGACACGGCATATTAAAACATTCCAGGTGATTGTACGTGCATGTCCAAAATCCCAAGAGGAGAATGGAGGAGAAGGGATTGTGATGTGGCCATCCCCTCTGGGGAGTGATTTTTTTTTTGTTTACAGACTCTCTGTCTCTCTCTGCATCTCTGGCGAGTTCATGCACCCTATAGCAAAAATATTTCAAAAAAACAAACAAAAACCAAAAAAATTAATGATGCTAATGAATAATAAAGAAATGAAAATACCAAGAAAAAGCTACTATTTCCCTCATATATACATCTATAAATATATATGTATATATACATATACACATGTATATGTATATATGTATATATAAATATATATGTATATGAATATTTAGAGTTATGTATTTGTGTATTTATGTATGTATCTATCTGTGTATGAATCTATCACTATATATATATATGTATGTATATATTAGTATTTGCTTTATTCTATTTTTAGTTCTTCTTCAGAGATTAATGTTGTCCATATTTTAATCTTATTTGTCTATGTCGGTATTTGTTACTTTCTTCCAAATTAATTTTACCTGTTTCTCCATTTATTTTAGATTTTTAAATTTTGTTCTTTTTTACCTCTCTTTCTCTCTTAGTCATTAAGTTACCGTTCCTCAAACTTTGTCTTTAATTCTTAATTTTTTTATTTCCAGTATTTTTTTGAGTTCCCTCACTTCAGTTCTGAAGTTCTGTGTCTGGCTTATATTGTCTTTTTACAATTTTGTCTTTTATTTATTTACTTATTTTTATAGCTTCCTAGCCCATTTTGAGCTAGTTTTGGTTTTCAAGCTAATTTGATTGGTTTTGATTCATTTTGGGGGGCATGTCCTTCAAGTCTATTTGCATTTCATATGAAGATATACTCTGCTTTTCTTTAAAATTTTTTCTCATGGGGCCAGCAGATGGCATGGTAGTTAAGGAGTTGGATTCTCACATGGCTGACAGTGGTTCAAATTCGGGACCTGGCAGCTTGAATATCACTCCACATTTGTGTGCCTGCATGCCCCAAATTTTGAGAGGACAATGACTGCAGCATGGCAAAACCCCATGGGGGGCAATTGCTCGCTTTCCTCTCTCTGCCTCTTTTCAGTGCATCAATGTGCCTGATGGCACAAACCTCAGAAAAAAAAAAAAGTTTTCAAAATATCTTTGCATGAAATTTGACTTTAAGAGCTTTCTACTGCTCATTTTTAATGTGAACATAATTTCTCTAAACTTTAAAAAAGGAAGTAGTGTGTACGATAACATATGTAGGGGCCACAAGTGGTGTGGTGGTTAGGGCGCTGTATTCCCACATAGCCAACCTCAGTTTGAGTCCTGGACCTGGCGGCTTGATGTCTCACTTTCCGGCTCTCTTTCTCTCTCTCTGGTCAAATTTAAAAAGTAATAATAAATATTTTTTTTACTTATTTTAAAAAGAGAACTTATGTAACCTTACAAACTCTCATTTGGTGTCTTATAATTATGCTAAAATTTACAGAAGTTTGTCTCTTTGTGAACTTTTGTTTCTGTCGGCCTACTGCTTTTATCTAGACTTTTTCATTCCTTTTCCATTCTCACCATGCTGCGTAATTTATATGTCATTTCTATCAGTTTCTCTTTAGTAAGGTGCTCTGTACTGGAAAGGAGATCTGAGTTGGTGCATTTCAACAATTCTTGATGGCCAGTTAGCTTCAGGGACTTATCATTTAAGAGCAAATAACTCGCACCACTGATATCACACTCAGCAAACACCTTTCCTAGTTCCCACCGTTGTCTGAAAGCTGGCTCTTCTTGCTTTACTGTAAATACCTGCTGGCTGTTTTCAAATGTTTCTCTTCTCAGGTCGGATAGACGCTGCCTCCCCTGGCCCCGTCCTTTCTATATGAGTGCTGAAATCATGGAGTTTGATCCTGTTAAAGATTTATTTATACTTGCTAGTGTTTTGAGGTTATCTTGGGAAGGTCTGAACGTAATTTTGGATTTTCAGTAAAGTTGTATCTGGTTTTAGATGGAGATTCATGGAGAGCTAGCAACCACGGCTCCATCAATGCTGCCGTCTGTCCAGAATCAAGGGTCTTTAATTGTTCCAATTAAACAGAGGATTTATTAGTGGAATTTTTTTTTTTATAATAGAAATGTCACAGATAGACAGCCAGATATGAGGGGCAGCCCTGACAAGGCAGGGCTCAATCACAACTTACCAGGGGATATAACCACACTCTCTCTGGGGACTCCTTCTTACTCTTGGCTCCTGGAACTTGTAGGGGGAAGCTGATCTCATTTTTATTTATTTATTATCTCAGCTTTCTTCAAAGAACTTGGGGAAAGTTGTTGTCTTTCCTCTTGCCATTTCACATCTCTGAGATGCTCTGTCAACATTGTAATTCCCACTCAGGGCAATAAAGTGACGTGGGCCAATTTACCCCTATGGATGCTCATACCTTGGAAGTCCACACTGGGCATGTGTAATCAGGTAATCAAATTCCTTACCTGAAAAGAAGTACAGATAAAAGCCTGAAAATTCAAACAAAGGACCCAGCCACAATGACAGACCTCCTCTCCTAAATATTCCTAACAAGATCCCCAAATAAAAGGAACCCCTAACTACATTCCCCCTGCAGTTGTCCTCGAACAGCTGCCCACCCACATGCATTTCTGACATGGGGGTGTATTTCTTTTCTGTTAAAAATCTTCACTTTCCTATAAAACATTTCCCTTTCTTACTTTACACATGTGTGGTTTTTCATTCTGTATCCTAGGGCAGATCTCTAAGAGATCTGGACCCAAAGAACTGGGTATTTCCTACAATGCAGCTCAGCTCTCTGACCGATAACAGAAAGTGGTTCCACCTTAAATTATAAGCATTTTAATATTGCTCGACTTTTATTTGCACTGCTTGGGCTATTCTTGGTGAGCAGAATGGAAAGAGAGCTGGGTTATTTGAGATGAGAAATAAAACATAGGTCATATATCATTGGCTTGGATTGCTTTCTAATCTCATGTCAGAAACTTTTGCAAGCAACAGCTGAACTGTCATTTTATGCCTTACCCATTTCATTAATTTTAGAAAGACACAAATGAGCAGCAAAGGTAGTAGAGTGGACTCTCACTCCCTAGAGAGGAAAGCTAGAGGTGCTGGTTGACCAAGGGCTCATAATAATGAACTCAGTACTCCAAATCTTCTTTTTTTAGAATTATTTTATTAAACTTTATTTATTTATTTATTTATTTATTTATTTATTTATTTATTTTTGAGTTGACCAGAGAGGGACAGAATGAGTGAGAGAGAGAGAGAGAGAGGGAAAGTAAGAAAGCAAGCCAACATGTCTGGGACTCAAACCACAGTCAGTCACATGGGAGTCCAGCACCCCTAACCACCATGCCACTTGCCAACTCCCACTCCAACTTCTCTAATATTAGATTTCCTTACACAAAGCAGTGCTACCTTAACTGTTCCTATTTATGCTTTCAGTTTAAGCTGGTGATCTTCTCTGCAGCATACATGGAATTCATTAAAGACTTTTCATTATTTTGAGGACCATTTTTATTCAATTTCACAAAGATCTGGCCAAAGTTTTCAAAATTCCATGTATATTTACTATATTAGAGTTTTCCATCCTTAAGATTCTATTTTATTTTTATTTTTATTTTTGGAGAGGTTTTTGCTATAGGGCGCGTGTGCTCGCCAGACAGACAGAGAGAGACATAGAGACAGAAAGTGAGAAATCACCCGCCAGGGGGGATGGTCACGCCGCAATCCCTTCTCCTCCATTCTCCTCTCGGGATCTTGGGCATGGGCACGCACGCACATGCGCCCGGCATGAGTTTTAAGCCACCGGGTCTGGGACCCAAATCGCGGTCGACTACGTGGGAGTCCAGCTACATAACCATTACACTAACTGCTGGTTCCCTTAAGATTCTATTTTTCTAGAACCATGCTTGGTGCCCCCATCTGTATTAACCAGGGTTCTCCAGACAAACAGAACCAATGGGGTAAGTGTGTGTGGACACAGGTTTATAGAAAGAGCTATAGAGATGGAAAATGAATAAATAGACAAGTGTGTTTTAACGAATTAACCCACGTAATTATGGAGTCTGTTGTGTCCCAACCTGCAGCGTGGGTCCACAGGCTGGAGACTCAGGAGAGCCAATGAAGCAGAAGTCCGAGGCCGTCTGATGGGGAATTTCCCTCTTGCTCAGGGAAGTCCATCTTTTTGTTCTATTTATGTCTATCACTGATTGGACAAGGACTAGCCACATTATGGAGGATTATCTTCTCCCCCAAAGCTCACTATTCACCTATTTAAATGTTAATCTCTTCCAAAAGCACCCTGTACATTTACACATAAAATTTATCATAACATTTACCTTGGTTAAATTAACCTTTTGAAATGAGTATCCTCCCAAGTACCTAACTAAGTAATTGATTAACAAAATAAAAGAAAAACTTCATGATTCTCAGGAGAAGAGTGATTTTTGTTGTTGTGGTTGTTGTTGTTATATTATGCCAGAGGGCAGGGGCATGTGAGCACAAGAGAGAAACAGAGAAAAGAGAAAAAGAAAAAGCACCCTACCATAGGGCCTGGTCATGCCGCTTTGTTCTCCAATTCTCCATCCCATCAGGATCCTGGGCATGTGCACGTGTACCTGGCATGTAAGCCACGTGGGCTAGGACCTGAATCTTGGATGGCCATGTGAGATCCAGCTCCCTCTGCACAGCATGTAACCAGTACGATATGGAGCCAACCCTCATTTACAACTGAGTCACTTCTGTGGAGAATCAGAAGAGAGTGAGCCAGACTAACAGCATTCCTGTAATTCTTCTTTAATTCATTAGAATTCTGTATCTTGAGCTAATGCACACTTTGTGATACAACATTTTGTAGTTACATGTTCATCTGAAGTTGATTAGAGCCTTTTGCTTCTTAGAGTATAAACTCTATTGATATGCAATAATGTCATTATATCTTAATAATGTAACTCCAGATCTCATTTCCCATCTTTCAGAAAAGAACTACACAATGGGCCAGCCCCAAAACACAGTAGTTAAGCCCTGTGCATTAGGAGCCAGATCCTATATGGATGACTGCAGTTTGAATTTCACTCCTATAGCTTGAAAAACACACCAGGTGCACGTATGCCCCAAATTCTGATGGGATGGAGAAGTGGAGAAAAAAGGACTGTGGTGTGACCATGCACCATTAAAGGGTGCTTTCTCCCTCTCTCTCCTGCTCTGATGAGTGCACATGCTCTATGACAATAAAGAGAGAGAAGAAAGAAGAAGAATGAAAAAAGTAAGGAAGGAAGGAGAGGAAGGAAGGAAGGAATAGAAAGAGAAAATAAAGAGGGAGAGAGAGAGAGGAGAGAAAGAAAAAGAGAGAGAAAGAGAAAGAGAATGAGAAAGAGGAAGAGAAAGAGAAAGAGAGAAAGAAACTGCATGGTCCTGTACTTCTTTCCCTATATTTGCAAAGCTTTCTTATCTTGAATATGTGCATTGATTTCTGTGAAAAATTAAATCTCTTCTTTTTAAGATTCTCTACAATGATGTAAAATTATGTTTTTCTTTTTAAATTCATATACACTATTGTTTGTAATTACTCTGAGATCAAGAAAGAAGAACTGATTCAAATAAGGAACAAGTACTAGCTTAAACATCTAAATTTTTTTTTGTGTGTGAGAGATTTTCACTATAGGGCACGTGCGCTCGCCAGATAGAAAGAGAGAGACAGAGAGACAGAAAGCAAGAAATCACCCCCCAGGGGGGATGGCCACACCGCAATCCCTTCTCCTCCATTCTCCTCTCAGGATCTTGGGCACGCATGCACACGCACCTGGCGTGAGTTTTAAGCCACCGGGTCCAGGACGCGAACCGCGGTCGACTACGTGGGAGCCCAGCGACACAGCCATTACGCTAACTGCTGGTTCCCAGCATCTACTAAATTCTTCATCTCATCAAGTTCTAGTCATTCCCTGTGTGTTCGAATGTCTAATCTGAATGAATTGATGAAACAGAGGTGTTGTAACAGGAGTGTGAGGTTCAAGTGGAAATCCGTAGTCGTTACTTGTCTGGGAAATGCTACTTGCTCTCTCCAATGTTATGGCATCTGACTGACTCGGCCTTGAAGAAAAGAGGATAGGCCACACATGTCTCTGGTTTTGATGTGGTGGTTCCCCATCTTCCTCTGCGAAGAGATTTTTCCTGCCTACTTGATTTTATAGGAAGACATTATAATCCTTAGCACTGATAGTAGTATGAGTTACTAATTGTTGAGTTAACCACCACATATATTTGATGCCCAACTAAACATTCAGTTGACTTGCCAAGCAGGTATGCAGAGGGTGTTGTTTGTATAATAAATAAAATAATTGAAGCAGGCCCATAGCACAGCAGTTACTGTGCAGAGAGAGCCAGATCCCACAGTTTGAGTCTTGGACTCTATGGCTTAAAAAAGTGCTGAGTGCATGTGCATGCGTGCCCAAGATCCTGATGGAGAGGAGGAATGGAAGAAAAAGAATTGTGGCGTGCCCATGCCCCTTTGAAGAGTGCGTTCTTCTCTCTCTCTGTCTCCGACTCTTTCTCTCTGGTGAGTACACATATCCTATGATATTTAATAAATAAATTTTTAAAAACGGACAAAATAATTCATTAAAAAACCTTAAGTGGGACCAGCAGTTGTAGTAATGGCTATGTCGCGGGACTCCCATGTGGTCGATCACAGTTCGAGTCCCAGACCCAGTGGCTTAAACTCACACCGGGCACGTGTGCATGTGTGCCCAAGATCCTGAGAGAAGAATGGACGAGAAGGGATTGCAGCATGGCCATCCCTCCTGGGGGTGATTTCTCGCTTTCTGTCTCTCTCTGTCTTTCTGGCACCCTATAGCAAAAACCTCTCCAGAAAACAAACAAACAAACAAACAAAAAAATAGGTAGAATATCCAAAATACTCAGCTAAATTTTATCCAGTCTATGTTATTTAGATCCAGTTTTTTAAAAAAATCTACTAAAGTATATTAAATTGTCTATATTTGGAGGCCACCATAATTTAAAATTTGTTCCATTAATCCGAAATGTATTCCAAATGAGCTCTCTAATGTGCTTTTCAATGTTTGCCAAATCATCTCACATATCTGTGGGGGAAAATTATATGTCTAATGTGCTAGGTCAAAATGAACCATTGAGATTAATGAAGTTAGTAAGTATAATTAATCTACATGAAATGATTCAGTTTTGAGAAGGCATATTTGGGTGACACCAGGAACTTTACTATTTATTTTCCTTAATTAATATAATGTTCAGGAAGGTTCTTGTAAAATTTATGAGACCCTATGAACCTAATAGCTTTTTCTAAATTTAAAAAATACATAACAAATGTATCTTCCAAGGAAAACTGAAATTATTTTTCTCGTTTTGATTTATAATAGTGGTATTATCAGACTCTAAATATTAATGGCATTCATCAGGTATTTTTACAGTTCTAGAGTATATTTTATTTCATGACTAATTTAATTGATAGATATTAGCCACTTTCTCCCCATTTTAAAGTAATATAAAATTATATATATATATGTTATATATATATATTACATATATTATACCTATATATATAATACACATTTTTGATTCAATACAAAATAGTGAATGAGATATTATTATTCTTTTTATTTAGCCTAAATTTTGATAAGATAGCTTTATAAGGACACAAATATCCCATCTTTAATCTGATATTAGAAAATAGTCTATTTTAGGGACCAGCTGGTGGTATAGTGGCAATACAACTCTCTGTGAGACTGAGCCACATGGGAGGGTTCTAGGTCTGTGTCAGAGACCTCCCAGAACATGCTAGCTGCATGAGCGCTCATGATTCAGAGCTGGTTGAAGATGGAGTTCTCTGCCTTCCTATCTTTCTCTTTCTTTGTGTTTCTCTTGCTAATGGAAGAAATTAAGTTAAAAATAACAATAAATTACTGTTTCAGGTGGTCTCTCCTTCCTCAATAGCCTGTGTGTTAGAGATTCCCAAGACTCTCCAGTTTCAGTGATTCTAGGAGGAGTCATAGGACTCAGTATATAGTCATACTCATGGTTAAACTTTATCACAGAAAAGGGGTAGGGAGCAAAATTGGCAAAATAAAAAGTCTTGAGGAAACCAGGCACAAGCTTCTGAGAGTTCTCTCTCAGTGAAGTTGCACAGAAAGTGACTAATTTTTTTTAAACAATGAATAGCAACAACTTGTTGGAAATGTTGCCCACCAGGGATGCTCATTAGAGACTTCGTGGCCAGCATCTGTTTTAGGGGCTGCTCAGATAAGCACCCTTTGTCTGACTTGTACCAAAATCCCAGAATCTCAGAAAGAAAGCAGGTGTTTGACATAAACCATATTTTCACAAAGTCTTGACACAGTGAGCTACTCTAATCAATGAAGATGGTGGGGACATTGTCAAAATTCAAGTTTTCTGATGCCAGCTGAGGGCTTGTCCTGAAAGTCTTTCCAAAGATAGCAGTCTGAGGCCTGCTATACTAACTCTTTTCTGGATATTATCCCAGGCTTGTTCTCTGTCTAAGGCAAGGCTCCAAGAAAGCAAGTGAAAGCTTCAAAAGCCTCTTGGGACCTAGGCTAGGAATTGGCACACACATTAACTCTGACATGGCATACTGACCAAAGTGAGTCCCAACATTCAAGAGGAAAGAAATACAGTTCAAGTTTTTATAGGTGGGGTGTCAAGACCACATCACATAGGGCAGAGATAGTCATCAGTTAGGATCATGAAGCAATGAACCTACTACATTTCCCAGACCTCTATCTTCTGCCTTAGAAAGTTTTGAGAAGTTTATGACTTGCTCCATCCTACACATTCAGTTCCATTCCATAATAAGCTTTGATAGCAATTCCTTTCCAACTACTCCTGGATACGATTCTTGGTGTTTTCCAAAAGCCAACGCTCAAACATAGCACACTATGGCATCTCTCACAAAGCTGAATGCACTGAGCCAATTTGGGGTGCTATCATTTCTTTTTTCCTTATGCTTATTGTGTGGGCTTACAGCTGCTACCTCTCAGGAATTGGGGCGATTACACGTTAGGCAGTCCAGAATGGATTGTCATCAACTGCAACTCCAGAGACTCGAAGTGTCTATCCCACTGATGAACTGCAGTCACTGTCACACCCAAGAGGTTTCAAACTCAGCTGGACCCCGTCCTCTAAATAGCAGCCAAATCTAGGACCAATCCCATCTCTGTGACTCCAAGTCTGTCACTTTCCAAGAGCTCATCCAGAGCTTCTTGGGCGGATAGTGGAGAACACTTGAGGGAAAATTTCAGGACAGTCCAATACAGATCCCAAATTCTGGGCTTGAAGGAGACTAATTACATGGAAACTAGAAATAACTGATGCCTAACTCTCATTCCCCTTGACATTTTCAGGCTAACTAATCAAACCAGAGTATGTCACCAGTGGGAGATCACTATGGCTTTTATTGGCAAAATGGCACGGCTGTAACAGTTTCTTTCTAGTGGCATATAGTGTTAATACCTAAAATAGCAGAGTCTAGCATGGACTTTAAGGAGCATTCCTCTTAGGACTCTTTCCCGGACAATATAATTCCTCCCCACGACATTTCCTTGGCAGGACAATCTGACCAACTCTGTCTCAGCCCAGACATGACAGCACTAACTGCTCTTTCTCATGAGCTAATGAACTGCTCTCTCTGATTACCTTCTTCCCGCATTCATTTGGCCTGACTTTTAAAGCTAATTCAACAATCTCATCTCTGATATAATGAGTTTTGAATAAAGCACCATTCCTTTCAATGAATAAGTGCTTATAATATTTTTAAAGGTTGAGGTTTGGTGATGAATTTTTGATAGAAGTGCTTTCATACTCTCTTGATGAATACCATAAACATGTAATTTAATGTCTGAAGTGAAGACACACAATTGAAATGTGTTTATATTTAATCAAAACTGGTCTATTCTCAGTTAAGACCTCAATAACTTTTAAAGAGTAAGAATAATGGTTTTTTAAGTGATTATTTTACACAATATTTATTCTAAAATTGTCCAAAAGATAGTATTTTTCTGATTGTGCTTGAAGTCAGTTATTTTCAAATACGTAAATTTCTATACTACATCTGAGTATTTATTATGGGAGAAGCACCACATAGAAGACTTTGTCATACATATTAGCCAACAACCTTGTTCGTGGTTCCATTTTGCAGATGAAAATTCTTCTTACAAGTCTTGAAAAGGTTTAGTAGCTTCATCAAGTGTATACTGAAATGGAGTGGCAGGGTTGGTTTTTGAATTGAGTTCTTAGTCAAGTGGTTGAGACTGATTTTAAATAATCAACATGTGTAGAAGTATTCCTAATATCAAGATACTTGTGCATGTACACACATACACACACACACACACACACACACACACACATTTGAGTTACTTTGGACAGTTGAAAAAGTTCCTCTAAAAAAGACTTTATAATCTTCAAAAAATGTCATTTAATGCCTTAGTCATATACCATCACTAGAAAGAAGCCACTTAATTATATTAGATTAACTATATTCTGGAATATTCTATCGATTCTAAGATTGTTGCTAAGATGTTATTTTTTTTTTATTTTTCCAAAATGATGATTCTTGGCAGGCAGAGTATAATTTTATTCACAGGAACATTGTCTTAAGGAATTTTCTTGGTAGGAAAATTTCAAAGAGTATTTATACAAAACACTGCTTAGAAAACTTTCTTTTCAAGATATTCTGTAAGAAGACTGGCCCTGTCAGGAAAAAAAAAAAAAAAAAAAAAAAAAAAAAAAAAAAAAAAGCCTAAGAAATACTCCAAAATCATTCATGGAGTTTTTCTTTAAAAAGTTCTAATAAATATTAAATACCTATACTTTGGCTTGGAGATAAATTTAGCTTTATTCAATGAAATTTTGTCTAATGCACAATAGAGATATGTTACGTTAGTTACTGTTTTTGCTTATTTAACTATTTCTGTCATGTCTTACCCTAGAGTTGGGTTGTAGAAAGCCTGAGTAGAGGGTAAATACATTTTAATTTAGTCAGAATAGCTATGTATGGATTAGCCTTCATGTGTACACTTACCATCAAGCATTGGTCTTACAAAGATATTCTGAAAAATTAAAATGTCGCTCTGGAGGTAAGGAGAAAACAAGGAGCTTCTGGAACCTGTGTTTTGTTTGTTTCTTTGTTGTTTGGTAACTCTTCTTTCTTTGAGATCTTTGGAAGAAAGAGAAGCAGTAACCCCCAAGAAGAAACTTTGGTTTTAGGGTACATCAATGTGCCACCCTACAGGAGATCTAGCCCTTTCAGCATGATTACAGGAAAACCACCTAGAGCACAGGGCACATGATGAGCCCTTGTGGAGCTCATGGAACCAGGAGTGTGCAGTAGTGTTTCAGAGAGAGGGGCTGGCCTCGCAGTGCAGAGATTACATGCTGCGTGGAGGGCGTCAAATCCCACAGGGACAACTCCCCATTTGAATTCCAGCCCTGGAGGCATAAAAAACATGTCAAGCACATTGACATGAATGGCTTAAATCCTGACCAGATAGAGAAATGGAGGATAAAGGACTGTAAAATTACTATAGCTCATTGGGTCTCTCTCTCTCAGTCTGGCAAATGCACACTCACTGTAGATAAAAAGGAAAAATAGTTCCAGAGAGAAAGAAAGTCTTTAGTTGTGTTCTACCTTTATTTGGAACACATTATATATTTCAAGCACTGTTTTAAACACACTGCATGTATTAATTTAGTAAATCCTTGGAGTAGTCAATTCTTCCCATTTAGAAATTAGTAGTTTGTAGCAACAGAAGTTATGTAACCTGTTCATATTAATATACAATCAAGGTAATGCAGCCACTTGAACATTGGCATCATTTCTTCCATATCTGTTTTCTATCCCCTGCACTATCCTGATTTTAAAATAAAACCAGAACTGATGGCAGACATTACCACCACACCAAAATTGGTGTCACTGCAATAATAATCCATGTACGATGTACCTAATTACTGCAGGATGAGTTGTCCTTTGAGGAATGACCTACTGCATCCAAAATCTTCCCTATATCTTGATGAAACTTCTCTAAGCCACCAGAAGGAAGGCAGAAAGGGAACTCCAGACCAAGGCTCTCTGAAGCACTCTCATCTTCCTCCTATACATATCTCTTATTTTCTATCCTCCTTTCTCCTTTCCTTGGGAGGGCTTGTGTCTTGCCAATTCTCTCTCTTTCCAAAACCCTTCTCTTCTTGGACCTACCACCAAAAAGTATTATTAAATGTGCTTTTCCACACTGGAACTGTGAGGAATACAAATCAGAATAAAGAGTCCTTCGCCTGCTGTTTCCCTTCTGGTATTTTTCCTTTGCACGTAGGATGACTATTTTCAACATTACGCTTTCCACGATGGCTTCCTGTGCCAGTCCCTCTCTTCTGCATGTCTCACCTTCAGAACCCAGAACGTGGAATTTTTGCTTGAAAGAGAATTCTGGAAAACAACTTATCTGCCATCATTCAAGTAACAAATTCAATAACCAGAAATCAAACATAAATAAAGTCAACTTCCTAAGCATGACCTCACATGTAGGAAGTATCGTGCAGAAAACGTCTCAGTTGTGTGACACGTGTTGTTTCCCTCACACAGGTAGGGTGTTGTTTCAAAGAATAATTGTTTCAAATGATAATTGTTAGTGGGACAAGTCTTCAGAAAGGTTCTTTGGAAAGCCATGGGTTGTGTCAGCATGTTGCTCAAAGCCTCAATATATTCACTAAGATTTATTTTCCAGGAATTTTGTCCTTGTCTATCCAGAGACATTTTTTTCTCTAAGTAGTAGAACATTTCATCTTTAATACCAAAGGACTTTATGTTTTAAAAGTGAGTTTGGAAATTTCCTCAGTCTTTGAGATTTGTTTCTTAATTTGCAAAATGAGCAGCTTATATAAGGACATTCCATTTTGGCAGCATAGTCCATATGCAGGGCTGAGCGAGGTTACAATGATAACATTGAGCTTACAGTTTAAGAAAATATGTGTATGAAAAAAAATCTACCCACTTGGGTGACTTATGGATGGGTTACCATGCAGATCATTCAAACACCTGATTAACTGTCTTTTATGATCTGCAAAGATTTTCTTATGAGGAAGAACACATTTAAAGAATTCTGTGTTATATGCAAAAAATAAATGTGCACATTTAGAGTTTATCAATATGTAGGAAGACTTAAAGTGGATAGGGTTCAATTTATAAAAGCTCATTTTTTAGAAATATTAAATTAAACTTCTAAAGAAGTTAGACTCCACCAATTTCATATTTCAATTTATTCTAATTTACCAACCTATCATATAATCTTCACTCATAATTTTAAAATGTTTTCCTCTTTAGTGTTATCTGAAATTGCTGCACAATTTTTTGTATTTCAGATATGAGTTCATTTTCTTCTTTATACATATAATTTATTTATACTGATTTTATAGATATAGTATTCTGAATAAAATAATTATAATCAAGGTTTGAGTAGTGATTTACCTCTCTGAACACATTGACCTGCCAGTTGCTAAAATACACATCAATATTTGCCATATAATAGAATATTTCAATGTAATAAATGCAAGGTTCCAAAGTTAAAGATACCTAGTGTTTGAAGAAAGATTAAAAAATGAAATTATAGAAATCACCTTTTCAACATTTTACCAATGAATACACAACCTTTTCACATTTTTAGCACCTCACTACTATATAGAATGATTCTGGTTGTTAAGACTTCGCCTTGGACTGGGGACCAAATTTTGCCTCTGAGGGAAACACAAAATAAGGATAGCAATTTTTGTCTAGGTTAATCAATAAAATATTTGGGACTAGCAGCTGGCATCATGGTTACATCACTGGATTCCCACAGAGTCAATCGTGGTTTGAGTCTCGAACCCAGCAGCTTGAAACTCATGTTGGGTGCGTGTGTGTGCGTGCCCAAAATCCTAAGAGGAGAAATAAAAAAGAAGGGATTGTGGTATGGCCATCCCCCTCAGGGGGTTGATTTCTCACTTTCTGTCTCTCGCTGTCTCTCTGGCAAGCACAGCCACCCTATAAAAAAATGAATCAAATATTTAATGGTATTTACCTAATTTTTTATAAAAATTTCCTTTAGAGAATGTTTGTGTACATTCTGATAAATAAAAACTAAGATAACTAAAGACTCATGACTTTTTCAGACTCATGTTATCGTGTTTCATATATTGAGAGAATAAACGAAACTAAAGGTTAGGACTAGAAAAACAAAGAAAAAATGTACACACAGTATTTGGTTTTAAAAAACAAAAAAAATATACACACAGTATTTGGTTTTAAGATTAAATTTCTCAGAAAGTGTTCTGACTATATCACATATTTGAGTCTAGTATTTTATAATGTTAAAGTCTATACTATAATATTAGTGCTATTGAAATGATTTTTAATATTTTCTATTTTAAAACATAATTATTGGCCTCATTCAATAGAAAACATCTACCATATTAAATTGATCTTTATTGATTTAACATGAGGCTTAGTTGACTGATCCATTGTTTTGTGAAATGATATCTTTTTGAAATTTGAGTGATTGTTTAGTCTAAAAATAACAAAGCTAATCTTAAAGAATATAATAGAGTATTCTATTGACTTTGCTACAACAAATGGAACAATGTATTACTTAGGATGTCCTTGTTATTACTAAAGAAAACATAAAGTTAATGAGATGGCATTCCTAAGAGGTAAGTGTGGCTCTCAGGATGGTAATGAATTTAGATTTTAGTCTCTCAGCTCAGCAGACTCTCATCTCTTAGTTCGCTTTGATTTTGACAGTGCTTTCTTATGAATTATTCTGTTCAACAGGTAATTTCATACAAAAATGTCCCTGGATAGGTAATATTCCAGAAATGAAATTTTCGTACCTTTTATTGTTAAAGGGTGGACCTGTTAAATAATTTCCACGGATGAAGTAACATCACGAGGAAAACAAGCATTCTCCCCTGACCTTCAAAGTTACTGATCCTCTCCTGAGGGTAACGCAAGTCACTAATGTATTATTTACATTGTTAGCAACCTCAACAATAAACAAGCTGTCTGCAGTAATTTATGGCATTCAACCATCATCTCAAATACCTTGACTGTACTCTCTTTTCATTTTCCTTGAAAATTCTTTTGTATATTCACATATATTCAGTGTTATATCTTGTTAGTTTTATTTTCCTGTGTTCCATAGGACTGACTGCTAAGGCTTGTGGTCTGAACAGTTACATTCATTTATGTTCTATTTTCACATTTGTGTTTTAGCTCATGGTTCCCATAATTGTTCCTATCCTGAGTTGTGCTGGCATTAGACGTCAAGTTGGCAAAGTGTATTATCAACAAATTACTTGGCTAAAAGTAGATGTGCTCAGTGTGGGCCAAATGTTGACCGTCTGTTATTGTCGTACGCACTTCAGGGTCAGTTTTTGCCCTCCTGTTCATAGCACGGCTGCTGTAGAGATCAACACTGATGTAACTACGAGTGAGTATGAGTGTCCCTGTTAAGATCTGACATGAATCACTGACAGCAGACCTTGGCTTGGGATATGTTTAAACAGAGTATTCACATTTGACTGTAGCAAGTGAGGAAGAGAAAATAGAGAAGAAAACCTGCCCATTTTGGGTGTCTGGTAGGGCAAAATACTTGAAGCCTGGTATACAAAAGACATGAATGTATTAAGGGAGATGTTATGATTTTATTTTATTTTATTTGGAGAGCTTTTTGCTATAGGGTGCATGTACTCACCAGAAAGACAGAGAGAGACAGAAAGTGAGAAATCATTCCCCGGGGGGATGGCCACACTGCAATCCCTTCTTCTCCACTCTCTTCTCAGGGTCTTAGGCACGTACACACATGAGCCTGGCATGAGTTTAAGCCACCGGGTCCAGGACTCAAGCCACTCCCACGTAGCCGACTACATGGGAGTCTAGCAACATAGCCAATACGCCAACTGTTGGCCCCAGAGATGTTATGATATTAAAGCAGAAAGTCTACATAAAATTTTCATTCCTTATAGTGAAAACCCACCAATAAAAAACAGGTTGACAGCAAATTGATAATTTTTATTAATGTCTTATCTATTTCCAACATATTCTCAAATCTACCCCATGGCCTCCCAATAGTCAGTTAATGAATGATCTTATCCCATGTAAATTCTCTCATCCCTTTTATCTTGCTTTCAAACCATCCTTGGCTTTATACTTTAATTATTTTCCTTTCTATCATTGATGTAAAAATGTCTTTCTTCTTTTTCATAAAAAATAATTTATTAATTATTATTTTATTTTATTTTATTTTATTTTATTTTATTTTATTTTATTTTATTTTACTGTTGGGCACATGCGCTCACCAGGGAGACACACAGAGAAAGAAAGAGAAAGTGAGAAAGCAAGCTGCCAGGTCCAGGACTCTAACCGCAGTCAGCCATGTGGGAGTCCAGTGCATTAACCACCATACCACATGCTGGCTCCAAGATGTCTTTCTTCTAAATAAGGCTTGCTGATCAGTGATTCTTTTTAAAAATGTCTTTCTTTATTTCTCCCATGGGCAAGAGAGATGGAGAGATAGAGAGATGGAGAGACAGCAGTCCTAACAAGATCTTCCTGCCCCAATCCACCCCTAGTTGGAGTCAGCTATAAGGGTCCAGAGATCGGTCTAACTGATGGAGACACAGAAAAGACAACAACAATGCACTGCAAAAGAGGCTTTTATTTTTCCTTCCAGCTAGCTGGGGTCCAAGTTTCTGCCCGTCGCAGCGGGCCTTAACAAGGACCCCATGTCTAAGAGAAAGGGATTTTTTATAGTTCAAAGATGTTCTCTAGAATGTAACACGCACAAAGGTGGGGGGTATGAGAAGCGAGGGTCCAGCCTGTTCAGGTCTAGATAAGGGCTCTCAGCTAGGGGTTTGGATGACCTTGCCTCGGAGGTGCTGGGCCCTCCCATTTTCCACTTATCTGAGAGTTCCCAGACTCCTGGTTCCCATCCTTGAGGCCCTAACAAAGTGGGCTCCGTCCTTGAAGACTTAAAGGGGTAGCAATTAAGCTAATTTGCCCCAGCATTCCCTAACATGGCGGTGATTATGCTAACTTGGCCTGACACAGCGCAAGCACAAGCACACCCAGAATGTTCAGGGAGATCTCTGGATACAAACTTGGAATCTCCTTGCATGGGTCAGCCTTGCATAGTGTCTCATTTTATCACTGAGCCACCGTCTTGCTCCCACCACCCATTGACTCTTGAGCTTGTCCTCTCCCAAATCTTCCAAGCTACAACTCTCATAGTCATTGCCCATTTGTTTTCATCTTCCTGCTTGCTTTCCCTCTGGAGTTCTAGTTAGGATCTGGAGCACTGGAAACAGATTCAAGAAGGAAAGTTCAAGAAGAGGAAGATACCCACAATAATCAAAAGCAGAGAAAGTGGATGAAGTTATGGATGTGGCCACACTGTCAACCTCAGAAGCAGGAAGTTGTGCATCTTCACTTAGTTTCCTGCCCCTTGATTTGCTCACTCTGTGCTTCTTCTTGATCATTTTACTTTTGTTCTTTCTACCAACTTGTTCTTTCACTATCTACTGTGAGCACGTTTTCTTCCCAGATCTTATACTTGTATTTACGGCTAGAGACTTACGGCCTCTCTTTTACAACAGTTACTACGCTTTATGGACCCATTCACTCTCTAATTCCACGACTAACTATGTGTTTCCCTGTGCTTTCTTACTCCAGATATTTGACACTGAGATTCTGCTTGATGTAATTCATTCGTTATTGGACAGAGGGTTTTGCCTTAAATTGTTTGAAAGGCTGTAACTAAACCCTATTTAAGTGTTTGTCTGTGATGACAAGTCTTGGTCCAATCCTTTGTGGATCATCAGGATTACATAATAATAAACAAGGACAGATAAGGCCATGAAGAGGATTTACTAGCTTCATCTGGTCAGGTCTCTAAATATTTCCAGACCAGTTTTTAAGTGTCAGATTGTCATTTTCTTCTCTGCCATTAAATGTATACATCCCCTTGGGACCAGCAGTTGGCATAAAGGCTATGTCACTGGACTCCCATGTAGCTGACGGTGGTTCAAGTCCTGGACCCAGGGGCTTAAACTCACTCCAGGTGCCTATGCGTGCGTGCCCAAGATCCCGAGAGGAGAATGGAGGAGAATGGATTACAGTGTGGCCATCCCCCCTGGGGGTCATTTCTTGCTTTCTGTCTCTCTGTCTCTCTCTGTCTTTCTGGTGAGCACATGTGCCCTATGGCAAAAACCTCTACCCTCCTCCCCCAAAATTTATACATCCCCAATCTGTGCCCCAGAACCCTGAGATAAAAATATAAGAGATACTAAAAGCTTTAGTAATTAAAGTAAATAATATTTTTATATCACAGTTTTAAAATAAAAATTAATGCAAGCAATCCACAAAATATCAAAATGTATTACTAGGTTTTGTCTTTTGCCTCAGGCTCCAGTACATTTTAGCATAGCACTAATTCTAACTACTTGATCTGAAAAAAGTAAGTTGCTTTATTTTGTTCCAGTTCACCTGTTCTTTCTTGTAAGTTTGTTAAGTCTACTTCCTTGAAGTCTATTTCTCTAGAAGCTATTTTGGAAAAAGCAATATTTGGAAATTTGATTTTATATGATTCCTGTGACTTCCTAATTCAGAGACAATTTGGTAGTTACGGAAAGCTAAGAAAGTTACTACCAAAGAGACTCAAAATTGAGGGTGTAGATAAAAGGAGAATGTTCCAGACTACAGGAAAATTTTAAAAAAAGTTGGAACAGTCATGTAAATATGGACTAGACAGGGAATTAGAACAGTGGTCAGGGTCACTAGGAAAACCTGTATTATCCCCTGGTGTTGTCCGTTTTTCCGAAAGTCTTGACTACCTTGCACTTCTCTGTGTCATTCAGTGATTTATAGTGGCCCCTACTGGTAGAAACCTTTCTAGACACGAAGCTCTGGCTCCAATTTTACCTCCTTTATTGCTATTTCTTTTTTTTTTTTTTTTTTGGAGAGGTTTTTGCTATAGGGCACATGTGCTCATCAGAAAGACAGAAAGAGACGGAGAGACAGAAAGAGAGAACTCACCCCCCAGGGAGGATGGCCGCACCGCAATCCCTTCTCTTCCACTCTCCTCTCGGGATCTTGGGCACACACGCACAAGTGCCCAGCGTGAGTTTAAGCCATTGGATTCAGGACTCAAATCGCGGTCGACTACATGGAAGTCCAGCAACATGGCCATTATGCCAACTGCTGGTCCTGTCGCTTCTTTTTTCCATTTCCTCTGCAAAGGTGTAATGCAAGTCTCAGTCTGTGGAAATCTTGGTTTTCTTTTTCATCATCATGACAACCTCATTCAGCTTCAACAGATGAATTTTCAGAAAGCAAATCTATTGGGGGGAGGGGACTAGCAATTGGCACAATGGCTATGTTGCTGAACTCCCATGTAGTCGACTACAGTTTGAGTCCCAGACCGGGTGGCTTAAACTCACACCAGGCCTGTGTGCATGCATGCCAAAGATCCTGAGAGGCAAATGGAGGAGAAGGGATTGTGGCATGGCCATCCCTCCTGGGGAGTGATTTTTTTGCTTTCTGTCTCTCTGTCTCGCTCTGCCTTTCCAGCAAGCTCATGCGCCCTATAGCAGGGAAAAAACAAACAAACAAACAAGCAAGAAAACCTCTCCAAAAAAAGAAAAAGTATACCTATGAGGACCTGCAGATGGAGTAATGGTTACATTGTTGGACTCCCACATAGTCGATCATGGTTCAAGTCCTGGACCCGGCTGCTTAAAACTCATGCTGAGGGTGTGTGCATGCATGCCTTAATTCCTGAGAGGAGAATGAAGGAGAAGGGATTGAAGCATGGCCATCCCCCAAGGGGAGATTTCTTGCTTTCTGTCTGGCTCATATTTCTTGTGCCCTTGTTGTGATTTCTGGTTATCTGATGGGTTGTGCCTTTCTTCCTAATTCTTGAAATTCAATCTGAGTGTACAGAGGTGTGCTGGAGGAGGTGATCTGCATTCTCTCTTATGTTTCATTTTTCACAATTTGTGCATCAGATTTAATGGGAATTGAGAAATACTCTGACCCTACTAGTAATCAGATGGTTGGATACTGTTCGCTTAGACCACCTAGACACTCAGTGTGTGGAGGCTGAGCCACCAAGTGATGAAGTTAAAAGAAAAAGGAAAAGAAAAGAGGAGAAGAAAAAAGAAAAAGCTAGAGAAAAGAAAAATAAATGAAAAAGGAAGAAGATAATAAAGTAATTTTACATTTTAATTTTAAAAAACAAATAATGAAAGCCATGCGATGTGCATGCACACTGTGTGAACACCGCGTGAAATCAACATTTCACACCTGAAGTTCAGTAGCCATCTCAGAATGGGCTTTGGTTTGTACCTCCCCTAGATGGAGGGGGAAAGGCATGACTTAACAAGTTAAAGGAGGAGTTTGAGAGCCCAGAGATGACTTTACCTTATAAAAAATAATAATAATTAAAAAAATTAAGAGACTCAGGGAGACACAGAGTAACAGAGAGAGATGGCAACGAGACAGAGGTTGCTCTACCAATCTAGAAATGGATCTGGAGGGAGAAGTCTCAGCAGAAAGTCTTCATTTTTAGTCCCTGAAAGCGATATTTCACAGATAAAGTTCAGTAGCCATCTCAGAATCCTAATATTAGTTTTTAAAATTATAGAATAGTGAAAGCTACAACCCAAACTCTCAAATGATCTATTAACTTTTGAATTGATTCTTTGAATTAGTAAGCAATAAAATTTTACTTATAAAATTTTCAAGCCATTTACACTGACATATCCATTCCTATTTCCATCTGTTTTCTGTCAGGTTCATCATCCACTGCCTCCTTGTTCTACTCAAGAACTCTGATGCCCAGATTTCCTGTTGGCGTCATCTTATGTGTCTTCCAATATATAATCAGGAAGATGATTTTTATATGAATTGGAGATTAAACGTGTTCTTCCTCAGCTCTCTTCTATTGCTGGTGTGGTAAGATGGAGCTATGCTTGTCTTGGGCACAAGAGGACTCTTATCTTGAAAGATCTCTTTGGGGCATGTGGGGAGAGGGTACAAGAACTGGTTACCCAGGTCTGGATGCTGTCTAGCCTTTAAAGAAGAATATTCATAGAATCAAGCATTGTCCTTCCTAGCTTGCTCATCAGGTAAAGAAGCAAACATGTAAGAGAATGAATAATATATTTTAGCTGGAATAGTGTTTATTTACTAATCTTATTTCCGGATTAATTATTTGATAACACTATGTAAGTATTGTTTGAGTTTCTACGATAGACCAGGTAATGCATGAGGTAGAGAAGCAAACATGGGATGAATCATACATTGTAGCTAGAAATAGCATTTGTTTTCTAATCTTGTTTCCTGATTCATGTATTTTTTTCAACATTCAATAAATGTTTTTTGAGGTCCTACCAGGGTCTAGATAATGCATGAGGTACAGAAGCAAATACAGGATGAATCATACATTTTATCAAGAAATAATATGTATTTTCTAACTTTGTTTCCTGGTTCATTTATTTTTTCAACATTCAATTAGTACTTTTTGAGTTTACTGTGAACCAGATCATGTATGAGCACTGGGACCAGAATGAGATTTAGAGTATAGTAGCAATAAAAGAGTCAACAATGTATTTCCTAATGAGGCTCGTATTTTAAAGTAATTCGATCATAGAATACATTAGATGGATCAAGAGAATAATAAAGCAAGATGGGAGACGTAGAGAGGAAGGCTGTAATGTTAATTAAGATAACTAAGATGACACAAGAACAAAGGACTGAAGAAGGGAGAGGCATTAGTCATACAGTTACCTGGGAGAGGCAGTTTCCAGACGGAGTCAAAGAGCGACGCCAAAGACCCTGATGAGGGAACATGCTTGGCATGCTTGGGGAACAGCAAGTATGTCTACAACTTAGTGAAAAACGAGAGGAATACAGAGGATGAGATCTTAGGAATAATGAAAACGGTGTTCATATTATGTGCAGCCTTGTTAAACGTTGTAAGAACTTTAGCTTGTACTTTGAGTTAGTTGGAAAAAAGGATTTTGACCAAAGAGGTGAAAGGAATCTACAAGCATTCCTTACTTAAGGACTGAATTCCATTCCTGTGACTAGTTCATTAAGTGAATTGGTCAATGAGCAAGTAGCTTAAGGGTAATGTCTTGTGATGTGTTGCGGCGCCATAAGGTATGTATTTTTTAGTAGATATCACATTACACCACACTAGAATAAAGTATTTTTATCCATACCAAAAACATACATTAGAGAAGTGCCAAAAGATGACATGACATACCACGACACAATAATATAAATCTGGTGTCATTGTTTTTATTTATTCTGAATAGCGCTATGGGTACACAATAAATTACAAATTTATAAATTAAATATGTACTCTTGCATGATGCTTCATGTACCAAATGACTACATGCATTCATTAACTGACTGCAGGAAAGAGACAAAGACTGAGGAAAGAGATTCCCGAGATTTGCACAGATTGAGAAAGGGGATTCCCTGCACTGGAGCACTGGTAAAAGTCTTAGTGGTCTTTTAAGCAAGTAGATCATTAAGTGAGTGACTGTAAGTATATTTTAACATAATCATTCTGGTTGCAAAATTAGGACTTGACTAGAGTAGGGGAATGCAGGAGTCAAGGAAGACCTATTTATATGTGACTGTAATAATCCAAGTGATAGATGATGGGGGCTTGGACCAGGATGGTGTCAGTAGAAGTTGTAACAGTGATTGGCTCTGGATAGTCTTTGAAAGTAGAGACTATAATACTTGTTGATAATCAGATGTGAAGTGTAATAAAAAGAGGGGAGTGAAAGATAACTGCATAAATTTCAGACTGAGACCTTAAAAAAAGAATTGTCATTTCCTGAAATGGGAAAAGTGACAAAGAACGTGATCTTTTGTTTTGTATTTTGTTTGTTTGTTTCATTTTAGGAGTAGTAATAGTGAGGGTAAGGAGATAAATAAGGAATTCAGTTTAATGCATCTTGATTTTGAAATGCTTTTAGGCATTTGAGAGGAGATAATCTAATTGGTACTTGGCTGTAGAAGTCTGGATTTCAGAGGAAAATTCTAAGTTGGAGAAATAAACTTGATAGCCCTCAACTTAATGATGGCATTTAAAACTGGAAGGTGAGCTGAATTCATGAGGAGAGTTAGTGAAGATACAGAAGAGACCATTTTTAGAGATTAGAGAAAGGAGACTGAGAAAAGAGAACCAGTAAGCAGAAGAAGAACCAGGAATATGACCTTCTGGGAGCCAGGTGAAGACATACTTTTAAGGAGAAGAATGATGACCTAGGGTCAAATTCTTCTGAAAGGCCAGCAAATCAGAACTGGAAAGTGCTGCTGACTTGTCTCTTTGGTCAAATCTCTAGGATTGCTTAAGAAAGGGTCAGGAAAAGGAGCTGGGATTCAAGAGATGAGGATAATTTATTTGACTGTGACTTATCAGTTATTCCCTGAAATAGATTCACATTTTTTTAAGAGAGGTTTTTGCTATGGGGTGCGTGTGCTCACCAGAGAGACAGAGAGAGACAGAGAGACAGAAAAAGAGAAATAACTCCTGAGAGAATGGCCATGCCACAGTTTCTTCTCTCTAGTCATCTTTTGGGACCTTGGGCACGCATGCAAACATGTTCAGTGTATGGGAGTTCAGCAACGTAACCATGATGCTATCTGCTGGTCCCTGGATTCACTTATTAAGGCTGCTACTAGAAGCTACATGTGGATCTCCTTTTCCCCTCAAAATTCCATGAGGGACCTTCCCATAGTTTATTTCAGGAGGATTTCAGGAAGATGTCTTTTTTCTAAAAATAATTTTCTCTCACTTGAGTTACGTGTTTCTTCATCAGTGTCTTTGTACAAACCCTCAGGTTTCTTTCTTTCTTTCTTTTTTAAAGAGAGATTTTTGCTATAAGATTCATTTATGTGCTTGCCAGAGAGATAGAGAGACAGAAAGCAAGAAATCAATCCCCCCACCCCCAAGGAGGGATGGCCAGGCCTCAATCCCTTCTCTTCTCAGGATCTTGTGCATTCACATGCATGCACCTGGCATGAGTTTCAAGTCACTGGTTGTGGTACTTGAACCGTGGTCCACTACATGGAAGTTCAACAATGTAGCCATTATGCCCCATCAGGTTTCTTGACGAGGGGAACATAGTCTGTTTTAAGACCTCTACTCAACTTCTTCTTCTTTTTTTTTTTTTTGGAGAGGTTTTTTTGTTACAGGGCTCGTACACTCACCAGACAGACAGAGAGAGACAGAGAGACAGAAAGTGAGAAATAACCCCACGGGGGGATGGCCACACCACAATCCCTTCTCCTCTATTCTCCTCTCAGTCCTCTCAGGATCTTGGGCACGTACACACACGTGCCCGGAATGAGTTTTCAGCCACCAGGTCCAGGACTTGAACTGCGGTCCACTACATGGGAGTCCAATGACATAGCCATTACGCTAACTGCTGGTCCCAAGACCTCAACTCAACTTCTTCACAGCCCCTACGGGTCTTTGTCAGAATCTGGGGGAGATAAAATTTCTTCTCATTAAAATGTCCATTATTTTTGACTGAGTGTGTTTTAAGTTTATTTATCTTGAGAGAAGGAAAGAGAGAGAAAGAGAGGCACTCTCAGTAGGGTTTGCATGCCACAGTTCATCCCCATGCTCAGTCAGCCCTCATGGGCACACACAGGTCTGGCATACACAGGGCAGTCTCTGGACATGAACCTGAAACCTCTCCATGTAGGTCAGCATTGCAGAATGTTGTGTTTTACCACTGTACCACTATTTGGCCTACTCATACATGTATTTTAAAGCTGCCATTTAAAAATATTTTAAGCACTTGAAAAGTGGCTAGAAAAAAATTGCAGAATAAAAGCTACCTCTTTATAAAGCAGTAGTCATAAGGACATGGAGACTGTGTGATATCAGGCAGCTGCCATTGTGTTAAAAGAGAGCAAGGCCGGTCATGGCAATGGCTGTGACGTGTGCTTGCTGAAGTGTGTGGTTGAGAGGCGGTGGAGAAGGTTATGAAAAAGTAGTGGGCAGTCTACCAAAAGAGTTTGTTCTCTAGAGATAGCAAGAGAGAGAACATAAATAAAGCAATGATTCATTCTTTGTGATGCTATAAACTTCGTCCAGCAGAACTTACTTACGTAGGAGAGAGGCCTACGGTGACTCCAGTTTGTTTGGAAAACATGGAGAATCTATTGGATTGAGCCTGGGTTTGACTCAGATTACCAGTCCCTAATATTGTCAGTTTTATTTTCTTTGGGAAACTAAAAAAGCAAACCCATTGTAAAACTAGTATGAAATGATAGCAATATCCAGAAATTGGTATTTTACTTTTAAAAGAACTGCTTATCAAACCAGTTTCTAAATCTTTGAAACACTTGGTATTTCTAAGGAGAGATTTCTGAACAGTAACATCTGTCTATTCCATTAAGTCAAATAAATTATATGTAAACTAGTGGGTTATCGGGCAAGCCATGACACATTTTTTGCACAGAAAAACATAGAAAAATATGTCATGACCTTTCCAACAACTTAATATGTGCTAAGGACACTGTGTTCTTAATACAATCATCTACAACATATCCTCTCTACCTATCTATTAACTATTTATTTATGTATCAATCATGTATATCAAAGATCGAAGAGCATTTCCTATATAAGTAAATAAGGCATATATTTGCATATATCTATGTCAGAAAAAGATTACTGAGTTTGCACAAATGAGAAACTAAATCATGATTGCAAATGTCCTTTTCCATTGATATTTATTCAATACTTTAAAGTGGTAACATTTAAAAATAACAGATTTCCTTCTCAGTTAATCCAAAGATGTTCCTTCTTTGACTTATATCCTTTCTTAGAAAGGTACCAGATTAAAGATGAAAAATTAAATCACAAATGTGCCTTAATTATACTCACCAATTTACTGACTTGGGACAGCAATTTCCTTCCTTTTGCCAGGGCAAGAAACTATAAATTACACAGCAGTTTAAGAAAGGGCTCCACCGGTTGGAAGCAAAAGTCTTTCTTTCCAGGATAGAAGCAAAGAAAACACTGACAATGGATGTCATTTTTTTTTTTTTGAGAGGTTTTTGCTATAGGGCACGTGCACTTGCCAGAAAGACAGAGAGAGACAGAGAGACAGAAAGTGAGAAATCACCCCCCAAGAGGGATGGCCACACCACAATCCCTTCTCCTCCATTCTCCTCTTGGGATCTTGGGCACACATGCACACATGCCCGGCGTGAGTTTAACCTGCCAGCCCGGGACTCGAACCACAGTAAACCACATGGGAGTCCAGTGACATAGCCATTATGCTAACTCCCAGTCCCGACAATGGATGTCATTTTGACTTTGCTCAGAACTGGAGTGTGTACCTATTTGCTTCGTGTGACTTCTGGGGCCTCTAGTTACTCCAACAATAAACTAAGGTTTGAGTTAGGGGAGAAATAGTTTTAATTCTCTCCATTCTCCTCTCTGGATCTTGGGCACGCACACACACACACACACCTGGTGTGAGTTTTAAGCCACCGGGTCCAGGACTTGAACCGCCGTTGACTAATTGGGAGTCCAGCAACATAGCCATTACACCAACTGGTCCCTAAAATCACATACTTTTATTGGAGCATATTTTGGTTTTCTGTTGCTGCTGTAATAAATACTACACACTGAAGCCAGCAGATGGTGAAGTGGTTTACATCGCTGGACTCCTGCATGGCTGACAGCTATTTGAGTCCTGACTCAGTGGCTTGAAATCACACCAGGAGGAAGTACATGCATGCCCAAGATACAGGGAGGAGAATGGAAGAAAAAGGGTGGGAGGTGGCCATCCCCCTGGGGGGCTATTTCTCACTTTCCCTCTCATTGTGTCTATCTCTCTCTCCCCAGCAAGTGCATGCACGCTAACACAAAAACCACTTTAAAGTACATTTATATATAAATACATACATACATACACACACACACACAAACTTAGTTACTTAAAACAGCACACATTAATTTGTTGTTACATTTCCATGGGTCATAAGTGTGACATTGACCTTACTGGGCTAAAATCAAAGTGTTAGCAGGGCTGTGTTTCCTTTTCAAACCTCTACAAGGGAATCCATTTCTTTTGCTTTATTACCTTTTAGAGACCACATACATTCCTTGATTCATGGTGCCCTTCTTCCGTCTTCAAAGTCAGCAACATCGCATCTTTCTGATTTTTCTATTACGACATCTTTATCTGACCGCTGCTGGTAGAAGTTCTTTGCTCTTTAAAGACTTTGTGTAATTACACTGGGCTCAGTAGAATTAGCCAAGATAATATCAAATTCTGTAACTTAATTATATCTGCAAAGTACATTTTTCCTTATAAGGTAAGATGATCACAACTACTAGGTTTAGGACAAAGATGTCTTTGTCATTCTTCTTCCCACAGGTGACAATATTACCAATGATAAAGCTTAATGAAAATGTGAATGCATTCTTATTACACTGACTTTCCCATGTGTTTCTAGTCATTCATTCCTCCATTAATGCTGTATCACATAGGCCAAGCCCTGGGGCGAGAAAGTCTACTCCTCCTGGAACTGGCAGCCTCAGAAAGCTGTGCCCCAGTATGGTTCAAAAGGTGTAGAAAATTATTTTAAACTAGCCTTTTATATGGAGCAGATACATATAATTGTAAGTCTAGATATTGCACATTTTCATGTTTTTAAATCACTCAACAAATATTTATGAACTACTTGCCATTAAAAAAAATTAAAAAAAAAAGAATATAAAAGCCACTCCACAAAAGGAAATCTCAATTTCTGGCAAGCTCTCAAAGCTATAAGCTATGAGATCACCCTCTCTCAAACAAACCAACCTTTATAAACATCCCACAAGAAGCTTTATGAAGCTTTCTCTGGAGAAAGATTCCTAACTTATGGCATGTTCAGCAGCTCCAGGGCCTGGGACCTCCTATAAACTGTATGCAAAATTGTGCATACCTGTGTGTCTATGAGTTTGAGGGTCAGGGGAGAGGGTCCACTGTTTTTATCTACTTCACAAAAGAGGTGATATTCCACCAAAGGTTAAGTATGGTAACTCTGGGGTATTGCAGTTTGGAATGCCAAAAATCTTTACGTCAGTGTCTGTATTTGGTAGAGGTGATTTTTTCATAGAACTGAGTGAATAATGCTGTTAATTACTCGGGCTCAGAATTCGAGCTACTTACACACTACCATGTGCCTCATTGCCATGATAAATTCTTCTCTTTCCACACAGTTTTTATGCTGTTAACAAACACAATTGTCTCTGCTTAACCATGTACCATGTAACAAAAGAGTACGAAGATTTAGACAATGGCAGAACTTGAAGATTGACTCTAGAGTCTCTTTCTTTTTCTGACTCTAGAAAAATTGCCCTTTTGATAATCCTACTTCATTGGTTTTCTACATCCAGGTATATGCTACAAGTCATGTATGAAAGGAAGGTATCAGAAAAGGAGATGGGATAAGGATTGTATTTAAAGCAAGAACCTCCCTGTCCTTCCTATATCAAAATAAAAAAAGAAAATCAACTGAAGAGAAGAGTGCATGAAATGGTACCCTTCTACATAGATTAAGTAAAGAAACACTCCTTTCTACTGCCTGTTCTTCAAAGCTACACATTAGAAAAAAGCATTACTTCTTTCAGATTAAATTCTTGATTCTGGTAGGTCAAAGCCAGCTGTGGATGGCCTGTGTCCACATTTAGAAATGCCTCCAATCTGGACTCTCTGGACTCACATCCTTAACTGCTTATTCCTCCCTTCTTTCCTCTGATTCCAAGAAAAACAAGAGTATACCGCACTGAATCCCTTTTATTTTAGTTGCCTAGGACCAGCAGATGGCGTAATGGTTATGTTGCTGGACTCCCATGTAGTCAACTGCAGTTTGAGTCCCGGACCTGGTGGCTTGAAACTCACACTGGGTGCATGTGCATGCGTGCTCAAAATCCTGAATGGAGGAGGAGGGATTGCTGCGTGGCCATCCCCCTGGGGGATGATTTCTCACTTTCTATCTCTCTGTCTCTTTGGTGAGCACACATGCCCTACAGCAAAAATCTTTAAAAAAAAAATTAGTTTCCCTGGATTAAAGGTGCCGCCACCTGTTCCAAGAATCTCTTCCCCCATCAGATTGCAGAGAGCAGAGCTCTGACTGCCCTGTAAGAGCCATTCCTAGGGTCTTAGAGAGCTCACCCTGCAGAAGTCTAAAACTAGGTGGCAGTTGGGTGCCTTATGGAGGTGTGTAAGGCCGCACTTTCATACACAGGACACATGGTTGGGAGCTAGCCCATTCATGGCTTTGGTATGTATCTGTTCCCTCACTTAAAAGGATTCTTTTGTGTCTCCTTTCCAGTCTCAGGCTTTACACCATTGCTCTCCATATACTAAACTCGTCTACCTGCATTCCCTAGGTGTGGCATGAGCAGAAACTATGTCTTCATCTATTGATTTTGTGCTGTATTTTGTTGGGATGATGGTATCAGGAACACGTAGAATGAGAGGAGTAAGGAGAGCTGGGTGTTCATCAAACTGATCATCAAGCTAAAACTTGGGTTCAAAGTGACTTAGATGTCAAAGATAAACAGAAACAATTTTAAGAAAATCTGTGATTTTACGGTATTGGGGAGTCGTGGAAATGAAAGAGTGGGCTCTAGTCTGCATTTTCTATTAGAACTCAAGTGTCCTTTATAAATTCAGTTTTATAAAGAAGTCAGGGTCCACAAGATGACCTCTGTGTACTACCCTTCTCTGTCTTGAGGATCACATGACTGTATATGATGTTATTTTCATTTCAATTCTTTTGGAAAGGCTCCAGAAGACTGAGAAAAAGAAAAATGCTAATTCGGAACTTTAGCTGTCTGTAGAAAATGGACCAGATAAGTATGCAACCAGGTCAGGGTCTCACGCTCTGTTCAAATTCTGTTTTCCCGTTAGTGACCTCATAACAGAGTTCTGGAGAAGGACAGCAGTTGAGCAAGTTTCAAATATCACAACTTCTGCTAAGGGCCAGAAAGACGTGAGGAGAAAACTACTGTGAAACGAGGATATAATTATCTCAAATTAAAAGCAGCTCCACGATTAACTTAGTGTCTTGCTTACCACCGCTTCAGGACATATTGGAAAGCTACAATGATTCATTACTACTCACATGTTCCATCCAAGTGACAAAACGTTTAAAAAGAAAACCTTATGGGTTCCAACTTTAAAATATTTTTTTCCTACATTGTTCAAATCCTGAGTTGAAATAGTATATAGGGGGCACAAACTCAATTGAAACTGAATTTAATAGCAAACTAGAGATTATCAAAAGAGAGAAAACGAGGCAAATGTTTTGCAGACGCTAGTGAGAAGAATTATGCAACTTCCCACTATGCAAACTTCTGTAATTTTAAATTCTGATACCTTTTAAGGAGAAAATGCCATCAGCCTGCAACTTGAGAGCTTTTATGAGAACCAGGAAAGGGCTTTTCCTTCTCTCACATCTGTCTTCATTTGCTAGTGAATGCTGTAGATTTCATGCTGGTTTGTTAAATTTAAGCAGAAGACCATTTGCTTAAATCAAGTAAATCCATGTGTCCTTAGACCATAAGAGAATATAAAAGAGTTACATGAAAAGGGATTTTGGACTACAGAGTCTGTATTGTTTGTGTCCAGGGTTCCCAATAATAAAGGAAAAGAAATATCAATGTGTGAAAATGTGTAGATTTTACGCAGGGAGTTGGGTTTATTTGAGTGAGACAAAAGATCATGTTCCACTGGGACATCTTTAGTATATTCACATTACTGAATAAATACTTCAAAATGTGTACACATTTATTTTTATTTTCCAGCCCTTCCATAGCCAGGCATTAGTGTCGCAAAATCATAGAAACTTTAGGCTTATGGTGATTTCACCAGAATCTCAGATGTGTTTTTGATAATGTTTGTTTTTTTTTTTTTAGATAATCCACATCACGAAATTTGTTATTTCATTTTATTTGGTGATCAGCTTAATTTTCTAACTTGAAATATCAATATCACTAAGAGAAATTCATTTATTGGGGGGACCAGCAGGTAGCATGGTGGTTAAGATGATGCTGGACATTCCCACATGGCCGACCGCAGAACGAGTTCTGAACCTGGAGGCTTTCTTTCTCTCTCTCTCTTTGTCTCTGGTCAAATTAAAATAAATGAATGAATAAATACAATTAAATAAATAATTTTTTTAAAAAAAGAAATTCATCTATTAGGGCCAGCAGGTTGAGGTGTTGGACTCCCCACATAGCTGACTGTAGTTTGAGTCCTGGACCTGGCAGCTTGCTTTCTCATTCTCTCTCTCTCTCGTGAGTACATGTGCCCTGTAGCAAATTAAAAAAATAATAATAATAAATAAAATAAAATAAATAATTCTTTTTTAAAAAGAAAAAAGAAATTTATCTGTTAACACAGGACACATGACAGATTGAGGATCAGAACCATGTAGTGAATACATACTGCTTTTCTCTAGTAAATATTCCATAGACTTTATTTTCTCAGATATCTGGGTTTTTTGCTTGTTTGTTTGTTTTTAGTTTTTAAAAATTAGATCATACTTTAAAAAATTAGACCATACTTATCATGCTAATCATTAGAATGAAAAATATAGACTTGAATCAATGACCCAGCAGGCAGATATTAGATACATTGATGACCTGGTTATAGATCCCTATGGATTAAAGGCATGTTTTTGTGGGAAACTGGGGTAGAGGTTTGTGGGAATGTAGTTATTAAGTATTAGGATTCTTCTTGGAGAATATAATTTCTTCATAGAAATGAAATATCACATAATACATAATTGGTGATATAACCTATGTTATATATTGTAGTTATGGTTATATGTTCAATATAATTAATGTTATTACACATCTTTGAATCAACAAACATGCCCAATGGAAGACTATCTCTTGCAATTCTTCATTTATTACACAAACCATTTCATTTCTGGAATTTAAGTAAAATCTTAGAATATTTATAAAAATCAGTTATATTAACAATAATATATTTTTAAAAAGTAACCCCCTGTTATACCCCTCCTTCCCTGCTCCTTTTTTTTTTTTTAATTCTAGAACCAATTTGTCCTTCTTAATATGACAGGGTACTATTGGACACAAAGCGGCTGAAAGCCTTGTGTACCTGCTTTTATTCGTTCATGAATGTATTATAGAAGTTGCTTTCATAATGTGTGATTTCCCTTTCATTTCTTTTTATTTTATTTTTTAGGGAGATTTTTTCTGTAGGGTGCATGTACTTGCTAAAGAGACAAAAGACAAAAAGCGAGAAATCACCCACCCAAGGTGGATGGCCATGCCAAATTCCTTTCTCCTCCATTCTCCTCTCAGGATCTTGGATATGCATGCATAAGTGCCCAGTGTGCATTTTAAGCCATTGGGTCTGGGACTTGAATCCTGGTCAACTACATGGGAGTTCAGCAACATAACCATTATGTCATCTGCTGGTCCCTCCCTTTTATTTCTTTTCCTGTCTTGCCTCTTCTCAGTTCCACACTTTCCAATGAATGTCTTCTCCCAACTTAGCAAATAATATCTTGTAAGAAACAAACATAAATGCATAGGAGACTAATGGTTTTTGGAAGGATATATTCTAGTCAAACATTTTTTCATCTGTAAATACAGTTTTTGAGATTTTCCACCCACTATTTAGAATCCATATTTTTTCTTTTATGTCACATGTAGCATGTATCACAATGTTTATTTAGTATTTCATTGTTTCAGGCACAGGTTCAGTTATAATATTTAATCTTCGCAACAACCTGGGGAAATAGATATTATTACTGTCTCTACTAGAGTGGAGCTTGGACAAGTGGTATTTTGTTCAAGGTCACAAAGTTAGCAGAAGATGGACCTCATATTCAAACCAAGTAATTTAAACTGCCAAGTCTCTGCTATTAACTGCTACTTCTCACAATAACTTGCCCAAGATAATATAGTGATCAGTAGGTTGGAAATTATATCAGGATTCTACGATTACTCTCATCAATTAGTTTCTGAATTTGAGGCTTTATCATTATGTATTGCAGTATTTTTTATTATTATTTTTTAGAGAGTTTTTTTGTTATAGGGCACATGCACTCGCCAGAAAGAGAGACAGAGAGACCGAAAGCGAGAAATCATCCCCCTGGAGGATGGCCACGCCACAATCCTTTCTCCTCCATTCTCCTCTCAGGATCTTGGGCACACATGCACACGTGCGTGAGTTTAAGCCACCAGGTCTGGGACTCGAACCACGGTCAGTTACATGGGAGTTCAGTGACATAGACATTACGCTAACTGCTGGTATTGCAATATTTTTAAAGAATATTTATTTATTTATTTATTTATTTTCTGTAGGGCCTGTGCACTCACCAGAGAGAAACAGAGACAGACAGAGAGGGAAAGTGTGAAAGCAAGCCGCTAAGTTCGGGACGTCATCCGGCCATGTGGGAGTCCAGCACTCTAACCATCATTTCACTTGCTGACTTATATCTATTACACTATTAAAGGCTTGGTTTCGTTTGTTCCAACATGGCCAAATTAGGAATAACTCTGTGCCCTCTTTTTTAAAGGTTTTTTCCTTCATGACAAAGAGAGACAAGTACCCTCAACAGGATCTCAAGTCATGATTCTCCCTCTGGTCTATCCTAGCCAGCTAGAATCATGGGCACATGTAGACTCCTGGTGGGTGTGTAGAGATAGGTTCAGGAACTGGACCCTAATCTTCCATGTGGCTTCCAGCATTGCAGAGCATTGTGTTGTCACTGTATCACTGTGGCTGGGCTTCTGAGGAGCTTTGGTACTATCCAAAAATATCTTCACAGAGCCTTAGTTGTGAAGTTGCCCTTATAACTTCTTGGGTTCCTTCTTGATAGGAGACTGAACTTCTGGGAAACATACTTAATAGAACTATTAGTTAAGCAAATTACCACTAAGTCCTTTTTTAAGTTATTTTTTGACAGTTTTAAATACATATATTTTAAAAACACAAAATTATGTTTCTATTTAATCTAGATGTACATTAGAGCTCCTAAACAGAAATTTAAACATTTACTTACCTCTTAGTGTTCTAAAATGTAATGACCTAAAAGAATTGAGACTAGCAGATGGTGTAATAGTATGTTGTTGTACTCCTACCTAACTGACCTCAATTCAAGACCTGGACCCAGTGGCCTGAAAATCTTACATCGGGCTCATGTGTGTGCATACCCAAGATACCGAGAGGAGAATGGAAGAGAAAAGTTGCAATATGGCCATTCCCTGGGGGAGAGATTTATCACTTTCTGTCTCTCTAGTGAGTGTTTGTGCCCTATAATAAAAATCTCTCTCTTGAAATAAAAAAGTAATGTACTCAGTCATGGCCCACTAAATTCATTCAAGTCTAGTCCCTCATTGAGTATCAAACATGTAAGAGGCATCAATCAATAAATGCTGAATTAGGGCAAGCTCTGTGACCTAGAGGTTAAGGGAGCCAGATTCCACATAACCAACCACATGGTTAAAGGAACACACCAGGTACCTGTGTGTACATGTTCAAAATCCCAACAGTATGGAGAAATGGAGAAGAAATTGAAGCATGGCCACACCCTATTGGAGATGCTTTTTCTCTCTCCCTCTTTCTGTCTGTCTGTTGCTGGCAATGAATAACGATTAATGAACTGACTCGGATTCACTCAGGAAAGCAATTTTGGTGTACATCTGAGTGATTCTGGCATTAGAGAGTCTAAGTTCTTGGGAGCAACAAAATGTGGTATTATTGATTTAATACCTGAGCAGTTACTGTAGAGCAGTACTGTAGAGCAGTGAGCCCTCAATGACTATCTGAGGGGTGAAACTCAAGTTCCATTCCCACTCCATCTTAGATGCCTCTGGCTGATTGACTCAACCCATCTTTTCACTCTGCCAAGACAATCTAATCAATGCCAATGATCCCTGCCAAAAAGCAGTGGAGCTATTCAAAATATTTATCAACTGCTACAGGGTGTGCCTCAACCAGTCAGAATTGGTGCTGGCCCTAAACAACCTGCACAGCTGTACTGGGGCTTACCTGGTAGAAATCAGCATTTGCTGTAAGCCCTATGAGCTCAAATCCACCTCGAGGTCCAAAGGTCACAGAGGATCCTCTTGCTCACTATGCAAAGATCTAATACCTTTTCTTTTCTTTTTCTTTTTCCTTTTGTTAACCAGCCATTTTAGAAAAATTCCTGGGAAATTTGTCAGAATCTGTAATCATCATTAATTTAGCTATTCTCAAAGGTAACCTAGAGTTCATCCAGCTGCAGTTTATTCCATTGATCACAATAATCCACCCCACCCAGAACTTTCCTCATGAAAGGAATCTTCTTGGAGTGGCCATCTGGATCATATTATCCTAATCAGAGCGTATGGAAAGACAAGGTGCAGACACTATTTCCACTGAAGAGTCAGGCTCACCAGTTCTTGGATATGCTTCTCCCTTTCCTTCCACTTCTCTCTTTCTTTCTTTTATCTCCACTGAATGGGTGTTTGATGATTTTACTGACATTAAAAAATAAGATGGCAATACATTTTGTTTTCTCTGAATAATGCACAAATCTGAAAACTACCATCCCTTTTATTTACAAATTAGACTGGGGGTGGGGCTAAACTAAAAACAAAACTCCTCCCACTTGCAGATAATGAATACTCTACAGAAGCTTAAAGTCAAGTTTTAATATTCCAAATATAAACCAGCCAAACCAAATTTAGTTTTTAAGTTTTCTTTATGTTTGATTTCCAGGAATATTTTTGCATAGATATCTATACACTTTCATAGGCCTACATGAATAAAAAATTTTGATTATCGACATAGTCTGGTGAATGTGAAAGTACAGGACTGGCAAACAAGAGCTGACATCTGAGGTATTCGATCACTTCTTTCACAGTATTATCTAACTTATTAGCTCTAAAGCTAGGCTATTTTGATTACTTTATTGTTGCTCATAACTTAGGTAAGGAATGAAAACTAAAATTTATCAAGTGCCAAGTCAGTTAATATGTTAAGATGTTTTGATTATCTTTTTTTTTAAATATATTTATGCTGTAAGGCAAGTGAGCTCACTGGAGACAAGAGACAGACAGAGAGGGAAAGTGAGAAAGCACTGCCCCCCAAAGAGGGGAATGGTCAACTGCAATCCTTTCTCCTCTCAGGATTTTGGGCATGTACGCACATATGCCTGGTGTGTTTTTCGAGCTTGCAGGTCCAGGACTCAAACCGTAAAGTCTACCATGTGTGATCCAGCTGCCTTAACCTTCCCACTATCTACTGGATCTTGATTCCCATTTCTATTGCCCTGATACAAAAATGAAAAGTAAAAGGCAATAAAATTAACAAAGATTGTGTTCAGTTTCTCAAATGATCACTTTTACTTCAAGAGTAATAAATAAGCATTTGACTTTTTTTTTTTCTTCAATTGCTGTAGGGTGCATTTAATAACCAGACAGAGAGAGAAAGCACCTCCCGTGGGACATGGTCATGCTACAACACTTTGTCCACCCTGTCAGGATTCTGGACATGTACCCTCATACACCTAAGATTTCTTCAAGCCTCTGGGCTGGGATTCGAATCACTACAGTTGGCCATTTGGGATCCAGCTTACTTAGCACAGGGCTTAAAAGCCCTGTGCTATGGGGTTGGTTCTATAAGATTTTATTTTTGTCCTAATTTGAATTAGCAAATGTTGGGGGCTTTTTTCTATATAATCCTGTGACTAATTGAAAAATAGGAAATCCAGATTTTTATCACTTACAGAATCAGGGACAATTTATTTAGAATAGTGGAATATGTACTAAACATATCAATCTCAAATTCATAGGATACAAGTTAACAGAAAACTAAGTAGTAATAAAATAAGTAAAGGATTTTCTCAAATGCCAAAAAGTGCAGAAACTGATGGTCTAGGGTTCTTGCCGATGTCCAGGGTGCCATCAAGGAACTGGGCTCCTTCAACCATCGGTGTTACCTTTGATGTCATTGTCACAAAAGGTGACAGTTCCAGCCATCACATTCCAGACAGAAGGAATAGGACAAGTGTAAATGGTAGGATCTTCTTCCACATAGGCCTTTGTCATTCTCATCTGAGAGGAATTCTCTGAGTCTTATTGGCCGAAAACATTTGACATGGTCACCCTCTACCAGCAAGTGAGAATGAGAATGTTTATTTTAAATTTTGGTAAAGAAGAATAAAGGGGTTTGAAACGGGTTGAAAATAAGCCAACTCACAATATTTGTCACATATGTTTCTGACCAACAAATAGACAACTCTTTATGGATATAACATGTGTTTCCTCAGACCACACAGGTTTTGAGGCAAAAATATGAGTCACAATAAGTCTCCCTGAGTGTTCTCTGACTCCTCCCCACATGTTCTTCCAGACCTACAGGATCCTTCATCATCTCTCCTAAATATCTGTGAGTCCCCAGAGGATGTCCTGTGAGTAGTCATGAACTCAACTCTGAAATAAAACAGACACGTGTCCACTTTTCTTTTTTCTACACTTGCCTCTCATAATCATCAGAGGTCGAGGTGTCTCACATATTTGGAAGTGCCACAAGCCAGTGTGAATTCTACTGCATCCTGTTGCTTCTTATTGCTGCTGCCATTGGTAATAGTGTCCTGTGAAAGAGCCAGTCTGCAAGAGCTGTCCCATGGCACCCAGACCCACATTCTAGCTAATGGTAATTCACTGTTTCCCTCTAGGGTACATGTGGTGATGCCATACTGCACACGTGACCAGGAAGTCCCTTCCCCTTTGAGTGTCATCATGTCTTCCTTCTTTGTGCTTCCCATTTCTTGCAGGGTTATGGTTGGAAAATTTCTCCCCAGTTCCATTCGGTCTGCCTCATAAAATTCAAGTAAAATTATATGAGGCTGGACTATGGGACCACACATGAGCTCTGCCTGTTCAAATTTACCCTTTCTTCAGTTCTTAGGACATTTTTCTAGGGCCAAACCCATATGTTTTGAATTTTCTTTGTGGATTTTTTTTTTTTTAATCTTAGGGAGCTCTCATAAGCTTCTGTAAACTTTGTACAGATACTTGACACTTTCTAATTTATACAGATCAAGGAGTAAATTTGATTTAGGCTTCTAGACTGGCATGACTAGACCAAAGGTAATAAATGCTAAGTGTGATATATCTGTTTTCATCTTACCCTCTCCAGAGCCATCCTCTCAGAGCCATATTTCAGGCTGTCAGAACTCGAAGTGATTTTACTATTCAAATTCCAGACTTCACACACATTTGCATTTATGTTTCTATACCACACTCTCTATCTCAAATCAATATATTCTTGAAACTATGAGCCAAACAGGTCACAGTATGTCCGCTTACACAGAAAATCCGTTTACTATTTTAGACCTGTTTATGTTGCTCTACACAAAGGGAGAGTCTGGTGGGCTACTTAGGCAGACCATCTTGGTTCCAGTAAACCTACATGGAATCCAGGGAGGGCTCACCAGAGGACACGTGTATCAAAGAGAAGTCACATCCTTGTTCCTTCTATCCTGAAATGTGGATTTGAAGTTCCAGAGATAATTTTTTTTTTTTTTTGGAGTGGACAAAAATCTGGTAGCATTATTGGGCCAAAGCTAGGAATTCAGAAATAGGAAAAGGTGTAAAGAAGAAGCTGGACCATCAATGTAACCCATGCCTCCTACAACACAACCATAAAATAGCTGGTGAAGACTAACACAGCAATGAAAGAATCGGAGCTCTCATGACATCCAGATATGAGACTCTAAACTGAAGTTTATAATACACATGGGAAGCAAACTGAATACTAGTAGGATAATGGCAGTTGTAAACACAATTTTCAGAGGTTTTTTTTTTTTTTTTTGAGAGTTTTTTGAGGGTGTGTGCACTTGCAGGAGAGACAGAGAGACAGACGGTGAGAAATCATCCCCCAGGGGGATGGTCAGTCACAATCTCTTGTCCTCCATTCTTCTCTTTAGTCTTGGGCGTGCATGCACATGTGCCCTACGTGAGTTTTAAGCCACCAGGTTCGGGACTCAAACCCTTGAACCTCAGTTGACTACATGAGAGTCCAGCAATGTAACCATTGTGCCATCTGCTGGTCCCTCCACCCCTAAGTCTTAATGGGATTTTTAGATATCTGGAAACTAGAAAAGATAGTTGGGAAGAATTTATACCTGGGATGAGAAAAAAGTGAGATAATGTTTTCTAACTTAACATACCATTAAATGCTTGTGAAGAAGCTGGGCATCTCATTTCTGCAAATAATAATAGCCTCTAGAAAGATCAGAGGTATGGCAACTGGTAAACAATGTTAACATTGAGTTTTGTGAGGTCATAAGGTGTGTGGTAACCCCTTTCAAATGGCCTTTTTCAAATCCAAAAAGCCTTGAAATCAAAAGTACAAGACAGCTGCCCTAGACTTTACCATTCAACTTCAGTATTGGAGTATTGGTATCCATTCAGTAACTGAATTCCTAAACCTAGGTTGGAGACATTCTTAGGTCAACAGCTACACCTTTGCTTCTCCACCTGAGCTAAATGATTTTTTCCAAGAAATTCCTTTTTCCTTTTTTTTTCTTTTTTTTTTGGGGGGGGGGGGGGCAAATGACGTTCTAAGATGCTATAAGAAATTGAAACTTTGAAATAGATCATTTACTTCAGATGGGTTATGCTTTTGTTTCCAGAAACCAGTTTAATTTTTTTTCTTAACTCTGTTAGGTCAAATACTTACTAATAAAATGTGTGCGACTGGAAAGGAAAGACACCTTTGTTACTTAATTCATGTGCAGTCATTTATATTTGGCAGGCATAAATATCATGAAGAACAGGAAAAAATCTAATTCATGGGAAAAATGCATTTTGATGTCACTGTCCCCTTGCCAATTTAGTATTATGGTTGGAAATTTAGGGTGGAGGCTCATTTTGGAAAAAGAGGGAATCAAATCATTGTCCAGGAGAGGGTTTTTATTTATTTTTGTCATCAAAGGACTTGTAGGCATTGAATAGATCATCAGTTCCTGCCTTGGTTGTAGAGAATATTTTTACTTTGCATAACCGCTGCAAAATTCTAATACAGCTTGGTTGAAATTCTCTGGCTAGAAACTTTTTTCACATTTTTTCAATATTAAATTTTTGATGCAGTCAAAATAGGATGGAAAACTGCATCTTCTGTATTAGAAACAAAGCTCTCTTGAATTTACCTAGGTGAAGCTGTCCTGATGGGCTTACTTTTCCTTTCCAAATCTGTTTATAAAGCATTCATTAATCTACAGATTTTAAAGCAGAGAGGAAAATGGCAATAGTTTATTTTTTATAAGTGATAAAAAATGTGCCTGAAATTAATTTGTTATTGGCTTTGTTATAAAGACAGTGTTGTTTCATTCATAGTTATTTAGGATCTGAGCATTTCTATGACCCTTTCAAAAATCTCAGTTCAATAGCCAAAAAAAAAAAAAACAAGAGCAAAAATAAAACTCACTTTGTATTGATGTCTTTTTTTACTGGATGTATTAGATATTAAATTTAATTTTTTGAATTTGAAAAACAAACCTAGTTTTAAACACTTTCATTTTCTAACTAAAGTTAAGAAAACACATAGAAATGGTGGCATTTCAGGGACCAGCAGGTGGCATGGTGGTTAAGGCGCTGGACACTCCCACATGGCTGACCACGGTTCAAGTCCTGGACCTGGTGGCTTGCTTTCTCACTTTCTCTCTCTCTCTCTGTTTCTCTGTGTCTCTCTGGTCAAATTAAAATAAATGAATGAATAAATACAATTATTTAAAAAAAAAAAAAGAAACAGAAATGGTAGCATTTCTTTAACTGATGTTTTGGCATCCAGGGTGCTGAAAGTCATTTGCTTACACAAAAATGTAAAGGGACTTGATTTTGTTTCCGTACATTCATCCTATAGCAACAAAATTTGAGAGAGGTCAAAAAAAGATGTTTACTAGATTTGGTAGTTTTTATGTTTACATTCATAGCCCCTAATAATGGCACTTGGCTGAAGTCAAAGAAATTTTCAATGACTAATCTTAAAGATAAAACTATTCTTTCACTTTTTGCATATATTTCTCAGACATTCACAGACTACTTTTCCCTTTATAGATTATATGAAAGACAAAATATGGTAATAAGTTTACAAATTCATCATTACTATTATATGCTGTAGAAACTACCTTTCATCTCTACTTACCATTATATCTAGGGTCAAAGTCTCCTCCACTAAAACATTCCAACTACACACAAAAAGAAAAATAATAAACGAAAATACCAAATCAAAACAAAACATTTCAAAAACCTTAAATTTGTGCTCGAAACATCTGGCAAACACTGCCTCTTCCTTCCAGCTGTGCTTGCCACAAGAAAATACCCATTCATTGTAAGCCACGTTTGGTATATGAATGACATCTGCCCACATATTCATCTCCACAATCTTGTATAAGAGAAATAAATTTAAAGTGGCTGTGACTCAGTTTTATTTTCTGTTAAATTAGATGACAATACCTGTTTTAATTATCTTAAGGCTTATTACGAAGGGAAAATATTTTTTAAAGAAAGAAAATGTGTAAAGAAAGCTTAGATTCAAAACCCAACACATTAAGCAAATGTTTATGCATGGTATGCAAAATTGTATCTAATTTGTTTGGCAACTGAACGTGATCATGTTTTTACCACCAGAGCTCTCATTGTCGTGGTTAATATAATCCAAATATTTTAGTTCCCAGTAAGAGTCAGGAATAAATAAGATAAACACTGCATGCTAATTCCGGCCATCAAGTCTGAGTATACCAGAGACTTGAATGAGGAAATCTGGTTTGGTGTCAAGCCTAATAAAATGAAGAAATGTTTGTTGATGGGCAAAGGGAAGAGATGGACTGAGAATGTGCTGTGTTCCCTGCTGAGAGAGTAGTTTAACTTTGGACAAAATAATATTCAGCTTCAGTTTCCCTTTGGATTTGTTATTGCTCCTGGACTCTCTCTAATGGGAACCTTGTAGGGGTCATCTGGGCCTCTGTCATCTCTAATCCTCTCCACTTCAATGACTCATCCTTCACATTGCCAGGATGACCACCCAGAAAGTTCTGTTCATGTAGGACTTGGCTTCTGCTGAGGAGTTCATCTAAGTCCTGAACAGCTGAGCTGGGAGTTCCACAATGATCTTGTGTTTGCTTCTGGGCATGGATGAAAATATGGTCACCTATAAGGCCTAGTAACCATCTGGGAGTTAATCTGTTGGAATTTCACCTTATCATGGCACACACTGGATTGTGCTGCAGTGGGGGCATGCAATTTCTTCCTCACTTTCTTTTCTTTTTCTTCTTTTTCTTTTTCAAGTTCACTCATTTATTTTCTTCTGAGAGACAGAGAGAGTGAGAGTGAGAGCACAACCCCAATAGTCTTGACACAGTAATCCACTCCCAGCCTCATGTACCCGGAACCTTCCCATGTGGGTTAGCCTTGCAGAGCATTACTTTTTACCGCTGTGCCACTGCCTAGTCCCACTGAACACTCAATTTCTAGGGTACTGTCTTAGGCTAAAGTGATGTATATGTAAGGAAGCCAGTTTATATATGAATGAGGAAGTTGAAATTAAGAGGATCCAGAAATAAACCATTAACCAATTTTCACCTGGTTATCTGCTGTTTCTACTTCCATGTGATGCTACAATCTTATTATTTTAACCTCTACAATATTAGAAGATCAAGATAAGACCTTTTGGTTAAATAAACAATGATGGCACTTTAATATTTGGGGAAGATTATGGAAGATTTCACAATAGGTAGAGGAGATCATTAAATTTTTTTTTTCAGTGAAATCCAAAGAGTCTTTGGCAATTATATGATCCTACAGGAGTGTGTGCCTTCATCTTGGCATAGGGGATTTTCACAATTTTGTAGAGCTAGAGCTTAACTGGTAGAAAATGGATAGAAATAAAAGTAGTTCTTGTCTATAAAAATGCAAATTACATCCCTTGAATTATAATACAAAAGTATCCTATGGCTACTTAACAGTTCTGCCCATTTTAAATCTACCTGTAAATTCATTTAACCATTCTTGCTGTAAATGTATGATCCTCTGAGTTCTTTAATTTTTTTTATAACATTTGATTGGTTTCCTCACTAATTAATGAGTGAAACAGAATTGTGACACATATTCATGTTATATTTATATGGGAGTCATGATTTCACCTTCTTTTAAAAGTCACCTTTTAGCAAGGCATATATAGCAAGTTCTTCATCAGTTTTCTGTAACTTTATTATAGCAATTATTTGATAGATTCAAGATAAATATCAATGAGGAAGAGATAAAGGAAGGATAACATGCTATTATAGGGTAAAATTTTGAGATCATCTTCAGAGGCAGAGATGATGAACTATTTAAAATTGAGTTTTGAGGAACCAGCAGTTAGTATAATGGCTATGTTACTGGACTCCCACGTAGCCGACAGCAGTTTGAATCCCGGACACAGTGGCTTAAACTCACACCGGGCGCGTGTGCGTGCATGCCCAAGATCCTGAGAGGAGAATGGAGGAGAAGGGATAGCAGCGTGGCCATCTCCCCTGGGGGGTGATTTCTTGCTTTCTATCTCTCTATCATATTAGTTTTAGCAGATCCCACGTATTTGAGCTTGATAGTCATTTAAAATTTACTTTTAACTGCATTCATTTTTCATAATTTTTTGGGTGGAAGGTTATATTTTACCCAAATGACTGTAACACTATCTCCTTTTTACACATTCTGCTTACAGTGCGGCATTCATATTCATGCTTTAAGAGGAGTGGTGAAGTTGGAGATCCTATTTCTCCTCCCCTGCTTTGAACTGGGGTGAACCTATGACCAATGGCAGAAGTGATACTGTATGACTTCTAAGGTTGGGTCATGGGACTATTGCTTTTAGAAAACAAGAACTGGGATGGGAGGAGCCTGGACAGCTTGGGGAGTGGCCTATTTAAGAGGCCCATGTGAAGAAGAACAAAGTCACTACCTCAGCCGAGCTCCCAGCCGATGGCCACCACAAACCCTCTAGCCATACCCACTAGTCATCTTGGACGTTGCTTCTCGGATCCTGAGTTGAGTTACTCAAGATGATGCCTCATAGAGCAGAGAAATGAGCCTGTGTTACTGAGTGATGTCCAAACCATGAATCTGTGAGCTAAGGAAATCATTGCTGTTATTTTAAGTATCTATACTTTTAGGTGCTTTTTCTTTGTAGCAGTAGATAACTAACAGATCTTATTATATCAGGTGTTTCTGAAATTTTGCATTTTGAATGTTTCTAATGAATTAAAACTCCTCCAGTGAAGAAATATTAGGAAATGACTGTAACCTATTAAACATATGATAAATGAAGACAAATAGAAAACTCATGTAGTCCATGTTATTTTTACGTTCAGTTGGAGCTCAATAAATGCTTTTTGCCTATAATCACAGGGCTGCTTTGAGAGCACATTCAAAAGAATTGTTTGCAATTACCATTATTAATCATGAATAAAGATCTAGAAGGAAAATCTGTGTGTGTTTTTGTGTGGGGGTGTATTCTCTGAGGGATTTATGCTATGCACTGCAATGTGTGCTTTGGCTTCTCTGATTCTTGCTGGCTCAGGATACAGACACTGTCATTGTCTTGAGACCCTCAAGTTCACATTCAACTATCTTTTTAAAAAAATCTCTGTCCAATATCAGTCCCAATCTAATCATTTTTTCTTCCTAAATTCAGTACGTCTTTGCTAAACTCCGACAACTTTTTGTTTGTTTGTTTGCTTGCTATGGGAGCATGCGCTTGCCAGAGAAACAGAAAGTGAGAAATCACTCCCTAGGAGGGATGGCCGTACTGCTAACCCTTCCCCTTCATTCTCCTCTTGGGATCTTGGACACACATGCACATGCAGTTGGCATGACTTTTAAATCAGTGGGTCTGGGACTCTAACCACAGTCGACTACATGGGCTCTAGTGATGTAACCATTATGCCATCTGCTGTTCCCAAACTCTGATAACTTCTTTTAATTGCTTCTTTTCTTTTGCAGAGAGGAGGTACTGTTCTTACTGCAATAAAGTATACATAACATAAAATTTACCATTTTAACCATTTAAGTGTAGTGTTCAGTGAGATTAAGTGCAAACACACTGCCATGAAACCATCATCATTATCTTTTGATATCCCAGAAGTTTTCAACATCCCAAACAGAAATTCTGGACCCATTAAACAACAATTCTCAGTTTCCTGCTTCTTCTAGCCCTTGGTAACCACAATTCAAACTTAATTTTTATGATTTCACTTCTCTCATATAAGCAAAATCAGGCAATATTTATTTATTTTGCTTTTTCCTTATTTCACTCAGCATCATGTCTTCAAGGTTCATCTGTGCCTTAGCATGTATTAGTTTCATTCTTTTTCTGTGGCTGAATGGTATTTCATTGTATGTATATACCACTTTTTGTTAATCTAGTGATCCATTAATGGACATTTAAGTTGTTTCTACCTCTTGGCCATTATGAATAATGATGCTATGAACATGAGTGTACAAATACTGTTCAAGTCTCTGCTGTAAGTTCTTTCTAGTGTATGTTCAGAAGTGGAATTGCTATATTACATAGTGATTCTATACATTTTGTGGGACTGCCCCACTGAAAAAGAGACATTGATGGAGCATCAGCCTACTGGTGAATATATTATTTGGTGACATAAAAAAAATTCATAGCTTACCCTACTGGTTCCACTTCATTCGTATTACGTTAATGTTTAATATGCTAATTTTACTTCAGTCCAATCCACCAGGACCTGTGTTAGCGTCAAAGACCATTTTCTCACTGTTTTTCACTTTTAACTTACTTCATTTCTGATCATGCTCTGAAATGAACCTTTCATTCCAAGGAAAATAAACAAAACAAGAAGCCTAGCAAAACACATGTGATAAAGTTTTACATGTAGGAGGGTTTGTCTGCTGCCTTCATCTCTAACAACCTAGTTCATAATTGTGTTAGTCAGGGTTCTCCAAAACATAAATCCACAGGATGTGTGTGTGTGTGTGTGCGTGTGCGTGCGTGTGTGTGTGTGGAGAGACATTTATTGTAAGGATTGTTCACATGATGTAAAGAGGCAAATCAAAATCTGTATTTAAGCCCCCATGATGGAGATCTAGGGAAGAGAAGATGTTGCAGTTCAAGTTTGGAGGCAGTTTGCTAGCAGAATTTCCCCTTTTATAGGAGATAGCAGGTGTGTGTGGGGGGTTGGTATTAACTGATTGGATGAGGCCCATTCAAATTACAGAGGGTAATCTTCTTTGCTCCCAGTTTACTGATTTAAATGTTAATGTCAGAAAAATATCTTCTCAACAATAGCCACTTATGTTTAACCGCACATCTCAGTTTCATGGCCTAACCAAGTTGACATAAAATTAGCTATCACAATAATGTATTTCCTTTTTATTGTGCTTTTCTCTTTTTTTTTAGTAATTATTTTATTGACCTTTATTTATTCATTCATTTATTTTAATTTGACCAGAGAGGGACAGAGTGAGAGAGAGAATAGTGAGAATGCAAGCCACCAGGTCTGGGACTCGAACCATGGTTGGCCATGTGGGAGTCCTGCACCCTTAACTACCACGCCACCTGCCGGCCCCTATAATGTACTTCTTTTTAAAAACAAGGTAGATTGGGACCAGCAGTTTGTGTAATGGCTATGTTGCTGGACTCCCACATAGTTGACCGTGGTTCGCGTCCCTGACCCGGTGGCTTAACACTCACACCGGGCACATTTGCATGCATGCCCAAGATCCCGAGAGGAGAACGGAGGAGAAGGGATTGTGTCATGGCCATCTTCCCTGGGGGGTGATTTCTCGCTTTCTGTCTGTCTCTGTCTGGCGAGTGCACGCACCCTATAGCAAAAACCTCTCAAAAAAAACAAAAAAAAGGTAGATTGATACAAAGTGTAATTCCTGTAGCCTCATTTGGTTCTAATTTATATTCATAATTAATATAAAATTAATTTTCTAATTTATATTCATAATCTATTTCATATTTTCAGATTTCATATTATGGTATGTATAAGTTATTTGAATGTATTCCCAAATATATTTTAGCATTAATTTCATCTTGACAATTGATATACTGTTTTTTTTAAAATTGAGATTTATGTTCTTTTTGTCTTTTAGAGATTTTTGCTATAGGGTGCATGTGCTCGCCAGACAGAGAGAGAGAGACAGAGATTTTTTAATATCCTATCAATTCCACCTATTTTAGCCTTCAGAAGAAAGTCAGTGTTCAGCAAGTATCAAGTATTTATGTAGACTACAAAGCCTTCAGCAAAGGTTGACTTTCTTCCTGCCATCATCAGCTTACTCCCTTGGTATCTATCAGTCTTTTATGAGATCCTTCGTGTTAATAGTTGTGTCCATTTTATCCCAAGTCCAAATGGCTTAATGGACCTTTTATTTCATGATTACCCTAAAAGAAACCTAGGATCAAAGTTCCTTTCTACCTCTAAGTCCATTCTTACCTGATAGCACTCCCACTCATTCTTTAGATCACAGTTCAAGTTCCTTATCCTCTGCAAAGCCATTTGAAACATCCCAGTCTGTTTTACTCTCTGTTTACTTTGTTGCTCATTTGATCTATAACTCTTAAGGTTGGGAGCAGAACATGTACTGCCTTTGGTTGTTCCGTGATTCTACTGGAAAGCTGACTTCCCGAAGGAGAATGGAAATGTGGAGATGGACACTCACTCTTCTCTTTGTCCTACTTCTCCCGTCCAAAGGAAATCAAAAGCTCTGTATAGAGGGATGATTAGTAAAAGAATGAATAAAAACCAACTGGAATCCTGCTTGTTGTAAAGTCAGTTCTTTATGTTTCTGAACCATACCTTGAATTTGTAGTCAATGTATGCATGTTAGGCATTTTTTATGTAATTGAACTTGAAAAGGTTAATAGAAATTGAACATTAATTTAAAAAACCATGCATGAATTTCAAATTTTTTTCAGAACAAAATAAACTAGTTTTGTTTTTGTTTTTCTTTTTTTTTCTTTTTTTTTTTTTTGAGAGAGAGAGAGAGAGAGAGAGAGAGAGAGATTTGCTATAGGGTATGTGTACTCGCTGGAGAGGCAGAGAGACAGAAAGCTAGGAATCACCTCTCAGGAAGCATGGCCATGCTGCAATCCTTTCTCCTCCATTCTCCACATGGGATTTTGGGCATGCGTGCACACATGCCTAACGTGAGTTTTACGTAGTCAGGTCCAGGACTCAAACCTCAGTTGACTATGTGGGAGTCCAGTGATGTAACCATTACACCATCTGCCCTAAACTAGTTCTTTTTTTTTTTTTTTTTTTTTTTTTTTGGAGAGTTTTTTGCTATACGGTGCATGCACTTGCCAGAAAGACAGAGAGGCAAAGAGACAAAAAGAGAAAAAGAGAGAAATCATCCCCTGGGGTGATGGCGGCAATCCCTTTTCCATTCTCCTCTCGGAATCTTGGAGCATGCACGCACACGCGCCTTGTGTGAGTTTAAGCCACTAGGTCCAGGACTCAAACCACAGTCGACTACATGGGAGTCCAACAACATAGCCATTATGCCAACTGGTGGACCCCCTAAACTAGTTATTTAATTCCATTTGTCTTTGAACTTTTTGAAGTCCCCACTTAACGATGTTAAAAACAACATCTTCTCACTTTGAATTACTGGTATTTTAACAATCATTTTAAAACTTTGCCTTTGAACATTCTTTTTTCCTACTTCATTCAGAGCTGCTTCATTTGAGCACTGTGCTTACCAAGTTGAACAGTTTCATGTCCTCTTGGACAATATCCAAGCACAGTTATCTATAAAAGATACCTTAGAGATTCTCTTTACAAATTCAATCTGGTTTTACTTGTGCAATGCAAATAAACAAAACCACAATTAAAGTATATGAAAAAGTACATGAGCTAAAGTATTTTTGCAGTTAACTCATAGATAGCTGTTTGTTTCAATCTGTGCAGAGCAGTAGGTTCTGTTCACGGTCCCATTATTAATTTTTTGTTGAACCTTTTATTGGCCACTCTTCTTTTTAGCCTGGGCTCATGTTTCCAGTGGTACATTTCAATGTTTATCATTTTGTTTGGTGTTGGAACAGTGATACAGTACTTCAGTGCTACTTTCATGTCCCAATATGTCAAGCAACGCATAAATGTCAAGTATTTTTAGCTTTTGCATCACAGCTATTACAGGACTCTAGACTCCCAGTGTGCATTTTATCCCTAGGGCACAAAAATCTCAGTGACTCATTTCACCGGGGAATAAAAGAGCTTTCCATTCAAACACTATTACGGTTTTCGTGCTCCAAACTATGTTAGAGTTCCCAAAGCATTTATAGTCATAAGGACTGCTTTTCCAAATTTTGTACATAATTGTTTTCATTGTTAAGTATTTAATCTAAAAATATACCAAAAAGTTAATATATGTTCAAGAGATAAGTAAATATATGTTGCAAATTTATGAAATTCTTACATTTTTGTAAGTTTATGAAATTCCTACATTTCTAGGAGAGTTTATTACCTTTTGATGGGTTCAAACAAACGAATAGGCAGTGGAACTCATTCCACTTAGATCCACTAGGGGTCTCAGCTTCTTTCCTTTTTATTTATTTGTTTTTCCACAGAGAAAGTTAATATACTGTTATTGCAGATAACCTGATAGCAAAATATTACCAAAAAGATCAATCACCAAGTAATAACAGAACTTTTAAAAATCTATTATAAATAAAAAATTCTAGTCCCTTTACTTTTCTTGTGTTTAAACTTTCATTGTATGTTTCCTCTTACAACAATGTCCATCATTCAAAAAAAAAAAAAAAAACTCTTTAAAAAGTCACAATACCTTTTTTTCCCATGAATAATAGAGATAACAATTTTTTTATGGAGAAAAATCACAATAAATAGAAAATATGTCTTGAGTCATTTCTAATGAATTAAAAAAAATAAACCCTACAAACTCACTCTTACTTAAGACCATGGTTTTATATTTCTAGAAACTTTGACTTTCTATCATTAAGCTAATTGATTATAAGTGCATGTTGTATGTTCCAAATTTATTCTGAAATGTGAACCAAAAAAAGAGAGCACATGGATTTTTAAAAATTATTATTATTCATGTTAGAACACACCCATGCATGAGAAAAAGAGATAGAAAAAAAAAAAGAGAGGGAGAGAAACACCCTCCACAGAGTGCAGTCAGGTCATTATCTCCTTCCTCTAGTCCTCCAGCCCATGAAGACCCTGGCATGCACACGTGCACCTTGTATATTTCCAGACCAAGTGGGCCAGAGGCCTCCTTGGTCAGCATGTGGTTTCCAGTGTTGAAGCCCAACATGCTCCTATTGAGCCACAGATGCTATGTCAGACATTGAATTTTTGGTTCAGAAATTTAGATAGTATAGGCAGTAGTTCCAGACTTCAGTAATCTAGGATAGCCATCATTATTATCAAAATTGTCTCAATTACAACGAAAATTAAATTCCTCAAAAGTATGTTCGTGAAGTTGAGAATTGGTTTTCTGTGTGTGTGTGTGTGTATATATATGTGTATGTGTACTCTTAATTCAATACTGTGAGAAAACAGATGTATTCTATATAAAATAATTACTGACTCACATTGCTTATTGCTGTTGCAGCACACTCCAGGGCATTGTTATCTTTATTGCCCAAGTTTTTGTTGGGGCTTTTCATGTGTTAACTTCTTAAAGCTTGTGAAGGCCAACTGAACTCAAATCCGTTATTACTATCGAGAAGCCATCTTAAGTCACAAAATTGGGCCCACAGGTCAAAGGGGAGGTGGAGACTGTTATAGCAGTTGTACCAAGTACTAATATCAATAACAACAGTTACATTTATCCAGTGTACCAGAAGCTTTACGTATAATATTTGTTTCAGAGTAATCTTTCAATGTAACTCCTCATTTTACAAAAGATGAACCAGAATTTCAAAAATATTAAGTAATCTACCAGCTTCCAAAAAAATTTATGACCACAGATATGTCAACTTCAGTAGCACCAATGGCTCAGATTTCCCTACAAAGCTGCTTTAACCGTGGTTACTGGTAAATGTTAGAGGTCATGGTTGTTCTTTGCAGGAAGCCCATATGTTTGTCAACGAGTAAAACTTTTATTGAGTTTCTACTATGTGTGAACTATAATTCTAGGAACTCAACAGTAGAGAAAGTTAAAAAAATGTGGGTTTATAACTAAGAAACATAAAATCCACTTAAAGAGAGAAAGGAAAGGAACATAAAATCTGGAGGACCACTTTTATAGGGAGTGTGTGTCTGCTAGAGGGCTTAGCACATGAAAACGGTATAGATCAAAGTGAAAACCTTCAAGTGATTCTATGTGAAGGATAAAACGGTCATTTAAACCAAATATGATAGCGTCTCATTTTTAAGTAAACAACTAAAGTGACAGTATAGTGGAAGGGGGAGGAATTAAAAAAAAATAATGTTCTAAAGGAAATCGCCTTGGTTATCATGGTGATATCTGCCTTTGTGTGCATCTCTGTGACTTCAGTTCAATATAAGGATATAATTAATTACATATGGCTTTTGGCTTTCCAAGTTTTTATCTACTGACATAAGATTATAAAAAAGAAAGGGATTTTAGACCATAAAAATAAGATAGTCCAATTTTATTCCCTTGTTCAAGAAATAACTGAAACCTAGAGAACCCAAAGTCACATATTTGGTTTATAAAAAGTCCAGGACTTCCAATTTGATAATGCTATGCAGAAAGGATTGACGAAATGTTTACTTGTTCATTTTTTTTTTTTTTTTTTTGGAGAGGTTTTTGCTATAGGGCGCGTGCGCTCGCCAGACAGACAGAGAGAGACAGAGAGACAAAAAGCAGGAAATCACCCCCCAGGGGGGATGGCCACGCCACAATCCCTTCTCCTCCATTCTCCTCTCGGGATCTTGGGCACGCACGCACACACGCCCGGCGTGAGTTTAAGCCACCGGGTCCGGGACTCGAACCGCGGTCGACTACGTGGGAGTCCAGCGACATAGCCATTACGCTAACTGCTGGTCCCACTTGTTCATTTTTAATATGTTGAATTATAGCATGAAAGCACAGTGACACCTTTATACTAGAAAACTATAATGGAAGACAAAACTATCCTTTTTTTTTTGAGAGGTTTTTTCGCTATAGGGCACGTGCGCTCGCCAGACAGACAGAGAGAGACGGAGAGACAGAAAGCGAGAAATCACCCCCCAGAGGGGATGGTCACGCCACAATCCCTTCTCCTCCATTCTCCTCTTGGGATCTTGGGCACACACGCACACGCGCCCAGCTTGAGTTTTAAGCCACCGGTCCAGGACACGAACCACAGTCGACTATGTGGGAGTCCAGCGACATAGCCATTACGCTTACTGCTGGTTCCCGACAAAACTATCCTTTTATGAACCAAAATTTTTGAGAAGATTGTGGGTTTACTATGAAGAGTTTTAAAGAGCATTCGTTCTAAGGAGGAAAGATAACTTTATGTATAGATCTAAAGGACTATGGGCTGTGTGGGCTTTATTCAGACATTAGTTATGATAAATTATAATTATCATAACCTAATCCCATCTCCTCCTAGCACAGAGTCAGTGATAAGGGTATATATTATAGGTTACCTGGGTATATTCTCCTCCCGGTATATTTGTATTCTTATTTAGTAGAACTAAAGATGCATTCTATGATTTTGGTGTCAAGTGAGATACATCAAGCAGTATGAAAAATATAGTCCAGAAATACAGATGACTTACCTTGAGACAATTGTATATAAGTATAACAAGGGTGGTAGGCTTTGTCAACAGGACAGAGTATGTTTACCATTAATCACTCCTTGGCCTTCACATTAATTTTTCCCTGTAAATACTGTCACACTCTCAATTGTTACCTTTGTGTCTGCTTCCATATTAGAATTAATAGAGTTTACTATGTACCAGGTACTAGTTTAAAACTTCAGGTATTTACAAAATTGGATCCTTATACCAACTGTATGAAGTTACTACTATCATCATTCCCATTTTACAGGTAGAAAATTGAAGTAAGCCAAAGTAGGAGTAAGGTCAGTAAATGGTACTTTTGGGATTCAGGCTGAAGCAACGCAATCCCAGATTTTTCATGTTGAGCCTCTCATCAGCCTGTCAATATAACTAAATCTTTTTCAACAGATAAACCAAAACCCACATTCAAAAGTACTCTGGCCCTTTTAAGGTCATCATTTGGGAAATACACACACCTTTCCCAGTTATACTGCCATAGTTTAACAATTTTTGGAATTAATCCATTGGAATTACCTTCAGAGCCTGCAGCTCATTTTTTGAGTATCTGTTGTAGTGGCAAATCCCTCTTTGAAGAAGAACTTTATTTTGGATACAACCAAAGTCTTTTGTAGCCAAATACAATGACTAAGGTGGATCACTAAGCTTAGTGATGCCATTTTTGGTCAAAAAAGTGAAACATGTCTGCAGGCAATGGAACAGGTTGCTCCTCTAAGTTGGCTCTGAGGACTGTTCTACGGAGGTATTCCATAGTCTTTGAAGCAATGGCTGCTCTGAGTTCATTACATGCAGTTCAAATAGTTGGATTTCAAGATAGGAGGTGATCAGTTTAGATATTTGAGTTTAGATGTTTATCTTCAATGGTCTCATCATACACCTCAGCAATATAGATTATTGGAATTATTTTAATGATATACAAATGTGTAATTGTTTCTCTAGATAACTTTTTAGGAAATTAAATTGATGTATACAGTTGAGTGAATTAGGGTGAAGCTAGCAAGACAGTTGGCATCTTCCTGGGTCTTTTATTTTTGTTACAAGCTGGAAGGGTTCCTTGTTCATCACTGTCTTGGTCTGCTGTGTATTGCTATACTAAAATATCATTCTGGAGAATTTATAAACAAAATAAATGTATTTTCCATGATTCTGGAAGGTGAGATAAGAAATATCAAAGTGCTGGCACCTGGTGAGAAGCTTTGTGTTGTGATATCGCATGGCAGAAGGGAGAAAGGCAAATGATGGCAAGAGACAGAGGGCTAAATTCACCTTTAAAACAACCTATTCTCTCTGTATTGGCCTTAAGCCATCCATGGAGGTGGGGACCTCACGGCCTATTTAGTTATTAATAGTGCCACCTCTTCATACCACCACAATAGCAATTAAATTTCAATATGAGTTTTGGAGAAGACATTCCATCCGTAGCACCCATTCTACCCACTCCTCTGGTTACATTACCTATGCACGTGTCAATATTAACCAGGATGAGAAGCTGAGCAAGAACATAACACAGGAACCAGCCACTGCAGTTCCTGCTAGTCCTTCTTCAACCTCTGGAACCTGTGCCCTGCCCACTTCAGTTCCTTTCCACCAGAGCACCATGTTTTTGTCTCCACTTTCTCCATGATTGTTGAGCTAAACTGACGTTTTCCTTCTGTATTTCTGGGTTCATATTATGCATACAATTCATTGGACTCACTTTGTTGCATTTTCACGTTTATACATTTTACTTCTCTAGCCTAAGAATGAAGGCCAAAAGGTCATTCTTTCACCCTCACATTCATCTTCCTTTCCTTCCTTAATTTTATCCTTTTTCTCTTAGTTCTTCCTTTTGTGCTCTTGCTCAGTCCCTAGGATAGTGTTTCATACACAATAGGGGCCCAGTGATATTCACAGATCCTTACTTATACTTAATATATCAGCAAAATGAATGTTCTAATTGCTCACCCTGCAGATTTATCTTCTGTATTATGATTTTCATAAGAAAATATTGCCTTTCTTCTTCCTTTCTTCCCTTCCTCCTCCTTTTCTCTCTCTCTCATTTTACTTCTTACTTTTTTCTTCACTTACACCACTAGAGTGATTGTATTTCAGGAGAAGACACACTGAATTAAGTATTTTTATTATTTATTCAAAATTATTAAATCCAAATATATTGCCAAGAATCGATTCTATCTTCATTGTGAGTGATGTTTTTCTTGAAGCTATGCTGTTAAAATATTGACTCTTCTTTGTTAATTTATGTAACAAGAAGTTTTATACTTTTAGGGTTGACAATTTGATTCTTTGGCAGTCTTTGTCAAAATATTATTTAAAAGTAAGCAATTTTTAAAAACAGTATTAGTTTCCATCTCTTTTGAGATACAAATATAAAAATATATAATACTTAGCAATCTGAAAACAATCTTACTTTTACTGATGTTCTACAATCAATAAATTTTCATAGTTCAGATTATACCTTTTTTTTGTGGCCATTGATAAAGTCAGACATGTTAGAAAAAACTAATAGTGTGATATTCTTTTCTTCCAAAGTCTCATGGTTAGTGGATTACAAACCTCTCACAAAAATGTTCAGTTCTCTCATTTTGGATCGTCAGTAATGTCTTTTTTTTTTTTTTTTTTTTTTTTTTGTAAAGTTATACTCTTGGCCCTCTCCCATTTATGTTAAGAACTGGCTATTACTATGTTTCAAATGTGCCTGTAATTTTTTAGTGTAGTCCCCAGTGAGAGTTCTTAGAAATGTTTACAATTGCATGGGGTCAAAAGCTTTCCCAGCTATTTAGCTTGTTTACATTTTAATCTTTTAATTGTTTCACAAGCTCATGGATATTAAAGAACAAAAAATGCAATACTATGATGACTTTAGATAGAAAACTTGTGTCTTGTTTTAAGAAAGGAAAAAGAGAGACCATGGAGCAAAGATAAACAGGACATTCTGTAATTTCTTCAACAATCTTATATAATTGTATGCTAAATGTGGAGGTAGAACTAAGATCATGCTGAAATTCCACACATGGAATTTCTATCATCACTACTGCCTACTGTGAGGAAATCACTAGCATTCTAAAATTAGGAAAAGATAAGCTTTAACCAATATCTAACTTCTGACAGAAATTGTCCTAGCGTTATAGAGAACATTCCGGAATATCTTGCACTTTGATAACTAGATCATATCTGCAAGTCTTTAAGAGCAAAGGACCCTGCCCACACACTTGAAGATCTAGCATTTGTTATTACATATCCTTATTGTCCCAGATGAAGGCCTTCAGCCAGCTTCCTTTATTTACAATTTGTTTATCAAGCTGATGGCTGATAGCTGCCCCTGCTCTTCTTCCCTTTCTCCTCAAGTATCCTTTGGAATGAGTCCAGTTTTTATTATTCCTTCTGGCTTATCCTGAGAAAAGAGGAGATGAAAGCCAAGCCTGCTGATTCTACTCCGGTTTACAACTTCGGTGAAAATTTTGAAGGTGAAAGGTTCCAAACATTCAAAACTGAGTGAACCAAGTTGAAAAAAAAAAAAAAAATGAAAAGACTGAGTAATATGCTAACGTTCCTCAACTGCCAGCAGTTGTTCAGCATTTGTGTTCTTTATTTGGTGCACTCCTCTGCTTTTATGCAAGATGCAGCAGGCATCTCTTAACCCACTTTAAAGAATGAAAATGAGAGAAACTGCACACAACTAATCCAATACATGTGGTGAAAAGCTTCAGACAGAAAGCAAAGACCTTTTATCGTTGTTCATTTATCTAATCTTTCAGCTAAACTCTCTCATCTGCAACTTCAAGGTTGCCAAATGTGGATTCTAGTTGGGCTGACAGTTGTGTTCTTGCTTCACCGTGGTCCCCGCCTCCCTAAATTTTGAAAACTGGGGATCCTTCTGAGCATCTTCACATTAACTCTCTTCTTTTCACCCAGCTTTTATTTCCTTTAAAAAGAAATTCCCTTGGTATATGCTTTATATAGCTGTAAGATAATTGTTTTTAATCCTAAAGATAGAATTCTTAGTACATGCAAGCAAAAACTGACTTTACTTCATTCTCTTTTCTTAATTTCCTTCTGCTTGATGCAAATAGACATTCTAGGAATCTGTAGTAGGAAACAATATTTAAACCATGCCTCTGCATAAAAAGGAATAAATGTACAGCCCATTATAACAGAAAACTCATTTAATTGCTTTATATTTTATACTACTGTAAAGTAAAAGCATGTCTTCCTTGAGTCCGTCAATATCTTCCTTTCTTCCTCTCTTTCTTACTTTCAGTTATATTTCCTCTTGCACTCTGTACCAAGCCCTGTTTTAGAGAATATTTCTGTGTCTTTAAATATGTGTGCTTTATTTTATTCTTATTTATTTTAAAGAGATTTTTGCTAAGGATGCATGAGCTCACCAGAGAAACAGAAAGCAAGAAATCACTTCCCGGGGGGGGGGGGGGGGGGGGGGGGGGCAGATAGCCACCCTGCAAACCCTTCACCTCTGTTCTCCTCTCAGGTGTTTGGACGGGCATGCGTGCACACACACCTCGTGTGAGTTTTAAGCTTCTGGGTCTGGGACTTGAACCACACTTGAATACATGGGAATCAGCAATGTAACCATTGTACCATCTACTGGTCCCAAATGTGTGTACTTCAAATACATTAATTTCCCTCTGCTAAAACAAGCAAAAGAGAAAAAAAAGTTCTTAATATATGTCACATTTAACTTATTTCAGATACTCATGTTGATTTTAAATTAGACTAGAGAAATAAAGTTTTTTTTTTTATTTTTAACTTCTGATGATGGGAAAAACTAATTACACACAAGTAGAAAAGTATTACAAGTCCTTACTTATCTGTTACTCAGCTAAAAGTTACTAACATTTTTTGGATCTCGTTTCACTTATCTCCTTTTCTATTGTTGCTTGAAAATTTTAAAGACAGTCCCAGACAGTATATCATTTTACTTTGGAATATAGCTTTAGTTTTTTGAAACAAGAAAAAATTAAAAAATACATATCCTACTTAACGATAAACTTGCTTCTCATAATAGGACCTTTCTGTTGATGTGTTTTTGTTCAAAACAGTAAACATTACTATGTTAATAGGTCATTATTCCATCTTAATATGTTACTATGTCAGCACTTAATTGGATATTCTTTTATTCTACTGCTAAAAGAAAAAGCTTCTGTGTCCTCCTGACAGTTTCTATAAGGAAAATGAAGACAACTGAAAAGAAAGATTTAAGCCAGTTTGAAATTAATACAGAATAGAATCATCATACTTTTTCTTTACTCATGATAGAGTGCATGCACACAAGCATGAATGACAGAGAGGGGGAAGAGAGAGAGAGGAGCACCCTGCACAGGGTCTGTTCAGTCATGCTCCCCTTCCCCTGATCATCACACCTGCTGTGTGCTGGCACTCATGCATGTACCATGTTTCGGGCTGACTAGACTGGGCATTGAACCGTGGTCGCCATGTGGGATCCAGCTTCCCTGAGGCAGCGCATTATTGTTGAGTCACAGAGACAGCTCTGCTATATCCTTTATACATATGTCTACAAGGAAAATTGTAGTTTATTCTTTGCCCTTAGTTTTTGGTGTATCTTTTTGTGCCATAGATACTCTTTAGTAACTGGGACTGTGGTTGTGAGGCTTAGGACCAGTCTTCTCAGTTCTGGCATTTGGCTATTTTTACCTCCTGCAAGGCTTTGGGATAAAAGGACTTAATGACAGAATGCAGCGCACATGTGCACACATGCTCAAAGTCCTGAGAGGAAAATGGAAGAGAAGGGATTGCAGCATAGCCATCTCTCCCAAAGGGAGTGCTTTCTTGCTTTCCATTTCTCTGTGTCTCTGATAAGCACACATGCTATATAGCAAAAGTCTCTCTACAAAAGAAAAAATTTTAAAAGTATGCTAATAATTAGAAGAGATCTTGGCAGATTGAACTCATGAATTCCTAGTAGGCATAAAACTCACGTTTCTGAGTTTCTGAGCAAATTTGGAAAACATATAAAGGCACAAAGAAAAAAATTTAAATATCCACTTAGATGATTTTGTACATAAGCATTTCATGTATGTGTGTGTGTGTGTGTGTGTGTGTGTGTGTGGTTGTATGATGTGGATTAATACTTCAGAGCATAAAGGGTATAGGTTCTCAAGGTTGGATGTCTGACTTTAATTCCCTGTTCGCCTTCTTTCTAACTGCCCTACCCTGACCACAGTTGGACTTCTCTTTGCCTCTATCTTCTTATCTATTTGATAATACTATTTCATCATTCTGTTTTTTTTAAGGATTAGTTTAATGAATTCGTAAAGTACATTATAAACTTCAATGGCTATGCTGTAATTATTGTTGAGACTCAAGTTTTGTTATGTCAATAAATAGTCTGCAGTATACCCCGGGCTATATTCAGACTTACGTAACATGTACATATAAATCTCAGTGGTAACTTCGGATTATTTATTAGCCCTGATTCCTAGGAGTAGAAATGTTTATATCCTATAATTTGATTTTTTAGGGTTATTTATTAAATAAGAATAATATCTTATGAAGACAACTCTAGGAGCTGGGATATTGTTAGTGACAAAACAGACTCAGAGCCCAAAGAGGACATGATCTCCGTGAAAAGAGAAGTGTGCAAGCGGGAACGTGCAGTGTGCTCTGAGAAGGTTATCTGGCCTGGAGGTTTTAGGATAAAGTACATTGACTTGGAAATCTAGAGGCAGATTAGGGATTAGTTGGATGATCATTTGGAAACAGATTGAAACCAACAGCCTGTGGGAAAGCGCTGAAGCATAACTGGGAGAAACCTTAAAGGAGAGAAGAGGAGAGGAAGGCTTCTGGGAAGAGGAAGACAGCTGTGTGACCCTGCAACTCTTGTAAGCCTGTTGACTGACTGTAGCTTCAAAAGCCATGGCAAGTCAGAGCAGCGCTGATATGGAAGCGTGATATCCATTTGTATTGCTAAAAATGAAACCAGAGGACAGCAGGTGCTGTGGAGGTTAAGGTGGCTGAATCCCACATGGCAGACTTTGCGTTTGGAATCTAATCTGGCAGTCTTGAAAATCATGCTGGTTGGATGTACATGCATGCCCAAAATTCCAAGATAAGAACGGGAAAGAAAGGATTGTAGGGGGGAGGAATTTCTCACTTCCCTTCACTCTTTCTCTGTCTCCAGTGAACACATGTACCCCTATGGCAAAACTAAGACAAAGAAAAGAAATAAAGCACTGTCCAGATGTGTGCACCTGGGAGAGCCCTGGAAAGGGCTCTGTAGTTTCTGTGAAGAGGCAGAGGTAACCCCAGCAGTGCAAGAAACAGGAGCTGGGACAAGGATGGCGATGAAAGGGTGCAGGGATGCAGAGATGGTGATGCCGCATGCCACAGGACCATGGACCTCAAGGGGAAGGAGGGAGGGCAGCCACCTGGGGACTCGTGGCTTCCTGCTTCTGCAGCACTTAAATATCAGGAACATGAAGGAAGATTTATTAGCCTGGGACCAGAACATGAATTTCATGTTCAAAATGTGGATTTTTGAGGTTCCAAATTAATGATTATGACAATGATTACGACTTGAGTAAAATGTGTTGCAACTTATATCTATATCAACAGGATTCAAGAAGCCTTTCAAATAATCTTCACTGCATATATGTATATATATATGATCAATTTTAACTAACACTGTTTTTAAGGTTTGCATAATCTGGTACCTGAATTTTAATCTTGCTTAAATATGCTCTCTGATTTCTGTAAGTCTGAAAATACTTTCCTAAGTTTATATACACATAGATTTCTGTTTCAATAATCTGTCTATACCCTTTGACAATGTTTTGGATACTTTTCTTATCTAGTTGGATGAGCTTTTTCTATATAATGGATTAGAGACCTGCATCTTCTGTGCATAACAGAAATAGTTTTTAAAATATTTTTAAAGGATTCTTTTGAAACATGAAAGTTTTCAAGTTTTTAATCAAATCAAATGGATCCATTTGTGTGTGTATGTTTTGGCTGTGTAAGAATTTTCATTGTTTCTAAGCTCAGATATCCTCTCCCATCCAGCGATTAGATAAATATTTCTCTATATTTGCTAAAACTTCTTGGATAATTTGATGTAGCAACTTGACTGAACTACAAAGTGTCCAAATATTTAGTTACATATTATTTTGGGTGTTCTTGTTGGGGTGATTTTGGGTGGGATTAAATAACATTTGAGTCAGCAGACAGGGTAAAGAAGATTGCCTTCCACAATACAGGTGGGACTGACAACAACAAAAACTGAGTCAGGGAGAATTTGCTCTCTTTGCCTGTGTGAGGTGAGACAGCAATCTTTTTTGCTTTCAGACTTGGATTCAGATTGGAACTTTAGGATCTGTTATCCTGGGTCTCCAGTTTGGGAATATAGATCTAGAAATTTTTCGGCCTCCAAATCATGTGAACCAATTTCTTATAAGTCTCTTTCCCTACCTTGGAGATATGCTGGTTTAGTTCCAGAATACCACAATAAAGCTAGTCACAAAAATATGTTCAATTTTGCAGTGTATAGAAAAGTCAAATACACTATATTGTACTCTATTAAGTGTGTAATACTATTATGTATAAAAACAATTTACATGCCTTAATTTAAAATACTGTTTTGTTAAAAATGCTAGTAGTCATCTGAGCCTTCAGAAAGCTGAATGTTTTTGCTAGTTGAGAATCTTGCCTTGCTGTCAGTGGCTGGCCGATTGGGGTAGTGGTTGCTGAAAGTTGAGGTGACTGCAGCAATTTCTGAAAAATAAGACACTGATGAAGTTTGCCACATCAATTGACTCTCTGATTGACTCTTCCATTCACAAGAGATTTTCCTGTAGCATATAATGTATTTGTTAACATTTCACTTGCAGTAGCAGTTTCCCTCAAAATCTTCTCAATCCCTGCCACTGCTTTATTAAATGAGTTTATGTAATATTCTAAATTCTTTGATGTCATTGCAACAGTGTTCACATCGTCTTCACCAAGAGCAAATTTTATCTCAAGAAATCACTTTTTTTTTTTTTAGAGGTTTCTGCTATAGGGCATATGTGCTCTCTGGAGAGGAGAGAGAGAGAGAGACAAAGAGAGAGAGAGAATTATTATTATTATGAGAAATAATCCCCCAGGGGTGATGGTCATGCTGCAATCCCTTCTCCTTTCTTCCCCTGAGAACTTCGGCATATACACATACACATCTGGTGTGAATTTTAAGCTGCCAGGCCTCAGGACTTGAACAGCTATCAGCCAAGTGGGAGTCTGGTGATATAACTTCTATACCATTTGCTGGCCTCAAGACATTATTTAAAAAAAAAATGTGTCAGAGGGTGTATGCACCAACCGGAGAGAGACAGAGAAAGAAAGGAAAGTGAGAAAGCACCCCTCCCTCCCATAGGGCATGGTCACACCAAAATCCTTTCTCTTCCATGTCTCCCTCCTTTCAGATTTTGGGCACACACACAAAATGGTGTGTTTTTGTTTGTTTGTTTGTTTCATACACAGTTGACTATGTGGGAACCAGCCACCTTAATCACCATGCTGGCATATCAGCCAGTCCAAGAAATTACTTTTTTTTTTTTAATCCATAAGAATCAACTTTTCATCTGTTCAAGTTTTATAGTGAGATTTCAGAAATTTTGTCACACTTTTGGGATTCACTTTTAATTCTAGTTCTCTTGCTATTTCAACTATATTTGCAGTTACTACCTCCACTGAAATCTTGAACTACTCAACATCATTCATGAGGGTTGGAATCAATTTCTTCTAAACTTTTGTTAATGTTCATATTTTGACTTCCTCTCACAAATACACATGTTCTTAATGGCATCAAGAACAGTGGATCCTTTCCAGAAAGCTTTCAATTTACTTTACTCAGATCCATAAGAGGAATAACTCTCCATAACAGCTATGGCCTTACAAGGTGTACTTTTAAATAACAAGAGTTCAAAGTCAAAATTGCTCTTTGACCTATGGTCTGTAAAATAGATGTTATGTTAGCTGTCCTGAAAACATTAACCTCCTTTTACCCTTCCCTCAGGGCTCTCGGGTGATCAGGTACATTGTCAATGAGCACTGATATTTTGAAAGGAACCTTTTTCTGAGCAGTACATCTCAACCATGGGCTTTAAGTGTTATGCAAACCATACTATGAGACAGATGTACTATTATCCAGGTTTCGCTGTGCCTTTTATAGGGCATGGGCAGAGTAGATTTATCATAATTCTTCAGGGCCTTAGGATTTCTAAAATGCTGAAGAAGCACTCCTTCGATTTAAAGTCATCTATTGCACTGGCTTCTAACAAAAGAGCCAGCCTCTCCATTGAAGCTTTTTTCTTTTTTTGGAGAGGTTATTTTTTATTTTTTATTTATTTTTGCTATAGGGATGTGCGGTCACCAGAAAGACAGAGAGAGACAGACAGCAAGTGAGAAATAACCCCCCCAGGGGGAGGATGGCCACACCACAATCCCTTCTCCTCCATTCTCCTCTCGAGATCTTGGGCACACACTCACATGCACCTGGCATGAGTTTGAGCCATCTGGTCCAGGACTTGAACCGTGGTCGACTACATGGGACTCCAGTGACATAGCCATTACGCTAACTGCTGGTCCCTCCATTGAAGCTTTGAAAGCAGGTATTACCTTCTCCTCTCTTGCTATGAAAGTTCTAGAAAGCATCTTCTTCCTATGGAAGACTGTTTTGCTTACATTGAAAATACGTTGTTTAGTGTAGCCACCCGCATGAATGATCTCAGCTAGGTTTTCTGGGTGACTTGCAGCTTCTCCAACACCACTTGCTCCTTCACCTTGGACTTTCACATTATGGAGATGGCTTCTTTCCTTAAATTTCATAAATTAACCTTTGCTAACTTCTAACTTTCCTTCTCTAGCTTCCCCATCTCTCGGACTTCCTGGAACTGAAGAGAGTTAGCTCTAAAGTAGGCTTTCTAAGTTAGCATATGTTGTGTATGGCTGGTTTTATCCAGACTGTTAAAAGTTACTCCGTATCAGCAATAAAGCTGTTTTGCTCTCTTATCATTTGTGTGTTTACTGGAATAGCACTTTTAATTTCCTATGAGAACTTTTCTTGGGACCAGCAGTTAGCGTAATGGCTATGTTGCTGGATTCCCATGTAGTCGACCACAGTGCGAGACCCGGACTGGGTGGCTTAAACTCACACGGGGTGCGTGTGCGTGCGTGCCCAAGATCCCAAGAGGAGACTAGAGGAAAAGGGATTGTGGCGTGGCCATCCCCCCGGGGAGTGATTTCTCACTTTCTGTCTCTCTGTCTCTCTCTGTCTTTCTGGTGAGCACATGCACCCTATAGCAAAAATCTCTCAAAAAAAAAAGAACTTTCCTTTGTATTCACAGCTTATTTAGCATAAGAGGTTAAACTTTCAGCCTGTCTCAGCTTCTCACATACCTTCCTGGATAAGCTTAATCATTTCTAGCTTTTGATTTAAAGTGAGGGGTTTGCAACTTTCCTTTCTCTTAAACACTCATAGGCCATCATAGGGCTATTAACTAGCCCAACTTCAATATTGTTGTGTCTCAGTGAATAGGGAGGTTTAAGGAGAGGGAGAGAGATGAGAGAATGATTAGTGGGTGGAACAGTCAACACACGTACATTTATTAAGTTTGCTGTCTTATATAGACACAGTTCATGGCACCCCAAGACAATTACAATATTAACATCAAAGATCACTGATCACTGATCATCATAGCAGATACAATAATGATGAAAAATGTGAAATATTAATAGAATTAAGTAACATAATGTGAGAACATGCTGTTGGAAAATGGTACCTACAAACTTGCTTGTCCCAGGGTCATCATGAACCTTCAATTTGTAAAACTTGCAATTTTTGTGAAACACTGCAAAGAGAAGCACAATAAAGTGAGATATGTGAGATAGATCTCATATTGGTCTGTTTCTCTGGAAATCTCTAATACCATTTAACCTAAATATTTTAATTTCTTATATTTCTAGAATTTAAGTTGATGAATGATCAAAAAGAAGGCACTAAATTTGTTTGTTTGTTTGGAGAGAGTTTTTGCTGTAGGGCTTATGTACATGCTAGAGAGACAGAGAGATAAAGTGAGAAATCACCCCCTGTGGGGGGTGATCACACAGCAATCATTCTCTTCCATTCTCCTCTTGGGATTTTGGGCACTCACATACACATGCCCAGCATGAGTTTGAGCTACTGGGTCCTGGACTGGTCAATTCTGGTATAGCTTTGGTCAATTTCCTTAATGGGGCTGAGCACTCAAAAATTTTAACATTAATAATTTTTGTTTTCCTTTCTTTTGATAAACTTATGAAGTTATAAAATCATGGTTATTGTCTATTGTTCCTAATGCACATTATGATCTATAACGATCTCTTTTAGAAGATAAATTAAACAAAAGCTTGGAAACTATTTTTACCAATTGGTAAAATCTCAGACCCAAGAGTTGTGCTTGCTTGGTAATTATTGAAATGCTACAAAAAGAAATTTCTCATTCAGTGCTTCAAAAGTTAGGTGTTTGAATTAGCACTCAAAATCACACCAGCTCATCATTTATACCCACAATAGGAGCACTTGTGCACAAAAACTCTCCTTCTTTCTTTTTTAAAAAATTTTATTTCAAGTTCTTTGATACATTCAATCACATTATTTAGCTTGCAAAGTTAATATTCCAACATGTGTGCATTTCTCCCCAATCCAGTTGATAATACTATAAAGTTATCTTCAACAGATAATATCCCATTTCTTTGTCCGATTAATGCTATGCCTCTCTATTTTTCTCCTAAATATCCTTCCTCAGATTTTATTCCCTTATCCACCCTCTTTCCACCCTATATCTGGTATTCACAACCGTTTGCTATGTTTCTATATCCTTTAGTCATTCAGTCTCAGTCATAGAGTGCAGACCCTTGGTATATATGAAGTGGAGACATACAATGTCTCTCCTTCATAGTCTGGCTTGTTTCACTCAGCAGTAAATCTTCCATATTAATCTACTTTCTGTCAAAAGCCAGAGTCCTGTTGTTTTTTATGACTGAGTAGTATCCCATAGAGTATACATGCCACAGTTTTTCAATCCATTCATCTGTTCCTGGGCATTTGGGTTGTTTCCATGTCTTAGCAATTGTGAATAATGTTGCAATAAATACTAATGTACAAACACTTTTCCAATTAAGAATTCTTCTGTACATTGGGTAGATACCAAGGAGTGGGATTGCTGGATCATTTGGAAGTTCTATTTGTAGATTTTTTTTTTTTTTTTTTTTGGAGAGATTTTAACTATAGGGCGCGTGTGCTCGCCAGACAGCCAGAGAGACATAGAGACAGAAAGCAAGAAATCACCCACCAGTGGGGATGGTCATGCCGCAATCCCTTCTCCTCCATTCTCCTCTTGGGATCTTGGGCACGCATGCACACGCGTCTGGTGTGAGTTTTAAGCCACTGGGTCCGGGACACGAACTGCAGTCGACTACGTGGGAGTCCAGCGACATAGCCATTACGCTAACTGCTGGTTCCCTATTTGTAGATTTTTGAGGAATCTCCAAATTGTTCTCCACAGTGGCTGGACAAATTTACATTCCCACAAGCAGTGTAAGAGTGTTCTCCTTTCACCACACCTCCCTGCTAGCACTTATCATTTTCTGTTTTTTTTAATCTTAGTCATTCTGACTGGGGTTAGGTGGTATCTCATTGTTGTTTTGATCTGCATTTCCCTTACAATGAGGGTTGTTGAGCATTTTTTCATATGCCTTTTGTCTATTGGTATGTCATCCTTAGAGAGTGGTTTTTGTCAACTCATTCTCCCATCTTTTAATAGGGTTGATCATCTTTGTTTGGGACAGTTGCTTGAGTTCTTTGTGTATTCTAGTTATCAGCCCCTTATTTGACAGTATTTTCCCATTCTGAGGGCTGTCGAATTACATTATTACTGTGTCTTTTGCCATGCAAAGTGTCTTAGTCTGATGTAATCCCACTTGTCTATTTTTGGGATTATTGACTGTGCTTTGTGAGTCTTATTTAGGAAGTCTTTGCCTATCCCAATGTCTCCCAGAGTTTCCCCAGGGTTTTCCAACAGCAGTTTTGTAGTTTGAGATCTTAGGTTTAGTCTTTGATCCACCTTAAGTTGATTTTTGTCAGTGGTGAAAGATAGGGGTTCAGATTCATCTTTCTGCAATTGGATATCCAGTTTTTCCAGCACCATTTGCTGAAGAGGTTTTTCTTTTTCCACTTTATTGACTGGTACCTCTTTTCAAAAATCAGTTGACTGTATGTTTTGGAATTTATTTCTGGGAATTCTATTCTGTTTAATTGTTTCACATGTCTGTTTCTGTGCCAGTACCATGCTGTTTTGATTACCACAGTTTTGTAGTATATTTTAGGGTCTGGAAATGAGATGCCACCCACTCCATTCTTGTTGTGCAGATTGCTTTGGCAATACGAGGTCTTTCATCATTCCAGACAAGTTTTATGATTGTCTTTTCTAGATCTGTGAATAATGTGTCTGGTACTTTGATTGGGATTGTATTAAATATGTAGATTAATTTGGGTAGAATTGCCATTTTGATTATATTAATTCTTCCAATCCAGGAACATGGGCTGTCCTTCCACTTTTTTTGTCATTTTCAATTTCTTTATTCAGCTTCTCATAGTCTTCCTTGTGGAGGTCTTTAATTTCTTTGATTAGATTTATTCCTAAATATCTTATACTTTTTGAGGCTATGGTAAATGGAATTACTTTTTTCAGTTCTATCTCAGTCTGCCTGTTCGTATATTGATATGCTATAGATTTCTGTATGTTGATTTTGTATCCTGCAACTTTACTGTATTCATTTATTACTTCTAGGAATTTTTTAATGGATATCATTGCGTCTTCTATGTATAATCATGTCATCTGCAAATAGAGAGTTTAACCTCTTATTTTCCTATTTGAATGTCTTTTTATTTTATTCTTTTTTGGCAAGGACTTCCAGTACAATATTGAAAAGGAGAGGAGAAAGTGAGCATCCTTGTCTTGTACCAATTTTTAATGGAAAAGCTTTCAGCTCTTCTCCATTCAGGATGATGTTCACTTTCTACCCTACTCAAGCTCACAGAGCCAGAATATGCACTTTGAACTAACCTTTCTTTGCTGCCAGTCGAGTATCTTAAACTGCTTAGCCTATTGTTATAAGAAAAATCTCACCAGCAGAGGGCTGAAAAATTAAATGGCAATACTAGGAAGTTATTTGACTTTATGCTGGACTGAGAATCAGAGGGTGGTTAGATCCCTTCATGCCCTTAATCTAGGTCTTGTTAGTTACTACATGAAATCCCTCTCAATCTCTTAAAAAGAAAAATAAATAAATTTAATTTAATTTAAAAAGGAAAAAAAATAAACTCACTCTTTGGAGAATGACACAAGATCCAAAAATGACTTTCTAGTATTATTGATCATCCTTCTGGGTAGCTGCATCTCACTTTCTTAAATATGACATATAGTAAGTGAGGGTCAGGACATACTATGTCTGTCTGTCTCCCTTGTTCACTTACTTACTCTAGTACAGTATTTGTACTATACTAATGTAGGCAAATTGTTGTGCAAAGGGAAAGTTAGACTACTGAGGTGCCTGGCCACATTCTGTGTTTAAACATATTTTCTGAGACCAAGTCTAATTCCTATCATGTGAGCAAACGTCACTTTTACCTTTCAGTCTCATGACCTAGTCATCAGGAAAACTAACCATAGAGCAACATGACTCTCCCTACCTTCCCACCCTGCTCTTTGCATGTCTACTCCTGAGAATTATGCATTCTATTATTCGGGGGGACATTTTGTGTAATTCTGTAAGTAAATTGGAAATAATGACCAATTGCTACATTAAGCCTGAAGTTAGCATGTCATGTTGTACTACTTAAGATGATCCTTCTGAGGATGAGAAAAAAAAAAAAAAGAAAAAGATGAAAATGTAAAATTGAAAGTGTCAGTGGTTGACCACATAATCTAAATCTTCCAGTAAATGTACTATTTTCTACAAGAAATGTAGTTACTTTGAAAGCAGTTTGAACTTTTAATGTCATCGATGTACCACTAAGTATTCGAAATGTACTGAAACACAAAAAGTTACCCAGGAGGCTTGTGTTTTCCAGTTTCTCCAAAATACTTCGGGTATTTTTGATAAGCAAGTGAAACACTTGGAGGGTTTGACTCAGATATCCCAGATGAAATTTATGAGGCATCATTTTCTAGTCAGTAACTTAAATATGTTCACGTAAGTTTATTTATTCATGTGGTATCACTGAGATACAAATCAAAAACCATCCAGAACCCAGCCGTCTCCATTTAATTGATGGCACATATCAAAGCTTGGCAAACTAAGCCCAGAGAACCAATCTGACCTGTCATCTGCCTTTGTAAATAACGCTTTCTTATAATGTGGCCATGTCCACTCATTTATGTATTATTTACAGCTTCTTTTATGCTATGGCAGCATAGTCGAGCAGTTGTGACAACAGATGATATGACCCACGAAGCCCTAAATATTTGTCATCTAGTTCTTTATAAAGTTTGCTAACCATTGGTGTATTTTATTAGATACATTAGTAACAAACTTATCTATCACTACGGATATCATAGATTCCTTTTAACAATTCCTTTCCTTTTAACAATCTCATAATCCAAAAATATATGAAATACATTGAATTAGAACAAACTGCTATTCCCAAAAAACTTAAGAAAAGATTCAGTCTTTACACTCAATGTCTGTGACTGAATCTTCCCAGGAATTAATTCTACTTCAAAAATCAGACACACACATCCAAAAAGTGTTCTTTTATTATTTCTAGTAACATATATTGCATAAATACTCTATTTTTATATGTACTTTTATAAAAGTGATAACTTAAACGTTTTTATCATTAGAAATAAAGGTATAAAAATAAATATGTTATTATAGGTATTAATCACAAACTATAGTCCTTCTTAGAAGGAATACACAAACCAATACTTATAAAGTACATAGAATTTATAGTAACATGTTTTACTATATACATATGGAAGAAGTCATATTCTCTCTCATGGTGGAAGAGCTGAACAGACATTCACCAGGATACGACTGTTGGACCAGCTGCTGGGGATGGACCTGCTACCCTCAGTAGCTTCTCCACCGTGAGATGAGTGTTCTCTATGTCCCCAAACCTGTGGGACCCCATTCTACATACCCCATTCTTGTTCTGGCATTGTATCTCCTCTGTGTGACCTTACTTTCTTGAGACACAAGTGATTTTTTTTTCACATCCACATTTTCAAAATAGGCTTACCTCAGGAAGGGTAAAAGGCTGGAGGCACCAAGCTCACTGTGTCTTCTCTAGTTTTTACTGGCACCTTGTATTGTGATACTTTTTTTGGTTTTGCTTTTGCCTTAGTAGACTCAGTACACATTTATAACTACATGAGATTGTTTTTTCCTCAAAATGAATTATTTAAATAGACTGAGATGGTAAAAAAGGTAACTATGGGGCTACTGGGGTCATTTCATGATGCTGAGCCTTTCTCTCATGTTGAACAATCTCAACTTTTAACTCTTGATAGTAAGGGTGGATAAACATTCTCTGAAATAGTAGCAGCCTTCAGTGGTGCTAGACAGATTCTATTTGTGCTCCTTTCTCCCCACATTGCTAGTGAGGTAAAGTAAGCCAAGTTTTAAATGAAATTTCTTCCTCTTGCTTTTCATTTCCCAACCTCCATGATACAAAGTATTTAGCCAAAGTACCAGGAAACAGAGGTTGTAATATTTCTTACAGTTTTACAATCTCTTTTTAAAAAAAATCTTGTAATAGATGTAACAAAAGAAATAATAATAATGCCCTAGGGCTTTATTATGCTATATCATTGCTCAGAAGTTAATAACCCTTTTAACTACCCTATCCCATTTGCAACTGACAGGATATCCGATGATTAGCTCTTTCCTACCTACCTCCACACGTCCCATCTCATCGACACATTTCACTGGTGGCTGGTAAGATCCACTGGATCCCTCCAGCCTTTCTGATTTCAGTGATCAGCCTTCCACCCTTTGCCTGTTCCTCCACACTGACACTGCCTAACTGCATTCTGCCATCGTGCAAAAGTCTATGTAATGCTTAGGTTTCTTCAAAGGATCACAGCTCTCGTGAGACAACACCCCCCCATCGTGGGACAGACATTTCAAGGTTCTCTTTTTGTAACCCTTCCCACAAGTCTTGGAGCATGGAGACCAATCCCCCAGCTGCCAGTGGGGGCAAGGCAGGTCTGCGCATGGTCTGGTGCTAGCTGGTTTCACCTCCTTCGCACACTCTGAAGCAGGCTGCCCGTTGATGTCGCGGCATTCTACCAGTCTTCTCTGCCAACCTGATCCACATGACTTAGAGCATTCGCCCCACTCTTCAATGACCCACTCTGAAAACGTAGGGATGGCATTGAAAGATTCCTTCTTCTTCTTCACAAAATAGGTGTATTTAATTTTAGGTCGAAGGGCATTGCCCACAGTGAGAACCTGGATGGTTAAGGGCTCTTTGAGAGGACTAAAGCTGCGAATTCTTTCCAACGCTGCTGAGGAGCCGCTGTACCGCAAGACTGTACCTTTGTAGGTAATGTCTTGCTCCAAAGTGGACAAAGTGAAGTCACCATTAAGGATATATGTGCCATTGGCAGCTTTGATGGCAAGAAAGCTGCCATTGTTTCTGGATCCCCTGTGATTCCTTTGTTTCACTTCGATGTTTGTGGCTCCCGCTGGGATTGTGACAATATCGTGATATCCAGGTCTGTAGGCAAGAAAAGCAGAAATCCATCTCTCATTCATGGGTTAAGTAGCTTACTTAGCTTAAGAATATGTTAATAATTTTTAATGGTTTTTTTTTGCCCAGAGTTACATCTACTTTATAAAGTTTCTGAGAGTATGTGTTTTTTTTTTTTTCTTCTTCTTCTTCTTTTTTTTTTTTTTTGGCAAGGTCTACACTGTAGGGCGCATGTGCTCACCAGACAGACAGAGAGAGAGATAGATACAGAAAGCGAGAAATCACCCCTCGGGGGGATGGTCACGCCACAATCCCTTCTCCTCCATTCTCCTCTCGGGATCTTGGGCACGCACGCACACATGCCCGGCGTGTTTTAAGCCACCGGGTCCGGGACGCGAACCGCGGTCGACTACGTGGGAGTCCAGCGACATAGCCATTACTCTAACTGCTGATTCCCGAGAGTATGTGTTTTAAAACTTACTTTGCACTTGTAACCGAGCCTGATATTTTCTTGCATGTAGATCCATTTCCTCCACAAATACCACATTTATCAAACTTCTTTTTGGAATCTATGATGCGATCACAACCAGCTTTTACACACTGTCCTTGCACACAGACAGAGGTGGAATCTGGGCTACACGGAGTACCATCTACAACCTGGAAACAAAAGTACACGTGCATGGTGTAACACACTAGCGAGAAAGAAGATAATGCTACGCATGCTTTCCTCTGTTTTTCTGATCATACCAATTAACATAGCACTCTCCACATGCTCTTCATTACTCTTCACTGTGGCTTTATCTTTAATAGGACATCTAGACATCTGAAAAAGTCTACAAAGTTTTTGAATATTTGTTTACTGGTGCATCTCTCCTGTAAATAAAGTCACTGAAACTGAGCTCTTTATCAATTTGTTTACTACTGTCATCTTAGAGCCTAGAGTGATCTCTGCTAACAGCAGGTGCTTCACAAGTCATTTGGTGAATGCTGAATCTGCAATTTGGGAATTTTTTTTATAGCTTTCTGTACTAATGACCCATAATACTCTCAACCACATTAAATTCCAAGTTCTACCTCAGAGCTAGAATTATCAGCAAAATGGCAAATGAAGTGATGCTCTTCATAGTTTGGTATGTCTTCAAACATAAGAATTATGAGTGCTCAGATCTCCATTTTAGTAAGTCTGTTTGCACATGTTAATTGCTGGTACCTAATAGCAAGTACTTTGGACCATGCCTAACCTATTTCTCCAAACCACTGGTTGTTGTGTTAATATATAATTTATGTAACCATGAGTGGTCTCTGAAACCTAGTTATACAGACAAGTGCTTGATTTTTTGAAGGGCTTTTCAAAGAAAACTATGGTCAATGAATACAGAAGAAAAGCTCAAAACTGAAACTCAATATATATATTGACTTTGAAACATTAATATATAAAGAAAACATGTCAAAGATCGCATAAAAAGGTAGCACCCAAGGCCTTGTTTCTCAGGCAAAAAATTAGTATAAAAGTAACTACCTTAGGCTGTAAAACGAAGAAGTAGCCAATGCCTTTGGCTTGACAGATGAGTTTGCACCTGTCCTTTGGTGAGACGCCAGCATACTTGGGTGTCCACTCCACTGCAGGCCCACTCCCAAAAGAAGCTTTTGATAATTCATTATGCGCCTCACATTGTTCCTCTCTGAAGGTTTTTCCTGGGAAAAGAATGATACGAGGAGATCATCACTTTCTACCCTTCAAAAGCTTGTTTGTGGGCACAACTTTTGAACTCCATTTCTCCAAGTTGGAGTCTATCACTACTCACCATTATTATCCGGACAGTCCTCAATGTTGCATGACCGGTAGCGCACTCGCTTGCCCTCGCAGTACTTCCCTCCATTCTTTGGGACTGGGTTGTCACATTCCCTCATTGTATACTGAACTCCTCCACCACACGTTCTCGAACAGTCTCCCCAGGGACCCCATGGTCCCCAGCTTCCATGAACAGGGGTCTAAATGGGGGACACCAATCATCATTGTTAGAATTCTCTAAAAAGAACTTTTAGGAAATAAAAGAAAAACACATGGGGCAAAGAATCACTAAAATAAGCTATCTTGCATTCCCACCATAAGCCATATAGGGGGATATTTAACTTGGTATCAAACCTTTTGGCTTCATTTCATTCTTTTTTTAAATTCTAAATTTTAAAGGGGGTGTGAATGTGTTTCAGAACAAAAACTCACATCAAAATGGTTCTTGTCGGTCTTGTTCACACACTTGCCATTCACACACCATTTCCCTTCTCCACAGCTAGTGCCATCTGCCCAGGGAAAGTGCTTGGTTTGGCACACGAGCAACCCGCCAGAGGTGCCAGTGCACCACAAGGTGGTGCATGTGCTCGCTGCATCAGGGCAGTGTTTAGACTCCTCCCCAAACGTAAACTGGCACTGCCGGTTGGCATCATACAAAGTACCAGGAAGATCAGACAGGAGCTGTATGGGGCTATGAGGTTTGTCCATCAAACACTCCCCTGCAAGAAAAGAAAGTCAAAAAACAATAACAAATAGTTAACAAAAGCATGCAGAGAGTAGCTTGTGGTTTCAGAAAATATTTTTCCAAGATAATACATAGCAAAGTGATTTGAAAACTCTAGGGAAAAATGCCAGAGAGCTTTAAATTATGATTAAGATGTTATCCTCAATGGGGTATTTCTGTATTAACAATGACAGGAAATTATTGTTCTGCCAAAAAATGTGAATGAATGGACTTTGGGAGCAATTTAGCCAGAACCACTGTCTTTTATGGGGAAATAAGATCTGAGAAGTTATGATCCTCACAGTGGAAAGTAATTTTGAAGGAAATAAAAAGAACAAAAAATAAAAAGTCCCTCTAACCAGAACTCTGCAACATAGAAGGTTGGATGCAATCTGGAAAAGGTAGCTTGGGCAGTCTTACCGTGACCGTTATCCAGAAAGGATGTAATCATGTAGGCACTGCAGGGAGACCAGGGCTGGCTACGGTCCAAATTGGAAAGCATTGAGGCCATCATGTGGGAATCCTGGTCCACACCGTTAAGGCTGGCACACTGCTTTGCGTCATCGTGAGGCATGTTAAACACGTGGCCTAGGAAGCAATCCAAAACCCACATTAAAATTGAGCTCATTTGAAGAATTTTTTTTCCTCAACAGGGATTCATCTATCTTAAAATGACAATTCTAGAGGAAGAAATGTATTTAGGAGACCATCTATTTTGGACAAAAATGTCTCCTTCTTGTAAGGTGTAAAAAAACATGTAAATTCCCAAATGCCCATACCTCGCATTATATCATCGTTTATTCTAATAAAGACAACCATGTTTGTAGCAGTGAATAATTTTTCTATATTTTGTAAGCTGCTCTAGTACTTAAAATAGTAGTATAACTTGGAGATTCTGTCCCTCTTAAACTAAGATAGTGTTGTACTGTTTTATCAGTTTGAATTCATGACTTGGATTTAACTCCTTCTCTGAAACAGACTTACCTAATTCATGAGCTGTGGTGAAGGCAGCTTGTAAACCATCATCTTCGATGACTGAGCAGCTCCGGGTGGGATCACACACAGTGCCAACATCAGCCATACCAAGAGTGTCACAGGTCTGAGCCCCACACAGGTCCTACGAGGAGCAAAGGCACGTCTTTATTAAGGAGGAGAGCAGACACCTTGGCATCTAACTCTGCAAGGTGTGTCTTCACATACGTTCTAGAGCATCTTTATCCCTTATTGTTAGAAGTAGAACCGTGAAACTCAAGATATTGGCATTATAGTAATAGAAATAAGTAAGCCAATTAAAACATTTACATGTAAAAAGCATTGGTGCTTATATAGTGAACTTCAAATAGAGCATAGGCTAACAGAATTAAAATTTAAGTTGATCTCCTGTAGAAACCTCTTGAAAGCCATAGTTTTCCCACAATATGCATTTTCCATAAACATTTTGAAGTCCCCGCCTAAACTTATTGTAGTACAACAACAGACTCCCAAGAGGGCAAGTTCATAACTGAACCATCTGCTTCTCACCTGTCTGGTGAACAGAATCGCTGTGTCATAATGCTCTGCGTCCCTGTCACTGGGCGGGTTGTGCTGCTTTTGCCAGTTGCAGAAATTCCGCAGGGTGAGGGCAGCATTGGAGGTCACTTCTGGCCCCTTCTGTTCCTCATAGATGACCAAAATCTTCACCACCACCAGGCTAATGGAATTCCGAATGCTGGGGTGTTTGTACAACCCCGCGGCCACCGAGAACAAGGTGAGAAGGTAATGCTTCAGCCCACTGCCGTGAAACTCTGCCATGGACTGGTCAGCCACCAGCATGGTCTCCACATAGCGGGGGCTGGACACAAATCGCTTCTTTCTTATGTTCCCAGTTCCTGTAAAGAAAACAGTTTGCTCAGGAGCAAGCCCTCCCAGAATAGTTACCTTCTGGGAGTATAAAAGGAAAGCCAAACCTGTCAAGGCAAATAAAACGAAAATACACCCAGAACAACAATAATAAAAATATTTGCACCTCTTCTCACGGAATATGTTATTTTTTAAAGCGGTCTCCTATGCCTTAAATAGAAAGCCCATGTGCTCCTCCCAGAGGTCAGGCTAGTCCTAGTGTGTGCTTGAGCAGGCAGGATTGCTTTTGTCCTCTTTGAAATTCTACATCTGAAGGAGGCATCCTACCCAGCTGTAGTAAAAACTTGGAGCAAGGGCAGCAGGCAGAGTGCCCTGAGTCACTCTCTCACAGGCCAGGACTCAAATCCTGAATGAGATCATCCGGCTCCACGTGGAAGGCCTGGGGCAGGGCTGGGGCTGCCGCCAAGGGGCCGGGCCTGTAGGAATCTCAGTCTGCAATGCTGTTCTTTCATTCCAGGGGTCCCTGGGGTGCTCTGCTCTCGCCAAATCCTGGCACGAGGACCACCCACTCTGCCCAGCAGTCTACTAGCCCACGGAAATAAGTTCCCGCCTCGATTCGTGGTGGATTATTTGGAAGAGTCCCCCTCGGGGAAGTCCTAACCTGGTCTATAACCTCGGTCACTTCTCCAAGAAGCAGACAAGCAGGGAGAAAGCAGACATTTCTAAAGGTCTAACGTGAGCGAGTTAAGGAACAATAGCAACAAAAGGACCAAAATGATAAAGAAAAGTTAACTGGGCTGTAAGCACCGTACACAACACATAGTCAGGAGACGGCGTAGCAGGAGGAAAGAGCGGTGACAAACGTTCAACAGTGCCTGAGAACAGAACTATGGCCGCGAGAGGGAGACCGAAAGGAGGCGGTGCCGGAGGCCAGGGAGGCGGGGCAAGCCGCGCAAAGACCTCCCGGGCAGGTTCTGCAGAGGCCCCGGCGCCGTCAGTCAGTCGGGGTCAGCCCCTTATGGGGGGAAAGGGAGATAGAAGCCCATAGAACCAGGGCTCGTAGCTCAGCTGCGCGGATTCTCCGGCACCTTCTTAAGTAGGCATCCTGGCTCGCCCTCTCGATCTCCGCCCTCTGAGTGCAGGGTGCATGCTCAGCCGGCAGTTGCAAAACTCGGCGCGACGTTGCAACCCGGCCAAAGAGCACTCAAAATCGTTAAGAAGAGATTAGCGAGATGGAAAGTTAAGTCAACACGCTCACACTACTAAACTGGAAGGAGTCGGGTTCAAAACTCTCCTTTCCCTGTCGAAATGCTTTGCCTTAGTCTGCAGAAAACTGTTGGTCTGTGCTTTCTTGGTTATTCATTGTTCGGACGAATGGAACTAAGTTTCCAGCAGAATGTGATTAGCTCGCTCCCGAGTTCGCCAACCCAAACCCCTTTCCTGCACTGCAGGTCTCTATCCTGTCCAAAGACAGGCTTCTGCCCAGGAGCAACATAGTCTGCCCTCCGTTGCTCTGGATAAAGTGAGAGGATGAATGGAGGTACAAGTGAGAGCGACTCGCCTACCTGTTGGCCAGCCGGGGCGTTGAGCCGTCCGGTTCTGGGGCCTCCGCTGCGCCTCGTCATCCTCGCCCACGGGCTCCTCGTCGTCCACGACCCCACACTTGCCGCCGGCGCCCCGCACCCCCCGGCTCAAGAGATGGTACTGTGGCTGCGCCGGCTGCTCCTCCCCGCCGGCGGCGGGGTTCAGGCGCTCGGTGGCGGTGGCGGGCGCGGGCTGGATGAAGTACTCCTCGTCCAGCAGGTAGAAAGCGCCGCTCACGCCCTGGCAGAGGCTAAGGGCGGCGGCCGAGTTGGGGTCGCCATTCACGGTGCCGGAGTAGAAGCAGTGCGCTAAATCTCGGTCCGGGTCTAGACGCGGTGCATCGAGCCAGGGGTTGCGCCCCACAGTCTGGACCGTGAAGCCGGGCGCCAGGAAATCGCGGTCCGGCTGCAGCTCTAAGTGCAGCTGTCTGCCGAAGGCGTTCAGTAGGAGACGCGTGGTCCCCTGTCCCGGGACGCGCTCCAGGACTGGGAGCACCAGCTCCTCGTCGTGCCGGGCCGGGCGCCCGCGCACCCCGGGCACGGCCAGTAGCGCTGCGGCCGTAGCGAGAAGCAGCACCGTGGGCGCCGGCTGCGACCCTGGAAACCATGGCACCCGCTCCGCCTTCCGCATGCCGCCGCCTGGCATACACCTTCGGGATTCCGCTGGGACCGCTCGCTGCATCCGAGCTTCTGAGACTCTGCGCGCCTCAGCGCACCGAGCGGCAGAGCTTTTGTTCAAGTTGGAAATGCGAAGCCTCTCTGGCCTCCTTCTAGATTGTTAAAGTTAACAATTACTATTATTCTTTGAAAGCGCGCACAGAGCCGGCAACAGCCGAAGCTCCAGGAGTCACTTAAGCTGCACTTCTATCGGCGCGCGGGAAGTTTTTCTTCCAAAGCAGAGTTGGAGGCACCGCGCGGGGCTGAGTGGCTGCTGCGGAGCGCTCTGGAGCGCCTGTAGGGCCGGCGCAGTGAGAGGACCGGGGGCTGGGCCGCGGTGCCGCTCACTCTGAGCAGGGCTGTGCCCTCTCCACCCGGCTGCACGCCTTGCTTTGCAAAGGCCCCAGGCTCAAAGTCGCTTCCCAGCGAGCGTAAGAATTGGGCTGCCCGGGCGGCTCTTTTATACTTTTAGGAGTACCCCCCGCCCCTCTTCCTCCTCCCTTCTGGCCGCCTTTCCATCCCCAAGACACCGCCCCCAGAGCGCAGGCCTAATAAACTGGGCTCGCAGTCGCCGGCCCAGGCGGGGGAGGGGGCAGCCTCCACTCTGGCTCCACTCCAAGCCAGTCAGTCTGGGGGCGGAAGACGCCGAAGGGGCGCTGTGACCAGCACTTTGTGCCGCTGGGGCGGCTGCGGGGAGAAGGTTCTCCCTTACGCGGCGCCTCTCCCCCGCCGTCCTCCTGGATCGCCTCCCTTCTGGAGGTCCGCAAGTGAAGGGACAGAGTTCCCGCGCTGAGCTGCAGTTCCTGGAAGGAGGGTCGGCGTGGAACGCTGAGTCCCTTCTCCAAGATTTTCATGTTCTGGAACTGCCCCGAGTGCCCCTCCCTCTTACAACTTTCCCTTCCCCAATTTGGTAGATAAGCCAGGACTGCCTTTTTAGATAAGTGCTTCACTCCACCTCCCTAATCTCCCTCACGTGCCTCGAGAGTTTACTGCAGCGTGCGCCCTTATCCCCAACTTCTACTGGGGGAAGCTGTTTGGCCCTGCACCCCCCCCCCCCAAGCCTGCCTGAATGAGAGGATAGGAGACATTTCTCAGGCTCTTCGGATTATAAAAATACGCTTATGCTGACCTGCCTCTCACCAACACTACTCCTGCCCTGCGACGTATTTGAGGCACCCGGGCTCACATTCCCGAAATTGGTGAACTGGACTGCGGTTCAATTCCCCGCAGCCTACGGAAGGAATTGCGCTTTCTCTTTACTCTAGGAAGAATCATCTCCTGCCCAGTCTGCGTACTGACACTTCACAGCAGCTGCAGGGCGTAGGCCGGACTGTCAGAGAGGTGGAAGGAACCCCACTTTCTTGCTCGGGGACCATTGGCTGCCGCTAGGGCTAGAAAGTGTGCAGTGATGGAAATGAGGAACCCGGCTTTCTTCCCGACGCCTTCCTCCTCTTCCTAGCAGGAAGGGACATGGCTGCATCCGCGTTACGAAAGCCTGGCCACCTCCAGGACTCTAAGAAAAAGCAAGGAGGCTCTTCTATCAAAAAAAGAGGGAGGAGCTCGATGGCCCGGAGGAAGGAAATGTTTCACAATGCTTTCACAGGCGGAAAGCCACAGGAACAATAGTGAGAACGACTGTCCAAGTCCCGGGGCCGACCCGCGTCGGTCACACTCGCGCACTCCCACTTCCGCGCCTTGCCCGGCCTCCCGGCTCGCCGCGCCATCCCCATCCGGTCCCACCTTGGCTCCTAGAGGATCCGGGCCCTTTTCTCGCTCCACCCTAGGTCTTCCCAAAGTTAGTGTGCCCCAGGCAGAAGCATCCCCTTTAGTCTAACTACAGTTTCCTCTTCCAAACTCTTCTTTCGGGATACCTTCCAATATCGTTTCTCTCAGCGTTCTAGATTTGCCTACTTCAAAAACAAAACCATGAACTTTGCTTTCTCCTCTTCAGGAAAGATCAAATGTGCAAGAATGGCAGAGAGCAAACTGATTTTCTCTTGAAAGTGCTTACTAACAACCTTTGGTCCCCGCTTACGAGTGGGTGCTTTCTTAAATGCAATTTTGGTTTCCTGAGGTCACTCTCATTGTTAAGCGTTGAATGATCAACCCAGGACTTCAATGTATTTTAACAGTTTAAGGTCCCTATCTGCACTAGGAGTTTTCTCTTTTCTTTGCTCTTCCACTTGCCCACCATACAACATTTGATGCTATGTTCTAGCCTTCCTCCCTTCACTCTCCTCCTCTGCAGCCTTTCCTCACCTATTCCATTTCTCCTTCCTTCAATATTGACGTCTCCTTCGTACTGACGTCTATACTCAAGAGCGCTGTCATTGGCTCCTATGTTGTCTCCTCTAACTCCTGCTGCAGCTGTGACCTCACACACATCCCAACATCCTGTCTCCCTACTGTGCTTTCCAGGCATTTATTTGTATATTTCCCTCTTCCAATACAGTATGGTTTGTCACTTCTTCTTCTTTTTTTTTTAATGGTTTCATTTTATTTCATCCTATCACTTGTTCTTTCTACTTAGAAAGTGAGATGATTGGGAGAGCATTTGAAGGAAGCCAGGTTAGGAGATAGTGATCATGGAATCATGAACATGTGATGGCAAAGCCATCGATAAATTTTCAAACCTCTTGCATAGAAGAAGGCTCAGAAAACAATATGTAGTGAACAGCAGCTGCAGCCTCACACTGACTTCAAGGTGGAGCTCACAGACATTTGTGGTGGCCTAGGGATGGGAAGACTTAAGATCAGTGATGGTATATAGGATTCCTTTGAATTGGGGTAGGAAAGGAAAATTGAAGACCAGCAGAAAATGTGTAACAAAAAATTATTGTGTAATGTGTTCGTGTGTCAACTCCTCTACATAAACATTAGTTTCTAAAATCTAGTAATCTAAGTTTGGCCTTTAGTCCTTTTCTGCTTCTGGTGTGTTTTTATTGGAAGTTTACTTAACTTAAGGCATACATTTCTAATCTTACAGGAGTTACTTCAAATCTCTCTATATTTTTTCACATTTCACGTTGTATATGTCCAAATAGAGTTGAAAAAACTATGAGTTAAAGGCAAAAAAAAAAAAAAATGGCTAGAAACATGGCTTTTCTATTCTCTGGGTTTCTTTCCAGATTTCTGTTCTTTTGCATAATGACTCCAATCTGTTGTGCACCTGTAGTTCTGGGAAATGATTCTTTTTTAATCACTTCAACAGAGACACGAATGTAGGAGTTGCCAATTACTAAGCTGAAAAACTCCATCCATGCTCAGAAGAACATTTAACCCACCTTTTTTTTTTAAGATCAACACTCTTTAAGCTTGTGATATTGTGCAAATATAAACGTATAATGCACATGTACATGTAAGCAAAATGTGAATTAAAAATAACTGAAGGTAGAAAGAAGACCGTAAAGTAAAATACATACATGGGACTTGAAAAAAAGTGATTTATAATATTGGTTCCTCATAGTAAGTTTCAAACTCCCATCCTTATAAAATTTCTGTTCTCTGATTTGAACATGCACTCAGAGGATCCCATGCCATCTTTACCCCTATTCCACTTATTTCTGATTACCTTTTTATAATACACATAGGTCCATATAAACATTATGTTTATGTGTTCCAATTTACGTACTCAAACCAACTTATGTTATTAGTAGAGATGACCTAATAAGAGTTAAAGCATTTGATATAAAACTACTCTCACAAGTTTGATTTTTAAAAAGCATCCGTGAACTTCCTGAAAAAAAAGGAAAGTTTTGTACATTTCTAAGTGAAATAAATAACAAGCATTAATTTCTGTAAACACTTTTGTGTCTGTATTTGTTTGGAATGCTTTTATTCATACTTTCATGCCATAGAATTTGCCGGCTGGAAATGAGAAAGCTGTTTAGCATTAGTGCTGCTTTTGGAAGCATATGTTATAAAGTAATATTGGACAAATGGGTTTCTTATTTGATAATAAATAATAGTTAAAATATCTTTTGGAAGCATATTATATGCTCAGAAATGTAGCAAATATTGAAGATAGAAAAATGACTGGCGATTGGACTTAAAATTGTAATGCCTCTCAAATCATGTACTTGCCAAATTGTGAGGAGTATTATCCGTCTAGTCTACTCTCTTTGTTTAATATTTGCAGAAGTGAGTCTTGAGGGGATGTAAGTAACTTCCCAAGATTTCACAGCCAGAAGAAAATTAATGGCTAAAGAATGACTCTGATTCATAAGTTTTAATCAAATGTCTCATAGCATTTTAATCTGTTTGTTTTAGGATGTTGTTGGACTTTTGGTCGATGTTGTTTCCAATGATTACATTTTAGTTAAATTTTAAATAAGAATTTTCTAACAAAACATTTCCACCTTAACAGATTCACAGCCACAGCACTTCTCTCTCTGCCCACGGGGTGGCGGCGGTCTACAAGAAATGATGTGCAACTCAGGTTTCTGGTTTTTGTTTTACTCTTTGTAAGGGTTTTATATTTGTTTCCAATCATATTTGAGAAATGTTTTTCAAATTTTCTCCTACATTTTGGTATCATGGAAAAGATTTATTAAATTTTGCAGCATTGAATGTATTTATATTCTTAAGAATAATAAAAATGGTCTATTTAGCCAACTGTATTTTAGTCACAGAGCTCTCTTAGCTTAAACCAAAACTCAATTAAACTTAAAAAGAAGTTTATTATTCCCTCTGAGGGAGTAATACTGTGGATCCCTTTTTTTTTTCACAGTTGTATTCGTCAAATTTAAGAGTTTCATACAAGTCAAATGAAAAGTTTATAGACGTTGGAATCTACTAAGATTAAAAACACATTCATTCCATAGACATCTATTAAGTACATATAATATGCTTAGTACATATCAATACTTAACTATCAATGCTACAGTTAACTGATTTTCTTGCTTTAGAGATGTTCCTTAGTAGCAACAAAAAGTACTTCAAGGGAGAAAAAGAAAAGTAAGAAAATGTTCTGCCACCAGGTGGTGATAAAAGATAACATTTTCAATGGCATTTAATTAGTGAATGGATATTTGATGAAATGTTTGACTACACCAAATACAAGTGACTTGCCAATGTTATTATAAATGTAAATTTAAAATAGGATGTTTTATAATATACTATGAATTAATACTCACACAATATCTCTGGCTTAATAAATGCTGGGATTGGAACTGAACAATATCAGTCAGTAGGAGGCATATGTGACCATGAAATAAGAAATTATAAAGTGTTTTACTATTACTTTCCCCTGAATCCAGTTTACAATTTATTATTTAGTTGTTTGAGATAGGAGCTGTTTTGTATTAATTTTTCTTTTTTTAGATGTTTTTGTCATACTTCCCCATATACCTATTTAAGCAGAAGCCAGAATTCAATTTTCTAGATACTTTAGAATTGATATTTGCAAATGATAAAGTGTAATCTTTAATTTTATTTTTAAGCCTCCTTCTATGAGAAGAAGTGTAACTCTATGATGCTTTTTTATATCTTACTGATAACCAGAAGGTGAAATATGAGTTATTGCAGTTCATTGGCAATGCACTAGGGCAATTAAAGCTGGTGGTAGCTCAGATTTACTGACAATTGAGCATCTTCAAAGTCCTGAGCTTGCAGGACCAGCAGTTAGAGTAATGGCTATGTCGCTGGACTCCCACGTGTCGACCGCGGTTTGCATCCCGGACCCGGTGGCTTAAAACTCACGCCGGGTGCGTGTGCGTGCGTGCCCAAGATTCCGAGAGGAGTACGGAGGAGAAAGGATTGCGGTGTGGCCATCCCCCCTGGGGGGTGATTTCTTGCTTTCTGTCTCTCTGTCTCTCTCTGTCTGGCGAGTGCATGCGCCCTATAGCAAAAAACTCTAAAAAAAAAAAAAAAAAAAGTCCTGAGCTTGCTTCCCAATCTTTCTTCACCCACAGAAAATTATAGTTGTGCAGCCCACCAAGGTCAATGGATTAGGCTGAGTGCTTTGGAAAAGTCTGGTCGAGGAACTTTCTGTTCCAGATAGCTGTCAGGCCACCCTGCCAGCTGGGCACACCAGCAACTGGTCATGGTAGACTAGTATAATCATACAATGTTGATTGGGAAGCTGGAACTAGACAATCTCTGTAAGTAATTGGTAATTCAGAACATTAGAGTTAGTAGCTGTTCTGGAACAGCACCATACACAAGTAAGGGAGGTCATTCTTTCCCCTGCACTTCATATACAGAGAGAGCTGGGGATGCAGAACCAGGTAAATCCACAATGGAACTCTAACATTCTGACTCAGCCACATTTTTGTGGCTTCTGGTTTTTCATGATCTTCCCAGACTCAGCTTCCTTGTGTGCAAAATGAAGATAAAGATAATCCCTGACCTGAAGCATCATTGCAAGGGTTAAAGATAGACTGTCATAGCATATTGTTGGATGAATGGGACTGATTATTATGAGGAACTTAAAGGTGGGCTGAAAGAATGTAAAGGAGGTCAGTGTAATGGTAGAGACTGAGTTCTGACCATGCATTTTGGTTGGAATTAAATATATATATATACATGGAAGTAGGTTGCTTTTCTTTATTCAGTAAAATCTCTTCAATTGTGCTGAACAATAAAGCAGAAAAACATGGTGTATGTGATTTAAGGCTCATTGTAGTTAAATGTGTAGAGGGATAAAGTATTAATAAAATAAAGATCACTGGAGATACAGGATTAACAGTAGAGTAAGAGTTGAAGGCCTGAAGTGATAGTCGAATCAGAGCCAGCCCCGACTGCATTGTTAAGCTTGATCATTCAGGCCCAATATCAACAGGGACAGTTCCTTTTTTGGAGAAAGAGATATTTTTACTATATGGTGCATGTGCTCGCTGAAGAGACAGAAAAACAGAAAGTGAGAAAGAGAAAAAATGAGAAATCACAAAGAGGATGAGCACATGGCAACCCCTTCGCCTCCGTTCTCCTCTTAGGATTGTGGTCATGCGCGCACATGCACTTGGCATGATTTTTAAACCTCTGAGTCTAGTACTCAAACAGTGGTCAGCCATGTGGAAGTCCAGTGATGTAACCATTTCACACTGTCTGCTGATCCCAATGGGGATTGTTCTTACCCTGTTTTGGATTCAGGTTCAGCTATCCAGGTAGTGGCAATATTCAAGAAATGTTTCTATTTGTTCACCTAATCTAGGGAGATTAGGCTGGAGAACATAGTGACTCCGTGTGTGTGTGCGCACGCACACGCGTGAGCATGTGTGTGGTGGGTAGTAACTCACGGTCTGTATCCCATTTCCCTGCTTCCTGAGAAGTGACTTCCTGCCGGTCCCTGCCACACTGTGCCTGCTCTTTCATGACACACTCTGATTAAGAACTCAAATCTCCTTAAGACAACTAGGCAGGGGAAGAGAGCAATAGCCAATGGTGTCATAATTGAATGCACATTTTTCCTAGGGTTTGGTTTGACAATGATATTAATGACTGGTGATTTCCCAAGTGCCTAGTGTATTCCAGGCATTTACATAAGCTAATTAATCTTTGTGTGTTAATAGCTCCATTTCACAGATGAGGTTCTTGGGGCACAGAGGCATTGAGAAATTGGACCAAGTTTGGAGCCAGATAATCTGTTCTTTTAACCTTTAGCACAATTCATGTAAAATATGTGTCCACCTAAATTTAAAACCCTTTAAAGGTGGTGGGGACTGAGTTAAGAATCAAAATCACCAATTTCAGATGTATAGCCATTGGCTCAAAGGCTTAGTGACTCTCTGGATGTTACTTTCTAATCTGTAAGATGAGCAGCATGGACAGCTCCAGTTCTAATATTCTATAATCAGTTTTGCAAATTGCTAGTGGGTACATGAGCTTGCTAGAGAGGCAGAGAAACAGAGAAACAGGGAGAGAGGAAGCATCCCTTAATGGGGCACATCATGCCACAATCCCTTCTTCATTTCTCCTTCCTGTCAGGAATTTGGACATGCACACACACGTACCTTGCATGTGTTCCAAGCCTCAGGGACCAGGATTTAATCCATAGTCAGCCATGTGGGATATGGCTCCCTTAACCACCAGACTAGGGAGCTGGCCCATATTCTGTAATTTTTAATTTAATTTTAATTTTTTGAACAAGTACAGAAGTACAAGCCAATGCAACTCTATTTTAACGGTCTATCTCTGTTGCGTTGTGATCTGTTATACCATCAGTTCTCAAAGAGGAAACCATTCCTCATTAATCTTTGCTTCCATTAGGGCATGTTCATATCAGAAAGTAAGACATATGTATTTTTCTATTTCCAGAAATCCCCTGTAGTTAATGGCATTATTGTCACCAGTGTCAGGAAATGAATGAAAATAGTAAATAAGACTGTTTTGTTTCATGTAATTCAACCTGTAAAAGAACTAGGGAATTTAATGGTGTGCAAAGAGGTTTCGTTTCCAAAGCACTTAGAGTCACATTTTGTTGTTTGCACAACGCTAAAAATCACAAATATGTATTTATGTTATAGCCAAAAGAAGAAATGGATTTCAAATTTCCATATATCATTGAGGCAGGAAATACAATAGACTTTAGTTTTATGTTTTCGTTAAGTAAATACCATGGATTCTGAGTAGGTAAATTGATGTTTTCTGGAGCTCACCAATGTCCTTCCCATCATCTCCAATATCTATTGAGCACTTATTCTGTACAGACACTGACCTATGCATTCATAGACATTATAGCTCGGACAAAAAGCCATTCCTGAATTTATAAGAGAGCTTTTCAACTAAAGAAAGATAGATGGCAAACTTTCACATTTCAGTGTTAGAATATATAAACTTTTCTACCTGACAGAAGGAGACCCTAGCTCAGATGTGTTGAGCAGTTGTTACACATCTGAACGCAAGGCAACTGCAGACGCTGTATATATTTTGCATGAGAAATCAGAGATGAGTAAGAAGAAACAGGAGAAATCAAGCACCATTACATGAGTTCCCCAGCACACACAAGCTCTGTTTTGAAAACCCACGCCACATGGGAAGGGAGAGAACGCAAGTCGTTTAAAGATGAGAAATACCGTAGGTGTAAGTAAAGCAAGTTTTCCCATTTTTACAAAATTAGAAATTTATAAAAATGAACATTTGAGACATCACAAGGAATAAATCAAAAGGATAAGAAAAAATATACATAAGCTTTTCAGAGAACAGGAAATAACTTTAGAAAATAACCAGCAAACTAGGCTTCTTATCGAGAGGCCATTTCTGAGTAGTTGAGATCTCAAGACATGAGAGAAAAAAGACCGTCAGTTACCCACGCCCTGCTTTTAGCTTGTGCGCCTTGTTAGAAAGCACTTCTTACTTGAGGTTTAAAAAGAGATTTAAAAGGTTTAGAGACAATGGAAATAGACAGAAAAATTAAACTTTTGTCCATCACCTGTATGTTAAATCACAGATGTGGGTCTTTTCACTTTATTTGCACACAGAAATGAGTACATAAATGAGAATTCTGTTTTCCTAAACTGATGTATGACTCGCTATTGCTTTATTAAAATTTAGGATTTTACTGTGCTAACTTTCTTTCTCTCTGAATGTTTTATAGTTGACTCTTTATTAGTTAAAACAAGGGAACCAGCAGTTAGCGTAATGGCTATGTCGCTGGACTCCCACGTAGTCGACCGCGGTTCGCGTCTCGGACCCGGTGGCTTACAACTCACGCCGGGCGCGTGTGCGTGCGTGCCCAAGATCCCGAGAGGAGAATGGAGGAGAAGGGATTGCGGCGTGACCATCCCCCCTGGGGGGTGATTTCTCACTTTCTGTCTCTATGTCTCTCTCTGTCTGTCTGGCGAGTGCACGCGCCCTATAGCGAAAAACCTCTCCAAAAAAAAAAAAAAAAAAAAAAAAAAACCAAGAACACCAACCTTGCTATTTTATAAGAATATTACAGTAAATGGTTGGTGACAACTTCATGCAGTTCAATGTAGGCACAAAATCCATGTTAAGAACTGGATAAGGAATTTGTTATCGATTGAGATGACTTTTAAAAGATTGTATCATGGGTTGGCAGGCGGCATGGTGGCTAGGGCTCTGGACTCCCATATGGCTGACTGTGGTTTGACTCCATGTCGTGTTAAGGGAGCCATGTGGGATATGGCTCCCTTAACCCCAGACTAGGGAGCTGGCCCATCTTCTGTAATATATGACCTTGTGGCTTGAAACACATGCCCGTGCATGCATGTCCAAAATCTCAAGAGAAGAATGGAAAAGAAAGGACTAAGGGGTGACCATCCCCCCTTGGAGCAAGGGTGATTTCTCACTTTCCCTTTCTCGGTCTCTCTTTCTCTCTCTCTGAAGAGTGGCCAAAAAAAAAAAATTTAAAGATTGTATCATATTTATTTTCTATGGCTTTATCAATTCTGTTTTCACTCTTTCCTCCCTCTTTCTCCTTTCTTCCTTGCCTCCCTTTCTTTACTTTTTCTTTCTAATTTTTTTCATCTTTTACAATTTTATACATTCATTAAGTATCTACTTTGTGTCAGGTGCTATATAGGGCATTAATAGTATCTACTTTGCACTCACAGTCTTCACAGTCTTCTAAAGGATTGTTTAAATAATTATTCCCGAGTGTAGTTGGTGCTATACAAGAGAAAGAAGCTGGGACAAAAGATGGAGCCATTAGTTTTGTCCCAGAGCATGAGGTGGCGAAAAGCAGGGAAGGTATCACCCTTAAAGAGCTGTTTGATCTACTTTTACTCAGTTAATTATTTTTGAGACTTCATAGACATGTCTCATATGTGAATACCGCTGCAGATTTTGTTTCTTAAAAGATGAAAATATGGGAAGATTCTTTTGTTTTGGAAAGGATCCTATGTTCTAGAAATGAGTTTTCAATTTAGTTTTTCAATTTAGCCTAGCCTAGCACATTTTATTCTGTAAGGCTTAGTTTCCATATTCTTCTAAATTGTTTTTTCTAATTGTTCTATTTAGAAGCAACATAGAATCTGAATGACTGCACACACAGAGTTGCATGTGAATAGATTTAGGTACTGAGAAACAGTTGATAACCATCTAGCATTGTCAGGAAATGACAAAGAAAATTAAGTATCTAATATTAAAAGTGTAATGAATAGCTTTTACTTTTTCTTTACCATCATTTAAAAATTTTATCAATGTCTCTTTGTTCTTAAAGTATGGGAGCTTATAAAACTCAAGCACTAAAATGTCATTCATTCTTTAGTATAAAGAATGACTCCAGGGCATTATTACATTGTAAAGGAAACTAAGCCAGAGGCCTTTCATTTAATATTAAAATATTTTATTTTTAATATTATCTCCTTTATGATTTCTTTGTTCTCTTTAAAAATGTAAGTAATAAGAGATTTTTAAACTCCTTACATTTTTTTTCTTACTTTTAAAATGATACTTGCTAATGACTGCAAATAATATTGAACCTCTGAGGAGAATCTTAAGAAAAAAGATTTGCTGGGAGAGGAGTCCAATAGGTGGCATGGTGTGTAAGGCACTGGCTCCCACCTGGACAGCTGCTCGGTGAGAGACCCAGACCTGCAGCCTGAAAAAACATGCCTGGTGTGTTTTTGTGTGTGCCCAAAGTCCCAAGAGGAGAATGGAGAAAGAATTGCAGTATGACCATCCCTTCTGGGAAATGATTTTTCATTTTCCTTCTCCCATATCTCCCTCTAGCAAGCACACTCTCCCTATGACAAAAATCTAAAATAAAAATAAAAATAAAAAATCCAAGGATTTCTTCTAATTCAGTTCTAAGAGCTCCCGAGTGATCTATCATGCTCTCTTTTTTTGTTCTCTGTAAATGACAATGGTCATGCTGCAGTCACTGACCTTACATCAGTCAGAGTCCTGGAAGAATGACAATGAGAATGGAGCCACCAACCATAATGCACAGGCAAGTTCAAGGTGCTGGCAGACTTAGTGTCTGTTGACACTGTGTCTTCATGATCAAATCCCTTCCCAACGTCTGCACCTCCTAATACCATCACCTTGGAAGATTAGGATTTAACATATTAATTTTGGGGAAAACAAATATTAAGACTGTTAAAGCCTACTTTTTTACCTAAAACTAAGGGAAACAGCTAAAAACTATCATATAACATAAGGAAATTAAGCATGAAAACAGCTAAAAACTATCATAAAATAAAAGATAATGAAGCATGATCATAATTTTTACATGCATTAGCAATAAAATAATATAAATATATAAGGTAAGAAAAGCCTATTTACAGGCATAAAAATTACCCAAGTCCTAGAACAGAACATGACAAAAATATTCAGGACTTTTGTTCAGGGGTCAGCAGATGGCAAAATGGTTAGGTCACTGGACTCTCACATAGTCAACCAAGGTTCAAGTCCCACATCTGGCTGCTTAAAACTCATGCTGGGTATGTGTACGTGCATGCCCAAGATCCCAAGAGGAGAATGGAGGAGAAGGGATTGTGGTGTGGCCATCCCCTCTGGGGGGTAATTTCTCACTTTCTGTCTCTATCTCTCTGTCTCTCTGGTGAGATGTAGCAAAAGTCTAAAGAGACTTTTGTTCAAAATTAATAACTTTAAAGTTAACAGCTTTTGAGAGATGCAAAAATAATTTCATCAGTTGATGTCATATCTTATTATTTGTCCATGGAAGACACTATAAAAATGTAAGTTCTCCACAACTTATACCTTTAATGTGATCTCATTAAAGATACAAACAGTGTTTTTTTCAAAGGGACAAAGAACAGTGATTTTAAAATTCATGTTGGAAAACAGAATGTAATGAAGTTTAGCTTTTGCTTAGGATATGAAATTCATGCAAGAACACTCTTAGAAAAATCTGAATAATCAACAAAATCAAACTTTTCATAAATTCTTCAAAAAGCCTCAGTCACAAGGAGCAACCACATTGAATTCTAAATAAAAGTACAAAAAGTTTAAACTGATCAAAGTTTAGATGATATATAAAACATGGATGACAGTGCTTTTAGAATATAAAAATTCTAAATTATTAAACAATTATTAAAATTTTGTCAACACATGGAAAAACTCAAGTAATATAAACATATAAATATATGTGTGTGTATATATCTACCTATATATCAGAAAAAAATTTCTTGGTATACTAATAAAATAATATATTTTCATTAAAATTATAAGTAAATTTCATAGAACAATGTATAGAAAACGCTAAGTTGGGTCCAACAGGTGACATAGTGGTTAAGGCACTGGACTCTTATGTGGTCCACTGAGGTTTGAGTCTCAGACCTGGTAGCTTGAGAATCATGCTGGGTGCATGTGTGTGCTTGCTCAAAATCCCAGGGGGAAACGGAGGAGTAGGGATTGTGGTTTGGTCACCCTCCCACTGGATGATTTCTCACTTACCCTCTCATTGTCTCTTTCTGTCTCTGTCCTCTCTGGTAAGCACACGTGTCTTACGGCCTAAACTTTAAAAAGATTTGTTATACAATTTATTTTGCCCCTTTGCTGCTTAAAACAATACTTTTTAGTCATTTGGAAGATCAAGTCCAAAGTCCTTTCTGGGCCTTCTGATGACATGTCCAATTTTGTCTCTCACAAACTCTTCTTGCACTTTAAAATCTCAGAGTATGAAGCTGTTGTTTCCTGCACACGTAATGCACAATGCTGCCTAGTGTCTTTTTATCATTATCTGGTTTAGTTTCCCCTCCTTTGTCCTGGAGCCTTTACTCTCTTTGGTGCCTGGAAAATTCTGTTTATTTTCAATACTCTGCTCTTATGATAACTTTATGTTGCAAAAATGACAGATGATGCAGGTAAGAACCTCAACATATAAATAAACAGGCTGAGAGAAGAGTAAACTTCTTTCTTCTATTGGTGTTACTATATCCATAGTCATTTAGTTACATTTTCTATAGATCAAATTGCTGTAATGATCAAGTCAAGGATATTTCTATATAAAACTGGAAAAAACTTGTACTGTGATTGTTAATTATCTGTATAACTAGGCCACTGCAGTGGAAATTTCTCCAGGACAGGAGATTTTGTCTTATCATCACCTGCTATTTTTTTTTTTTTAACTCTCAGGCACTCAACAAACTAATGCTTAATTCAAATAAACTTAAATAAAAATGATTAAGACCAATATGAAATAATCTTTTTCTGTGATGAGATTCAGAGAAGAGCATACTTCTTTAAATAAACTTTCTATAATGAAGGACTTATTGGGACACCTTCTTCAGTTTTTTTCTGTTTCTTAATTTAAAATAATAGTTGTTATTTAGTTTTTATAGGTAAGAACTCTTTACTACTAGGCTATTTACTGATGATTTTTATTTAGATTTGCAATAAAAAATTTAAAAAATAGTAAGATTTTATTTCTCTTTCAGGTAGTAGTAGGAACTAGATTGTCTTAAGACTCCTGCTGAAATAACTGAACAAGCTGGAGGAAATATTAAAAATAAGATCTTGGGACCGGACTCCCATGTAGTCGACCGCGGTTTGCATCCCAGACCCAGTGGCTTAAACTCACGCCGGGCGCGTGTGCGTGTGTGCCCAAGATCCCGAGAGGAGAATGGAGGAGAAGGGATTGCGGCGTAGCCATCCCCCCTGGGGGGTGATTTCTCGCTTTCTGTCTCTCTGTCTCTCTCTGTCTGTCTGGCGAGCACACGCGCCCTATAGCAAAATCCTCTAAAAAAAAAAAAGAAAAAGAAAAAGAAGATCTTTATGTATTCCTCTATGTATAGACAAGAAAGTAGGAAATTCCTAGAGGCCAAGAAATCAACAGAAGAAAACGAAACTCAGAAGTCGGTTCCCCATGACAGAATTTTCTGTGTGGATAAAGTTTGTTTTCAAGGACTATTCGGAAGGGGAGATAATGGAATGAACTTTAGGTCTATATGAGGTGGGATGGTCACAGAGCATCTTTCCCTCCCACACCCCATGCATTTACCTCTCAGGAAAGGATAAGAAAAATTGTCTTGAACTGAGGTACTGAATGGAAGAAAAAGTTTTCATTCTAACTTTGTAATGATAAAACATCTGATTTCGGTTTTACAGGTTGACTTCATATTTCCTAGGTGGTCTCAATTCTCAATACGCAAGTATTCAGTATAGTGTGGTTCCTGGTGAGTAGTGCCAGAACAAATCTTTCACCCCTGAAAACCACCACAGTTCAGGGCTCAAATAATACACATGCAAATGTGAGTTATCAGTGAAAACAAAAATGAAGCAAAACAAGAAACAAAACAAGACAAAATGGAATAAGAAAGCCATGAAGAGTAAGAGCAAGCAGGAAAAACAAACAAAAAATGGAATTGACAGAATCGAATCTGCAAATACATTAGATACTGGAACTATCAGGCACAAAATATAAAATAATGGTCTGAGAATAAATGAAAGGTTCAAGACGATACAAACTCACAATAAAATGGATTTATTAGCCAATCAAACAAAGATGGAACAGCAAATTAGTAAACTGGAGAGAGGTATGGAGAAATTTCCAAGAAATATCTATAAAACTCCACGGCATTCAAAATAGAGAACATGATTTAAGAAAGATGGAAAATAGAGTATGTTCAAAAATAACTTTATACTTCAATATAACAGTAAAAATTCAGATGACCAAAAGTAATAGAAGATTTAAAGCTTTTTGGCCAGATTTTGAATTGCAACAGAGGTTTAGCAGGTGGTATGGTGGTTAAGGGTGCTGGACTCCCACATAGCTGACTGTGGTTCATGCCCCAGACCCAGTGGCTTGCTTTTTCATTTTTCCCTCTCTCTCTTTTTCACTTTATCCCTTTCTGGTCAAATAAAATAAATAAAGTTAAATAAAATAATTCTAAGAAAAAAATCAATGAATACTACTTATAACATTAACAAATTGATGGAAGAAACTTTGGTAATTATTTCAAATAATAAAGAAAAATATTAGATAAAATTTATCACTTACTTATTGTATGTAAATTCTTAGGAAACAAGGAATAGAAGAAAAATTTTCTGATTAGATCAAGGGTCTAAATGAAAATTCTACAGCAAAAATTATACTTAATGAGAAATGTTGGAAATATTTTATATATGACCATAGATTGACCAAGAGTAACTGCCCTTACCCCTTGGTAAATAAAGATTTATTTTGGAGAATAATTTGGATAATAATTATTTGTAAGTAATATGATTGCCATTATTGAAAATCTAAACTAACATAATTAAGATGAATAAAAATATAGTACATTTTCATCAAATATGAGTATTATGGAAAAGCCATTTGCATTTATATATTCTGTTAATAAACATTTAGAAAATGCAATCAAATAAAATATGGCATTTAGAGCCTAAAATATGTAGGAATAAATCTCATAAAAGATACACAAACCTTCTATAGATACAACACTTTAGTGAAAGACATTAGATATAAAACAAATGGAAATATATCATATGTACATGGATTGCAAGACTTATCTAACAAAAGTAGTTAGCACTTTAATGGATAATAGACATTTAATATAATGCAAATGAAATGAAACTTCAGAAGTTTCCTTCGTGAACTTGACAGACTAATTCAAATTTATATGGAAGAGGAGAGGGGTACTTGGTACTCCTATAAAAGGCAATCTTATTTGGTAACAAAAATTAATACAAAGAACTGCGCCTGGCCCGCCCCGGTGGCACAGCTATAATGCAACACTCCACAGTGCTAGAGGCATGTGGGAAGGTGCTGCATTCATGTCACATGTTTCTCCATGAGTGGTGAATGTGGCTCAGCTGTGGTCTTGGCTGGCTGAGGTGGAGGTGAATTGTGGCATCAAGACTGTTGAGAAGTGTCTGTCTTTCTTCTGAAATAAATAAATGAACTCAGAAAACAACACAAACAGCCTGCACTAAGACAAGTCTTGCCTGAGAGAGAAATAAAACCTGCAATAAGTTGAGTATAAACCTTGCCCTCACTAAAATGAATTTTTGATGAGGTTGGAGCAGTCAACCCCTGTCTTAGCCTACTATTGTGTTGCTAACAGAAATACATGAAACTGAGTGAATTTATAAATAGAGGTTTATTGACTCACAATTCTGGTGGGTAGAAAGCTCAAAGGCATCACAGAATCTTGAACAGAGTGGAAGGCCATTTATATGGGCTCTGCCTGCTTCATTTTCTTTATAAACCTATCAGCTGTCAATCATGGATTGACCACCCAATCACCAATCTCCTCCCAAAAGCCCCATTTCTCAACATTACAATAGGATCAAGTCTTCATTTAACACTTTTACAATATAATCAAACTCCCATATATGAACTTTTGTGAGACACCCAATTGCTTCCCACTAAAACTGAATTCTAAACCATAAATTACTGGAGGACAAGTCATTATCCAAATCGTAACATCTCACCCCAGCCCTCAATTTTCATGTCTTTCTCCCACACAACATTATCCCAGTGGTTCCAAAAGTCTCAACTCATTTCCAACACCAACTCCAAAGTCCAGTTTCATCTGAGACTCAAGGGAAACTCTGAGGTAAAAATTCGTTTATTTATTTATTTATTTGGAGAGGTTTTTGCTATAGGGTGCATGCACTTGCCAGAAAGACTGAGAGACAGAAAGCAGGAAATCACCCCCCACCCCCACCCCAAGGAGGATGGCCATGCCGCAATCCCTTCTCCATTATCCTCTCGGGATCTTGGGCATGCATGCACACATGCCTGGCATGAGTTTAAGCCACCAGGTCTGGAACTTGAACCATGGTCAACTACATGGGAGGGAGTCCAGCGACATAGCCATTACGCCAATTGCTGGTCCCTCTGAGGTAAAAATATATAACATATTCTCCAAAAACAATTGTGGAGCAGGTGCAGGGGAGACATTTTCATTCCACTAAAATAAGAAAATAGCAGGTTCCAACCAGCTCAGACCCAAAAGAGCAGATATTAGAGCTTCAAATGCCATGTGCTGCATCCCGAATACACTTGAAGGTGTGAGCTACCTAAAGCATCAGACAGCTTTGACTCCATGGCCTTTGCTGGGCTCAGTCCATGTTTCAACTTTTTCTATTTGGTGTTTCATGCCTGCAGTTCTTTCAGGCTGGCATTGCATGCTGATAGCATAACAGTTCTGGGTCTCAGTTCACTAGATTTTGCTCTAGTAAGGATTCTCTGTAGCAGATATGACCCTACACTTCTGCTTGGCATTGCTTTGCTCCAATGGAAGCTCTCTTTGGTGGCTCCACCTTTGCATCAAGTCTCTGTCCAAACTCCTAAGCTCTTTGATGTATTCTTTGAATTCTAGGTGGAGGTCTGCATGCTCTTAAATTCTGTGAGCTTGCAGAATTACATCCATGTGCATGCTGCCAGTGTCTTCCACTTGCATGTTTTGGGAGTGGAGAATGGACCAGTCTAAATAGCAGGCCTTGCTTCATGTGGGGCTGCTTGCAACACAGGCAGGGCTGAGGAATGCTTTACTGCAAAGTGAAGAGTCCCAAGATGGCTAACAGCAACTATTTCAGGAGCCCAACCTCCTGAAACCATTCTGCTCTCCTAGGTATTTGAGCTTGTATTGGGAAAGGCAAAGCCCTTGGGGTTTTTCCTCTCCTTGTCCTGACCATTTTCACCCATTTCTCTTCTGTCAGTAGCAGTAATCTCTTCAATGACCCCTTTCTCTACCACATTTTTCTCTGCCAAGTAAGCTTTTTCTTTCTTTGCCACATGACCAGGTTGAAAAATTTTCAAAATTTTTCCTTATGCTTTTCTCTTAATTTCCAAATCTATCTTTAAATAATCATATTCCTCATTTTCCTCTGAGACATCCCCAGAGTGGCTTCTACTGTCCATTTTCTCTATCAGCATTATGGTCATAACCACATATGCAGTCTTTAAAGGTTCCAGTTAGTATCTAAATAGTTCTTCCAAACCTCACCATAATTTAGGCTTTTTTTCTTAAAACTTTTAAAACTCCTTCTCATTACCTATATCCACATTTTCAGTTATTTATGGCAAAACAACTGTGCTTGATCACACCAATTGCTATCTTAATGCATTATTGCACTGCTAAGAGAAATATCTGAGACTGGGTGAACTTAAAAAGAAATAGAAGTTCACAAACTCACAGTTCTGGTGGCTGGAAAGTCCAAAGTCACCACAAAATGGCAGCAGGTCTACATCCATGTGGTCACTGCTTGCCTCATTTTCTTTCTTTTTAAACCTACAAAGACTTAGTTATATATTGATCATGCAATCACTCATTTCTTCCTCAAAATCCCACCTTTTAACACCACAATTAGATCATGTCTTTAATACTTTTACAATGCAATAAAGTCCCAACACATCAATGTTTGGAGTTATCCAATCACTGCTAACTATTACTCACTAAGACTAACTTCTAAAACATGAAGCTTTGGAGGATAAGTTATTATCCAAACCAAAACAACCCCTCACTCTGTCTGCTTTACGGAGGAAAAGAAATGCCCTCACTCTGTGGGATAACATTGACTTCGATCTCTACTCTCTTTTAAACGCTGTCTACCATGCAAAAATAAGTAACAGTATATGTGAAAAAAACAAGACCTCCTTCTTGAGGGCTGGATCCACAAGGCAATGGCTAGGTGCTATGCAGAAATAGCTGAATCCCACATGGCTGACCAGGGTTCATGTCCTGGCTAAGGTGGCTTGAAAGACGTCAGGCATACACATATATGCCTAACATCCTGACAGAATGTAAAATTGGAGGAGAAAGGACAATGGTGTGACCAGGCCCAATTGAAGAGTGGGTTCTCTTTCTTTTTCTACTCCTCTGACTCTCATGCAAATACATCTATTGACAGGAAAAAAAAAAAAAAAAAAAAAAAGAGAGAGAGAGAAGTGTTTCTAAGTAAAGAAAAAATGATAAACAACCAACAGAATCATACCCACAGATGGTCCAGATATTAAGATGGGCATACAATAACATCAAGTTCACAATTATAATAAGTATATTCAAGCAGATACAATAAAATCTATGAAAAATATATGAAAAAAGAACTTTCTGTAAGAGAAATATAATCAGTTGAAAAACCAAATGAATATCGTAGAACTGAAAAATAATACATCTGCAGGACCATCAGTTAGTGTAATGGCTATGTCGCTGGACTCCCATGTAGTCAACCGTGGTTCAAGTCCCAGACCCGGTGGCTTAAACTCACGCCAGGAGCATGTGCGTGCGTGCCCAGGATCTCAAGAGGAGAATGGAAGAGAGGGGATTGCAGTGTGGCCATCCCCGTGGAGGGTGATTTCTCACTTTCTGTCTCTCTGTTTCTCTCTGTCTTTCTGGCGAGCGCACACACCCTGTAGCAAAAACCTCTTCAAAAAAAAAAAAAAAGAAAAAAGGGGGAACCACTAGTTAGCGTAATGGCTATGTCGCTGGACTCCCATGTAGTCGACCGCGGTTCGCGTCCCGGACCCGGTGGCTTAAAACTCACGCCGGGTGCATGTGCGTGCGTGCCCAAGATCCCGAGAGGAGAATGAAGGAGAAGGAATTGTGGCGTGACCATCTCCCCGGGGGGTGATTTCTCACTTTCTGTCTCTATGTCTCTCTCTGTTTGTCTGGCGAGCACACGTGCCCTATAGCGAAAACCTCTCCAAAAAAAAGAAAAATAAAAAAATAATACATCTGAAATTGGAAGAGCAATAGGTTTAGTAGAAGCCTTAGCACAGAAGAATAAAGGATTGCCGAACTATCATTCAAGACACTGTAAGTCATATAACCTCAAACACTAAAAGAGGGAAGAACAATAAAAACAAAACAAAACCAAGGACTGAGCATAAGAACATGTGAGACACAGTAAAATAATGTATTATATGTTTAATGGGAAACACAGCACAAAAAGAAAAGAGAATTGGTGAGAAGTAGCATTCAAATACATAATGGGTGGGGACCAGCAGATGGTGTAATGGCTACGTCACTGGAGTCCCGTGTAGTTGACTGCAGTTTGAGTCCCGGACCTGGTGGCTTAAACTCACACTGGGCACATGTGCACGCATGCCCAAGATCCTGAGAGGAGAATGGAAGAGAAGGGATTGTGCTATGGCCATCTCCTGGGTGGGGGGTGAGGAGGTGATTTCTCGCTTTCTGTCTCTCTGTCTCTCTCTGTCTTTCTGGTGAGCGCAAGCACCCTATAGCAAAAACCTCTCCAAAAAAAAAAAATAATAATGGGTGAGAATTTTCTAATATTTAATATAAGATGATACCCAGATATTTATAAAACTTAGAGAAACCAAAATAAAATAAATGAAAGAAAACAACATTATATACGTTATAAAGCCAAAATTAAAGATAAAATCTTCAGAGATTCACATTATTTTTAGGATCTGTGCTTCTCTCCTTGTGATTACAATTACAGATGGGACACAAAAAATCAATAATGAAATAAGACAAATTGAAAATAAAGCAAATAACTATTTGAGTAGATACATTGAGTGAAATTGTTTTAAATATTCCAGTTACATATTAAAATAATAACAAACTACCTGTCTAATATTTATATGAGACATGCCTTCATTAAGAAGCATGAGAGATAGGTTAAAAATGGTTCAAAAGATACACAATAAAATCTGTAATCAAATGGATGTATTGTAAACATTTTGTCCTAGTCTATGGTTAACCTTTTAAAATTCTAAACATTATCAGTATAATTTTTTAAAAATAATAATTTATTTATTAATTATTAATTTGCTATAGGGCACACGCATTCACTATATAGAGACAAAGGGGGTAGGGGGGGGAGAGAAAGAGAGAGAGAGAGAGAGAGAGAGAGAGAGAAAGCAAGCCACCAAGTCCAGTACTAAGATCATGGTTGCCATGTGGGAGTCCCGCACCTTAACCACCATGCCACCTGCTGCCCCAGAAGTGCTTAATTTAAGTATAGTCCAATTCATTAACTTTTCTTTACATGCATAATGTTTCCTGAACCTTGCCTAATTGTAGCTCATAGAGATTCTCTCCTGCGTTTTTTTCAGGCCTTTACATTTAGCACCATAATCCATTTCAAGTTAATGTTTGGGCATGAGTAATAAAGGTGGGGGTTGGGGGTCAGATTTGATTTTTTTTTCCATCTGTGTATACAACTTGTTTAGCATTGCTTTAGTGATCAATTTCTGCAAAAAGAAGCAAACAAACAAATGTAGACAAAAAATACTACCCCCAAATTTAGTAGTTTAAAATATACATTTTTTTTTTCCCTCTTATGATTGTTTGGATCAGGAATTCTGGAAGGACTTGGCAAGGTGGTTCATCTTTTTTTTTTTTTTTTAAGAATTATTATATTTTATTTTACTTCAATTATTTATTTTAATTTGACGAGAGAGAGAGAGAGAGAGAGAGAGAGAGAGAGAGAAGGGCAGTCTCCGAAAACAGTTTTAGAAACTTCCCATGGGGTCAGCCTTGCAGAGTATTACATTACCACTGTGCCATTACCTCAGGGAAGTTGAATTTACATAGCATGCTATGCTCAAGTGAATGAATAGAGAAGCTGTAGTACACCCATATGAAGGAAAGAATGATTGGTTTACACAATAGCATAGGTAAGTCTTAAATACATTTTGCTAAGCAGAAAAGCCAAACTCAGAATGCTACATGTCACTTTATACTATTTATATGGTATTATGGAGAAAGCAAAATTATAGGAATGTTTATTTGCCAGTAGTTGATGAACAGGATCAGCGTGATATTAGTTAATTAGTTAATTAATTAATTAATTATTTTTTTTGGAGAGGTTTTTGCTATAGAGCATGTGCATTCACCAGAAAGACAGAGAGTGAGACAGAGAGACAGAAAACTAGAATCACCCCCCAAAGGGGTTGGCCATGCCACAATCCCTTCTCCTCCATTCTTTTCTCAGGATCTTGGGTACGCACACATATGCGCCCGGCGTGAGTTTAAGCCATTGGGTTCGGGACTCGAATCGCAGTGGACTACATGGGAGTTGAGCAACATAGCCATTACACCAACTGCTGGTCCCTATTTATTTATTTATTATGGGAACTCACTCATCAAGTCTTGGAGGCCCAGAACTTCCATGATCTGCTGTCTGCAAGCTGGAGAACCAGGTACAATTCAGTGTGCAAAGGTCTGAGATCCAGCGTGGTTGATGGTGTAAGTTCCACTCTGAGGCTGTAGGCCTGAGAACAAAGGAAGGGTAGAGCTGTCCATAGGCACAAACTGGATGTCTCTCACTAGCTGGGTGTCTTTCACAGAAAGAACTTGCCCTTGTGCCTTTTTGCTCTATTCAATGCCCTTTGCTAATTGGATGAAGGCTCACCTATTTTGGGGAGGATGGATATTCCTTATCCAGTCCACTGATTCAAATGCTAATCTTTCTCAGAAGCAGCCTCTGAGACAAAACAGAAATAATGTTTGACCATTTTTCTGGGCATCCATTAACCCAGTAAAGTTCATGGATAAAAAACAAACACACACACACACACACACACACACACACACACACACACACACAAAAGAAGAGGGGTGATGTTGACAACAAAGAAGCACTACGAGAGAGTCTGAGGGTAATGAAACTTTCGTATCACAACTGTAATAGGTTGTACATGACTCTATGCATCTTTCAAAACCTATAGAAATATGCATCACAAAGAATGAGTGGATAAGTTAAAGCTAAATACAGAAAAAGCATTATGCAATCACTGTATTGTAGCTAGTACATTTGTTTCTTTCGTGTGTGTGTGATTTTCTTTTTTTTATTTCTTTTTTATTAATTAATTAATTTTACATTCATTCACTGAGCATAGTCACAGCATACAAAATGTGATTTCCCATCCAGAATATACTGCATAGTGGCTTAATCCTACATGTTATCATTGATAATTTTCCATTTCTAGTTTCATGTATATATATATATATATATACATATATATATATATATATATATATATATATATATATATATTTTCCCCTATTTCTCACCCTCTGCCATTTCCCACCCTCCTCCCACACAATCTCTAGTGTGTATAGTTGCTTTCCATCCCCCCTACATTTTATTGATTCACAAAATATCTTAAATAATCTAACTACTTTCAATAGCAAGTTCAGCTGATATATACCTACCTGTGAATACATGTCTGACTTTAGGTGTGAAAGTCTAAGAAGAATGAATATACTATGAAGTAGCACCTCACTGATGGTATATAACTTATTGCAGCCATTAAATAGGTATTTTTTTTTCTTTTTTTTTTTTGGAGAGATTTTTGTTATAGGACGTGTGCGCTCGCCAGACAGACAGAGAGAGACAGAGAGACAGAAAGCGAGAAATCACCCCCCAGGGGGGATGACCACGCCACAATCCCTTCTCCTCCATTGTCCTCTCGGAATCTTGGGTACGCACACACACGTGCCCAGCGTGAGTTTAAGCCATCGGGTCCAGGACTTGAACCACTGTCAACTATGTGGGAGTCCAGTCACATAGCCATTACGCTAACTGCTAGTCCCTTAAATAGGTATTTTTAAATATATTTTTTTAATTTCAAGAAAAGCAGTTTTAACTTTAATGAATCAAAATAAAAGAAATGCTAAGAGAGCTTTGCTTAAAGCCAGGAAAAAGGTTAGGATTCTGTTCAAATAGTAGGTACATGAACCTAGCGGCAGCTCAAGACAAGACAAAAATCCTTAAATCTGGAAAACAAAGCCTAGAAGAAAATCAGTAATGTTATAGTCAAAAGTCATAAGATTCTGTGTAGTACATTTGTTTCTTATAGTGGTATGGGTGAGTAATTCTGAACCTAATTTATATATATGTTGCAGTTAAGAAAAGAGTAAATATACTGTACAAAATGAGAACCAGGTTTCTTCCTTATTAAGAATAAAAGTTACAAATGAGTAAAGGCAGAAGGCTAGAATTAACCCTGTGGTGGTTGGATTGGAGTTGGAGATAGATCTAACAAGTGGTTTATAAACACATAGAGAGAAAGAGAGAGACAGAAAGAGAAATATGATGTGTATGCACGTGTGGGTTTAGTACATGTATCTTCACTCCATGCTGAGAGAATCTAAATGCAATGACAACTCAGTAGCAATATTCGCAATCGGAACCCAGATCTTGACTTTCAAACATCATTCTCCAATAAAAGGAATCTGGGCTCCTTTATGAAGTGGTTGATTGAGTAGAGAAAATATAAGATGTGCTTAGGATATATTCTGGCAACGGAAATAAAGTAGTTATTAGAAATGAATTAATTATATAAATGTAGTTTTGAGTAAACAAAATTGTATAGCAAGTTATATGCATAGTATTGATACTATATGTATAATATCGTTTTATTTATATGAAGTTTAGAAATATCCAAAAGTAGATATATTGTTAAAAGATACAAACATATGTGGTGATCATTTAAGGAAATTCAAAGACATGTAATTCTCAAAGTTATTTTCCTCATTAGCCCCCCAAAAACAAAGTGTTGTTAAATTTTCAATAGCTTAATAGTTTCCTTAATTGGGGAGAGTTTTCCTTCTTTTTTTCTCACATGTAACTTTCTATTGTTATAATTACAGCTGTTTGGGGTTCAGTAGCTCTAGTGATTGAATCCTCTGAACGGTAGCCAACTCGAGACTGATTTTTAGCTTTCTTTCTGTAGGGTAGATAATTCCATGTTTTAAAGATTACATTTCCTAATAATTTCACCATATCTGCATTATTCTCTCATTTCTGAGTTTTCCATATCCTTTGGCTTGTTGTGTTACTGTGGAATTGACTACACCTGAATATAATGAGCTCATGGTTTCTTAATTCCAATATACCATACCCTCTATGATATCAGTTAGCAAATTCATATATATTGTTTCCAAATTCTGTTTCCACAAAATGGCTTTTAAAAGGTAGTCTCTATTCCAGTTTCTCAGAAATACCCATGTCTGGAGTGTTTGAAGTTTTTTCTTCTTTCTCTGCTTAGTTTCTCAGATATTTCGAATAGGATCTCTACCTATGCAGACGTATTTTTTTTTTAATTCAGTTAGTTTGTAGTTATAAAAGCATATATTTTCATAAGTAGTAAAAATAATATTATAATAAATATGTAGAAATACAAATTCTACTTTTTCAGAGCATTGTGGATTCAGTATTTTAATATATTCACATAAGTTTTGCTTATACAGTAAATTAAATGTAAATAAATATACACCAAGAGCACAATGAAAATAATTATACTAGAAGCTATTAAAACCATGAGAGAGATATTTTAATTTCCTTTTGTTTTATAAAACCTGTTGGCAAAGAAATGTATTAGATTTCTATTTAGAGCACATATTTTAATAATATTTAAATAATAAGTATTGTATAACTTATATTCATTTACCTGAAATAAATGCAAACCTGCTTTTTTTTTTAAGAGAAAGTTTTGCTATAGGGCATGTGCACATGCCAGAGAGACACAGAAAGATAGAAAGCAAGAAATCACCCCTCAGGGGGAATGGTCACTCCACAATCCCTTCTCCTTCATTCTCCTCTAGGGATTTTGGGCAGGCACACAAATGCGCCAGGCATGAGTTTTAAGCCACCAGTTTAGGACTTGAACTGTGGTCAACTACGTGGGAGTCCAACAATGTAAACATTATGCCATCTTCTGGTCCCAGTTTTATAAAAAAAACAATGACATAACTAAATGCAATGTGGTACCATAGACTGATTCCTGAAATACAAAAAAGATTAGAGAGAAAACTGGCAAAACCTTCATAGTCTATAGTTTAATGTATCAATGTTAATTTATCAGTTTTAACAATTAAGTCATTGTAATGTAAGAGTTAACATTAGAGAAATCTGGGTAAAAGTATGGGACTTTCATGTACTATCTTTGCAACTAGAACTGATCAAAATATAAATTTTATTTAAAAATTATGTTATTTTTAAGTAAAAATTTTATCCAATTTAATTAACGTGTATCTTAAATTTTCTTGAGGCTTTTTTTTTTTACTCAAAAGGAGAAATTATATAAGAATCTAGAGACTTAGTTTCTAACTACATTATTTAAAATTATGGTTAAGGGGACAGCAAATAGCATGATGATTATGTCGCAGAGCTCCCACATGGCCAACCACGGTTAGAGTCCTGGACCCAGTGACTTGAAAATCACACTGGGCACATGTATGTGCATACCCCAGATCCCAGGAGGAGAATGGAGGAGAAGGGACTATGGCATGGCCATCCCCTTTGGGGGGGATTTCTCACTTTCCCTCTCATTGTCTCTGTCTCTCTCACAGGTGAGAACACATGCGCTGTGGCAAAAACTTCTAAAAAAATAAAATTACAGATTAATATTAATGCTGGTCTTCATCTAGAATACTTTCTATCACATACATGTACATAATATAAAACAATAAAAATGCACTTTTAGTATAGAATTCATGCATTAACACTGTATTTTTCTAAAACTTGAGTGAAATTTAATGAATGTTATTTTGTGTTTAGAAATTAAATATATATAGTTCTTGGACCAGCAGATGGTATAGTGGTTATATTACTGGACTCCCAGATGGCTGACTGAGGTTCAAGTCCCAGACCTGATGGCTTGAAACTCATGCTGTGCAGGTGTGTGTGTGTTCCCAAGATTCTGCGAGGAGAATGGAGAAGGGTTTGCACTGTGGCTATCCCACCTTAGGGGTGATTTCTCAGTTTCCCTTCTCACAATCTTTGTCTCTCTGTCTCTCAGGCAAGCACAAGCGCCCTAAGGGAAAAACCTCCAAAATATATCTATCTATAATATATTATATAATTACATATAATAGATATATATTATAAATATATATTATATATTTCTATTATATATATATAATATATAATATATATTTCTATTTTACATATGTGTGTGTATATATATGTGTTTTATCATACTACAGGAAATAATTGTAAAGTCTGGAAAAACTCGGTGAACAATTGCAACGCTGTAAGGAACATCTTCATTTATATAATTGATTGATTCTACTTTTGTACTGTTCTTTTACTCCAGTTAATTCTTGTGTTAGACATGAGCAGCAAGACAGGCCTGTTACCCCCACTCGCAGACAGAAAGTCCTGCCCAGATTGGTTTAACTTGTAGTTAATAATTTCTGAAAGTAAGGGTGTCATCAGTCACCCTCTGGGAAAGTCTCTACTGTACTTCAAGGACAAACACCCCCATACCCCATACCCCCACTTGCTTTATAGCTAAACACATGCAGTAGCCTATTTGCATGCCCTTAGGCTACCTGTGCTCACTTAGCATATGTTAGCATTGTGGTTTTGACCCCCCAGGTGGGCTTTCGTGATGCATTCTGGGAAAATGCATAGGCGGAAGTGTATAAGTTATGTACAATAAGTTCCTGGCTGTCGATCAAAGATGATCCCCTTTATGAAAGAAGAGGGGATGCCCAGAGAAGGGACCAGCAGAGGGAACCAGAGCCATCATGAAAGAAACCCACCCAGATAACCTCAGTGCTGGCCTGATATTAACCAGCCTGCTCTCTCCTCTTGAGAGTACTTTGCTGTGCTTAGAAACATAACGTTTCTATACTATCTACTTATCTGCTGGCATCTGTCTTCAAGTCTTTGTCAATGGATGCCAAGAACCAAAGATCTTGTTCACCTAATAACACTTTCTTATACTAGGCAGTGTTTCTCAAAATGATTGGGCTCAGGAGGGAAGTATCCAAGCATTGGTGAACTGTTGAGTCATTGGATGAACCCAGTGGGTAGGCTCAAGAGGAAACACAGGTAACATTTTTTAAAACGTACCTGTGCCTTTGATGGGCCACCGTCTATGTTTACTGTTGTGGACTCCTAGTACAAAACCACAGTGGTTTTGCTTCCAATAAGACATCCTGACTTCTCCTTTATAAACTACTGCTAGCCTAGATTTTCAATCAGACCCCATGAGCTTCAAAAACTCTTTCTCTTTTTGAAGCCTATTTATCTATCACTTCCATGTAAGAGGAAGAGAGAAATAGAGAGAGAGAAACAGAGACAAGTGTCCCCAACAGAATCTTTACACCATGATATCCTCTCAATTCCAGAAGGACCTCCTGGTCATAGGCATGCATATATATGCACCTGGTGTGCTCAGGGAGGTTCCAGGTCCCCCCAGGGCCTATCCATGTGGGCCTACTCACATTTCAGCTCCACCACTGCTTGGCCCTAAGAGTCTTCTCTTCAGAATCTTTAGCTCTTATTCTATCAATTGCTGTCCTAGCCTATTATCTCAGCAAGTTTGCTCCATGTCCTTTCTCTACTTATTTTGTATATATCCTCATTTTCGTTCGCTTTATTTCTATGTTGGCTTCAGTAAGATCCCTACAGACTTGGAAGGCTCTTCTACTCTGCTCCTATCTGATGTTATGTGTAGCAAGCATTGTCTCCTTACTGGAATTTTCGAGTTAAGCCCTTATATTTTGACACTTGAGTTCCATCCAAAAAGATTTAAGACAATTTGTAAAATTACACACAACATAAGATAGAGAGCAATTTGGAATGAAAACAAAACAGAACAGAGGTCATTGGCAAATGCAGAAAGAGTAAACATGATTAAAGACCTGAGATGATCTAATTATCATAATTGGGCAGTGAGTGTAATTTGCCTGGCGATAAAGAAAACTTCGGTTAATTTTGTTTTTATAGTCACAATAATTTAAATAATATGAATTCACATGCAAAAGTTTTTTTTTTCAGAAATCAAATTTAGACAGGTGCTTTTATAAAGAACATTAAATTTCAAACTTCAACACTTTTACAGGAAAAAAGTCTAAAATCATGTTTAAGGAGGTGATATTTTTATTAAAGAAATGGTTAAAATTATATTATAAATTCATGATATATTTTCTAACCCAATTTAGTTAATTTTTCTAAGTTTTGTATTTTTTCTTTCTTTCTTTTTTTTTTTTAATTGGGAGAGGTTTTTTTGCTATAGGGCACGTGAGCTCGCCAGAAAGACAGAGAGAGACAGAGAGACAGAAAGTGAGAAATCACCCCCCAGGGGGTGGCCACACAGCAATCCTTTCTCCTCTATTCTCCTCTCGGGATCTTGGGCATGCACCCACACAGGCCTGGCGTGAGTTTAAGCCACCAGGTCCAGGACTCGAACCGCAGTCTGTCACATGGGAGTTCAGTGACAGAGCCATTATGCTAACTGCTGGTCCCTAAGTTTTGTATTTTTCAGTAATCTAATTTAGTATATGAGTAAGACTTTGGGAATCTAGATTGTTAAGGTATATCAGCATGAGAAAGCCTCTGTACCTGCAAGAGAAAGCAGGAGTACCTGCTTTAGCTTCCATGAGCGAACTGTGACCTCATTTGGAAAACTGCTTTCTTAGTAAAGTTGCAAAGTGTAGATATCCAGGAATGGAATTGCTGGATCACATGGCAGTTCTATTTGTAGATCTTTGAGGAACCTTCAGATTGATATCCATGTTGGCTGTGTTAATTATAGTCCTACTAACAGTATAGGAGACTTTCCTTTTCACCACATTCTCACCAACACTTAATAACTTTTTTGTTTTCTTAATCTTAGCATTTCTGACCAGGGTTAGGTGGTATCTCATTGTGGTTTTGATTTGCATTTCCCTTATAATAAGTGATCTTTAGCATTTTTTCATATGCTTTTTGGCTGATCTTATGTCTGTTCAGCTCATTCCTATCTTTTATTTCAAAGCTATGATAATCAAAACAGCATGGCATTGGCACAAGAACCGGCATGTAGACCAAAGGAACAGGATACAGACCCCAGAAATAAACCCAAAACATAGTCAACTGTGTTTTGACAAAAGACACCAGACAATCTCTTGGGGAAAAGGAAATCTCTTCAGCAAATGGTACTGGAAAAACAGTATCCACCAGTAGAAAGATGAAACTGGACCCCTATCTTTCATCAGTAACAAAAATCAATTCAAAATGGATCAAAGATCTAAATCTAAGACTTCAGACTGTAAAATTACTGGTGGAAAATGCAGGAGAAACTCTTAGAGACATCAGAGTAGGCAAAGATTTCTTAAATAAAACCCTCAAAGAGCACAGGCAATAATCCCAAAAACAGACAATTGGGAATACACTAGGTTAAAAAGCTTCTGCACAGAAAAAAACAATAATAAAAGCAATAATTAGAGTGAATCGATTACCCCCAGAATGGGAGAATATATTTACATACTATGCCTCAGTAAGGGACTCAGAATATACAGGGAACTCAAGCAGTCTACCCTACCCCTAAAAAATCAAACAAACAAACAAACAAAAACTCAATTAAAAGATGAGGAGAAAAAGCCCAGTTAAAAGAGCAGACTTCTTAACTCTGGAAAACAAAGCATAGAAGAAAGTCAGTTATGTTTTAGTCAAAACTCAAAAAATTCTGCTTCACCAGTTCAGTCCCATGTAATTTATCTTCTGAGCTATTGATAGGTTCGTCTACCTTGTGTTTGAAAAGAATCCTAATCTTTTTCCTGACTTTTTTTTTTTTTTTCTCTTTTTTTTTTTTTTTTTTTTTGAGAGGTTTTTCACTATAGGGCGCGTGCGCTCGCCAGACAGACAGAGAGAGAGAGACATAGAGACAGAAAGCGAGAAATCACCCCCCAGGGGGGATGGTCACGCCGCAATCCCTTCTCCTCCATTCTCCTCTCGGGATCTTGGGCACGCACGCACACGCGCCCGGCGTGAGTTGTAAGCCACCGGGTCCGAGACGCGAACCGCGGTCGACTACGTGGGAGTCCAGCGACATAGCCATTACGCTAACTGCTGGTTCCCTCTTTTTCCTGACTTTAAGTCTTAATCACATTTCTCTTAACATTTTTTGGTTTTGATTTATTAAAACTAAACCTGCTTTTCTTGAAATTACATATATATATATATATATATACTATTTAAAGACCACAGTAATCTATATTGCTTCAGTGAGGTGCTGCATTATTGTATGTTCATTCTACTCACCGAGTTTTTATGCGTACAGTCAGACATGTGCTCAGAGATATGTATATATCTGCTTAAGTTGTTATTGCAAGTATTTAGATTAATTAAGATTTTGTGAATCAATAAAATGTGAGGAAAAAAAAGCATGGAAAGCAACTGTAGATAACAGAGACAGTGTGGGAGGAGGATGGGGAATGGCAGAGGGTGAGAAGTAGGAAATCAAGGGGAATAGGACAAAAAAATTTTAAATAAAAAATGGAAATTTATTTGTTGATGACAACATGTATGGTAATATCCTCGATTAAGCCAATATACAATGTATTTTGGATAGAAAATCTCATTTTGTATGCTGTGATGATGTACAGTGAATGCATGTAAAATAAGTTTATAAGAAAAATACCAAAAAAAAGACAAACAGGTAAAACAAAATTAATAGACTGAAGAAAATAAAAAAGAGAGCAGACTTCTTATAATCCACTTTTATCAAGATATGAATAGCAGAGGTTGTTTTTCAGAACTAGTATTTTCTTTGGAGTAGTTAAATGCAATTCATGAAATTACAATTATGAAACCTGTTTTTTTTTTTTTCTTGTTGTTTTCAAGAGAGACAGAGACAGAGGAGACAGAGACAGCAGATAGCACACCCAATAGGTTACTGTCACTGAGATTCACTCCCCGCCTCAGCTAGTTCCTGATCACGGGTACATGCATGCCCCGTGAACTCAGGACAGTCTCTGAATGCAAACCCAGATCCTCTCAATGCGTCATGTTTTATAACCTGGCCACTATTTAAATGCGAGACCAGAGTTTGCTTTTTAGCTCCTGTATTTGCAAATCATCAGGCGTCAAGTTAAATCATTCAATTTGCTCTGTGTGAAGCAGTGGTATGAATCTTTTAAAAAAAATCACAGGTGGCTACTGATTTTCAAGTTCCTTAAAAAGAGAAAGAGCAGACATAATGAGTGGTCAAACGTTACATAAATGTGAGTGTCGGGGATTGCTGGGGGGTAGGGTAAACTGTGTGGGCTTGATAAGAGTTGACTCTCATGATTAAAAAAATTCTAATAATAAATTTCACAGCTCCTATTTTATTACAGAATATAAGTGGATGAAGTCCCTATTCAAATAAACTTTGCAATTAATGTGAAAAGCTAAGGGCAAAAACTCAATATGCTAGAGTTCATTAATAATTCACATATATTGAATTTCCAGTTTCAATTTTGATGTTATGTAATAACAAGACCACCCAAAAGGTGGCACTAAAAAACAGATAGTTTCATATGACTTTAAAATAAATATAATTTAATGAGAGAAAAGAGAGAGATAGTAGAGAAACTTCAGTTTACTTTCACTTTAAAATACTTAAGATTTTGACTTTCTAACAACATAAATATTAAGCAATAGAGGTGCTGAAGAATGGTGTTCATTTTCTAAAGCATTTGAAGTTGGCTTGTATTGTAGTTATTTGTGTTTAATTTATTACCATTCAGGCGTTAAGATTAGTGGCTTTTTAAAATTATTATTTTTCAGCGACGTTTTAATTTGTATACTGATTTTATTTTCTTTGTAGTCACACTTTTCCCATAAATTGTAGAACAGATGCTATCTGAATCTAAATTCACACTATTGCATGCCTTGGGGTTACATTAAAGCTAACTTTTCATTTTTGCTTTCTTCTTTTGCCTCTGTATAAATAACCAAATCACAGTGGAAGTAGATTAAGAATGCATGTATATCGATGCATTTTATTTCAAATTAAGAATATTTTCCATGAAAAGTTTAGCAATAGCTGCACATTTTAATAATTGACAAAAAAAAGTGTTAGTATCACTGAATCTAGGCCCTAAGTAGTACTTTGCAATATAGTAACAGGAGAAGAAAACCTACTTCTGTCAATAAAAATTGACAAATAGATATATTTAAAGAATTAATATAAAACAATATGCTACCTTTTGGGATCTTTTGGAGAGTACAATACATTGTTCCCCACGTACTCAGCCTATTTATCAATTAAAAATACAGTAAAGAGGTCAACACATGGAGAACAGTCTCTCTTGTTAACTTAACACTGAAATCGGAGAATTTGTTTGGTGTCTGGGACCAGGTGGGCTTCTGTGTACTGAATTTCTGATTTATTGAGCTTTACTCACCTTGTCATGGTAGTGCTTGACTGGACAGGCTCCATCTACAAAAACATAGCTTGCCACAGAGAAACGAAGCAGAACGTGTGGGCAGCTGCTTCTCAGAGAAGGGAGATGCTGTTGGCTCCACTTGCTCAGATCCTCTTTCCGACCTCATCTGCCGGATAAGCCCCTTCAAGTCACGGAACCCATGTGGGAGTGAGTAAGAGGCGAGAGAGACTGGGCATTTGAGTAAAATGGGGTTCTCTTCACAGGGCAGAAAATGCAGTAGTAAAGAAGTATTTCTTAGCCATCCACAAATGGCCTTTCTAGAGAAGAGACTCTTGTCCACTGTAGGTGAATCTTGAATATTCTTTGATAATATTGTACTGAGGCACAAGGGAAATTTATCTTGCACGAGGCTTGTTATTTAAGAGTTCTATCTAGTATGGAAAAGCATAGAGGCTTGGTGAAGTGAAATAGCAGAACAAGTGTCTTGGTCTGAATATTGTGTCTTACTCCAAATTCATAAATTGAAACTTAATCCCTGGTATGATGATGTTAGAAGGTGGGACCTTTGGGAGGTGATGAGATCATGAGAGCTCTACTATTATGATTAGTGTCCTTATAAAAGATATACAGATAGCTAGCTTTCCGCCATGGGGAAGTGACAGTGAAAAGACATCCCTCTATGAGGAAGAGACACCTCACCAGATGCCACATCTGCTGATGCCTTAACCTTAGCCTTCCCAGCCTACAGAAATGTGAGAATTAAACTTTCATCATTTATAAGCTCCCTAATTTCTTATTTTTCTTATAGCAACGTAAGTGAACTAAGTTAAGAAGGTGACGGCTAGTTCCCAGCTTTCAGTGTTCTGTAGGTTCAAGATAATTTGGCTTTATCGTATCGGTGTGTTTATGCCATCTATCTTGGTCAGCTCGGTTCAGCCTCCTGTGTCAGGCCATCATCTGGGCTGAGGAGGAAGCTCTGAGTGTGCTCTGGCTCTTAGCCTTAAGATTCTAGGGTATTGTTATTGTTGTTTTCCATTTTATCTGAGAAGAGCACACAGAAGCAGGTCTGCTGGGAAGGCAGGCTTATCGCCAATTTTTCTTATATGTAATAATGTTCCAATTTGAAACATTGCATTGCCAGATTTGAGAACTTTTCCCCCTCCACAAGCTACACTGAGATAATTAGTACAAAGTTACTGTGATAAAGTCAGAAATGGTATAGTAAAACTGGTCTGGAAAGAACAAAAGTTTTTTTTTTTTATTTTTTTGAGAGTTTTTTTTTTTTTTTTTTTTTTTTTTTTTTTTTTTTTTTTTTTGCTATAGGGCGCGTGCGCTCACCAGACAGACAGAGAGAGACATAGAGACAGAAAGCGAGAAATCACCCCCCAGGGGGGATGGTCACGCCACAATCCCTTCTCCTCCATTCTCCTCTCGGGATCTTGGGCACGCACGCACACGCGCCCAGCGTGAGTTGTAAGCCACCGGGTCCGAGACGCGAACCGCGGTCGACTACGTGGGAGTCCAGCGACAGAGCCATTACGCTAACTGCTGGTTCCCTGGAAAGAACAAAAGTTTTCAGGTGAATTTTCACAGTTATGATGAATCCAGAGCAAGAAACCAGTCCGCGGATCCATATGAAGTCTTTAAGGAGGATGGTGAATGAAAGTGGCCAGTGGGAGCAGTCAGAAGTGTTGCTCACAACACCTAGATAAGATGATATTTCACCCAATTAGCATGTAATGGTACTTTGTAACTATACTGATTGATTTATTAGAATAGTCAATGCGAGATAAAGGATACAAAGAATAGAGAGGACTTGAGGATTACATGCTATTGAAAGAATGTAATTGCATCTGCAGAAATAGATGTGAAAAAGAGAACTAATAGGATGAAGATAATTGTGATAAGGACAGTTCATTGGACTATATCTAGAATATATAGTATATGAAGAATTGAAAATTAGAAGTTAGAACAAGAGTTACAGATTTGGGATTAATGCTAAGTGGTGATAACATCTAGAATCATAATTATAACAAGAGAGAATTATCTTGCTGCAGGAAAATGGATATATGTATATATTTGTGTGTATATATATTATATTAATACACAAATATATAATATATGTAATATATTATAGAATATCATATATAATTATATACTATATAAGATATTATATAAATATTATATTATATATTATGTATTATTAACATATATTATATATAGATATAAAAATGAGCAAGGGCTGATGGCAAAAACCTGGTAGAAGAAGAAACATGAGTTCTTAAAGGTCTATATCAACTGTTTTATTGTGATGAGCATACTGAGCTCTTTACTGTATGTGCATGTTGGCTATTTTTTAAAATTACAAATGCCTATAAAAATATAATGTTTATACATTATATCTTTTATTCTTTTTGACTCCATTATAGGAGAATATCTGGTGCAAAAGCCCAGTTATTCTGTTTTTTTCTTTCTTTACTTTTGGTACCACTTTCTGTTTTCTTTTGTTATTGTTATTTTGTTTTGTATTTGTCTGAATTCACTCATTTAGAAAAGTTTGTCAGAAAATGCTGCATATTTCTTTTGGGGTGCAATAAGTTGGCTTAGTTCAGCTTTATTCTTCCCTAAAACTAATTTTCTGGGACTGGATCATACACCAATATATTAAGCATTATTCCAGAAACTCAGAGCTTTAAAAAATCTATAGGTTTTTTTAGTGTTTCTGTGAGAGTTTATAGGCTGATAGAATCCAGAGAAAGTTTATGTGAATCTAGAAAGTTTGTTTGCTGCATTATCTTTTGTTTGTTTGTTTGTTTATTTATTTATAATTCAAGATTGGCATCTTTAGACAGTCCTGAAAATCAACATCTAGGTATTATGATGTTTCTAGTGTATGCAATTAGAATGCCTTAAGATGTATTTTTTACATTAAAAAAAAACAAAACTAGATTTTTTTCTTTTCATGAGTTAGAAGGAGACATATACCCTTGGCAGGGTCTCATCATATTATGATCCTCCCGACATGCTGCCTTCCAGCCAGCCCAGTGTGTTCAGGTCCACCTGGGATCTGAACCCTGGGCATTCCCACATGGTTCCAGTATTATGCAGTGCTGCCCTAATGCCTGCACCATGTGACTGTGTGTGTGTGTGTGTTTAAAGGGAGACTTCACTGTCATGCTCTTCCTGCCTCAGCCTCCCAGCCAAAACTACAGGAATATGACACCATGCCTAGCCTTTAGTGTGAATTGAGACCTGAACTTGAGCCTCCCAGGTGGCCCCAGGATATGGAGACAGCATCTTAGCAGTGCATGCACCATGACTGGGCCAGAACTCATTATGAGTATTCTATTCAGGTTGTTTGGCTTTGTAGAAGAGCTACTGTAAGCATTGTTGTTTTTTTTTTTTTTTTTGGAGAGGTTTTTCACTAGAGGGCACGTGCGCTCGCCAGACAGACAGAGAGAGACATAGAGACAGAAAGCGAGAAATCACCCCCAGGGGGGATGGTCACGCCGCAATCCCTTCTCCTCCATTCTCCTCTTGGGATCCTGGGCACGCACGCACACGCGCCCGGCGTGAGTTTTAAGCCACCGGGTCCGGGACGTGAACCGTGGTTGACTATGTGGGAGTCCAGCGACATAGCCATTACGCTAACTGCTGGTTCCCTGTAAGCATTGTTTTTGACAGTACTTTCTATGTATTCAACCATTCAATAAACATGCATTATGCTTGATATTCTACTAAGCATGAGAAACACAAGATGAACCACATATGTTTCCACTTGCCTTCTAGAAAGGCAGGCATACAAATGAAGAGAAAATGGCAGTGCCATGTTGTGTTGGAGGTGTGCACAGACGACTAATGTGGTTAAATGAGGAGTAGCTCTTCTAGGCTTGGAGGTGAGAGTAAGAGTTTGTCAGGTGAAATGAAGGCAGGGAAAGGCAGGGGCATTTCAGACTGGGTCACATAGCTGCTGTCCAGGCCAGGAGATGAGAAGACCTGTACGTGGCTCAATATGCTTGTAGCATAAAGCGGTGAGAGATGAAGCCAGAGAGATAAGCAAGAGCCAAATTATGCTAGACCTTTCTTCTCTTTAATTGTTTGTTTAGTTTCAGCTCGTGATATTCTGAGAGAGTTTTCAAGTGCCTTGGAGGGCTATGAATACTATACTGAGACATTTGGAGCTCCTATTAAGATGTTGGCAGGCCTAAGAAGGAAAGCAACATGTTCAAATTTCTTTTTAGAGAGATTTTTGTTATAGGGGATGTACACTCTCTGGAAAGAGAGAAACAGAAAGCAAGAAATCACCTCCCAGGGGGGATAACCATGCTACAATTCCTTCTCTTCCATTCTCCTCTTGTGATTGTTGGCATGCATGCATGCACACACACCCGGAGTGAGTTTAAGCTACCAGGTCCAGGACTCGAACTGCGGTTGACTATGTGGAAGTTCAGAGATCTAACCATTACATCATCTGCTGGCCCCTAAAATTATAACTCTGGCTTGCAAGGAGAAAACGCAAAGGCAGAGAGGCCAGTTAGTAAGTTACTACAGTTAGGAGAGAAATCCATATGAGGGACTAAATTGAAGCACAGGTTTTAGGAATGGAAAGAAGGAAGCGATGTGTAATGAGCACACTCAACATAGATTGCTAACAAATAGTTTTCATTCAGAAATGAATGAGTTGAGACTAATTAAATCAGTAGATTGAGGAAGAGTGAAGTCAAGGTTGAACTACAGGTTCAAGCTTGGGAAACCAGGTGACAAGAAAAGTCATTGCCTGGATGTTAAATGCATTCCTATGAGTTCTCTGTGTGCCTGAGAACTGTAATTGTTGTGGGTTCATCTTAACCCTACAGTAAACCCTCTGAAAGTAAGTTCATCTCTTCCTTTTTTCTTAAAATTTTTTCACACACAAAAACATCAGCACCAAGAACAGTACTGATTATACAAAATGTGATCTATTACTTACACTGAATTGATAATTCAATAAATCTGACATATCATGTCATCCATTTAAGAATGGCTGATAGATATTATTAGTCAGGATTTTGGGGTTGCATGCGACAGAACCTGACTAACATGGGACAAAGAGATGGTGATGAGTTATTGTGAATTCTCAGATTTGACATAAATACATTCTGGAGAAACAGACATAGAGGGCAGGCTCTGTAGATTAGTAGTTAAGAGAGCTAGATCCCATGTGTCTGACCCTGCCCCAGTGGCTTGGAAAACATGCTAGGTGCATTATGTCAGTGTCCCAAAGTCCAACAGGTTGGAGAAACGGAGGGAAAGGTATTATAGCATGACCATACCCCATTGGGGGGGTCTGCTTTCTCCCCCTACCCTTTCTAGCAAGCCCACATGCCCTCTAGCAAGAAGAAAAAGGAAAAAAAAAAAAAAAAAAGAAAACATCAGGCTTAGAAACAGACAGTAAGTAAAGAAAATGCAGAAAACAAAGCAAGCACCACAGAAGTACCCTCTAACAGGAAGGACCTAATCAGTGAGCCACTGTGGAAACAGATTCTAAGCCACAACTGTCAGCTCTTTGTCTCTGTGCCTAAGATTCAAATTCCACAGAGATCTATCTTAAGTCACATCTTCACAGCTTATTGAGGAGAGGGTTGAACCCTTAACAATAGCCTTGCTGCTAGGGAAGGGGATAGTTCTCAGATAAATCATGACCACTTAGGAAGAATAAAGGGGATACTAGCCAAGACAAATAAATATAAATGTTTATTTCTGGATGATTCTAACTTTTATTGTTTTCTGTTTAGAAGGATTCATTCAAGTTTATTAGTTTATTGAGAGAAAGAGAGATAGAACGAGAGATTCGCACTTTCACAGTCTTACACCCTGATCCTCTTCTCAGCCTTCCCAGGTAGCCAGGAAGACAGTCACGCACATGCGTGCCTGGGGTTAAAAGCGGATCTGGGAACCAAACCTCAGTTTCCCATTGCTATCATGCTATCACTGAACCACTGCAGCTGTGCCTGCTTACTAAGATTCTTAGAAACAAAATTGAAGCTTTATAAAATATGGGCATGAGAAATGTGTTTTCTGGCTAGAGGAACTTGTATCTTTTTAAATTGAGCTGTTCTCTTTGACAAAATAATCTATAATCTAGCTTCTAGAACGTAGACATTTTTTTAAAAAGCACAGACACTGAATCATGAGACTTCATATGAAATTTGGGTTCTGAAAAGAAATACATATATTCTCTAGGAGAAAATTGAATAGACAGAGGATGGGGTGGGAAAGAAAATGTGAGGAACGGGAGAAACAGACATAGCAGAAAAATCCAGCATTATTTGGATTAGCTTCAGAACAACATTCAAACCAAATCTCTAACTCTTGGGCATCCAGAGGGAACACCCGCCACTAATTGCAGGTCTAAGATAGTCAAGAAGCCACTTCAGGGCTGTGGGGCTTGAATCAGTCATCCTGATGGTGTTTTTAAGATGTGGCTGTGGTTGTTTGTTTGGTGTAAAAGAGAGTTTAAATTTACTTCCTCTGGTCTTGGTAGATATTGATATTTCTCTATCTCTAATCTCACTCCAGACTTGGGAGATGCTTGTGCCAATTAGGGCTTTGTTCTCTATGCCAGATAGTCTTGGTGCTATAAAGTCAAATCATTGAGAAGAATGTTTATGCAAATGTGGGAAGCAGGACTATAATCTTGTTCGATGTTTTGCTTAGAGATCACTGAGAAGGTTTCCTATTGCATCTCTTTTGAAAACACAAGTAGAAGAACTGCTTTTATGATTGATTCTGGAAAATATGGAGGGATTTTAAGTTGGTCTAACTATATTTGACATCACAATTTTGGTGATGTCTTGTTTTCTCTCATTTCTAATAGTTTTTCCTACAACAATTTTTCTTACTTTTTCTGCAAAAAAAGAGTTCAACCTTGAGACAGTACACATTCCTTTGTAGGGTAAAATAAAGGTGAAACACTAGATATGATGTGTAAAAAGTACTTTTTAAAGACCTAATTAGCACTTTTTGTGAGCAATGTGGTTCTGTTACCATGAGTATCAGACATGTTGTGAACTGGTCTCATAAATCTATAGAGTTCTTGTCTGTAGCTTACCTAAGAATGTCTTAGGTTTTTGTTTTTGTTTTTTTTTTTCTTTTTCCAAACTACAGAGATGTCATAGAAAATAGAGCAATGAATTATAACTCATTTATCTACATTTACTTTACTTCTCAGGACTGTTTTTTGTTTTTTTTTTCCTTCTCTCTCTATGTAGACAAGATAATTACGAAACAGCAGAAGGGAAGGAGTAATTCCTCACATTGAAAAATCAGATGGTAGAGCTGCTTAAAGAATAGCTAAATTATTGTAATTTGCCATACAGAAAAAAGTGACAAATCTCTTCTGTCTCAGAAATGTTTTCCTGCCCTTACTGCTAGGGAGTTAATACTCTGTCAGGGACGATACTGAACACATTGAACATCTGTTTGTCAGTTTGACTAGATAACCTCTCAAATTCTTTCCAAAAATAAGTTTTTATATTATTTTTGTGGTCAAGAATGTGGTCAGGAATGTTAACTGGAGTGTCTAGGTTTGAGTCCTAGCTCTTGGCTACAGAATCAGCTGCTATTTAAAAGCTGCAAATGGATGTGTTTGCAGAGCTATGTCTCTATATACTAGGTGATGCAAAAACACCCTGAAATTTTCATTTTATTAGTTGCTTTTGTATTTTATGGTTATAGAGAGAGTTAAAAGTGTGCATGTGTGTGCACGTACATATACGTATATATGTATACATACAACTACATGTATATATGTACATGTATTTATGTATTTACCATATTTTATTTATGTATAAATAAAAAAGAATGAAGAGCTGAGCTCTAATGAACATTGACTTAATGGTCTTGATACTGCCAGCCTATTCTAAGAGGAAAACCTTATCTGAGTATCACAATGTGCTGTCCAAAACCATTTCAAGAGAAATACAGTGTTGGAGATGGTTAAACCACATAGCTCTCACTTCTTTGTCTAGCATCATCTACCTTTTGTGGTACATAGGAGGTGTCTAAAGGAGAATGAGCTGAACCCCAGGTAGGCCCACATTTATTCAGTAAACATTTTTTTCAATCTAGGAGGAGGGTATGATGGAGGTGAGTGTTGAGATAGTGCTCCATAAAGGACAGTCAAGAGTAACGCCTGACATGGAGTATGAAATGCCATATTGGTAATTAAGACTTCTTTGCCTACCAGCTTCACATTGGATTCAATGGGAGAAAATAGCAATAAAAATGTAACTTTAGAGAAAAGTGCAGTGTGACAACTATTTATATGATTTTCTTTTGACAGTTTTTTTCTATAGGGCATGTGCTCTTGCCAGAAAGACAGAGAGAGACAGGGAGACAGAAAGTCAGAAATCCACTCCCCCCGCCCCCAGGGCAGATGGTCATGCTGCTATCCCTTCTCCATTCTCCTCTCAGGATCTTGGGCACGCACGCATATGTGTCCAGTGTGAGTTTAAGCCACTGGGTCTGGGACTCAAACCACGGTCGACCACATGGGAGTCTAGCAACATAGCCATTACGCCAACTGCTGGTTCCAACTGTTTGTATCATCTTTATATTGAATTAGCAATTGTAAGTAATCTTGGGATGATTGAAAGTCTGTGGGAGAATGTGGAGGTTATATGCAAATATGGAAGCATTTTATCTAAGATACTTGAGCATCTACTGATTTTGGTGAATGAGGAAATTCCTAGAACCAAATTCCTTTAACAAGTAGGGATGATGGTAAATCTTCCTGATCAAATTTTTACATGGATTTATTTCAGCATTTTCCAAGTCATCTCTATATTACCAGTAGGCTTCATTTGTTCAAGGTGAAAGAAAAAAACTTTTAGTATCTTTCTTGTTTCTCTTTAATTCTCCAGGCCAGCCTATGGTAAAAGCCATGGATCGAACATTAAAAAGTATTTTTTGCTCATAATTTTGATTCACTTATGCCTTTAAGATCACTTAGTTATGTCTGTTTCAATACAACTAGCACATTGACTCTCCCAGATTTTTTCAGAACTTCTCAGCCTTAAACCTCTACTCTCTCTCCTTGTCACATCCCAGATGCCTTTGCTGATTCCGATCCCAGCTTTCCTCAGAATCCCGCTTCATAATGGAATATATTCTCAATTCCACACCCTGATCGTTTGGGCCCCAAACATTGTCAACTTAACACAAAAGCACTGTTGACTTTACATCATTGTCGGTGCTTAATTCAGTAGTGTATAAGAAGACGAGACTTCTGGCTTCATGCAACCCACAGCCTAGTGGGAGAGGCACAAGGTAAACATTTGTGTCTTTCCCAACCTGCTGGACCCTCTTTTCACCGTAAATATAGAGAGAAGTGCTTGGGAATTTAGCTCTTCCTGAGAACAGCTCTTGCCCAATAACTGATGCATGGAGAAATGGCACTACAGTCACACACAGCATAAGGACAATGATGGATGGCATGTGATGGTCCCATAGATTATAAGGGAGCTGACAATTGCCTATCACCTCATGACCTGTAACTGTTGAAAAGTTCTAATTCATTTCTCACAAGTTCATAGCAATGGTGAAAACAAACCTATCGTACTGCCAGTATATAAAAGTATAGCATATACACTTATTTACAGAATATCAACTTGATAATGATAAGAAACTATTTCGGTGCTGGTTTGTGTACTTAACTAATACTATATGTTCATCATTAGAATATACTTCTACTTATAAAAAAAGTTTACTGTAAAATAGTGTGTCCTTTTTTTTTTCTTTTCTTGGAGAGGTTTTTACTATAGGGTGCATGCACTCGCCAGAAAGACAGAGAGAGACAGAGAGACAGAAAGCGAGAAATCACCCCTGAGGAAGGATGACCACGCCGCAATCCCTTCTCCTCCATTCTCCTCTCGGGATCTTGGGCACGCACGCACACGCGTCTGGCGTTGAGTTTAAGCCACCGGGTCAGGGACTTGAACGGCAGTTGACTACATGGGAGTACAGCGACATAGCCATTATGCGAACTGCTGGTCCCTGTCCTGTTATGTTAACAACAGCTTCATACATCTTGAGTTTACCATTTACGTCTTGATTGCATCGTTTCTCTTTTTGCTTAATTTGATCCCGTGTTATTTTGTTCTTCAGCCCTCCCAGGGCGTGGTGGTACCTGCCCTATGGCATCATAGCCCTTCCAGTGAGAATTGGGGAAGCAGAATACAGTGAGGATCCTCACCCTGTACAGGCCTAGACTAACATGTTGGTGTGTCTTCGTTTTTAACAAAAAGTTTAAAAAGTAAAATAATAATAATAATTTAAATAGAAAAAAAGCTTATATGATCAGAGCATAAAGAAAGAATATATGTTTGTACAACTGTACAACATGTTTATATTTTAAGCTAAGTGTTATTTTAGGAGTCAAAAGGCTTAAAAATTAAAAAAAATACAATGTAAAAAAGTTATGGTAAGGAAAATTATTAGAGAAGAAAGAAAAGATGCTTTTATAAATGTAGCTTAAATGTAGTGTTTATGAAGTCTACAGCACTATGTGGTAATGTCCTAGGCTTTCACGGTCATTCACCGCTTACTCACTGACTCACCCAGAGCAACTTCTTTTCCTTCAAGTCCCGTTCTTAAGAAGTATCCTATAAAGACGTGCCATTTAAAAAATCAGTTATACATTTTTTCCTGTACCTTTTTTGTATTTAGATATGTTTAGATAAACAAGTAATTTCTAAGCTTATTTTTATTCATGATAGCCTGTGCACAAGCATGAGAGAGAGAGAGAGAGAAAGAGAAAGAGAGAGAGAGAGAAGCCCTCTAGATGTGGTACCATCACATCACAATCGCCTCTCCTTAGACATTCAGCTTACCATGATCTTGGGCACACGCGTACACATCCAGTGTAGATACTCAGATACTTACCATTGTGTTACAATTACCTATAGTTTTCAGTACAATTTTATGTCGTACAAAGCAATAGGCCACAAACATACATACACAGATACATCCTTATAGCCCAAGGCTATAATAGGATATACCCTGTAGGTTTGTGTAAGTATATTCCGTGATGTTCACACCATGACAAAATTGCCTAATGACAAATTTCTCAGAATGTATTCCTGTCATTAAGTGCTACTTGGTTGTACTCTGTCTCCTAATGAGGATATCTCTGAAGTAAACACTGCATAGGATGAAAACGGCTCTAAATCGTTGAGCTTAACTTACACTGCGAGACTTTGCTTGTTGCCACAGTTGTCGTTGTCCTTCTTCCTTCTCCAGCCCCATCTCCTCACTCCTTTACTTATATTCTAGGAATACTTAAAATAAATTACTTCCTCAAAAATGCTCTTCTGGAGAATCCAACCTGTTGTCAGTACTTACGTACTGAAATTGATTTTTGAAAGATAAGGTTCGTTACCTGTTGATGATGTCATGTATAATATTCTCGACTTGCCTGGTGTATGGCATATATCATGTTGGGTAAAATCTCTTTACAATCTAAATGATGTATAATGATCAAATACATAAATAATAATAATAATTAACCTAAAAATCCAAAAATAATAAGAAAAAGAAGGTTGACTTTCAGGATGAGATTCTGAAATTGGATCACTCAGTGACCAGGTGGAACAGAGATGCTGATGTCTGTGGTAAATAGAGGGGTGGTACTTTCTGGCCTGCTGAAGCATCACAATAGTTCATATTTCTCTTAGTCATTTTGTACTGCTATAACCAAATAACTGATACTGGACAATTTACCAAGAATGAGTATCTAATTTTCACATTTCTGGAGGCTGGAAGTTCAAGTTCAAGGTGCTGGTAGGGTTGACTTCTGGTGAGAGCTTTCTTACTAAATCCTTTCATGGAAGAAGGGGAGGACACTGTCCTCACAAGGTGGCTGAGTGAAAGAGCAAATAAGAAAGGCCTCAATAGTTTTCTCTAGCTCTTTCATGAGGCACTAATAAAATTGACTCTAGAGAATGTCCCATGTGCAGCTGGAAAAACTATATATTCTGTGGTTGGAGCCAATGTTCTATAATGTCAGTCAGGTCCATTTGGTTTATGGTTGATCATTTAATTCTAGTATCTCTTTGCTTATTTTTATCTAGATGATCTATCCAATGGTGAGAGTAGGTGTTTAAATCTCAAACAGTTAATATATTAGAGTCTATTTCTCATTTTAAGTCTAACAGTCTGTGTTATGTATTTAGGTGCTCTGATGTTTGGTGTATATGTAGTTATAATTATTCTATCTTCTTTATGGATTAATCCCTTCAGTACTATTTGGTGAATATTATGCTTTCATGTATTTTCATGGAAGTATTTATCTTTCATTATAGGATGTAGGACTCCCTTAAGTATTTCTTGAAGAATTGGTCTAATATTGGTGAATTTTTTCAGTTGTTGTTTCTCTAAGAATAATTTTATTTCTCCTTCCATTTTGAAAAATAGTTTAAGTGGATATAGTATTCTTGGTTTAAAGTGTTTTTCTTTCAGAATTTTAAATAATTCTTCCATTTCTTCCTGGACAGTTAGGTTCCTGCTGAGAAGTCCGATGGTAGTCTGACAGGGTAAACTTTCCATGTAAGTGGGCAAATTGTCTCTAAAATTGTTTAATATATATTTTTTCACTTTTGACGTTTTGACTATAATATGCCTTAGGCAGGATCTTTTTATGTTAAGTGTATTTGGCATTTTTTGAATTTACTTGGTCTGGTTGTTCATATTTCTTCCTAGATTTGGAAAGTTTTCAGTTAATATTTTGTTGAATAAATTTTCTATATCTTTTCCAGGATCTTTTCCTGAAATACCCACTATGAAGAAATTTGATTGTTCGATACTGTCCCGTGATTTCTAAATGCTATCATCATTTTTTAAATGTATTTTTGTCTTTCTTTTTGACTAATTGGGCTATTTAAAATATTGTGCATTCACATGTATTTCTGCCTGACCTAATCTGTTAATGCTTGCTACTATTTTTTATTTTTATTTTCTTTTTTAAACTTTTCATCTCCAGAATTTGTTTTATTTTTAAAAAGTTATTTTATTCTCTTTAAAAATTTTTGCTAATAAGTACATGTGTTCACTGGAAAGAGATGGAGAGAGAAAAGTGAAAAAACACCTCTCATGTGGGATGGTCACACCCTTTTCCATTTATCCTTTTGGGGTTTTGGGCATACACACACACGGGTGTCCAACATGTTTTCAAGCTATAAGCTCTGGAACTTGAACCACACAGTTGGCCATGGGAGATCCAGCTAACTTACCAACTACATCACTGGCTAGTCCAATGTGTCTTTGTCTTTATTGAATTTGTCACTTACATGATACATTTTTTTTAACCTCCTGGAATTGCTTGTTTATTTTCTTGAATCTCATTGAGTTTCAGTATGATCAATATACTAAATTCCATATGCGATATTTCCATTTATTTCCTTTATTTTCTTGGTTGCTAGTGGATGATTAGTGTACTTCTTTGGAAGAGAAATATTTCCTTGGTTTTTCATATTTCTGTGTTCCTGCATTGATAGTCAGGCATCTGGAGGCGCACTAACCTTTTCCTGTTTTATAGCGTAGTTTTTATACGGCACTTTAGTTATTTTCCTAATGGTTATAGGTAATTCTTTTGACTTTGGTTTTGATAGGATTCAGAAGTGAAGTCTTGGTACATTCTCAGTGTCACCAGCGGTATCAATGGGAATAGTCAGAACTGTGTTTTCAGACTGAGTAAAGATAGTGTTGTGTACTCTTATCTTGCTCATAGAGGGACTAGACTAACCCATAACTATGACTGTAGCTTACTTGTGGAGTGGTTTCTAGGGTCCCTATGTAGGGTACAGAGTGTACCTTCCATGTGAGGTAACTGTGTAAAGGTATCAGCTGAAAATTGGCAACATCTGTCTTGAATGAGTTGCCCGCAAGAGTAATATGGATTCCAGTTGATGAATTATGTCTCTTGGGGTGGTTAGATGCTTACTTTGCCTATTCTGTCCTTCTCTGGAGTTGGAGAAAGTGTCTCTGCCTGTGCCTGTCTCACTCTGATGCTGGTGTAGTCCCAGTTTTGTTGACAACAGAAGAAAAGGACTTATTGCTAGCTTTCAGAAATCTATCCAAGGTGGAGGGGGGCAGGGGATCCCACCACATTGGAGGTGGTGGCCCACCTTGATGCCTGGCTCTCTGTTGGGATTGGGACTCAACTTTTAGGTGGTTCTTTGCCTAAGTAGAAGTGGGCAGGGTATCACAAATCTGGCTTCCTCCTCTTTGTGGAGCGTGTGGATTCCTGGTGTTCTCCTTTTTGTCAGCTGCCTGAAACCTCCCCTCTGCACTAGTGGTAAGCTCATGGAGACCCCAAGAGTCTACCTTGCTGGTGTTGATAGGAAGAAATGTAGTTGTTTTCAGAATTTATGTCTGAAGGAGAAGGGAATTGACCTCCCATCTTGAGGGGAGAGTGTTGAATATTGAATGTCCAGATTCCTCTGCAGCAGTCTCAGCTGCAGGTAGTATGTGTATTCTTTTTTTTTTTTTTTTTTTTCCTAGAGGTATTTGCTATAGGGTGTGTGTGTTTGCCAGACAGAGAGAGACAGAAAGCGAGAAATCACCCCCTGGGGGAGGGGTGGTCATGCACAATCCCTTCTCCTCCATTTTCCTCTCGGGATCTTGGGCACGCACACACACGCGCCCGGTGTGAGTTTAAGCCACCGGGTCCGGGACTTGAACCGTGGTCAACTACATGGGAGTCCAGCGACATAGCCATTATACTAACTGCTGGTCCCAGTATGCATATTCTTATGCCACATTCTCAAATAGGGGTGGGGTGGGATATTTCTAATCCTTAGTGATGAAAAGAGGGATCAGGGGCTTACTGTACTTGGAGGAGTGGCAATTGGTGTCCTCTCTGAGGCAGTAGATCTGAACAGTTCCCTAAGATGAGCACAAGATTCCTGTTGGCCTCATTTCTCTCCGTAAGTTGGGGAGTACTAGGGACTGAGGGTAGGGAGTTTACAGAGATATTTTTCTTACTTTCTCTCCTATGTAGGAAGTTCCTTTCAATTGTGGAATCTTTCTGCGTTTGGGTTTGTCCCTCCTATTATGTCTCTATCCCATGACATGATGACCTGGAAACCTCTCATTGTCTGTCTCCTGTATTCTGCCAATTTCTCCTCATTCCTCCACTCAAAATGTGACCATTTATTCTACTTTCTGACTCTTTCTTCTTGGATAAAACCCACATTAGGTGTCTCTTATTGGTAATATATTTCAGTATTTTGAAAATGTCATATTATTTTCTCCTGGTGAGTAAATTTTCTTCTGAGAAATCTCTTAATATGCTGGAAATTCCCTTGCATGTAACTTGTTGCTTTTCTCTCATTGTTTTTATAATTCTCTCCATCTTTGACATTTTTTATTTTAAAGATTTTTTTTTTTTTTTTGCCATAGGGTGCATGTGCTCAGGAGGAAGAGTGAGAGAGAGAGAGAGAGAGAGAGAGAGAGAGAGAGAATATGAGAGAGAGAGAGAGAAAGTGAGAAATCACCCACAAAGGGATCACATGCTGCAATCTATTCTCCATTCTCCTCTCAGGATTTTGGGCATGTCCACACATGCGGCTGGCATGATTTTCAAGCTGTTGGGTCTGGGACTTGAATCCTGGTCAGCCATATAAGATTTCAACACCTCATGCCAAATGCTGGCCCCTGTTTTTAGACTTATGACAGTTTGACTATAACATGCCTCAGAGAGAATCTTTTTGAGTTGAATATATTTGGGGAATTTTGAACTTCATGAATCTTCATGTCTATATCTTTCCAAAGGCTTTTATTTCCTTAGTTGTGTTTTCTGTTTCTCTTCCTGTTTCTTCTCTTGTGGAACTCTTCTGAGTTAAACATTTATTCTCTTAATGATGTCCCATAGACCCAAAGACTTTCTTAATCTTTTAAAATTAATTAATTAATAATTGTCTGACTATATTATTTCAGATTATTTCAAAAGACCTAAATTCAAGTTTAAAAATCCCTTTTCTGCTTGATCTAGTCTTGTTGAAGTTCTAGATTGTATTTCTTAATTTATGCATTACATTCTTCAGTTCCAAGATTTCTGTCTTGTTTGGTTGTCTTTTATGATATCTATCTATTATATTTGTTGAATTTATCACTCAGATTATGAATTTTTAAAAATTTTGCTAAATCATATATTTTTATTCTTTTGTATCTCACTAAGTTTCCTTAGGAGCATTATTTAAAATTTCTTTCATGCATTTCACGGATTTCCTTTTCTTTGGAGTTTCTTACTGGAGAATTATTGCCTACCTTCAGGAGAGTCATTTTCTTTTCCCTTCCTTTTCTTTGTGTGTATGTGTGTGTTTCTTGTGTCCTTATGTTGATATCTGCTTGCTCATCTTGTGGAAGAGTTGCCTATACTGGTTTTATGGAGTAGCTTTCATAGATAAAGGTTTTTCCTTATGGGTATGTTCTATATGGTGTTGGCTGGTTAGGTTTCTTTGGCTTTGACTCTGAGTAGGCCAATTTGTGTACTCTCTGTATGTTGTCATGGCCTACAATCAAGGTCAGTGATGTCATGTGTGCTCAGTGCCACTCAGCTTCAGTTTTGATATGGAACCCTTTTGTTTGAGCATGGTGGGATAATGGTGGACTCCCAGGGTTAGGAAGGGGCAGGGACCATTGGCCTTCAGGGTAGAATGTGCTCTAGGAGTGACTTTGTTCTAAAAATGGCATTGTGCCCTAGCAGCATGTATCCCTGAAAATAGGGCAGGACCCTCTCTGGGTTCCCTCTCTGAAGTAATGCAGCCACATGGAATCCAGGCAGCTATTCATACTGGCATATGAACCAGTGAGAACTGCAATTTTCTGCTATAATGGGGACCACAAGTGTCTGCTCTAGTACTGGGGACTGCTGAGAATTTTCTTGCTTTTCTCCACACTGTAGAGTCCCTCTTGGCTCTAGGTCAATTCTGATCAGGTGCTTTTCTTTCCTCTCTATATTGCCTTCCCAAATTTTATAGCTCCAGAGTTTCCATTATTTCCTTGATGAATTCCAATGATCTCCCCTGGATGGATACTCCATTTGAAGTGTAATTTTTTTTTTTTTTTTTTTTTTTTTTTTTTTGTCCTTTGTGGAGGATATGAGTTCTAGGTACCCATGGTCAGTCTTTTTTTTTTTTTTTTTTTTTTTGAGAGATTTTCACTATAGGGCGCATGTGCTCACCAGACAGACAGAGAGAGACATAGAGACAGAAAGAGAGAAATCACCCCCCAAGGGGGATGGTCACGCCGCAATCCCTTCTCCTCCATTCTCCTCTTGGGATCTTGGGCACACACGCACACACGCCCGGCGTGAGTTGTAAGCCACCGGGTCCGGGACGTGAACCGCAGTCGACTCCGTGGGAGTCCAGCGACATAGCCATTACGCTAACTGCTGGTTCCCTGGTCAGTCATTTTGATAATGACTTTATAACATTAATGAAAATTTATCAGAATGTTTTAGATAGATATTTTGTAGCTTACTTAAGTTTATTTTTTATGCATAATATCAAATTCTCTTAAAATAAAGACAGTTATTTTATTACCAATCGCTAAGAGCATTTATCATAAATAGGTGGTCAATATTGTCAAATATGTTTTCTCTCTATTTATTGAAATAATATGTTTTTTCTTTTGTGTTAATATGATGAATTACCTTGATTGATATTTAACTATTAACAAAACTTGGAATCTTGTGATAAGTACAGTTGGTCATGTGGTATTAATTTTTTTATTGCTGAATTTTATTTACTAATATTTGGCAAGTATTTTTGTGTTTGTATTTATAAGGGACTTTGAAAACATTTGAGCCAAGTTTCCCCTCCCCCATAAGTTGCTCCTCTATTCATGGGTTTTCAATAATGTGATTAAGTTATACCTTCCCAGGGCCAGCAGGTAATGTGGTGGTTAAGACACTAGACTCTCACATGATTGACATAGTTCAACCCCAGATCCAGTAGCTCGAAAATTACGATTTACGTGCATGCATGGCTAAAATCTTTTTTTTTTTGGAGAGGTTTTCGCTACAGGGCGCGTGCGCTTGCCAGACAGACAGAGAGAGACATAGAGACAGAAAGCGAGAGATCACCCCCCAGGGGGGATGGTCATGCCGCAATCCCTTCTCCTCCATTCTCCTCTCGGGATCTCGGGCACGCACACACACATGCCCGGCGTGAGTTCTAAGCCACCGGGTCTGGGACACGAACCGCGTCAACTACGTGGGAGTCCAGCGACATAGCCGTTACGCTAACTGCTGGTTCCCGCATGGCTAAAATCTTGAGAGAAGAATGGATGAGGGGGACTGTGGCATTGCCATCCTCCTGTGAGGAGTGATTTCTCTCTCTATTTCTCTATCTGGCAAGCCCATACTCCCTATTAAAAAAAATAATAATTAATTTAAAAAAATATACACCACCTTGTGATTTCGTCCTTACCCTCTTTGTTGAGTGTTTTGAATATGTGGGTTTATAGTTTTATCGAATTTGAAGAAAATTTTACTAGTACTTCTTTATTTCAAATTGTCTTTTTTTTTTTTTTGTAGTGTAATTGTTTGGCAGGCAATTTTTTTACTGCAATGTTTTGAAGACTGTGTTTACTTTTTAATATTTTTTCTCAGTACATTAGTTTGCATAATTTCTATTACTATGTCCTTGAGTTTATTGATCTTTAATTATCCAACTTCTCATCTGTTACTCTCAGATATTATGTTTGCCAATTCTATGTTACATTTGTTTCCCTAAGTCTTCCATTTCTCTTGAATTGTGATCTTGTTTCCATTTTTTGTCAACATGTTTCTTAAATGTACGAATACTTTTTTAATGTGCTTGTATGGTAGTTCCATCATCTTTGTCAACTTCTTAAAGATAGTGTAAAGCTCTTCCTCGCCAGGTCACACACTGTTGCTGCACAGGGAGGAATCAATGCTGCCCTGGGGAACGTGGAAGAGGACAACTGGAGGTGGCATTTCTACGACACTGTGAAAGGCTCTGACTGGCTAGGAAACCAGGATGCCATCCATTACATGCCAGAGCAGATTCCCGCCTCTGTGGTCAAGCTAGAAAATTATGGCGTGCCATTTAGCAGAACTGAAGATGGGAAGGTTTACCAGCATGCATTTGGTGGACAAAGCCTCAAGCTCAGGAAAGGCGGGCAGGCCCATTGCTGCTGCTGTGTGGGTGATCGGACCTGCCACTGGCTCTTTCACACTTTGTATGGGAGGTCTCTGAGCTACAACACCAGCTACTTTCTGGAATATTTTGCCTTGGATCTCATGATGGAGAATGGGGAATGCCGTGGCGTTATCACACTCTGCATAGAAGACGGGTCCATATACGGCATAAGAGCGAAGAATACTGTTATTGCTACTGGAGGCTATGGACGTACCTACTTAAGCGGCACATCCACCCACACCAGTACTGGTGACAACAACGCCATGGTCACCAGGGCTGGCCTTCCCTGCCAGAACTTGGAATTCATGCACTTCCACCCTACAGGCATCTCCGAGGCTGGCTGCCTCATCACGGCAGGGTGCCGGGGACAGGGAGGCATCCTCATCAACAGCCAGGGCGAGAGGTTCATGGAGCTCTATGTCCCCGTCGCCAAGGACCTGGCATCCTGAGATGTCGTGTCTCGGTCCATGACTCTGGAAATCTGTGAAGGAAGAGGCTGTGGCCCTGAGAAAGATCATGTCTACCTGCAGCTGCACCACCTACCCTCAGAGCAGCTGGCCACACAGCTGCCTGGCATCTCCGAGACAGCCATGATCTTTGCTGGCATGGATGTCACCAAGGAGCCGATCCCCGTCCTCCCCACTGTGCATTATAACATGGGTGGCATTCCCACAAACTACAAGGGGCAGGTTCTAAAGCACACCAGTGGCCAGGACCAGGTCGTGCCTGGTCTGTATGCCTGTGGAGAGGCAGCCTGCGCCTCCGTGCACGGCGCCAACAGGCTTGGGGCAAACTCACTCTTGGACCTGGTCGTCTTCGGGCAAGCATGTGCCCTGAGCATAGCAGAGTCCTGCAGGCCTGGAGATAAAGTTCCTCCAATTAAACCAAATGCTGGGGAGGAGTCTGTCATGAATCTCGACAAGTGGAGATTTGCTGACGGAAGCACCAGAACCTCAGAACTGCGAGGCAGCATGCAGAAGTCCGTGAAAATCCATGCTGCAGTGTCCCACGTGGGAAGTGTGTTGCAGAAGGGCTGTGAGAGAATCAGCCAGCTTTATTGAGACCTGAAGCACCTGAGGATGTTTGACAGGCAAATGGTGTGGAACACGGATTTGGTGGAGACTCTGGAGCTGCAGAACCTGATGCAGTGCACGCTCCAGACCATCTATGGGGCAGAGGCACGGAAGGAGTCACAGGGCGCTCACTCCAGGGAAAACTACAAGGTGTGGATTGACGAGTATGATTACTCCAAGCCCCTGCAGTGGCAGCAGAAGAAGCCATCTGCGGAGCACTGGAGGAAGCACACCCTATCTTAAGTTGATGTCGCGACAGGGAAGGTCACTCTGGAATATCCACCTGTGATCAACAAACCTTGAACGAGGCCGACTACGCCACTGTTCCACCTCCATTCGCTCTTACTGATGAGGCCAGTGGGGACAGAACCTGCTCTTGTAATTATGTATGATAGCTTGTGCATGTTGTTCGTACCACAGTTGTCCACAGAGTTCTGTACTCGAGTGAAGAAGGGGGACATCCAAATACAGATTGACCCAGTCGTCAGCAGCTTGCCAGTAATTCAGCAGCCAGGGAGTGCCACACTGATTTGTCCCTTGCTTCATTCTTGTGAAATAATAAAACTGGGCACGATTCTTAAATAAAGCATAAATGAACAACAGCAATAACAAGATAGTGTAAAGCTAATGTACTGTGAATCCTTCTTCTGGGATCTCTAATAAATGCCTCAGGCATTCAACAAGGCTGCTCCAGTTTAGGTGGTCAATATAAAGATGCTTTCTATGAGCTTTTGAAACACTCAGCTGATGGTTCCTTATAGCTTTTTATTTTTGCCCATACTCTTGCAGCTTTACTACATGAATTGTTTAGTTTTCCCCCATACATGTGTTGCCTGCATTTAGCCAAGTTATCAAGGGGCTCCATGCAGATTTCTAGAGCCATCTCCCGGGAGCTCCCTTGTCTCGAGTTCTCTGCTTTCCAAGTCCAGCTGTCTCCACCTCTCTAGACTCTAGTTCCAGTCCAGCTGTCTCCACCTCTGTAGACTCCAGTTCCATTCCATCAACTCAATGCTTGGCTTGGGCTCCCTGTTCTAATATTTAGCAAGCTCCTCCAGAAAGAAATGATCATATTATTCATTGTTTTCTCTTCTCCCTGGCATCATAGTCTCGTATTGGTACCTATTCAATGCCTACACACAGTATTTTCACATTTCTTTTTTTTTAATTTAGTTTTTGAGTTGTTTTTACTGGGAAAGTAAGTCCTATTCATGTGACTGTGTTATAAGCAGAAGTGGCAGTCTCATTAATTATTGAATCTTTATTTTGAAATGTAAATCTGTGTCAAAACTATAACATGCAATATCATACCTTCAAAATCCATATGTTCTTCATATATGCTGATCTTAAATGGAATTAATAATAGAAGCTTTTATTTTGGGATTCCTTAGATACCTCTGATTGTTCAGATCATAATATGACTTCAATTTTCACCCTGGCTCAAAGAATAACTGTTTGGAAATAAATCCCCAAAAGTTGAATACAATTTCACCTTCTCCTAAGTAGACAAATGTATTTTGTTTCAGTTTTTTATTTATAATTTTCAGGGAAAAAAATTGTATTCTTTAAAACGAGTTTGTGGTAGTGGATTTTTTTCATCCCCCTTTCTCGTTTTACATGCCAGTACCATATTCTTGCATCAAATTCAAAACCAAATGTATAAAAGACAAGAGAAAACTTAGAATATCAAGAGAAACCACAAAACCCAGCAAACTTGTATCAGACCTAACTTGTTTTCTTTTTCTGAATTATTTTGCAATGCAAATAAATTTCAGCTACTCTTTTGAAGCTTTAAATAGTGTTCTGTCCCCTAACAGGATGGTTCACGGGCCCTTGTCCATTCATAGTCAGGTATAATCAGTGTGTCTAACTGTGGTCACAATCACACTTTCATCTCTTTATCTGCCCCCTCACTCTTTATGTCCTATCTGTCTTGCCCTAAATCAGACGGCATATCACAAAGGTAGCCCAGAGTAGGACAACCACAGGGTTCCTAGTCTTGTGTACTTACTGAGTCCACGAAGCTCACAGAAGTGTTGTTTTTGGTTGGAGTTTGCGGTGGGAAGCGAAGCAACAAAAGGGGTTAGGCGTGGTGCTGTGCATGCCATGGGAAGGCATGCAAAAGTGTGACGTGGAAATGTGAAGTGCTGAGGACATGAATGAGTACTTAGTCCCTTTGAATCAAGGGATGAAAGGATGCTGTTCACAGCACTGGCAGGTAATTTGACTTCTGGTTATGCCTTATTGATCTCTTCCCATAAAAACACAGCAGGGCAGGTGGCCACATATTTCCTAATTGGTTTTGGCATCTTGAGTTCCTGGTCATCTCTCTGTGTATGTGTTTTCTCCTGCAGGTAAATAAACTCACTCCAGCTGTCCTGGTGTGTCAACCCTTCCAATATACTTGGTCCTTAGCTCTGACTCAGCTGTACACAAACCACGCACTGTCTCCAACCAACACTTAGTTTGGCTTCTCATTTCCTAGTTCCATAATATATGAGAGTTGTCTCATACAATTTTAACTAAGCAAGCACTGAATCAGCACCTGCCTTGCATCAGTTAGAGAAAAGTTGGTATAAGGTTTGAAAGTTCTTATAAAAATATGCTCAGCAGTATTTTAGGTGTGAGAAATTATTATCATTTGCCTGTTGACTTGAGGTTTTAGAGATGTGTATCTTGAGATATTTAGAACATGTTGTTAGTATTACCTTAGTCAAGACCTGCACTCTTAATCATCTTCTCAGGGCTGCTCAGATCTTCAACTCACTGAAATGAACAATAAATGGTTACAAGTTAAGCTAGAATATAAAAATTGATTTTAGGGGATGAAGAGGTGACCATTTTTTTTTTTTTTGAGAGTTTTTTTTGCCATAGGGTGTGTGCGCTCGCCAAACAGACAGAGAGAGAGAGACAGAGAGACAGAAAGCGAGAAATCACCCCCCAGGGGGGATGGCCACGCCGCAATCCCTTCTCCTCCATTCTCCCCTCGGGATCTTGGGCACGCACGCACATGCACCCAGCATGAGTTTTAAGCCATCAGGTCTGGGACTCGAACCACAGTTGACTACGTGGGAGTCCAGCGACACAGCCATTACGCTAACTTCTGGTTCCAAAGAGGTGACCATTTTGAAGGTGTTTCTACTTTGAAGACTTTATTTCTGTTGGTTGTTTTTCCCTCTTCATTGTCATGTCACTCAGAAGCTATTCATCTTAGTTTAAAACTAAACCGTTGGCACTTTTTGAGAGGTGATAAGAAAAATACAGAGAACTTAGGTAAAAAAAAATATACTAAATTAGAGGACATAGTGAGGGGCCAAAATCTAAATGAGAGACTATAGTCAAGGCCTAGGGACTTTCCAGAAGTGAGAAGGTCCAGCCAGGTTCTAGGTGATTTGATGATTGGGTGAGGTTTTCCCATTCTGTGCTTCTTAATTCATCTGGATAGATCTAGTTAGTATAAGAATTCAGTTCATTGTGATCTCATGTTCACTTTATGAACTTTTAACACATTAGCCATGTATTAATATTTTAATGCCATTAAAATTATGAGATAATTATGAAACAATTCCAATTTAAAAAACAAAGGTTTAACTTCTTAAGCTAATTCTCTCAAATGTTTAACTATTCATATACAGTTTAGAGAAAAATTATACTTAAGATTTTATTACAGGAGTCACAGGAAGAAACACTCATTCTCCTAAAGTTTTCTTCTCACAGTCCTTCATTCAGTGTTTTATTCAGTGTCTCTCTGTTTCTACTTTTATTCATGACTTGATTTTGTTAATATATTCAGCTTTTCTTTCATTCATTAAGTGTAAGTGGAAATGAAGTTCCATCAGAAGTTTAGCACAGCCATGATTGGTTTACTTCAGGGTAAGCCATCAACCAAAGGTGGAAAAATTTCTATTTGCTGGAAAATTTGCTAACAGGCATTTGGTTACTCAAAGACTTGTTCACAATGTGGGACCTGAGGGTGGGAGTCTGGGTGGAGAGAAGACAAAATATAATAAACACAACAGACTTTCATTGGCATCAAACTGGTTGGAATGCATTAGGAAAACAAGTTGTAAGAGAAAACAGGCTTTGTACTTGTGAAGTGGAACAATTTCAGAGATGCCGATTATAAGGATTGGAACTAATCGTAATGCCCCAAAGCAAGGTTTCTGTTTCAGGCCTGCATATGACATTTCATTCTTCATTCTTTGAGAAATCTTACTTTGCAAACAGGAGGTATACCAGACCCCTCTAGAATCTATAAATTTCATTCACATAGAAAACTAATATAAATACGTGTTCCATTTTTTTTTGCTTTAAATTTTTTTTATTATCATCATAATCTTCTTTATATTACATTGGATTGCATATAACTTTACAGTGTATTACATTGCTTTTTCAAAAGGGAATGCCATGGATGTCAGTCAATACAGAGACATTAATCTCCCTGCTTCAACATTCAATATCTTTTCTATGTTTCCCCACTCATTATTATTATTATTCTAATTATTTTTTTAAAACAGGCAATCACTGTTTCTCATTTTGTTTGTAAAAAGATTTTACACATCATGAATACTTCTCAGACCAATCCAGTTGAGAATACTATACATGTCCTCATCAACAGGTAATAAGCCATATCTGTTTCTCACTAACGTCCTGCCTCTCTATTGTTCTCTTGCTATCTTTCTCTATCCTCTTCTCTTCATCTCCCCCACTCCACACTGTCCTATTCTTGTTAAGTACCTTCACTGCTTTTATGTCCTTCAATTTTTCGCTCTCTACCATAGAGTGCGGATAGTCGGTATACATTGAGTGGATACATACAATATCTTTCTTTCATAGCCTGGCTTACTTCACTCAGCAATAGATCCTCCATATCTGACCACTTTCTATCAAATTCCAGGGTCTTGTTATTTTTTATGGCTGAGTAGTATTCTGTAGAGTATATATACCACACTTTTCCAATCCATTCATCAGTTTGTGGACATTTAGGTTGGTTCCATGTAATGGCAATTGTGAATAATGCTGCAATAAACATTGATGTGCAAGCACTTTTCTGACTGAGCATTCTCCTGTCTTTCGGGTAAATACCCAGAAGTGGGATTGCTGGATCAAATGGTAGTTCTATTTGTAGATCTTTGAGGAACCTCCATATTGTTCTCCACAGTGGTTGAACTAGTTTACATTCCCACCAACAGTGTAGGAGGTTTCCCTTTTCACCACATCCCCGCCAACACTTATCACTTTTGATATTCTTAATCTTTGCCATTCTGACAGGGGTTAGGTGGTATCTCATTGTGGTTTTTATCTGCATCTCCCTTATGATGAGGGATGTTGAGCATTTCCTCATATGCTTTTTGGCTGTTCGTATGTCTTCCTTAGAGAGATTTTTGTTCAGCTCATTTTCCCATCTTTCAATTGGGTTAATCATTTTTTTTTTGCATAAGGCACTTGAGTTTCCTGTTTATTTTTATAGTAAGTAAAGGTTAGGCTGAGATGAATCAAATGACATTTAGTTTGTCTTTTTAAAGTTAAAATAAAAAAATATGAATGTAGACTCTGTTGTTTTTATTAAAAGGGTATTTTAGAATATTTTCTTTTTTTTAAAATAAATTTATTTTCCTCTTTCATTTGTTGACTCCAATATGAATTTAAATAAGCTTTTGGTTTATTTGACTTTTGATTTTAAAAGGCAAGAGATGAATTTTAGTCTCTATATTTGGAAGAATGTCTTTGGAGTATGGCCCTCTTAACTTCCTGGAGGAAGTAGCAATTAAATTGGTCCTTATAGAACAGGCACAATTTCCTTCTTTCTTATTTTTTATAAATTATTGATTTGTTTAATTCCATTTGTTATTATAATTATTATTTTTTATTTGACTAAAGAAAGAGAAAGCAAGAAAGCAAACCACCAGGTCTGGGACTTGAACCATGATCAGCCATGTGGAAATCCAGAGCCTTTAACCACCGCACCACCTGCTGACCCTGAAAGGGCACAATTTTAATAACAAAAGAAGAGGCTAGAATGCCCTGTACGTGCTAAGGACATGCTAAGTAGCCTCTTGATGCAGGTAGTGTAGGACGTAGGAAAGTCTAAGGCAAGGCAGGAAAGTTAGATTGGATATGCCCTGGAATGCCAAGACCAGGGGTTCTATTTTAATGGTTGGCACCGGGTGGGCAAACAGTTTTAAGTAGAGCTCTGTGGAGATAGTGGAGCAATGAAGAAATACCAAATGTGTACAGAACTATTCTTCAGTGCTATGTATTATTTAGGCATGGTATCTTCCGCACTATGCAGAAAGGAGAACTAAATTTCAGAGAAGTTGAAAACTTGCTAATATCTATAGCTAGAACATTTGGAGCCGAGTAGGCTGAATGAACAAAGCCTGAGCTTCCAGAGCGATGAGATGAAAGAGATGCTTCAAGGAGAGATACAAAGGCAGAGCATTGATGGGATGGGGAGATGTGGTGTTATCTGTTGAAGATATTTTGATCAACTGGACTGGGGAGAAATGTTCACATATTGAAATGTTCACGTTGTAAGCTAAACAATGTGACTGAATGTATATAAATAAATTAATTAATTAATTTAAAAAAAGATAGGAAATCTGGCCTAAGTCATTGAGTCTGGAAACAGAGATACTAGATGGGAGACTCAAGCCTACATATAAGTGGAACCCATAAACTATGCCTAATGCTACAGATCATAGGGCAAGCAACATGATTTGTTTTATTATTATTATTTTGATTAAAAATATATAGGATTTCTGAGCTAGTACATGAAGCATGCTCTATAATACACTTGCACTTAACTTCCATGAAAATACCCATAATGATACACAGAGTGGCAGCAGCACTATTAATTAAATATAAGAAGAAAACAAAGCAGAATTTTCTCTAAATGCATCTCTAGTGTGACAGATTTGAAAAGTATGTTCTTGGACTACAAGCTCTAGGTTCTATTCTTTGAACTCAGACAAAAAAGAGACCACCAAAGCAAGGAGGAAAACCTGTGTACCTCTCTGTTGCATGTACTGAGTATTAGGTTGAAGGAGTTCTACTCTGAACAAAACCGCCTACTTCTGAGCTGTACATGCACTAGAATCTGAACTATTTAAACCTAGGGTTTGGATCTTTCCCTTGTTTCTTCTACACACATCAATTTATCTCTTGACGTTGATTCAGAGATTACATATCTCAGCATGTAAAAGGTCAGGAAGAAAAGGGAGCTGGAAGTCAGTAGAGATGGGAAAATGTTTCTGGTAGCAACTGAAGGTTTGAAGAAGAGCTGTGAACTATTTCTGATTCTAGTATTGTAAGAGTGACATATTCTTAGTGTTGAAGAAGCCCCAGACTCAGTTCAGCAGGTCCCCACCTCATAAAATTAAAAAAAAAAAAAATGATTGTGTAACTCTTCTTTGCTTTTAGATTCATGGAGAACTCTCCAAATTGAAATGGCTCTTGAAGGGAGCTAGTCATCTTTTTATTGCAAAAATCACATCAAATATACTTTTATCTTCATTAAAAGACAGGTAATTATAAACAAATCTGAACCAAAGCATGCATCCTATTAAAAGAAAATACAGAATAAGGAATGAGAATATTGCCTCAAAGGCATGGAAAAATACTTTACTACCTTGGCTTCACATTTAAATCTCCTGAGACTTTTTTTTAAAATATCAAACCTGGGGACCAGCAGTTAGCATAATGGCTATGTCACTGGACTCCTATGTAGTTGACCGCGGTTCAAGTCCCGGACCTGGTGGCTTAAACTCACGCTGGGCGTGTGTGCGTGTGTGCCCAAGATCCCAATAGGAGAATGGAGGAGAAGGGATTGCAGTGTGGCCATCCTCCCTGTGGGGTGATTTCCTGCTTTCTGTCTCTGTCTTTCTCTCAAGTGCACACGCCCTATAGTGAAAACCTCTCTAAAAACAGAAAAGAAAAAAAAAAAAAATCAAACCTGGGCCTTTCAGCCAGAACTTCTGATTTATTTTATCTCAAGTAAGTGATGGCCACACTGCAACCCCTTCTCCATTCTCCTCTTGGGATTTTGGGCACATATACACAGGCACCCAGCATAAATTTCAAACCACTGGGTCTGGGACTTGAACCATGGTAGGCCATGTGGGAGTCCAGCACCTTAACCACTACGTCACCTACTGGCACCGTTTTTCTTTCAATACATTCATTTTTTTTTTTAGAGTAGTTTTAGGTTCACAGTGGAATTGAGAAGATATGGGGATTTCCCATACACCCTTGTCTCCATTATCCATTATCAGTATCCCTCCCACCCAGAGTGGCACATTTGTTATGTTGATGAATCTGCATTGATGAACCATAATCACTCAAAGTCCATGGTGTACATTACGACTCTCTCTTGGTGTTGTATTCTTGTGGGTTTGAGCAAATGAGCAATGACATGCATCTACCAATATAGTGTCATACAGAGTAGTCTCAGCCCTAAAATTCTGTGCTCTGCCTATTATTTTGCCCTTACTCCCAAGCCCTGACAACCACTGATCTGTTTACCGTCTCTGTAGTTTTGCTTTTTCTAAAATGCCATACAGCTATTGGGATCATACAGTATTTAGGTTTTTCAGATTGGCTCCTTTTACTTAGTAATATGCATTTAAGTTTCCTCCATATTTTTTGATGGTGTGGTAGCTCTGTGTGTGTGTGTGTGCTGAATAATATTCCATTGTCTGGATGAACTACAGTTTAATTATCTATTCACCTTCTGAAGGACCTCTTGATTGTTTCTAGGTCTTGGTAATTATAAATAAATCTGATGTAAACATCCTTGTGTGGACATAAGTTTTCAACCCTTTTGGGTAAATACCAACGAGCAAGACTGCTGGATTATATGGTTAAAGAATATGGGTAGTTTTGTAAGAATCTGGCAAACTTCTTCCAAAGTGACTACACCATTTTCCATTCCCACCAGCAATGAATATGAGTTTTTATCTCTCCATAGTACATTTTAAAAATGTACCAGGTGACTCTAATGCAGCCAAGATTGAGAACTACCAAATTAGAGTGAGAATATCTTCCAGTAAATATTTTCTCAGTTTCTTTATCTGGTGCACGTGAAACCTCAAATAAGGCAAAGAATCATTTCTCTTACCTTCTTAGAATTGTTACCACTTTTCTGTAATGGTTAAACTATAAAATTCTCCAGGGAAATAAATATTCATGTTAAAGCATGAGAGCCAAAAAGCAAATGAAATCAACACAAATTGCACATGGTCTAAGATTACTTCTTTGTGCCTTCTTTATGTTACCATGCATTGCCGCCTAAGATAGATTGAATTCAGGCTGATAGAGAACAGCACTAACAGAACCCAGGACCTTGAACTGGTGCCAGTGCACAGGAAAGTCTACTGGGTTTTCTGTTCATAGCCACAGACTTTAAACAGTCCCTCTGAGAAAGGCCTGGCATTATCAGCAACAAAAAATATAAAAGTGCGCCCCTGAACTACATTCTCCTAATCTCCTGGACTTTAGGTATGTGCTTTATCTTTAAAATAAGGAGGGAATAAGATATGATTTATAAACTTCAGTAATTTATTATAATATTGTTCTTGAGTAACAGAATTTCATTAGCATCGAGGACAGAAAATTAAACAAAAAGCATGTTCTTTCTAACTTTTCACCAGCTACTTCGGATTCAATGGAGTTTTCAGGACAGGGACTATAATAAGATGAGAGAATAACTTGCCTCCAGCACCAAATTTAAGAGATTGAGCAGACTCTATGAGACTCAACTTTCAAGAAATAAAAATTAGTGTTATATTTTTTAAAATAAAAATTAATGACACAAATCTATGAATTAATAAAGCATTAGTATTTTCAATAAAGACAGATTATATTATAAAATTAAATTTGGTAGTATAAATTAATCTCTATATTATTTTGCTTAAACAAATGAAGCTTGTAGAGATGACAAATATAAGATGTTTAAAACATGGCATTTAACCCTCAAAGGAAATATAAACTAATATAGGCTGGTGAAGTTGGTGGGATAGGTACAGAAGTAGACTTATGCAATTAATTTTAAGAAAAGCAAAAGTAGATTAGCATACTAAGGTAGGTACTTATAATGTGGACATTTGGAAGACAGAGCAATTGGTTTTAACAGGAAATGTGTATTTGTGTGTGGTGTAGTAGTGGTAGTAGAAGAAGAATGTGTAGTCTTCATAAAAGTTTCTTTCTTCCTTTCTTTCATGAACCAAAGAGACAGAGAGATACACATACACAGAGACAGGCACACCCAACAGGGTCTTCATGTCATGATTCATAACCAACTTCAGTCAGCCCTAAAGCCCACATTATGGGCATGTGTGCACCTGGCGTGTTTCAGGAAGGTCTTTGGATGCAAACCTGGAACCTTACCATATGGTCAGTCTCGCAGAACTTTACATTACCACTGTAGCACTGTTGAACTCCTGCATATGGCTAGGCTAGAAGAGATGAGTGAATGTCTACCAGGCTGAAGGATGGCATGGCAAAGGCACAGACATGGGAAATTAAGGGACAAAAAGGTAGCCTTTGTGGCAGAATCCTAAGTGTGTATGAGTAAGTGTAATAGTTGGACATGTGGTTGGAAAAGACTGCTGAAATTTGAACATTTTAAGTACTCATCATCTGCTGTATTCCAGACTCAGGCACTCTGGGGTGAAGAGCTAAACTGCAAATATATTTTAAAGTGCGCCATTCTCACAAATGAGAACTCACTGTGTTTCTGAATGCAATAGTGTTTAGAAGTTTGGACCTCCGACCTAGTAAATTAGCCAAGATGATTTAGTTAAACATCCAGGAAAATATGCTGCTTCCAAATCTAGTTTTGAACTGACAAAAGGAATTATTCACTGCCCCATCTCTGACACTTATGCAGTGAGTCAGAACCACAGTAACAAGCTTTTAGAAGAGGCCCTCCATTTTAATAGTTCATGTGCTTGCATATACAAATCATAGTGCATCAGGTTTTGAATTCAGCCAGGATTGATTCTTATGACTGAATAACTTCTGTGAGAGAAAAGCAAAGCACATCAAAGTGCATTCATTTTTCAAGTTGTACACTTGCTTCTAGAGATGTAGCGTCTTTGGCCTTGACTTGAAAGCTGTGGTGCTGAGTGCTTTAGAAGGTGGAAGGTAATGGCTTTAGACAGCAGAAATAAACTAGAACCTCAGGAATCCTTTTGGTTTGGCCTGATGGAATCCAGTGGCAAGTACCCTGTGTATATCTAAAAATGAACACTAACCTCATGAAATATAAGCAGGATTTTCAGTGTGTCCTCTGCTGATCTAACTTGCTTTCAGCCACAATGTTGTGGCCTCTTTTCTCTTTCCCTACGTCTCTACTCTCTCTCCCTCTGTCTCTTTATTCCAATTTTTCAAGATGTTTATTGTAATTTTTTTGGTTTTAACCAAATTTTCTGCTGTTGTATTGCTGTGATCGCCTTTCTTTTCTTCTTTTTTCTTTCCCTTTCTCTTCTTTTCTTTTCCTTTTTATTTTAGAGGATTTTTTCTTAAGGGTGTGTGTGTTCACCAGAGAGACACAGAGAGACAGAAAGTCAGAAGTCACCCCCCCCCCCCAGGGGGGTTGGCCACACTGCAGTTCCTTCTTGTTCATTCTCCTCTCTGGATCTTGGGCATGCACGTACATTCACCTAGCGTGAGGTCTGAGCTACCAAGTCTGGAACTTGAACCATAGTTGATTATGTGAGAGTCCACCAATGTAACTATTAAACCACCTGCTGGACCCGACTCTGATATCCTTTCTAAGTTAGGAAACTGTAGTTGAAAAATAGAAACTCTCTCCTGTACTTTTTTCTTTAATCAGTTAGAACAGCATTAAGGTTATTATTCTAAATAGCCAAGTTTAAGAATGAGTGTACAAGTTTAAAAAAAAAAATGTCTTATTCTTAGAGAACCCAGAAATAAATTCTAAATCATACAGCCAACTGATTTTTGACAAAGGGCATGAGAGAACATTTGGAGTAAAGAAAATCTCTTCAGCAAATGATGCTTTAAAAATTGGATATTCACCTACAAAAAAAAAAAAAAAAAAAAGAAACTGAACTCTTATCATTCACGATTAACAAAAATCAACCTAAAATGGATCAAAGTTATAAACATAAAACCTAAAATTATCAATATAAAACTACTGATGGAAAACACAGCAGAAACTCTTGGGACATCAGAGTAGGCAAATACTTCTTTTTTTTTTTTTCTTTTGGAGACGTTTTTGCTATATGGCACATGTGCTTGCCAGACAGACAGAGAGAGACAGAGAGAAAGAAAGTGAGAAATCACCCCATAGGGGGGATGGCCACGCCACAATCCCTTCTCCTCCATTCTCCTCTCGGGATCTTGGGCACGCATGCACATGCGCCTGGCGTGAGTTTACGCTACCGGGACTCAAACCGCGGTCGACTATGTGGGAGTCCAGTGACATAGCCATTATGCTAACTGCTGGTCCCGTAAATACTTCTTAAATAAAACCCCAAGCAGAGGCAATAATCCTAAAAATAACCAAACATAATACATCAGATTAAAAAGCTTCTGCACAGCAAAAGAAACAATAATAAGAGGAGACAACCTTCAGAATGGGAGACAATATTTGTAAACAATACCTCAGATAAGGAAATGATAAGCAGAATATACAGGAAACTCAAGCAGTCTACCTGTAAACAAACAAACAAGCACATAAATACTCCAATTAAAAGATGGGCAAATGAGCTGTGCAGGCATCTCTCCAACTCTCCAAGGAAGACATACAAACAGCCAAAAAGCTTATAAAAAACGCTCAACATCTCTTCTCATACGGGAAATGAAAATCAAAACCACAGTAGGATACCATTTAATCTCAGTCCTAATGGTTAAGGTTAAAAAAGTAAAGAATGATAAGTGTGCGAGAGGTTGTGGTGAAAGGGATCTTCCCTACACTGTTGGTGGGAATGTATATTAGTACAGCCACAGTGGAGAACAATATGGAGGTTCTTCAGAAACCTATAAATAAACTTCCGTATGACCCAGCAATTCCACTCTTAGGTATCTACCCAAAGGATAGAAAACCCCTTAGTTGGAAAAAAGCACCATGTTTATTGTAGCATTATTCATTTTAGGACATGGAATCAACCCAAATATCTACAAACAGATGCTTGGATTAAAAAACTGTGGCTGGTTTTCTGGTTTTAAAGGATTTTTGTCCTGTCTTGAGCTGTTGATAGGTGCATGTACCTACTATTTGAACAGAATACTAGCCTGTTTCTAGGCTTTAAGTTTCAAGGAAATATCATTACCAGTTCAAAACTACTCTTCTTGAAATTACCTGCTGAAAGTTAGATTACTTATGATATTGTGTGATGAACAAAATGTTGGGGAAAAAGGAATGGAAGACAACTGTATATAGCAGAGATAGTGTAATAAGAGAGTGGGAAAGGGCAGAGGGTCAAACATGGGGTAAAAAACATATATATACGTATACATATGTATGAAAGTAGAAATGGAATGTTATTGATGATAACATGCATGATTAAGCCACTATGCAGTTTATTCTAGATGGGAAACCACATTTAGTACGTTGTGATGATGCTCAGGGAATGAATGTTAAGTAATTTAAAAAAAAAAGTTGCGGGAGAAAAAAAAGAACGGTAAAACTGTTCGTATCGAAATTAAAAAAAAATGCATATTTGATGACTGCAGTAAGCTATATAGCCCCAGCTGGGTACTACTTAATAATATGTTCATTCTACTCACTGGGGTTTATGCCTAAAGTCAGACTTGGGTTCATGTATAGGTATATATCAGCTGTGCTAGCCATTGGATATATTTAGACTAATTTCATTAGCAAATCAATTAAATGGTGGGGGGGAAGGCATAGAAAGCAACCATGGATACCAGAGACAATGTGGGAGGAGGGTGGGACATGGCAGAGGGTGAGGGATAAGGAATCAAGGATGGCAAAACAAAAAACAAAGTATACAAGACATAAGAATTGGAAAATTATTTGCTGAAAACATGTATGTTGATGTGCTTGATTGAGCCAATACACAGTGCATTTTGGATGGAAAAAAAAAAAAAAAAAGAAAAAAGAAAAATAGGCTCACTATGCCAAAAAACAAAAAAACAAAAAAAACAAAAAAAACAAACTGTGGCTGGGGCTGGCAGATGGTGTAGCAGTTAGTTTGCTGGGCTCTCACATGACAAACCACAGTTCCAGTCCCAGACCCGGTTACTTGAAACTCATATTGGGCATGTATGCATGCATGCCCAGGATCCCAGGAGGAGAATGGAGGAGAAGGGATAGGCCATAGCCATTTCTCCGGGAGGTGTTTCTCACTTTCCTTCTCACTGTTGGTCTGTTTCTTTCTCTCTCTCAAAATAGATCAAGATGGATGCACACACACCCTAAGGCAAAAAATGCTAAAAAGAAAAATGAGAAAAACACGTACACTATGGAATACTACTTAGCCATAAAAAGTAACGAGACCTTGACATCTGATACAAAGTGGAAAAATATAGAAGATTTAATGCTATGTGAAGGAGGCCAGACTATAAAAGAGAGGCATGGTATGTCCCTGCATAATATTTACTGAATATCTGTGCTCTATAGCAGAAACTGGAGGATTGGAAGGCATAATAGCAGGGAGGGCAACTGTAGATATCAGAGACAATATTAAAGGGGGTGGGTACTAGGGAATGAGTGAAAGGAGGTGAGAGGGATGGGATCAGGGAAAATACCAACCAACAAACAAAACGTTTAATATATAAAAAAATGAGATGTTATCTGTTATTGATAATATGTGTAGTACTATCTTTGACTTGACTTATGTGCACTTTATTTATGCTGGGAAAAAACATGTTGTACACTGTAAAATGGACAGTGCTTAAATGCAAATTTAAAATATAATGAATTAAAAAAAATCTTATTCTTAAACAAAAGTTTAAGGAGCTTAGATTCTTGAACAAAAGAACCAATATCTACAGGAAGTGATTTACTTTATAAACTGTACTATATTTTTGTGTTTCTTATTTTTAATTTCATAGAAACTAGAACATGCTCATTTATAATAGTTACTACTTTAAAATACATGTTATTTGCACCTGAACAAAATCTTGTTTAGAAATACCCTTGAAGGAACAGAACTTCCATTTTTCTTAATTTTTTTTATTTGGCTATATGGGAAACATTCTACTTAGTTCATTCAAAAATTGTGAAAGCCAGGCTTTGGACACAATGGTAGTTTTCTAAAATGGATGGGCCAGGACTGGTTTCCATAGATTTCTTTCAGTCTTTGCATGTGACGCAAAGTAGGACTACCAGTGATTTATAATAATTGCCTGCTATCATTCTATGCTATGCTTATCTGCATAATCCATAAATTCTCCCCCAAATGCTCAGGGCTCATAACCTACCTGAGGTAATTTGGTTGTCAGGAAACATATACCAACTGCCAGTGTTTCGAGATGGAAGCACTGGTTTCCAGTCTCTGCAGCTTCAGCTTCTATGGCAGCAAAGCAAAAAGAGTCACAGCATGTCAACTCACCTCTTAGTAGAAGGTAAGAAGTCTTCCCTGGAGAACACCATACAGGCAGGTAAGGACAGGGTTTCTCAACCTCATACTTCAGACAGTCTTGGTTGGGATAATTCTTTATTGTAAGGGGCTGCTCTGTGCATTGCATCCTGCATAGATCCCTTCAATGATATGCCAGAAGCATTCTTCTCACCACCGTGATAATAAAAATATTGCCAGATATTGTCAAATGTCCCTGGGGTGGAGCAGGATCAGAAAGTAGCAAAAATTCCTCTGATTAAGAACCACTGCATTAAGAGAAAAATAAAACTAGGAATTGAGAATTGGTCAAAATTGTACACTGAATGCATGAAGTATAATATATAGCAGTATACAGGATGGAAAGAAATAATATGACAACTACTTACTAAACATACTTAGAAGTAACAAAGAATACATGGACAATTTCATGAAACCTTTCACTGAAGCGGGGGAGTGGTAAAAAGTAAACTGCTGGGAACCAGCAGTTAGCATAATGGCTATGTCGCTGGACTCCCACGTAGTCGACCGCGGTTCGCATCCCGGACCCAGTGGCTTAAAACTCACACCGGGTGCATGTGCGTGCGTGCCCAAGATCCCGAGAGGAGAATGGAGGAGAAGGAATTTCGGCGTGGCCATCCCTCCTAGGGGGTGTTTTCTTGCTTTCTGTCTCTCTGTCTCTCTCTGTCTGCCTGGCGAGCGCACGTGCCCTATAGCAAAAACCTCTCCAAAAAAAAAAAAAAAAAAAAAAAAAAAAAGAAATGCTTTTCTCTTCATGACACAGGGCATCCAGCAGTGACTTAAACCTTCAAAAATATTCTGACATAACCAAGATTCCCAACGTGGTTGACTGTTGGCAACGTTCCAACTGCTCAAAGACCTAGTCACTGAGCATCCCTCCATCATTGCTAGCATGAAAAAAAAAAAAAAAGAAAAAGGATTGGAAATTAGTATTAGCTCTGTCTGTAACATGCTTTATCAAGGCAGAGAAGGAAGAACATCACTATAACTGTATAAGTGGACTTTAGGAGACTTGTGGCTTCCTTGACAAACATATTGCAGAACTGATGCTATAGTGACTTATATAAGCTTTTCCACTGCAATCTATTTTTCTTGTCACTTGCACATGTGACTTTAGGCCATTAAACATTGCAACTGTCTTGGTTGCTATTGCATTCCAACATTATCACAGATCAAATTATGTAAGTGTTCAGAAAATACATATTTATAAAATTATCAATGTATTCTAAGTATGTTCTAATCTTAGGAGTAAAATTTTTGCTGGCAAGAAGTTATTTACTAGAAGATTTCCACTTACAACTTATTTCTTTTTGTTACATTGTATCTCCTTATTTAGCTCCTAGAGGTCTATGAATTATCTAGAAATCGTATGTGATATGTTGTGAGCATGTGCATTTATTAAGCAAACCACAGCTTTAATCAGGTTACTAAAGAAGTACTTGTCCCTCTGCTCCCAGAGCAGTTCTTACACAAAGTAGAATTTTCAGACGAAGGGTAAGTGGGAGATCAAAGTTAAAGTACTCAGCAAAGGTATTTTGGCTTAGTGGTTAAGGGAATCAGATGGCTGACCATGTAGTTCAAAAATCAGCCCTCCTGGCTTGGAAAACCAAGGGTATGGAGAAATAAAAGAGAAAGAATTGCAACCTGACATGTCCCATTGGAGAATGCTTTCTACCTCTCTGTCTCTTTCGAGGAAGTGCATGTGCTCTCTGGCAAATTAAAAAAAAAAATTAAAGTACTCATAAAGAAAACTTATTTTCAGAAAAATAGGACAGCTGGTTAGAGCCTATTTTGGAGAGATTTCTGTTTTTTTCTATAACTCTATAGTAAAACAAATAATAATGGCCTATAAAAGTATAAAATAGTTTCATTCTTTCAATAAGAGAACTCAATCATGGAATACATAAATAAACTTTTAAAAAAGTATGAACTTTAAAATAAAACAAAAAAATACCTGTTTAACCTGTTTAAAGTATTTCCATTGCCACATTTTGCCCACCTCCTGAGACACCATCCACCTGAATCCCTCTGATGATTGTCTGGATTATAAATTCATTCATTTACAACGTGTACTGATTGAACACCTATTACATGCCAGAAACTTTTCTTTCTTTCTTTCTTTTTTTTTTCTTTCTTTCTTTTCTTTCTTTCTTTCTTTCTTTCTTTCTTTCTTTCTTTCTTTCTTTCTTTCTTGTTTTTTATTGAGAGGTTTTTGCTATAGGGCGCATGCGCTTGCCAGACAGAGAGAGACAGAGAGTCAGAAAGCGAGAAATCACCCCCCAGGGGGGATGGTCACGCCGCAATCCCTTCTCCTCCATTCTCCTCTTGGGATCTTGGGCACGCACACACACGCGCCTGGCATGAGTTTAAGCCGCCGGGTCCGGGACTCAAACCGCAGTCGACCACGTGGGAGTCCAGTGACATAGCCATTATGCTAACGGCTGGTCCCGCCAGATACTTTTCCAAGAGCTGGTGATATAGCAGTGGAAAAAAAAAAAAAAAAAAGACCAATTGTTTAAATTATGTATATTCAGGACAGCAGTTAGCTTAATGGCTATGTCGCTGAACTCCCATGTGGTCGACTGCAGTTAGAATCCTGGAACCGGTGGCCTAAACTCACGCTGGGCACGTGTGCGTGCATGCCCAAGATCCCAAGAGGAGAATGGAGGAGAAAGGATTGCAGCGTGGCCATTCCCCAGGGGGTTGATTTCTCACTTTCTCTCTGTCTGTCTCTGTCATGTGAGCACATGCTCCCTATAGCAAAAAAAAAAAAAAAAAAAAAAAAAAAAAAAAAAGAAAGAAAATTAAAAAAAGCTCTCCAAAATAAAAAATAATGTGTATTCATACGTCTTATGATAAGGTGGTTAACAGACATACATGCAAGTGAGCATTTAAAGAAATTTCAAGCAGTGATAAATTCCATGAAGAAAAGTGAGGCCAGCCCTGTTTTTAGGTGTTATGTAAAAGAACCTGGATTCTACATGGTTGACCAGGGTTTGAATCCTGGCTCTGGCAGCAACATGTGGGCCCCTGATGAGATGGAAACTTAGGGAAAAATGGATTGTAGAGTGACCAGGCTCAGTTGGTGGATATTTTCTCTCTCTCTTTTGTTCTGTCTCACATGTGCATACAGACACATGCTGTATCGTACATAAAAGAACAAAATTAAAAAGAAAGAAAAATAAAGGAGAAATATGTCTGTTTGATTTCATATAGTCAGGTACAGCTTTGCTGAGATAATATTTAAGTAGAGATCTAAAGGTAGAGAGGAAGATAGGGTATATCTGGAGAAGCACTTCTAGAAGAAAGGTTTGAAGGTGTTTAGCACTTGGTAGGTGAGAAATAGCACAGAGGCAAAGGAACTGGGCTAGTGGGGAATGGTAAAGGAAGTCAGAAAAGTAGGTGGGACCAGTACCCACGGGAAGATCATGGAGAAGACATGTTTTTGTTTTGCTTTTTCAACTTTGATTAGGATAGGAAGATGTAGAGTTTTTTTTACAGAGAAGTTAACTTATCTGACTTATGATTTTCCATGAACATTCTGTCTACTGAAGGAAGCAGAGCATTCCAGTAAGAGGCATATGCTGTTGTTCAGGATGGAAAAGATTAGTGGCTTAAAATAGGATAGCAGAGAAGGAACTAAGAAGTGATTGGTCTTAGCACTGCCTTGAAGGAGGGCACATCTACTGCATGTCCTTATATACTATGTATTATACCCACAGTTGTTCCTATTTCCAGACAATTTCTCAGGATTCTGCCTATAGAGGGTCTGTCTCTTTTTTTTTTTGGCTTCTGTCTGATCCTCTGTAGTTCTAAGCTCTGAACTGCCTTCCATATTTCAACAGCCTAAAAAAATACAAGAAAGACCCAGGGAGAAGGAAGAAAAAAATCTTTTCATCCAGCAGAGGAATAAGGAAGGGGCTTGAGAGTAAAGAAACAATCTGGATACATTTTTTACAATGTCTAGCAGATACCAGACACAATTGGAAGGTGAGTAGGTTAATGGTTCTTAATATTTTTGTAGATGAAGAACTTTTTTTCAAGAGGTTTTTGCCTTAGAGCATATGTACTTGCCAAAGAGAGAAACAGAGAGAGTGAGGGGGAAAGCGAGAAATCACCCCCTAAGGGGGATGGCCATGCTTCAATCCCAATACCTTCTCCTCTATTCTCTTTCCAGAATCTTGAGCATATATGTATACATGCTCTGTGTGATTTTTCAAGCCACTGGGTCTGGGGCTTGAACTGTGGTCGACCATGTGGGAGTCCAGTGACATAACCGCTATCCCATCTGCTGGCTCCCAAAACGAACTCTTTTACACATAAAACTAGTTCACCCAGTGTTTCTGGAATGAGTCTGTTTACAATTGTTTAAGAAATAAACATTCGTGCTTTCCAAGATTTAGATGATTTTAATAAGAAATAGTAACAACAGCCACAATAAAAGTTCTGTAATTCCAACTCAAGGAAAACCCTAGTGAAGGCTGAAATAGGGAGAAAAGCACTGTAGATGCCTAGAAATAAAAAGAAAATTGATATTATAGAAAACTTTATCAATGCATGTTAGAGTGATTTCTTGGATCTGCTTCTTTTTGCCCATCCTGGGAACTATACCAGATAGTTACCATTGTGAGATATGATTCTCTTTATATGTCATAGGAAGGAAACTAAGAAAATAGGACTATTCCACTATCCCCCTTCACCTGTGTCTACATAAAAACACAATCTCGTATCCTGTGGAAACATGTGTTTAATTGAACAGATGAAACATTTAATAATTTGGGGCCAGCCACATGGCATGGTGGTTAAGGTGGCCAGATCCCACATAGCCAACAACGCAGTTCAAGGCTCAGACCTGGTGTCTTGGAAAACATTCCAGGTGTGTGTGTGGGCATGCCCAAAATCTAGAGAGAATGGAGGAGGAATTGCAGTGGGGATGATTTCTCATTTTCTCTTTCTCTCTCTCTTTCTGGTGATTGCATGCAGCCTATACCAAAGACAAACCGACAAAATCCAATAATTTATCAAGAAAGATCCAACAGAATCTAGGAATTAAAGATGATTTAAACTTTGCAATTAATTACAGTTCCACTTCTAACCATAGCTTTGCTCATTTCCCTCTTAATCCAGAAGCTATCCCCAGAACACCTTTTATGCCTTTGAGTCAGCCAATTATTTTCTGTGAAGGAATTTGTAAGTAAATATTGAAGGTTTTTCCCCCTTACCAGCAATTTATTAGTTCTCTTATCAAATTCTCTCTCTTCCTTCCTTACATAACAGTCCTTTGTACCACTCCGCTCTTTGACTCAGTCCTTTCTGTTTGTCTGATTCTCCAGAATTCCCTTGTCATTCTCATTAGAATTTTAGGACTGTTCCTGTTTGACTCAGGGGACCTCACACCTTAGGGATTCTGAACACTTCTGTTTCTCCAGTCTCACAGTCCTCTATCCATTCTGCAGTCCAACCCTCAGCCTCACAGTGAGCAAGAATCTAAAGCTCTCAGAGCTTAAAGAAACCAGGGATTGATAATATGTATTTACAGACAGTGTGTACAACAGTGCCTGGCACTCAGTGAAGGCTAGATAGTCATTAACACTTATTATACTGTGGCTGCCACCTATAGTGTTGGGATCTTAAGACCAGTGTTACAAGGGTCATGGAGAGAAATGTGTGATAGAAAGTTTGCGAGGTGTTTGCAATAGGACCTGACCCAATGATATGTTCAACAAATCTTAGCCATAGTACGATGATTAAGTTTATATAAGGGGACTTAAAAATTTTTGTGAAAAAAATAGAATGGAAAGATGAGTTTAGAAGAAATAAAAAGATGAGTTTATTCTGTTACAAAATTTTTTTAAAAAATCCATGCAGGTTTTTAATAATGTATTTTCCATGAACTTTTTGAAGGACTCCCTCCCACTTCATACTATCTTTTAAAATGATGGGTGTTTCTAAATAATTTATTTGGGGCCAGTAGGTGGCATTGTGATTAGGGTGCTGGACTCCCTCTTGTCTGACCACTGTCTGAGTCCTAGACCTGGTGGCTTCATTACACCAGCACATTTATATGTGTGTCCAAAATCCCGTGAGGATGATGGGGGAGAAGAGATTGTGCTGGGAGGTGATTTCTCATTGTCTTTATCTCTGGCAAGCAGATGTACCCTATGACAAAAACCTGAAAAAAAAATTTCTCACAAAAGTACATATCCTAAAGGGGAAAACCGCAATAATTATGAAATATTGTTTGATGTGAGAGGGAAATTCAATGTTTGCAATGTACACTAAAGAGTAAAATTTTCAGATTTAAAAGGAATTACTGCCCTTAAGAAACAATGCTGTGGGATCAGCAGTTGGCATAATCACTAGACTCCCATGTAGTCGACCGTGATTTGAGTCCTGGAGCTGGTGACTTAAACTCATGCTGGGCACGTGTGCATGCGTGCCCAAGGTCCTGATAGGAGAATGGAAGAGAAGTGATTGCGGCATGGCCATCTCCCCTGGGGGGGTGATGTCTTGCTTTCTCTCTCTCTGTCTCTCTGTCTCTCTGTCTTTCTGGCGAGCACACATGCCCTATAGCAAAAAAAAAAAACAAAACAAACAAACCAAAAAACAAACAAAAAAAAACTCTCCAAAAAAAAGAAAAACAATGCTGTAAATTTGTTAGCAAACAAACAGACTTTTGCTAGTGAATTTTATTTTTTGTGTATTTTTCAAATTTCTATGCTTGCATTATCTTGACTCTTTCATTTATATCTGGAAGAAGTTTATATATAACAATGAAAATTAAGCAGTAGATTATGCTGCTTGCTGTTTCAAATCGAACATCCAGATTTCAGTAATAGAGAGATTTTTAGAGGGTGATAGTCTGGGAAGAAGAGCTTGAAACAATACTTCCACAGTACTTCGACAAAGAATGAGAAAGTATGAATTGTCTATGCCAAATTGGATGAGAGATAACAGAAATTACAGAGACTAGGGGATCCTTGAGACCTGGCTTGGAACTACCACTGTTATGAGAAAATTAAAAATAAATGGACAATAGTTTCCAACTCTAAAACATACTATATGCGGTACATATTTTAACCTAGTTTACAATTTACATTTATTATTCCCACTGGAGCCACAAAACCAATGTTTCATTTTACAGTTTAAAGTCACACATAGGAAAATACTTTACAGAATAAGATATTGTTTCTCAATGAAAAATATTACAGTATACGTCCCAAACGGCTCAGTTCAAGTGATTTACCTGAATAACAGAGCTGTTGTGGAATGTAGGCTACAAGACACAGTAATGCTTTAAATAGGTGATTCAGATTTGAAGTTTGCCAACGCCGAAGAGACATGTTAAACAAGACCCGTCTTAGTTTTCCAAGATTTTGGGTTTGTCATCACTTCTGGAAAACTGAGAATAATAAGTAGTTTACATTTTACACCTTATATACAGTATATAAATCTTCAGTATATTTTTCTACCATGAATGCATGTTTAAAGATTTTTTTTTAAAAAGTCTTAGTTATACCTTCTTAGGTTTATTACTTCACTCACACACCCTAATATAAAAATCAAATATTTGAGACACTGCTTACATCAAACGGAACATATTTCTGCAATCTGTCTAGTTATCTGCAAAGTCTATTCACAAAGCATGTGCATGGTTTCCTCTAACACGCCATCCTGAATTGTGAGCAGTGTTTGCCAACTCCCAGCTGTAGCAAGATGAACGAATAATGTTTTCCATGCCTGAGTGTGTAATGCAAAAATGCCATCTAGACACTATATATTCCTTAATAGAAACTTTAGTCTCACAAAGTTGCACTTAGTATGAATCTTTATTCTAAATATATTTTCAGTCCCGGCAGAAATGTTTCTCATATATCATGAGTTGTTAAACAAAAGGCTGAGATACAGTCACTGTTTACTATGATCATAAAATATTGCAAAGCTTAAAAAAAAACAAAACTCAGGCCAAATATATACAAAAGTGTGAATGAGGATGAGGCCTTAATAGATCCTGAAATATGACTCATATAAAGCTCTGCTTCTCTGATCTGATGCTCTTCAAGTTTGATGGCACCTTAAATGTCCTCAGATGTACACATGTTTATCTCACCGACCACTGTTGGTTGGAATGATCACTGAACATGCTTATTTCATAAACTCTGAATATCAAGTTGTGCCCAACCTTGACACAGAGCTTACAAGTACTTGAAAATTATAAAATCACATAGGAAAAAATTAGTAATTCAGAAATACCACATTTAATAGTTGATCATTGAAGATGTTAGCACCTCAGTAACATTTACAATTATTCATTGGATGTGCCAAAGGAATATTAATTATTTACAAATCACAGTTATCCTCACAGTGTTAGACTTTGGGTCACTTTGATGTGGCAGTTCCATATAGGACAATGACTCACCATTTATTTTTTCATTTGATCTAGGCAGTCCACATGGTCTAGTTTGTGGAGTCAAGATAGGTATTTTTGACAGAAAACTTAATTACTAAAGTGCTGGTATATTAGCAGGGTGCAATAAACTGGGTTAACTAACGTCATGTTAAAGTCCAATTCCTTATCAACACCAATGTCTTCTAATAATACATTCTATTATTTTTCCCAAAAATCCTGCACTGAGAATATCATTGCCCAAAAGAGGCATTTACCAAATGGAATGCTTTGCTGATCTGAATACCATCTGCATATTGACTTTTTTTGGCTGACTACTGCACGGTTTTGTATGGCAATGTGTTTTCATGCACCAATTGAACAGAACACATTATGCATTATAGACTTATGTGCTTCATGATGATGTAACTTGATGTCAGTTTGTAGTTCATGCTAACAGAGAGCTATTAGGAAGATTTTTTTCCTTCAGTGGACTAGTCAGTTAAGTCAATCTATCTGTTTGTTTTTCTAAAACTATAAGTAGCTGGAAGATAAGGAAAATAATAGTAAAATTTACAAGTTCTTTCTCTGTGTGACTAAGTGATAAAGCACCTCGAATTTGGTTCTATTGCATCTTTATATAACTACATTTCAATACTCACGTTTTTTTCCAATTTTGTGGTTTTAAAATATTCAGAAATATATTTGTATGATCTCAAGTGTAGCCATAAAGAGACTGGCAATCATCAACAATTATGTCAATGAGGTTTCACATTGAGTCTTAGACTGCTAGCAAAATGTGGTTGTTATTAAATTCAATCTTATATCACAAAGTGTGAACTCTAAGACAGCAACACAAACCCTGGACTTCTGATTCTGGTGGCTGTCCTCATCTAAGCTATTACAGTTATCCTGTTAACAAAAAGGAGCGAATGAGGAAATATCAGAAACTGGCAGACATGGTAGAGCGTGCTGTAGGTCCACTTTGTCTTATTGCTGGAATTAGACTGAGAATTCATAGTCGGAGGCAAGCTGATGCCATCAGCAGTATCCCTGCTGTCCCAAGTCGCATCAACACTTCAGGGACTTGAATTTTAGTAGAATAAAGTCACATTCTATTACTGGGCACCCCATATTTATGGAAATAGTAATGACTTCCAACATCTGAATCATGCACATCTACTTTGCTTGTGCTCTTTTATAGAATTCTACAGACATTAGAGACTGAATAATATTAATTTTAAGGAGTGTTTCTAAAGCAGCAAAAGAAAATATTTGGTTTTATTATCATTTATATTGGAGGTTGTATATATGCAACTTTCCTATCACCAACAGCTCTTTATTCACGTTTATTAGTGAACTGAATAACCTTGACTTATGATTATGGCTTAGTGTCTACGGAAAGTTTCTAGGCTATGTATCCACCAAGTTTCAAACTTGCACCATGTTTGATTGAATAAGCATTTTTCTTACCTGTGACTTGGAAAAAAACAGTGTTTGTTAATGGGATGTTAAAGACCTGTTAACATAGCTACAAGTAATAAACACTACTAGTCATGACAGTTTAAACTGAAAATATCCTTAGAAAGAGAAGTGATAGTATCAGAATAAAGATACATGAGGAATATACACATATACACCTGTTTCATGCAGAAAGCTTTCTGTAAAAAAATACAAAAGCAACCAGTGCCATATAATATGTAAACTCACAAAGTATACTTTATACACAAACATAAAGCATAAATTAAAAAGTAGGACAACAGCAAAACATTTTAAATATAGAAGAATTTGCACATATTTTTGTTAAATAAGAATAAATAATTTTATCACACAAGTTCACATACCAGTTGCAAAAACAATAAATTACTTTTTTTCAGTGCTGCAACTTTTTATTGTTTGTGATTTATCCCTTAATTCTTAGTTTAATGGGATAAAACTGTTTCCACAGGAAGGCAAATGAAATTGATTTGTTGAATAAATTATAATGATACCCTTTTACATCTAAGCAACAACAAGGCAGGATTCATGTCTTCTTTTCTGTTCTAGAAGAAACAAATGTTATTTTCTTCTGAGCTCCTTTTGTACTGACATTATGGGCACTTAGTTATGTAAGTGAGATTAGATCCTTGTGAACCTGAGCATTTTTGTTTACGTATTTATTTTTGAGTAGATCCTAGCATCTTGAATCCTAGATTTTTTAAAAATATATTCAAGATGCAACTATGAAAAGATGAAAGACAGTACAAAGTCAAACTGGACAGAATTAGAATGTTAGTATTTTCCCTGTGTGTGTCATTCTTCATATCCACTTTACACTCTATTTCTCTGAATTTTGACTTCTAGTCTATACCATTTTTCTCGAATGTTTAGACATACATTCCTCAGTCAATCTAGTTATACAAAAAAGAGTAAACTCCTTAAAAGCACGGTTTATCTATTCTAAGCTATCTAGACTTGCTTCAACAAGAAGTGTAAAACTTCATTATTTTAGGGAATAATCAATCACTCATAAGTCATATTAAATATCTATAAATACAGTAGAGAGAGGCAGAGTAGGAGACTACCATATTAGTTCTTCAATTACTTTTTAATGTTATTGGGGCTATATAATCACGAAAGATGAAAATAAATTTCACATTTGAGTTACTTGATTAAAACTATTTTCAAAATTTTAGAAAGTAACATTTCCTCTCTGTTAATTCTCTTTGCACAGATAGTCAGTGTATTTGTAATTAAAAAAAAAATACCTATTTAAATAGCCTTGTTCTCTGTCCTTGCTATGTGGTGATTTTCATAAAACATAGTTTACCAGTATTATATAGGCTTCATTTAAAAATAATTTTTAAAGTACATACTTAAAACAGTGAAGCATCCATTTTTTGGCCTACTGAAATGAGTATGCTATGTGAGAGAAATGATATAATTATCTTATATTAAAAGTATTTTTTAATAAAAATAAACTCTCATGAACATAATGGAACTCAGAGAATGGTTCCCAAATCTATACATGCAAGTCTTTAACAATAGGCACTTTTGGTATGATTATTATAAAATTTTATTCAAAAAAATTGGCTTTGTGGTATTTCATAAAGAAAAAAGAACTCCAATGAAATGATAAACCTTAGTTTTCTAATCTTGGAGGGGAGAATAGAATTTACCATCTAAAGAGATTTTTATACCAATGATTATTAAAAAAAATTCAATCTGTAACTATTCAAATTTATAACTTACCTAGAACAGACTATATAAATAGAAATCCCAACTTTAAGAAAATCATTACATTTCATCACTCAAATACTTACTGATACAACCAAGTGGTTTCTAAATAAAAATAAACTTTAGCATAAAAGACATATACTTGCATTAAAATTGTCTCTAAGAAATTATTGCCTATGGTGTGGAAACAGTCTTATTAATGTTAAACACTTTTTTCTTTTCATTAACCACATTAATGATGGTAACCACTTCTAGAGGTGGCCAACTACCAAGTCATCTTTAATATTCCTATTAAACTAAGTCAATAAGAAGTCCAAAACATTGTCAGTCTTACAGAACCTTTGAATAAAACAAACAAGTTAAAATCAACACATATTGAAGGCTTGCTGGTAAGAGGTATACCAGTATTGAAGATGTTGGATGTGACAGAAAATTCTTGGCTGTGTGTTTTGTATGTATATCACACATTGTGAGATGTGATGGGAGCAACAGAAAGAGTATGAAGTCAGGAAAATATAAATTGAAAACACATTGAATTATGTTAATTTTTCTTTCAAATTTCAGCACAAAAAACCTGATTTTTAGACTCTTGAATACCAATCACATACGCACACACACACCCATACACAGGCAAACACTAGGTCTATATACTAATTATGTATTAATTTGATTGGCTGCCCAAAAAAGTGCAGGCAGGCAAAGTTTAAGTAAATGGGTCTGCGTATGTCAATGACTAGATACACTGAGATCTTTTTTCTTTTTAGAATTTCTCAAAAGATGCTTGCCGTCAGATTTTTTTTTTTAATGAAAATTGTATCTCCTGTAGTCAGACAAGATACTAAATGTTGTTAAAACAGCAGCAAGTTCTTAATTTCCAGTAAAACATCCACAGCTTTTTCTGGAAACTGAAAGGAGTTGAAATAGCTGCAGACCTACTTTGGTCAAACACATTTTTTATAGAAATATATACATAGACATTTTAATAGAACCAGGTGATATAAAGTGACATACCAACTGAGAAAATATTTACAAACAGTAAAAATAAGCTACTGTGTATTATGGGTGAAAATGATTATGATGCCTTTAAAGACATTCTGTAAGAGGTAGGTGACAAGGGGGAGTTGCTCTGTCATCTTCAAATGTCCCCAGATTCTACATTCGTCAGTGTGGTTTTCATCCTTGTAGACCCAGGGAATGCTCAGTAACTCCCAAGTTCTTCTATAGTCCAAGGTCACCATTGTCGCATGAAGCAGTGCACATATTCATTTGGTCCTAAAGAGCTGATCCTGCCCATAATTCAACTCCTGTTGACAAGGACACTCACTGAAGCTTGACTTCTGGTGCATCGGGTAGACCTCTTGTTCACCACCACCATTTCAGTGATGAATCCTCCAGTTACCTTTGCGCATAAGGCCATAACCACAGGCTAACATTTCTTCAGCAAACATTGCTTAAATGCAGAAGGCCTCTGAGAGAGAAGACAACCCTTTGCTAACTTTCGGTTCTCATCCTTGCACTGCACGGTCCTGGTGTGCCAGCCTGTATCACAGGTCCTGGAACAGGCAAGCCAGGGGCCCGTCACCCACTGCAGCTGCGGAGTGTGTGACCCCACCTTATTGCTGCCGTGACTGGTGACAGCATTTTCTTTTTGAGTGGACTTCTTGGGAACAAAAAAACTGTAACGGACATCTAATGCTTTAGTTGGGTCTGTTGCAAGAATCTGCACTATGAGAATTTCCTTCGTGGCCGAGTAGCCCATGCCATGCAAGAAGTCATCCTTGTGGCTCCAGCCACTGTAGTTCATGACGGTTCCATTGATGTCAATGATGGTTTCTGAAGTGGAGATCATGTACTTTCCATTGATAAGGTACTCACCATTTTTCTTCTTCAGGGCTAAGTAGGCAGTGAATCTGGTCTGGTCTTTGGCTTTGAACTGTCGAACTTTTATGTGTGTTGCCCCTTCAGGGATCCTCACAACGTCAGTGTAACCCTTACTAAGGGCAGGAATGTTCACAGAGAAGAAGCAGTAGGGTGGACAAGGAGAGAAAATAAGAACACATGTATCAAATGTATAAGCAAATAGAGATGTTCTAAAACTCTTAACACAAAGTTTAAGTTTTGTAAGAGATTACTTTAAAATTGGCTTTACAAATGAATTTTCTTGTAAAGAAATAAAAGTGAAGTTAGACTATGGTATATACATATATATATATTAACACACACAAATATATATGTGTGTATGTATGTGTATATGTGTATATGTGTATGTATATATATATGGAGATGTTCAAGCTTAGAGTAATGTTAGCAACTTGCCTTTATTTAAAATTTTTTTTTTTTTTTGAGAGGTTTTTGCTATAGGGCGCATGCGCTCGCCAGACAGACAGAGAGAGACAGAGAGACAGAAAGCAGGAAATCACCCCCCAGGGGGGATGGCCACGCCGCAATCCCTTCTCCTCCATTCTCCTCTCAGGATCTTGGGCACGCACGCACACGCGCCCGGCGTGAGTTTAAGCCGCCGGGTCCGGGACTCGAACCGCGGTCGACTACGTGGGAGTCCAGCGACATAGCCATTACGCTAACTGCTGGTCCCATATTTTAAAATTTTATAGTGACTTTAATTAAAGATTTATACAACCATTACCATCAGTTACGGTTTGAATGTCTCCTATAAAACACATGTTGAAACTTAATTGCCTTCACAACGATATTAAGAGAGGGGGGCCTTTAAGAGGTGGTTAGCTCGTGAGGCTCTACCCTCACAAATAAACTAATGCCATCATGTGGGAGTGGGCTTGTTATAAAAGTGAGCTTGGGCTGGACCTGTAGCGTGGTGGTTATGGTCAACTACCGTCCAAGTCCCCGTCCTGGCTGCTTAAAAAACAGGCAGGTACAAGTGCGTGTGTGGCCCAAATCCAGAAAGGCTGGAGAAACGGAGGAGAAGGTATTGCTGTGTGACACAGCACCGCACTGGGGGATGCTTTCCCCTCTCTCTGTGTGTCTCTGTCTCTCTGGTGAACTCTCGTGCCCTCTAGAAACTAAATAAAAAAGTGAGTTCAGCCCCCTCTTGCTCTCATTTGCTTTCTCTTTGCCCTTCCCCTTTTCCTTATGGAAGGTCCTCCGCAGATGTAGCACTCCATCTTAGACCTCTCAACCTCCAGAACGGTGAACCCAGTGAAGTTTTCTTTCTAAATTACCAACTACGTGTACTCTGTTACAGCAATAGGAGATGGCCTAAAACACCATCCTTAGCAAATGCTACTTTATGTGCTTTTAAACACAAAATGATATATACATAAACACAAATGGACAAAAGTCTGTCCTCATAGAAATTTGTTTTGTTTTGTTTTGTTTTTGTCCTCGTTGGAGGGAAGCAGAGAGAGGGAAAGCGAGAAATCACTTCCCCAGGGGGAGATGATCCTGCTGCAACCCTTTTGAGATTTTGGGTATGCACACACATGAGCCTGGTGTGGTTTTCAAGTCACCAGGTCTGAGACTTGAACCGTAGTCCACCATGTGGGAATTCAGTACTTTAACCACCACACCACCTGACGGCCCCAATCTTATAGAAATCTTTAATGTTTCTCACACTTGTTTAAATATTGAATCACCTGCAATCTTTTAAAAATTCCAAAGCCTGTGCTACATCCCAAACCAAAGTGATCCTCATCCTTCAGGGTGAGGTCCAGGCAGTAGTACTTTTGAATTTTGCATTGTTCCAATGCAAACTAGTTTGTGAACATGGCTTTGATTATTTTGGGGACTAGAGGCAGAGCAGATGATCTGCTTCTGTTTCTACCAGAACTCCAAACTTTGTGGGGCAGGACACTAACGGGAACATAAAATTCTGTAAACGAGTAATAATACCTTACTACTTTTAAAAAAATATATATATACTGCCTTAGCAAATTTTCCTTAAAGCTTGGCGTCCATAAGATAATAGATTGAATAAGGCTTTAATGGTGGATGACAAATAAGTTCTTAAAGATTAATCATCCGGGATCAGCAGTTGGTGTAATGGCTACATTGCTGGACTCCCATATAGTCGACTGCAGTTCGAGTCCCGACCCCATGCATGAACTCCTTATCCCTGCCAGCTGCATTTCAAAACAGTTAAATGAAAATCAATTCTCATTATGTCAGAGAGTAAATGATACCCACAGAGTGTAAGGAAAATAAAGAGTTGAATGGTAACTTGGGTTTATAGGAGGGCACTTCTGGGTTTTCATCTTTGTTCCTTAGAGCTATCTCATGTTGATGAGAATGCATGTGACATTTGCACTGCAGTGGGTTTTCAAGCAGAGTTTCACAAGGCACTGAGAAATAGGACAATCAGTGCTCTGATTTCTTAGTGCCTTAGTAAAGGATGATTTTCTTCCATTCTTCTTCCTTTTCTTTACATCCTGCTGGTTATCATTTCAACTCCAAACATTAATCAGCCTTCTTAACTGCCATAAATGAAAGTTGTTTTCACATTAACTATCAGAAAGTCTTGTTATTAAGGCAAGGAAATCCTGTTTGATTCAGTGCTATCTACATAGTACCGAAGACAGGGACTATCATGTAGGGATATATTTATTCATAAATACTAAGCATGCTATTACAGAAGTGGCATGCCAATGGGACAGTCAGACCCCTATCGCTCCCCCTAAACAAAGTATATCGTGATATCAATTGATCAGAGCTGAGAACAAAAAAGAGCAGGGTGAGATTGATAGAGTGTAATGGTGGGATAGGGAGACATCTCCCTACCCATTTAGAGTAGCCACCGAGCCACCATCTGGGGAGGTGACATTTGACGGAGACCTAAAATAATTCTGGAGGAAGCAGTGTTTACCAACTGGGGACAAGTGCCCCAGGCAGAGAACATAGCATACACATGCCTGTTGCTCTAAGTGAGGAGTGTCAGGAAGTGGTGTGGTTGGAGGCGAGCATGAGAAGTGGACATTGTAGAAAGTACACAGAGCAGAGTCTCGTAGATGACAAAACAGTCTTGAACAGACTTTAAGTGAGAGAGAAGTGTTAAGCCAAGACAGGCAGGATCTGACTTACATAAGAAATAAGGTGAAGCCTGGGCTGTAAGGGGCAAGGAAGGGGCTAGGGAACTCCAGGCGAGATCTGATGATCAACTGGATTGGAGTGGTAGTGAGCATGATGACGAGGGGCAACCAGACTCTGGGAACTTGGTGCAGACAGAACTCACAGGATTTGCTGGTGGAAAGATGTGGCTTCTGAGAGAAAGTGGGAAGTGAGTGATGACTCCAAAGTTTTGGGCCTCAGCAGTAAGAATGAGTTGGCATTTACTAAGACGAAAATCAAGGAAGGAATGAGTTAAGGTTAGGGCCATATTTGTGACTGGTTTGAGTGAGAAGAAATATTTTAATATAGTTAATCCTCATAGCAGTTTTATTAACTGCAAAATTATTCTGTTATTTCCATTCTTAACTGCAAAATTATTCTGTTATTTCCATTCTTAACTGAAGAAGTCTCATGGAAAGAAATTAGGTGACTCTTCAGTGTGATCACATGGTTAACGACTCTTGCACCAGAGCTTGATTGCAAATATTCCAGTCCCATGTTCAATTTTTTTAATCACAGGTGGCCAATGAAATTTAATTTGGATACTCAAACAGGTCATTTGTACAATATAATATAATTTCAGTCAGATAATTTGCAAGTGGTTATGATGCATGCTACTCGCTGCTATCATGCGTTTTCTCAGCTTTTTATGGGATACCACATGTGCCCATATTGGTTTTCAACACTTAAAGTGCTAAATATAACATTTGGAAACTGTTTTGTAAGCTGTTTAGAAAAAATATAAATACTACAGTATATATTGCTTTTAAAAAAATCATTTTATTGATCTGCTTTCTGAGTATCTTTCCCTTTCTCTGTTTCTCCCTCTTTCCCTCTCTTCTTTCTTCATTCCCATCCTTCTTTTATTTTCCTTTCCTTACTTTTAAGAGAGGTTTTTGCTATAGGGCACGTGCACTCACCAGAGAGACAGAGAGAGACGGAGAGTCAGACCTGAGAAGTCACCCCCTGAGAGGATGGCCACGCCACAATCCCTTATCCTCTATTCTCCTCCTGGGATTTTGGGCACATATGCACATGTGCCCAGTATAAATTTAAGCTGCTGGGTCAGGACTTGAACCACAGTTGACTATGTGGGAGTACAACAATGTAACCATTATGTCATCGGCTGGTTCCTCCATCCTTCTTTCCTTCCCCCCTTTTAAATTTTTTTTAACAAAGTGGCTTTTGCATCCCATAACTTAATTTATAGTCTCAATTCTGATATTCATCAGCTATGTAGAATGGGCTAAGTTCTAAATTTCTAGTTCTAAAGTTCTAGTTTTAAAGTTCTAGTTTTCTCATTTCTAAAACAAAAGGTTAGATGAATCATCTCAAGCTGTTTTGTGCCTTAAAAATGTATTAGGTCATTAGGAAAGTCATACCTTAGTTTTTTGTTTTTCTAGGGAAAAATGTGTCATGACTTTTCTGAAGACCCAATATAAAAATGCAGAATATAATTGGACATGTAGAGTTTTTGACATTGCTGTCCAAGACAATTAAGGGAATAATATTTCATTAGTAAATATTAATGATGTACATTTTAACTCAGAACTTCTCCAGCCCTGTATTTTTGGATATTAAAGATAATTTTCAGATTTTCACATTAACATCATGATTAATCTTTTAAGTAAATCCTTCATTCATTAATTTGTTAATTTGTTTTTCATTTCACTCTCAAGCTAAAGATAACACTGGGCTTACATAAAGAATATGTGGTGACTTCAAAAAGTTGTGAAAAAATGGAATTAAGATATGTTTATTTGAGAGCAAAAAAATTTTTAAATGCATGCACAGTTATTTTGTAACACACATTTTCTATGAACTTTTTAATGAATCCCTTGTACTGGCATGCTCAACTAAACCCATTCAATATAAAAGTGGTTTGGTAAAGACAAATAGCAGTTCTGTAGGCCATTAATTAGATTCTTTAGCTAGCTCAGACATCCTATGTCATAGCATAATATTTTATTCTAGAAATTGGTACTTTATAAACTTACATATTTAAAGTTAAAGTGTAATGTGGGATTAGGAGAGGAAGCAGGAGACAGGTACTACTGTAAATATTTCTTCACAGAAAAGATGCAAACCAGGATAGTTCCCATGAAGTAGGATTGATGCCCGCACCATTGCAATTAACTTAGCATTTTGCAAGGAGAAATATTTTCTCAAGATAAACACAGCCTAATGACAATTTATCTATAAACAAATAATTAAGAGAGGAATAAGCCATTCCTCCTAAATTATGTTTCAGAGAGAGGAGATTTGCAAGCTAGCACTAACATGGATGTCACTCACTTGCTTCTCTGTGTTCTGACTCTCCAAGACCTTGATTTCCCTGGCCTTAGTTTATCTGCTCTTAGAAACACCAAGCATCTATAGTTTCATTCATCTTTTCCTCTTCCTTCTCATACTCATAATGTGTCATCAGAGCCACGTTAAATTTCCTTCTGTAGAAAGCTTCAGATGTAACACAAAGCCCCCTTTATCAGTACTGCAACAGACTAAAGCTTTGTTCAATTCGTACAAGGGAAATGGTTCTAACATGTTACCTTTTTTTATTGAAGGTTCCAACAATCTTTGTACAACTGGAGTTGTCTCCTCCACATACACCACACTTGTCATACTGTAGCTTTGAGCCGATGATGCCATCACAGCCGGTTCGCACGCACTTCCCCCGGACACAGACGGAATTACTGTATGGCCTACATTCAGTACCATCCGTCACCTGGATCATGGCAGACACAGTAGCAGTAGAAAATATTGGTACCTTTTAAAATTTGTAGTTATTTGTGATTTTTGAGTTTGGATGGACTAGATAAGACACTGAATAAGAAACGAGCAACCAAAACATTTTCAGCAACAGTAACGTGGTTTTCAGGAAAGACCTGAAAGATTCTTGACCTAGTGGCAGAAAGATGATTGAGGAGAAATATAGGTCACACATTTTCTTCTGTGGAGCTTAATTCAGAATATATTAGGAGACCTGAGACACTCATCTCAGTGTTGTATGCTTAACATGTTACCACAGGATAACTTTAACTTCCTGTACAATCGTTTTACTTAGTGCTTGGGACAACTACTTGTGTAGAGATCTGAATATGAGCAAACTGGGGAATGCAAAGATCCTTCTTTGTTACATACTTGTTATTACAGTCAAAAATCTGAACATCCGAACTTGACATTCAAAAGCATGTCGTGGCTGAAAAGCTCTCCCTACGTGTGTCATACAGTCAGACATCAAAGTGGAGACAAACAGATTAATGGAGAAAAAAATGAATCTGGGAAAGTCAGAGAAGTACTTACTATAAGAAGCTATATTTGAATAAAGGAATTCATATTTAGGTAAAAAGCTAGTTTTAAAACAGTACGTGTAGATTATGGTCTATGCATGTGAGTATTTTAAATGACATATATACATATTTGTATACATAAACATACATATTTTGTGTGTGTTTATGTATATCAAAATTTTCATATGATTGTGTGTGTGTGTATGTTTGTAAGTAGGGTACACGTCAATAGGTTAAAAGGCTTTTCAGATGGTGGCATTCCCTGACAATGTTTCTGTTTTTATTTCTCTGTAATATTTTTTAATAAAAATGCATTATCTTGGAATAGAAAATATGACATTAAACAATTATATACATAACTTGGATATAGCATGTTTTTCAATAACATGTTAAAAATATCTGAAGGTAGTTTTAGAGGTGGTTTCAAACATAATACCTTTATGTAGGTTAGATAAAATAATTGTGAACTGCTGCATAACACTGATAAGAAGAGAGAAAACAGCAGTTTATTTAGAAAATGTTCATCTGTGGGGAAAAATGGATAATCACAATGCATATTTATAATGCATATAACTAGAGGAGCATTGACTCATATTAAAAGTGCACTCTTATTCAAAAGTTTGGGTCAGAGACAATGTCCTTGAAATCTGTCTTGATGACTCTTTAAAGCCCATCTAATTAAATCTTTCCAGTCATTCTGAATTTCACACCATCCCATCCCTCATTAAGAGGGCTTATTCTGGAGAACAAGAAAATATAAATATTGCTTTGGATTATAGATGTTAGACTGGTGTTTCAGAGTGAAATGGTTACAGGGGAAAGAAAGAATCTTCTTGCTTTATAATATCTTTACAAATGTGCTTAAGAAACATTAGTTTTCATGACTATTTTGAAGTTAAAGTCATATTTTGCTTTCCTTGACAGAGAGTTATGCTTTTCCAAAATAGTTTTTAAAATTCTTACTTGTTCTTTTTTAAAAATAATCTTTATTCATTGTATAAAGTTTGAAATGTAGAAATTAGAGAAATGAATGAAAACTTTCCTAAACCTAACCACCCCTAAATTAATGACTATCTTATATTTGGCATCTGCAGACTTCATTCTCCCAAATAATTCCTACCAAGCACGCCCGCGATTTCTGTGCCATCCAGGTGTCGTTACCTTGGGAGAAAAGACTACATAGTAGCCAGTGCCTTTGGCTCTGCAGGTCAGTTTGCACACGTCTGCTGGTAGGACTCCTGCATACTTGGGAACCCATTCCACAAAGGTTTTGACTCCCTTTGCATCAGATTGATAGCCATTTTTGGCCTCACACTGCTCATGACGAAAAGATTTGCCTAGGAAACAAACATATTCCATAATTATTTTATCTGTTGTGAAACAGATATAGTCTTAGGTCTCTAAACAATTTTAAAGAGAAAATGGGCACTTTTCATTGCAAAGCCTCTTCATGCACCAGTATTGACAGACTTTACCTACATATACACATACAGTTTAAAACAATGACTATTGTCTTCCAATTTCCTGAATATTGTTCATAAGAAAACAATGAAAAATCACTCGCATATTTGTTACTGATTTGCTTATCAATGATAGCATGCAGTCTAAGATTAACACTGTTTCTCCAGCCTCCTCTAAGTAGCTAGAATACAAGCTACTTAATACAAGCTACTTGGCGCGTGGTGCTCACTGACACTTGGAAGCAGCATACCATTGGGCGGGCAGGGCACGACACTGCAGGAGCGGTAGATGGCCCTCTTCCCTGTGCAGTAGCGGCCACTGTTTCTGGGTGCAGGATTATTGCAGTGGCGATAGGCAAACTGGACTCCTCCTCCACAGGAGCGAGAACACTGGCCCCAGGGTCCCCAGGACCCCCAGTTGCCATGGCTTGATGTCTGAAATGTAAAAGAAGATTTTTTTTTTTAACTCAAGCAGAAGGGAAATATTCAAAATGGTATTTGGAAATCACATGCAATGAATGACACAGTGGAAACTTCATTACAGATAAATCGTGTGCTGCATAAAGATACTTCTGCCAACCACAGACTGTACATTTACAAGTGGTCCCACACAAGTGAACCACATAGCCTGGGCATGTGATAGGCTTTACCATCTCTCTTTAAGAACACCCCAAGATGTTTGCATAACATGGAAATTACCAAATGATTCGTTTTTCAGAATACATCCCTAACATTAAGAAAAAGCATGACTTAAATTTTCCCTGAACTTAATGTGGCCATGCACTGGAATTGCAACACATTTCCAATTCTAGACAATTCATCTTTTCTGCTCTTTGCCCTCCTGCAGCACAAAAGGATCTGAAAGCATCACTCCAAGTACTGCGCACACCACAAAGATCACCTCCTGGTTTCTCGGGGCCAGTCTAAGTGATGCCTTCTGGCACTATACATCTCTGTTAAGCACCGTCAAACCATGCTAACTTCTTGTCCACCTTGACTTGGATCGTTAATGGACTGTGTGATGCTGAAGGCATGATGTCAGGTATCATCTCACTGTGTTTGTATCTTTCTCCCCAGTGCTAACGCTCGGGAGTCCTTTGTGGACATCCCACATCCTGTTTGTGAAAGACTCTGCTACTTATATAAATGAATTTGACCTGGACTTGGCTTAATTCCTAATTAGATGTGCTAGACACTGAAGTGCATTCAGGCCATATAGGTATTTCTCTTCACACACACATGCGTGCACAGAGGGAAGAGCCCCATTAACGACACTTTAGGTTCATTCCATTGGTAATATTGTGGGAAACAGCTGAGAGACTCCAAAAGGACAAATATTATAAATTGCTTTACAAGCAAAGGCACAAAGAACTATCCCTGCCTGCCTGAGTCAGGGTTCCTGATATTGCAGGGCTGGGTGATAGCCAGAGGAGACAGGGGCATTCCTCCAGACACTTGCCAATTCCTCTTTTAGTTTTTAAAAGAGTTATTTATTTATGTAATTTAATTTGTTACTATCTTTTTTTTTTTTTTTTTTTTTTTTTTTTTTTTTTTTTTTTTTTTTTTTAATTTGATCAGGGAGAGATAGAAAGGGATAGTGAGAAAGCAAGTCACCAGGTCTGGGACTCAAACTGTGGTCAGCCATATGGGAGTCCAGTGCCTTAACCAAAAGCCACCTGCCAGCCTCATTCTTATGAGTGACAGTCAGTACATACTTCTCTCAGATCTTGACAATTAAGGGACAGTTGCTCATTTGAGGTTAGACTGTATGAGGACCCTTTAAAAAGTTTATGAAAATAATCATTATGAAAAAAAATTGCATGAAGTTTTTAAAAGTTTTTTTTTTTGCATAAAAATAAAAACTTTTACTATAATTCCATTCTTTTCTACAGACTCTCTGAGGTCCCTCTCTATAAGTTGGCAGACTGTGTCCCTGGAATAGCCAAAGGTTAACTCCTTAAGTTAGACTAATTTGATATCAGGGGAGAAACATCTTGACTGTGGAGCTTAAAAAATATGTACAAGGGTCATTGAGTGAATTCTGCTGTTATTTCCTTAAAGTAAATAAATGTATTCTGGTAACTTTAACAAGCATTTTAAAATGAGCTTCCAAAAGACTTTTCAGGGTATTACTTGGAGTCTCAATAGGACAATATGTATGGGGTCTTCAACATGTAGGTGGAAAAACAGCCCAGCCAGGGGTATAGTGTTCAGCTTGCTGAGTGGCGGTAAGGAAGCTACATGGCTGACCACAGCGTCTGAGTCCCAGGTCTGCCTGAGGACACACCTGGTACATGCATGGCTGCAAGATCCTGACAAGCTCAAGTGCTAGGTAAAGAGCGAACGTGATGAGGCTCTGAGGGTGATTTCTCTCTCCCTCTCTTTCTCTCTTATATGTGCATGCATGCACATACTATCATTTAAAAAGTTCATGGAAAATACATATTATAAAAAAACTATCATGAATTTCCATTTTTTTCATTAAAATAAATGTGTACTTTAAATCTACTTTTCACAAACATTTTAAAATCCCCTCCTATATTTAAGGAAGAAATGTGAAGGAGTCTCTATTACCTACATTTTCTCCAGTATTTTCTTCTTCCTTTCCTTTTTTTTTTTTTTTTTTAAACTGAGAATGGCTACTGTGCATAAAAGATGAAGCTGAAAGTAGTTCTCTTTAGGAAACTTATTTTGACTAGGAAATAAAGCCTCTGATCACAGCGACCACACATGTCACAGGAATACACTTCCCAACTTAACTCTCCTAGCATTGGGTGATGAGAAATATCACTTACTGAATAGTATTTTTTCTTGGTTTTATCCACACATTTGCCCTGTAGACAGATCCTCCCCTTCCCACACGGGGTCCCTTCCACAGCCGGCAGCTTCTTGGTCAGACACACCATCTGGCCCTGGCGCACCACTGCGCACCACAGGCGAGCACAGACATCCATGCCCGGACACACGGAGTACTCAGGCCCGAAAGTCAGGTTGCACTGCTGGGTGGCATCGTAAGTCTGTCCGGGGAGTTCTTCAGGGCCCAGGATCTGCTTTCTTGGTAGGTCCAGTAAACAGTTACCTAAAAGAATAACCAAGATGGACTACTGCACTCTTTAGGTTTCAAACTGCTGAAATCGTGGACCTCAAAATGAAACACTGCAGCTGGTACTGAAGCATGATCTTCCCACAATCTTCAGTGTGAGACCCTGAAAACATGACCTTGTGAAAGATAAGGTTAGGCAGCTCCTGGGACTCACCAATGTCCTCCACGACTGTCTGGGGTGATGCACTCTGGAGTACCTGCGATGATGGACGTGTTGCTAGCAGTGGTGTGAGTAAATGAAATTGTTTTCTAATAATTAGTTTGCAAGTCACCATTGTGTTGAAGCACTGAAAGAAACTGAGATAGGGCCAGCCTTACAGCCTAGTAGTTAAGGGAGCCAGATTTCATATGACTGATTGTTGTTTGAATCCTGGCCCCAGCAGCTTGAAAAACATGGTGTGTGTGTGTGTGTGTGTGTGTGTGTGTGTGTGTGTGTACAAAATCCCAACAGGATGGAGAAATGGAGCAAAAGGGATTTCAATGTGGCCACACCCCATAGGAGTTGCTTTCTCCCTTTGTCTCTCTGGTAAGTGCATGAGCCCTTTGGCAATCAAAACCAAACAAACAAACAAAAACATAAAAAGGAGAAGAAAAAGAGAAAGAAAGAAGAATGAAAGAAGAAAGAAAGAAAAGAAGAAGGAAAGAAAGCAAAGGAACTAGAATAAATCAGACAATAAATTTAATCATGATATTGGTGACAATACTGTTAGTAATCACTTACTCTACAACTTTCAGAAGTAGTTTGTAATCGGCACTTTATACTCTGTTCTCCATGTCCAGTTTACCCCCTCCCATGCTCCTACTGCACATCTCCTTTCCACTGAGTCCATAAATAACTCACAGACACTTCTCTTATTCTTGCCCTCATCTGGTAAGAGTTCACTCAGCCCCTGTGATGTTCTAGAAAACATACTAGTATCAGGAACACATAAAAATAACCCAGATCTTCCCTTCAAGGTCTCTAAATAAAGTGAAAGAGATAGACAAAATAAAGTGTTTCTCCTAGACTGATAAAAATGTTAATAAAATGCTTTGAAAATCTATGGAATAAAAGAGTAGAGGGAGAAGAAAACAAAACCCAGTGTTTGATCATTTAGGACCAGGCCTAGTCTTTTAACTCTTCTCCTTTTTCTTCCCTTTGTGTCTGTTACTTAATAGAAGTGATATTTGCCCAATACCAGGTTGATGTCTCACTGAGTCATCTATTGGGCTATCCAGACACACAGGGGTGAAATGAGGAATCAACAACGCCTGTGACACACAGTGCAAATCCAGAAGATGAAACGTGCCTCCTTCCCCACCAAGGTTTTGTAAGTATTCTTGCCAGTGAGCCAACACCATTAATTCTCTCTTGTCAATATGCATGAGCGTGCATACTGCCCATCGGTTTTCATATGCTTGTTTCTGTTTACTTGATTTTGGGATTGACACACTAATTATAATGGCAATGAAAATAATAACAAATATTTGTTACATCGTAAACAGACTATTCTCAGTTATTTACATGCATTTAATTCTCCCAAGAACATTAGGAGGCAGATTTATTTTTAAATGAAGAAACTGAGGAACACAACAATAGATGACCAAGGTCCCACAGCTGCTAGGGTTTTATGCTCAGAGGCAGTGTCTCTCATCACATGCCACGCTGCGTTTTGTTTAGCATGTGGATGGCTTTCTTATTTTATTGCTGAATGGCAGGCATGTGTAAGCATCCCTTCAATGGTGACTATCATGATTAATGGTAAAACGCCAGTTTAAAGTCTAATCCTAGTGAAACACTAAACAGTTGAGGGCATTTGCTAAGCTAGTTATCCTCTCCCCAATTTATTTATTTATTTTTTTAAGTAATTTTTCCTATAGGCCACGTGCTTGCCAGAGAGAGAGAGAGAGAGAGAGAGAGAGAGAGAGAGAGAGAGCGAGAGAGAGCGAGTGAGCTAGAAACCCCGGGAGGGGGTGGGGGTTTGTCACACCACAATCCCTTTGCCTCTGTTCTTCTCCTGGGGTCTCTGGTACACACACACATGCAACTGGCATGAGTTTTATGCCACTGGGTCTGGGACTCAAACTGCGGTTGGCTATGTGGGAGGCCAGTGACGTAACCATTACGCCATCTGCTGGCCCCTCCCTAATTTACTTTGTTTATATATGTATTTTTTAATTATTATTCATACATTATATCACTATATATCATTTAGATTGTGAAGAGACTTCACCCAGCATAATGTACACCTCAGTCCAGCCCAGCTGAAACCACCACAGTAAAGTGGCAGGATACAAAATTAACTTACAAAAATCTAATTTACTTTTAACACTTACGAAATATTTCTCTCTTCATTATGATACTGTAGAGGTAAAATTAGCCAAAGAGACATAAAGGTGACCGGAAAAATGTAAAACGAGAGTTGGTTACATGCCCAATATATTTAACAATATTTTAGGTGCATTAGAGTTATTTTTTAAGTCAACTAAAGAAAATCATATTCAAACCCTAACTTTCCACTGAGAATAAAATACTCAGCACATTTTAAGTATACTGTAAATGGTTTTAGAACTATGTTCGAGTTTTTTCAAAGTTAATACCATAGAATTTGTCAATCTGAGATGCAAGCATTATATGAAAATGAATAAAGAGCAAAGTTCCTATTTAACTTCTGGGCCAGAACATTTGAAGAGGTAAAGCTTCTTAAGGCAAGCCAGAAAAAGCACTGAAAGTAAGTATCCAGCCAAAGAGAACTTTGAGTGAAAAACATCAGGCTAAAAGAAAAACATCAACATCAAGTCAATAGGAAAGAATGGCAGTAAAACCGCACTAAGCTTTGTTTACAAGACAGGGTGAGATTAGGCATTTCAGAACTCCATGAAAAATGTTATCTTCATTGGTTCATAAAAAGAAGTGCTGTGTAAACCAGGGAATGCTTAACAGATTGCTGATGTTAGAAGACAGTCAACAAATCTCTGAGTCAGCAAGAAGGCTTTCCAATTCTTCAAAAGTGCTGTTCTAAGAAATCTTTTGTGTGTGCGTATTTTACCAAAAAGCACAGATAGTAAGACTGGGAAATTAAATATTAGCTGGGAAGGTTTTGCCATGTGTAGGTGCACATGACATGGGTCTATCTCAAGCCAAAACAACTCACCATCGCACTGTGGATACATACTTACTGATACCCACCCATTCTACCTCACTAGATGATGAGTGAAAAGAAATGGACAATGCAAACAGCTGAAAACCAGATCATGAGGAGACTTCAAGACATGACATCTTTTTACAAAGCTTTATACAGAAGTATATCTTTTTAAAATAATAAGTACATTTGCATTTCTACTAATAATGAGACATAACAGCTTTGTAAGTTTTTCTTTAGAGGCCATGTATGTGAAGATGACCTTTTTTTGCCTGCAAGAATTTATTTCAGAATTGCCATTCACTTATTACCCCAATGTTCTCAACATTAGGATCTGCTACTTTAGCAGTTTTGGCTTATCCTGAAATCTCTTGATTTCATTTTTATGTTTAATTATGCCCTTTTGCAACAAAATAGCTACAGACATCTCTACCAAATGGTTGACTCATGCCAGGGTACAGCAGAAAAATCATCATGAAGCCTGATTCTGAATCTCATAAATGAAACATTTAAAATCTAAGTAATAGTGGGCTGAATATTTTTCACTTTTGAAAATGTATGAAGTTTGGAGGAGGGATGAAAGAGGATATTGAAAAATCTTTTGGTACCATTTATGTTGACCTCAAAAGGCATCCAACCTACTGTGTTCCCTCACTCTGTGAACTGTTATTGTCAATCTCTTTTCCATATCTGCTTCACATTATTTTTTAGTATATCCTAGCTTGAAATTCCATCTTTACTGTCAACATTTTGTCTGTTGAGTTCTACAAATTGCCAAGTGGCTTCTTCTCTCTTTCTCCCTTCCTTCCTCTGGTTTTATCATTTTGTGTATATAAATGAATAGCTTATAAAATAAAGTCTATGGAAATGTGTGCATATTATATATGTTTTCACTACCCATGCTACATTAAATCCTTCAGATAAGGCAAAAAGTAAAAAGTAAAAATGTGGTGGACAGATAAAATCACGCTGTAGTCGCTCTATGACCACCAAATTCCAGTGATAGATGACAGAAGGTAGACCACGCCTACAAGAATGGAAACAGAAACATCTCTAGTTCTATACATTTAATTTAGTAGTACCCTTTGTCCTTCTTATTAGTAGCTAATGAAATCATCAGACTCTGGTTATTGATCTTTATACTTCCATTTTTATTTCCATTGCTGTCACTGTAGTTATTTCAGTCTGCTCTTCTTTTTCAATAGCCAGGCATAAAACTAAGCACGGCTCAAATATCTCCTGCTGAGGAGAAATCACCTAATGTTCCTAGTGAAGTTCAGAGAAGCCTGACAACACTGCAACTCTCCTTTGCTTTCTGTCTTTATCCTCTGCCCTTACATCACCTCTTTTATGTCTTTATTTGGCTGTCTAACATTAAAAGAAAAACTCGTACATTTTCCTGTTTTTAGATGAGTCATTTTGGGCCCAATGATAGAAAGGCAAACAGATTCACAAAGGTACAATCATGGTTGACCAAAAGTAATGCAAGAGGTCTGGTTGCGAAGCTGTAGAGACATGAGGCACACTATTTAGCACTATTTTCTTGCTAAGGGCAAGAAAATGACATTAAAAATTCCTTGTGATAAAGGATAAGACAAAGATTATTATTGTTTTACGTGTAGGTCACCATGACCTTAAAATATGTCTTACTGGTCCAGCAGGTGGTGTGTGGTGTTAAGGTGGCTGGATCCCACACGGTTCAAATCCCAGACTCAATGGCTCGACAAACACCCCAGGCACATGTGCATGTGTGTCCAAAATCCAAGAAGGGAATGGAAGAGAAGGGACTGTGGCATGGCCCATCTCCTGAGGGGCGATTTCTCACTTTTCCTCTCTCTCTATCTGTCATCTCTGGGAAGTGCACACATCCTGTACTAAACTATATATATATATATATATACACACACACACACACACACACACATATTTATACATATATATGTTATATATATATATATATCTTATTCACACACTCTTTTAAAGAACAGTTATTGGGAACATCAAGATATAACCATAATTGGCATTGAATTTAATACCACCTTAAAAACTGGATGTAAAGCTCTTATGGCTAAGTTTACAACCTACACTTGAGTAAGATTCAGAGAACTGGTCTTTCAGTACCATTTTATGTACAGCATTTTGTGTTCAGTAAATAACTGTAAATGGAGCTGTTTAAATATGCTACATGTTAATGTTTCAAACTGTCTATGGATTTTACTTAGTGCCCATGTCAAGGGTGTTCTTAAGCTACACCCACTTAGGCAGTGGCCTGTCCCATCACCTGGCACTGTGCACTTAGGGATACAGCAAACACAGCTATCTCTTTTTTTGGCCTCAAGGTTATTAAGCATTTGAGAAAGGAAATTCAATAACTTGCTTTCTCTGCACAGTTTCTCTGCCAGTGCTTACCTTGATTTTCGAGGACCATCCTCCTAGCCAGCTTCCCTAGAGCTAACTTGTACAAACACTGCAGAAGAGCTACAAGTATCTTGGCCAGGGTAGGGGGAGTCCCACAAGGCAAGCTTCTTTTCTGAATCACAGATCTGCAGACACAGTTACTTTAGAGTGTGCACATTGGCTTCTCAACCACAACCTAATTGCTGCACATTTCTTGTTGGAACTAAATCAGGAAACACTCAGTTCTAATGAATTTAAATTTGGCAGTGGTAGAGTGCTGCAAATGTCCAGCTACTTATGGCTAATAATTTTAAAAATAAATCAAGCACTTTGAATTTAATTTTAGTTTCTGACCTCATTTCTTTAGCATTGTTGGAGGTGAGAGGGAGGGATAAGGTAGGACATATAAATGGATTTTCCAGATAATGTACTCTTTAAGTGCTATCACAAAATGGTGTAAATTTTGTGAGAATACCTACATGAAAATAGCAGTTAGTTTGCTGCTAATATTCAATTTAACCTTCATGAATAATTGAACATTATTATTTTTTATCTGTGTATTGATTATGGTATCATGTTAAAATATGGAGCTACCTTTAGGGATCAGCTAGTGTGATAGGGTTTTAGACATTTTTTAAAATGACACCAAACCACGGTGCCTTTTATGCTTCATGGCTCCATTTCATGGCTTTTCTTGCTCCTCCCTTATTGTTAAATGGTGTCACTACTTGCTCTCAGTTTATCTGTCTGAAATCTCTCCCTGTATATCCACTGTTATTTCACTTCTTAAAACTTTTAGTGATCTAGAAAATTAGAATGAGAAAATGTAAAAATATGAATAAAATGATTCTGAATGAAAGACTAAGTAGCTCCTTATGAGTAAGGCGAAAATGTTTTCTGATATGATTTCATAGTATCGGTTTTGTTTTTAAGAAAGATGCATTTGTTCCTTGTTTGTCCATCATCTTGGCTTTGATTTCCTCCTTGAGTTTTCTAAGTTCTGGATGAGATGTCAGAACCTCAGCCATGTCAAAAATGGCTTACTGGGTCCTATGGCCACATTTTAACTTAAACTGAAGTACAGTTTTGTGTCACAATTTGAAAATTATTAAGTTATTTGAAGACTGGTTCTATAGGCCAGTGGTGAAGGAAGCCAGATCCCTCATGGCCTACCATGGCTGGAGTCCTGACTCCAGAAGCTCAAAAACATGCCAGGCACCTGTGTGTGCAAGCCCAAGATCCCGATAGGATGGAGAGAAGAAAGGATTGGAGTGCGAGCACTTTCCATTGGAGGCTGGTTTCTCTCTCTCTCTCTCTCTCTCTCTCTCTGGCTAGTGTACATGATAATAATAAAAATAAATCTTCATTCATATTCATATGATAGTACCACAGAGACCACAGCTGTTTCAATTCTGTATCTGTATATGCTACTTTAAAACACAGTTAGGCATACTTGGGCTTTGCATGGTGCCATCCTGCCTTTATTTTTCATTGTTCTGAAATCACTTTATTCATTATAGGCTACTGACAAAATGGAATTCTTTGTTTCCAAAAAAGACCAACTAACCAATTCAACACATTCAAGTGAGAGTCTGGATTTAATAAAATAGAAGAGTAAATAAGTAAAGTGTATTTTTCTGCCCCCAAATTTTTAGTACCTGAATTTTTTTCTTTAATATACATATGAAAAATGTAGGTAATTTTTTTATCAGTACAAATGAATAAGATCTTTTTCTACTTAAACGATGTTTTTATTTGTTCTCTACCATAAGTCCTTTGGAATAAGATACAGAGAGATGCAAAAATTATGTAAATCTGTTGTAAAATTATAATAAATTAGAGGATGGACTCCTTTAAACATAGAAATAATGTTAAATATGAGGACAATGCTGAAAGCATATTTACTGGACAGAAAGCAAGATCATAAATTCCACAAACATGAAATAAATGAATCATTCTTAAATCATTGCAATAAGAAACAGAATTCTGCACAGCATTGTAATTAGCTGACCTAATACTTGCACAAGGGAAAAAAAAAAAAAAAAAAAAACTGGTCCCACTTTAGCCATAAGTATTTGCTGCCTTAGCAACTAAATCCATTCATTTAGTGATTCAAGGTTTAGCTCAATCTTTTGGAATGTGTAACGTGTGATTTTTAAACAAAATATTGATGTTATTTCATTTTCAGTAAACCTGAAAAGAAAAAGAAGTGGTAAAAAGTAATATTAAGAGTGGAGACTTAAGATCCCACCTAAGGGGACTTTATTTGATATTGTCTAGATCAATGTAGGTAGGGAGATAATTAGGTATACATTAATTTTAGAACTTTATGAGAATGTAATCAGCATTGTAAACTAAACTAACATAAGATTACCATTTTGTTATTAGTCTAAAGGAAAAGTTACCACATTGATTGTTACTGTCATTGTAAGTCTTTAAGACATTGGAATGTTCTTCAACTAACAAAGAAATTTACATTGAGAAAAATGTTAAACCAAGCTGGCCCTGGATTGCTTTTTGGAATAAGAAGTTTAAAGACATAATAGAAAGTAGCTAAGACCTTACCAGTTCACAACAATGTAATGAAAATGAATTAATGAGTCTATTTTGGCTACATGGTATCAACGGATGCTACCGCTAACTTTCTTTTAGACTGGCGTGAACCGATTTTGTCAACTATTTTAACATTATGTAGCCAAAGATCAAAATGACCACTATATTAAGAAATTATGAAAGTATTTTATCATAAACTGTGCTGTACTGAGAAAAAGACAGTTATCACAGATTCTCTTTATTCAACTTCCAACTATATGTCATGAGATTATTTTACGGAAAATTATTAAGGTCAAGACTTTCTGTCATATTCTACTTAACCACCAGTTTTAGAGAGAGACAAATTTTAAAAGAACAAAAAAGAAGACTGTGTCCATTTCTGTAAGTGAAAATCTTAAGTCATGTGATCTCTGAAGATCTCATCCAATTCCAATGTGGCTATCCATCTGTGTTTTTGTTACTTTATGGTAATAAAGAATGCTAGGAAATTTGTAACAGCTTGTTTCAAAGATTATTTAGGGTTCAGGATTTATTATTTCTAAAAATTATGATCTCTTCATTTTTAAATTTGATTTATAGCCTTAATCCTAGTCTTGCAGAATTTAATAAAGTATGCTATGCCCTTGAGTTGTATCTAAAGGATAAAGCCAAAGATTTCCTTTTGAAGTTCTTAAAATGTTTTCCCATCATTAAAATTGCTTTCTATTTCTGTTTTGCAGTTTTTACTCCACTTTCAGGATAATCTCTTGTCAGGATGAAACCAAATTCTTTCAGTGTGAACCTAGAGATCTTCCTCTTTCGGCTTTTTACTGTCATAAAAAGAATCCAGTAGAATTGTCACCTACATCTTAACCACACCCCTGTAATAGGCATGTAACAAATAATTCTGAGGGTCATAGTAATAGCAGGGAAACCAAGATGTCTGCCAAAGTTCTCACAGGAAGCTAGTGGTGAAAGAGGGAATAAAAGCCAGGCTTTTAGGGCACTAGCCTGGCATGCTGTGTGGTCTCCCACACTGTTTCCCTTTTGAACTTTTCAATTCAAAAGCAAAAATACCATAGTTATAATGCCACCAAGGGTGTTGGCATTGCACACCAACAGGCAATCAATTCTTTGCTGCTTTTTCTCACACTGTCTAAACCATCATGGTCCTGGAAGGCAAAATGCATATTATGAGGATATAGTGAAGTAAAACTCATCAGACTATCTCTGTTTTTGAGCATATACTGTCCTGAATTGTACATACCATGGCCATCATCCAGGAATTCTGTGATGGTGGCCGAGGTGCATTTGGACCAGGGCTTGGATGCATCAATGCTGGTTAGGATGGAAGACATCAAGCGCTTATCTTCTGTGGAACCAAAGTTCTCTTCACAGAATTTGGAATCATCATGGGAGAGGCCAAGTAGATGTCCTAAGGGAGAGAACAGAAAAAGTGGCAATAATGAGTGTTTTTTTTTTTTTTTTGGAGAGGTTTTTTGCTATAGGGCGCGTGCGCTCGCCAGACAGACAGAGAGAGACATAGAGACAGAAAGCGAGAAATCACCCCCCAGAGGGGATGGTCACGCCGCAATCCCTTCTCCTCCATTCTCCTCTCGGGATCTTGGGCACGTACGCACACGCGCTAATGAGTGATTTTTGTATTTCAATTTTTTTTTCCATGACTGTTATGCTTGTACTTGATTTTCCACCCCTATTTGAACTGAGTCCATTTAACTGCCTTTTCACTCAGACAGAAACTAGACCTTGAGGATGATAACTATGCATAGCTAGTGGAACAGTTACTTTTGGTGAGCAGTTAGAAAAAAGCTAAATAGTTAACATAAGGTTCAGAGGTTTCTCATAATTCATGTGGATCACATACACTCAATGTTTGTTTCATGTAGAAACAAAGAGTTATTTCGAATCTCGAATTTGTCAGGCAATTGTGGGATTATGTCACAGCCTTCACCACATATTATTATTATTTTTTAGAGGCTTTTGCTATAGGGCACGTGCGCTCGCCAGACAGACAGAGAGAGACAGAGACAGAAAGCGAGAAATCACCCCCCAGGGGGGATGGCCACGCCGCAATTTCATCTCCTCCATTCTCCTCTCGGGATCTTGGGCACTCACACACATGCGCCTGGCGTGAGTTTAAGCCACCGGGTCCGGGACGCAAACCGCGGTCGACTACGTGTGATTCCAGCGACATAGCCATTACGCTAACTGTTGGTCCCACCACATATTACTTTGATTGTCTGATTTTCTGCCTTCTCTGGTCAACCATCATGCCCATCAGATCAAAGGACAACTGTCTTCCTTTAATGCTAAAAGCCTTGTCTTAAATTTAAAGCTATGTAGGTTACAAACACTTAATAAATGGTTTTTGAATGTCAATGACTTCCATTTTCTTGGTCAAGGACATAGGTTGTTTTTTAAGAAATGACTCGGGAGGGACCAGCAGTTGGCGTAATGGTTATGTCACTGGACTCCCACGTAGTTGACTGTGGTTCGAGTCCTGGACCCGGTGGCTTAAACTCACACCAGGTGCATGTGTGTGCATGTCCAAGATCTTGAGAGGAGAAGGGATTGTGGTGTGGCCACCCTTCTCGGGGGGTGATTTCTCACTTTCTGTCTCTCTCTGTCTTTCTGGCAAGCTCACGCTCCCTATTGAAAAAAAAAAAAAAAAAGAAAAAGACTGGGGGAAGGAAAAAAGAAATGAAGTTAGTAACCTTTGGATTACATGCAGATGTAGGTTTGCTTCACTCTCCTTTCTTTCAGTTATTGGTGAGTTGTGAATGTTTACTATCTTCACAAAGAGTTTATTTTGAAACTATGTCCATATGCATCTAAGAAATTTCTAAAATATCATGCTCATCATGGACTATCAGAGCTGGAAGAGGTGTAACTAGCAGAGTAATAGGGTACTAACAGGAAGAGTGTTTCAAACCACTCAGGTGGGGCACAGCAGTGGAGCAGTGGTAAAACCTCCTTGAGGTGAACCAGCATGGGAAGATTATTAATTTGCATTCAGGGACCTCTCTGAGAATGCCAGGCATGCATCTGCCCATGATCTAGGACTGGCTGAAGTGTGCGTGGGGGGGAGCTGGATCCCAGACTCTGCTAGGGGTCCTGCATATCTCTCTCTCTCTCTGTATCTCTCTCTCTCTTTCACTCATGAAATAAATAAATAAGCTTAAAAAAATAAGTCAACCAGGTGGTATTCAGGCTTAAACTTCCCAACCATATTTTCTGCAATTCTTCTATATTCTTTCATGTCTTCTGCATACCTTCTACATTTCCATTTTATCAAGTTAAATAATATTTTCCAGAGTACATAACCACATTCATATAATCTGAGTAAATTGCTTTTTACTTTTACATAAATAAGATCAATTTTTTGCAGTCTAAGGATTCAATTATATTCTCAAAATTGCTGTTAAAAAAAGAACTCCAAGACAGCAGTGTGTAGAAACTAAAAGCAGACAACAAATCATTCCAGAAGTATTTTCAGCAAAGTTTTCTACAACAGAATCATACAGAAGTCACTAAAAAAGACGTAGAAAACACTACAGAAAATCGATTACTATGTTCTCCTTGGTTTCCTGAAAGCCAAATGAAGAAACTTTTCCTATTCTATCAAATAAGTCCAGTGTGTACCAGTAAAACCCAACAGAGATGAAATCTTTCACACCCCATTCTGACTACTTTTGGCCAACTTGTTAAATCACCAACACCTCATAACGGATTGTCCACTGAATAACTGACTGCTGTTATGGTGAAGTTAAGTGGTTGGGGCCCAGTGACCTGCCAAGTCATCATAATTTTAAGCCACTTATTAAGTTATTTACTTCAGTAGTATGTACTAGGAAGCCTTCCCACCGCCATTCACATTTTGCTGGGTCAGTTGCATGAATGCACATCATGACCTATGAAGTATGTCTCAAATAACATGCAAATGAAGGTTAGGTATTTGTCCAATTTTGGAGCGGTGTGTTAGGTTTCTCTGAGAACTCACAGTTCACAGGAAAACAGCATCTTTCACTTAGGTCCCATTAAAAACTGTCTAAAATTACTTAGTACAGCAAACATCTGTTGAGAATGCACTCGGAGCTTCCTGAACATTTTCAGGATGAAAGCTTCATCAGCTAACACTGTTGTTTTGTGTAGAAATTTCACACTTGAGGTTTTTAATCTGGCATGGAAGAGAAAGAGGGAGACTGTCCCAAAGGGACCTTGGCAACATGGTATTTATTTGAATTTAGGTTTAACATTTTAAAAAATGTGTCTCTGAGGGCCAGCAGGTGGTGCAGTGGTTAAGGCACTGGATGCTTACATGGCCAAACAAGGCTCAGATACTGAACCTGGGAGCTTGAAAAATCACGCTGTGTGTGTGTGTGTGTGTGTGTGTGTGTGTGTGCCCAAATCCCAGGAGAATGGAAGAAAGGGGCTTGCGGTGTGACTATCCCCCAAGGGATGCTTTCTCACTCTCCCTCTATGTCTATCTCTGGAGAGCTCGTGTGCCTATATAAAAAACCTTAAAAAAAAGTTTTTGCATTCTATTTTATAAGATAGTCATATTTATTTAATGAAGTAATAGTCTTTGCCTCCAAATCTATATAAATAAATAGCACTTTCCATATGCATTTTTATTATTGCATCAAGGGATTTTCACTTCATTTGTAGGATGTATTTTAGAATTCTGACTTAAGATATAAGCCATATGGCAAACACCAAAATCATTTGGAGGGGCCCAGGAGAGCACCTCAATTTTTTTCTTTTAGACAGAGAGGTGAGGCACATAACTTTTAAGATTTCCATTGCATAAGCAAGGCAATTTATGTTTCCAAATATTTTGGCATAATTTTATAAATATTTTGGCATGTTATTTGGCATAATATCATAAATGTTATGCTCCCCAAATTTATCACTGTATAATAACTTAACTGCCACTGGACATACATGTGAGAACTACTACCTGAGAAGATTATCATTCTGAGCATGAACAGTTCTTACTTCTACCACAGCAAGACCTAAATAAAGGAGATTTAAATTTTCTAAGATCTCCAAAAGACAGGCAGAAATAGATTGCTTGAGGGTCCGTTCTCTTTTGAGAACGACTGAATGCTCTGTCTTCCATGAAGGAAGTCTGTCAGCTGGCTGAGAGAGGCATGCTCTTTCAAGAGTCGTGATAGTCATGGCCAATGTGAAGAACATTGAAGCCCCCACAGAAACAGGCATCCAGTTCCAGGGAAGCTGGAACCAGGGCACAGTAGAGACCCATGTGACTTCCCTTCAGGAGCTGGACAGGAATTGAAAGGGAAGATCAATGTGAAGAATGTTTGGATGTTCTTCAGGAAAGACGTGACATACATACTAAAGGCTAGGAACTGCAAAAGGAATGGGATTTTGAAATGTGAGCCCCCAATCAGTTAGGCTAGAACATCTAAGATGTAGATAAAATTGAGCTCTGATACGGCAAATAGATACAAAAGTATCAGCTATTTTAAAAGGGTGCTTGTGTTAGAGACACACTAGGCTCCTGGAACTTAGTTAACAGAGAAAACCTGAAATACAGAAAATTCACAGCTGACAACCATGTGTTCCGAGTTGGGTTTGTGAAAGAGACTCAGAATTACGCTGATAGCCTAGCACAGCTGTTAGCTTTTCAGACACCTGCCTTTTCAGAGAGTGAATGTTCGTAAGTCATCCGCAGAAATGTTTAAAATCATGGTGTGGACTGGAGATGAAGAAATGCTGCAATGAGCAGCCGCAGTAGCACCAGCGGCAGGTAGGGTTTACACATAGTATCCCAGAGAGTAAGTAACGCAGCATGTGCAGACTATAAGGCGATACTGAGAAAATGTTTAGGATGCCTAAAGCAATGTGTTGTTTTATCAAATATTTTCTGATTAATTTTTAGAGCAATAAGGAGTAACAGAGTAAGTTGAGGGGTAAAGTCTTGGAGAAGGCAGTGAAACAGAATCAAGAAACCCACATAAAAAGGCAAATTCTTGGATCAGCAGGGGGCTGGACCTCACGTGGCCAACCATGGTTTGAGTTCCGGACCCTACAGCTTGAAAAACACACCAGGTTCATGTGTATGTCTGCCCAAAAATCTCGAGGAAATAATGGAGGAGAAGGGACTGTGGAAGGTCATCTCCCCTGTGGGGGTGATTTTTTGCATTCTCTAGCACACATATGGTATGGCAAAAAAAAAAAAAAAAAAAAAAAAAAAAAGCAATTCTTAACTCTAGATTCTTACCCTTGGAAGGATAGAGAAATATTTTCTTGAGAATCAGTGCAGGAAAAGTAGACTGGGGAGGATTAAAAACAATGTTAAAGGGTAAAAGAAGGGATTTGTGGAAACGACCAAGCTCTCTGAGTAAAACTGGACACGAAAACTCTTAGCGGCAGAAAAGGCAGGGGTGGATTTAGGGGCAACAATTAACCCTCTGAATCTCTAACAGAGGTCCTGAAGTCTTGCTTTAAGGAAGAAATAGTATTCATATTGCAATTCACTCTACAAGGGAACAATCTGTAATCAGTAGATATGTAAAAGATTGATAAGCAGTTTGCTTGAGCAATTTTGTTTACAATACTTTCTTAGCAAACCTCTACTTGTTGATATGACTGGAGACCTCTCACTCAAAATCCTGAGGCAATTAAGGACCACTTGTGTAGTGAATGCACTCATTAATAGCATCTATATTTATATACAAAATAAGATTTTTTTAAAGGGGGTAATTTAGAAGATGAAGTGAAATACATGTGCTTTCTGGACCTTAAAGCCCTCCCCAACCAAAAAAAAAAAAAAAAAGAAAAAAAAGAGAAAGAATAATTCACCTGTCTAGTCCCAAGTGATGCACACATCAGAACGGTATTTGCTGTTTGAAATCATCAGAAGGGTCAAGGTGTAAACTGTAAGTGCCTTTGTAGAAAATGTTGACATATATATTTATATATATATATATATATATATATATATATATATATATATGCTATTTATATATGTTTTTCTTTATTCATGATAAAGGTAAGAGAGAGAAGGTAGGAGAGAAGGAGTGAGAGACATGAGCACCCTCCACAGGGTTCGCTCATGCCATGATTCTCTTCCTCCAGTTCCCCAGCTCCTGGGACCTTAAGCACTCATGGGAGGCCCAGCATGCCTCAGGATAACCAGGCCCAGGATTTGAGTAAGTGTTGCCATGTGGGTCCACGTTCCCTTGAGCCATGCATTACTGTTATACCATAGAGCCAGTCCTGATCTATTTTTAATAGAAATTAAATCATGTCATAAATACAAGCTTTGCTAATGAATGCCCATCATACAGAGTAACATTGGGAAGGAGTTTATCTGAATTTTAGGAAGGAAATAAAAGTAAGGATAAATTGTGTGAAAGCAGTCTAGAAGGTCGAATATGTTACGCTGTTAGCCCAGAGAAAGCAAACAATTTGTTACCTGCTCATTTTCCTAATATGATAATTCATCCTGTTTTAAATTTGCAAATAGATGACATGTTTTTAAGTAAATTTAATCTTGGGCATTCCCAATGCAAATCTAAAGAGCTTTCTGTCTCCTCAAATTCACACATATTTCTCTCATTTTAGAAAATCTGTTATAATGTGCAGCCAGGCGAAGACACATCACTTTAAAGGAAACTGTTGGCTCAGCTTCTTATTCTACTCAGGTATTATTACTGTACTGCTAGAGCTGACTTACACCACTAACCTTGGTAAGGAAGTTGTTTGTTTTTCTAAACTTTGGTCTGCAAATTAAACAGGATTTCAAGTTCTTGTCTCCTGATCCCAAACTGACCAATGGTCAAGGGGACACACCACCACATCCTACAAAAATGTCACAAGAAGCTCTGTAATGTGTTTACTTGGGAAAGCTCTGCTCAGATGAAGCATCTGTTTCTTAATGAGGTCATGTTTTTATTTTACCTAATTTTCCAGCTGGGATTTTGGAGGTACAAGAAGGTCTTGCCAGGGGTTGAAACGTGAATCAACATGGGATTAAAATCTAGAATTGCTGGAGAAGGGGACCGTGAGCACTGGTACTTGGATTATCCATGTGTATTTAGACATGAATATATGGAAATGACCAAACATTACATAAACGGTAAATGTAGTATCAATTACGTAATTTGGAAAGGAGAATATATTTTTTTTCCAGCTTATAACTATGGAGTTATCTTTCTCTCTCTTTTTCTTTTAGATTGACCAGAAGGGGTGTGTGCCTGGTGGAGAGAGGGAAAGTGTCAATTGGAAAGGGGAGTGAGAAAGTACCTCCCTTGGGGCATAGTCACTCTGTAATCCCTTGTCTTCTGTTTTTCCCTCCTTTTGAAATTCTGAACATGCACACACACATGCCTGGCATGTTTCTCAATCCAGAGTGTCTGAAACTTAAACCACACAGTCAGCCATGTGGTATCCAGCTACCCTAACTACCAAGCCACAGGCTGGCAGACTATCCTTTCAAATAAAATTCAGAATGATCTTTTTCCAACTCAATATTGTCTGAAAAATCATTGTAAGAAAGTATTAAAACCTTGGGCTCCAGAGTCAGGTGCACTAGGTTCAAATCTTACTCCAACAGTATATTAACAGTTCTTGACAGGTTTAGAAACTTTGGTGTGTCAGCTCCATCCTCCCTTAGGTGACTTATTAATAGTCCTTACCACATGGCATTTTGTGAGGATCAAATGATATAAAATTCATAAAGTGCTTAGATATGTGCTTGATCTATGTCAAAAACTAGTAATTGTTAGCTAACTTGATTGTCCTCATTGATGTTCTGGGTTTGTTATACATAATGGCCATTCTAGTCTTCCATGGTTTAATAAATTTTGATGTTATCAAATACTCAATTTGAATGGGAAGGGGGAAATTTCCTAATTAAATTAGGAAAACTAAAATCACACAGTAAGTGTGTGATGTGTTTATTATACTTTCTATGCCACTTCCAACATATTGGTTCCCAAACATGTGCAGATAACCTGCAGGCTTCCCCTAGAGAAGTATGAGTTTAGATTAGGTTTTTAAAAACTAACAGTAGGGCCAGCAGGTGGCATGGTGGTTAAAGAGCTGGATTCCCACATGGCTAACCATGGTTCAAGTCCTGGATCAGGCAGCTTGAAAATCATAACAAATAAATAGAAAAATAAATGAATAAATGTAAAGAAAAACAGACAAACAGATAAGAAAAAATTTACAATAAACACTAACCTTCTTGGTGTTGCTGGACATAATAGCAAAACAGTATTCCCACCTCTTATCTGTGGGTCAAAAAAGATGCAATGTGGTATTGCTCCAAACTGGACAGAAAAAAATTCTCTGTTTGGTAGATTAAAGTGAAACCCATGGTTTGGAGGTAAATACCAAGTTTAATTATTGCTTGCTTCTCACTTCACATGTCACAGCTAGTCTGGACATCTGATTCTGTGCACTTGGCTTTGGTTTATGGTTTTTCAAAGGCCCTGCAGCTTTTCAAACATGGCCTTGTTTAATCTAATAATCTATTAAAGCACAGACAGATCAGCAAAACCAGAGAACACCCTCTAACCACAGCAAAACTCAGGCAACCATGCTGTTGTGTCTCAACCACTTCCTAAATCACAGCTGACTCTAGCTTAGGAAGCACATCGGAGTCTTTCATAGTGGAGAGAATCACTTAACATATTTTATAATTATGGACTATAAAGGAAAGCTTCAGTATGCTTGCAAATTATAGATTTTATTACTGTAAATAAAATCAGATTGTTCCTCCTTGCATTTAAGAAGCTGATCCAATGTCAATAAAATGATTGGTTTTAAGAACCGTGTGTGCAGCAGGTGATATCTTTATTACAAGTCAACAATAAGAAAAGTTTGATAAATTCAAAATGAAACTTACATTAACTTGAAAACTTGGTGCAGTTTAAATTTGAATTGTAAAATGACTATAAGCACATTCTTGCCTCTAGTCAAGATATATGGATGGTGACTCTGTTTCTAATGCTTTGAAGCAATTTTCTGAAATGTCCTAACAACAAATATTTATATACACATGATATAGCCAGAAGAAGAGGAATCTATTACTGACCTTGTAGAGTCTATATTAATCAAGATCTGTAAAGCCTGTATTAGTATTACTTGACTATGTACCTCCAAAATATATTTCTTTATTTTTTAAAAATATTTATTTTGTTTTATTATCATGTTTAAAAATATATTTTTAAAATTTTATATATATTTCTTTTATACATTCAATCACTTAGGTTGTAAAGTGTTCCAACATGAATACTCTAGTCCAGTTGGGGATACTATACACAATATCATCAACAGATAATAACCCATTTCTTTGTCCCATAAGTATCTTGCCTCTCTATTTTTCTTTTTAATGTCTTCCCTTAGATTCTCCTCCTTCTCCCACCCTCCTCTTGCACTGTATCTAGCACCTATAACCATTTTCTATGTTTCTATATCCTCTAGTCTTTCAGTTTCAGCTATAGAGTGTAGGCAGTCAGTATATAATAAGTGGAGCCATACGATGTCTCAGGCTAACCACAGACCCTTCAGTGGAAACAATGAAAGGAAGAAAAGAAATTGGAAGACATATTGAAATAGCCTGGCTTGCTTCACTCAGCAGTAAATCTTCCATATTCATCCACTTTCTTTCAAGCCAGGATCTTGGGACCAGCAGTTAGCGTAATGGCTATGTCGCTGGACTCCCACGTAGTCGACCGCGGTTCGCGTCCCGGACCCGGTGGCTTAAAACTCACGACGGGTGTGTGTGCGTGCATGCCTAAGATCCCAAGAGGAGAATGGAGAAGAAGGGATTGTGGCATGGCCATCCCCCTTGGGGGGTGATTTCTCGCTTTCTGTCTCTCTGTTTCTCTCTGTCTGGTGAGCGCACGCGCCCTATAGCATAAACCTCTCCAAAAAAAAAAAAAAAAAGATTAAAAAAAAAAAAGAAAGAAAAGCCAGGATCTTGTTTTTTATGGCTGGGTAGTATTCCGTAGAGTATATGTGCCACACTTTTTCAAAACATTCTTCTGTGGACATATGGATTGGTTCCATGTCTTACCACTTGTGAATAGTGCCACAATAAACATTGATGTGCAAGCACTTTTCTAACTAAGCATTCTTCTGTCCTTTGTGTAGAAACCAAATAGTGGGATTGTTGGATCATATGGTAGTTCTATTTGTAGACTTTTGAGGAACCTCCTTATTGTTCTCCACTGTGGCTGGACCAATTTACATTCCCACAAGCAGTATAGGAGAGTTCCCCTTTCACCATATCCCTGACAGCACTTACCATTTTTTTGTTTTTGTTTTTTGAGTCTTGTTTAGTTTCCATGTATTTGTGTATTTTTGAGGGGTTTTCCTGAAATTAATATCAAGTTTAATTCCATCATGGTCAGAGAAGACACTGATACAATTTCTATGCCTTTGAATCTGTAAAGGCTTGTTTGCGGCCTATCACGTTGTTAATCTTCAAAAAGCTTCCATGCAGGGCTGAGAAAAAAGTGTATCTTGTGGTTTTGGGTAGAAGGTTATATAGATGTCTGTTAAGTACATTTGATTTATGGTACCATTTAGAACTTGGATCTCTTTGCTTATTTTTTGTCTAGGTGATCTGTCTAAAGGAGATAGTGGGGTGTTGAGATTCTCCAACAATGGGTGTGTTGTAGTTATCTCCCCTTTTAGATTTTCCTTCACATATTTGGGTGCTCCTGAGTTAGATGCATGGGAATTTATAAGTGTTGTATCTTCTTGATGAATTAGTCCTTTTACTACTATATAATGCCCTTCTTTGTCTCTTCTCACAGTTTTTGTTTTAAAGCCTATTTTATCTGAAATTAGTATCATGACTCCAGCTCTTTTTTGGTTCCCATTTGCATGGAATACCTTTTTCCACCTCTTCACTTTTAGTCTATGTATGTCTTTATCCATGAGATACATTTCTTACAGGCAACAGATAGAGGGTTTCTGTTTATTATTATTATTATTATTATTATTTATTTATTTATTCAGCCAGCCTGTGTCTCTTGATTGGAGAATTTAATCCATTAATATTCAATGTTATGATTGATATTTCTGGATTTGTCTCTACCTTTATTTTGGCCATTATCTTGGTTGTTTTTATTCTTGCATTTCTGTCTGTTCATTCTTTAGCTTTGCTGGAATGGAACAGGACTCTCATTAGAGTTTCTTGAAGAACTGATGTGGTGTTGGCAAATTTTTTTTTTTTTTTGAGAGGTTTTTGCTATAGGGCGCATGCGCTCACCAGACAGAGAGAGACAGAGAGATAGAAAGCGAGAAATCAGCCCCCAGGGGCAGTGGCCATGCCGCAATCCCTTCTCCTCCATTCTCCTCTTGGGATCTTGGGCATGCATGCACACGCGCCCGGCGTGAGTTTAAGCCACCGGGTCCAGGATTCGAACCACGGTCGACTACTGGGAGTTCAGTGACATAGCCATTACGCTAACTGCTGGTCCCTCTGGTGTTGGCAAATTTTTTCAGGTTTTGTTTATCTGAGAAGATTTTAATCTTTTTTTCCCACTTTAATCTCCTTTTCCCCATAATCTTGCTGGATATAATAATCTTGGTTCAAATTGTTTCTCTCTTAACACTTTCAATATGTCTTCCCATTTCTTTCCTCCTTGTATTGTTTCCATTGAAGGGTCTGAAAGGTGTTAGCCTTATAAGATGACCTTTGTAAGTCACTTGACATTTCTCTCTTGCCTCTTGAGGTATTTTGTCTTTGTCTGTGGTTTTGGCCAGTCTGGCTAAGATATGCAATGAAGAGGATCTTCTTCCATTGATTCTATTTGGAGTCCTTTGTATTTCTTGGATCTGGATATTTGAGTCCTTCTCTAGACTTGAGAAGTCTTCTTCCAGGATTTCATGCCCTTATTAGTTTGACCTTCTGTGATGCCAATTATTCAGATGTTTGGATGTTTAATGGAATCTAGTATTTCTCATATATTATCCTCACATTTTTAATCAAATATATCCTTTTCCTTCTTATCAAAGAAATAAAAGAAAAATTAAGGGAGCAGCCTGGAAATTTTCTTTCAGCTTATGTTTTGGGCACAGTAATACATTTACACTGTCTGCATGAAGTAACTTGCAAATTTTGGAATAAAGTGCAAGCAAATTCTAAACACTCTGAAACACTAAAGTTTCAAAATGAACTTTCACAGCCTGCCTAAATGACTTCTAAGCATGGAAAACAGCAAATGTCTAATAAAAAAGAAGAAGGGATATGTCATGAGAGCAATAAAGTTAGAATTTAGAGTATGGGTGTCTCATGCTGATAGCTACATGTAACTATCAAAAAATAAAGCACTGAAAACAGGTCAACGTGCTGTCTTACCTAAGATCACACGGACTATAGAGGCAAGACCCTGTAATAATAAAGAGCTGATTAGTAAATCTTTTGGAAGATTATCTTTTCTAAATTTTTTAAAGCTCATGCTAGAACATGTGCTCATAATATTTAGGTAAAAAGGAAAGTTAAAGAATAATAAAACAATTAGAAAATCAAGTGAATGAAAGCCAGATTTCTTTATAAAAGAGGAATTAAATTCATATTTTCTACCTTCAGACATTACATATTAGGTGACATATGATACAAAAGGGAAATTAAGCCTTTCTGTGCAGATAGCAGGCCCACAAGCATGGCAAACATCCCTAACACCCCCCCCCCCCCCCCCCGCCCAGACCTTCTGTAAGAAGTGTGGTGAGCACCAACCTCATGAAGTGACACAGGACAAAAAGGACAAGGTGCCTCTGTATGCTCAGGGAAAGCAGCATTATGACAGGAAGTAGAGTGGTTATGGTGGACAGACTAAGCCTATTTTCTGGAAAAAGGCAAAAACTACAAAGATTGTGCTGAGGCTTGACTGTGTTGAGCCCAACTGCAGATCTAAGAGAACGCTGGCTATTAAGAGATGTAGGCATTTTGAACTGGGAGGAGATAAGAAGAGAAAGGGTCAAGTGATCCAGTTCTAAAAAAAGCTTCATCTTTTTTTATTATGAAGATGACAAAATCTTGAGGTCAATGTTCACCTCACTTGATTATATTATAGTTGGTCTTTTTGTGAGGAAATAAAGTAATCAATAAAATTCTCCTTTTGAAGAAATTTGAAAAAAAAATACAAAAGGGAAATTAAATAGTATTTGATTGGAGAAAAAATTATAGAGAATTCTGAAGAAGTAAACAGAGATGATCCAACCAAATAATAAAGAAGATATAAGGAGGCAAGCAGGACCCATAGCCTAGTGGTTTAGTGAAGCCCCATCCCATATGGCTAACAGTGTTCTGAGTTCTGGACCTGTGGCTTGAAAAACGCATGTGCCTCCAATCCAATAGGGAGAAATGGATGAGATGGGATTGCTGTGTGACCACGCCTTGTTGGGGGATGCTTTCTCTGGCTCCCTATCTGTCTCTTTCTGTGTATCTCTCACTCTATCTCTCTCTGGCCAGTACATACATACCCCCTAGCAATTAAAAAAAAATGAGACAGAGTATAATCATATATCAAAGGTTGGGTTTAACTTTGCATAGAGAAGCCTATATTTCTCTTACATTGTTTTCTTACATAACTGTATCTAATATTCTTATACCATCAAGAGAAGTTCTTATTGTATACACAGTTGTTCCTCAGTACCTGATGGGGAGAAAGGCATTTGGTTCTTGAACCTTCTGAGGATATGAAAATCAGAGAATGCTCAAGTCCTTTATAGAAAATGTCATAGAATTTTCCCTTATATACATAGATGATAGATAAATGGATATAGTTTTAAAGATGATTTCTTTCATCAGTGAACAAGACAGAGAGAGAGGACATCAGTAACCCCAACAGGTTTTGATGCCATGATTCACTCCTAGATTCCTCTTATCCCAGATCATGGGCACATATGTGCCTGTTGTGCTCAAGGAGGTCTCTGGATACAAACCCAGAATCTTCCCATGTGGGCTGGTTGAGCAGAGCAGTCATGCTTTACTGCTGTGTCATCTGGTCCCTTGCTTATACTTCAAATCATCTCTAGATTACTACCAACTAATCTTAGCACCAGATATAAGTAAAAAGGAAAACATATAGATGAACTTGTTTAGCATCTCTGTCCTGGGGAGCCACTTCTTCCCCCTATTTAATAGCCATTGTGTGGCCTGGTTGCGTAGAAGGTTGGTTAAACCTGTGAATCAAAAGGGCCAACTGTACATAGTTTTAACATATTTTTTCTTACAAGCATCTGACTTTCTCCTTTAAACTGCTGTATCTACCAGTGTAATCTAAGGATCTTGGTTTAGGAATTTTGGAGAGCTGTAAAAGTGATGCTGCAAGACTCTTCAACCGAGCCTAGAGGGCTTGATGGGAATGCAGCCTGAGAAAGGTACATTGCATTAACTGCAGTGTTCCTCTTCCAGGGAAACCTCCCAGATGCTGTCAGCCTGTGAGACAGATCACTCTAGGAGAGCAGGAGAGAAGGAAGAAACTGCCCGTATTTCAAGAAATGTGTAATCTCTTCCTTTGAAGATCAGGATTTAGAGCGAGGTTATAATCCCATGGATAGACAATGCCAAAATTCAACTCTTACTTCTTCCCACCATTTCTCCACCCAGCTTGAGAAAATCCAGCCTCTCTCTGTCTTCCCAGGGGGTTAGAACCTTTTTAATGAAACGTCTCTCATTCTAAGTAATGATGATTAATTACTAGTGTACTTCTGAAAGCTCCTCCGTTTAATTACAATCCTGTTGAGTATTTGGACTAGTTTCCGCTGCAGAGGCCTGGAGCAGCTCTCTTGTTTATTACTCCTGCTTGCTGACTTACATATATACACAGATACACAGTAAGTATTAATTAAGGTTCTATATTAGACTATATTTTTATCAGTTAGTTTAATAGGCATGAGTGAGAGACAAGTGAAGACATAATCTCTACCCTCAAGCTTAGTAACCTGTGTTTCAAAATGCTTTCAGTCATTATCAGCTCTTTTAGGGCAGTACAAGAGAGAGCCATTGCCCATTATTTGTCCACCTAATAGGGAGGAAATGCAGACTCAGAGCATGCCTAAATCACTTGCCTGAGATAAAACAGACAACACAGACAGAGCTTAGACTCCATTTCAGGTCTTTGGCCCTGGAAGCCAAAGATGCTCGATTAATGAAGTGTTAATTGAACACTGTGATGGTGCTATGTTGATGCACTGTGATGCTGTTGGATTTATTTACATTAAGAATTCCTGTTCTTTTTTGTTTGCTTGTTTTTGCTTAGATGGTGGGAAGAATGTCAAAAACATTAACATCATGATAAAAAATGAAGAATTAAAATTTAACTACTGAATTTTATCTTCCTGTTGCAACATTTGACATATGGAAATACACCTTTGATTAGAAGTTATTTCAACTCTTCAAAGAAAGCATAGAAATTAGAAATAGACGCCTTGTAGAAATATTCTGTCAATGAAGCTCAGTATGCTACTGTCTATACCATAGATGCTGGGTCAACAGGGATATTATCTGCCAACTCAATCCTATATTTATAGTTACAGAATTTAGATGTGTTTCTTAAATAAATCAGGTTAAGTGACATTTTAAAGCAAATCCTACTGATGTCAGTCTAACTTTCCTTTGATTTGTTATCCAGAGTGCACACGACTATTAATCATAAACCACTGACTACCTTTGACAGGGGCCTATAGTTATTACTCACATGGAAAAAAAAAAAAAAAAACAGGTTACATTTCTGTGCAAACTAATTAGCTGTGGATGAGACAATATTGTCTTGAGTAATTTTTAAGGGGGACGTCTCTCTGCATTCCATTGTCAGCTATGACAAATTTTGTCTAGGAGTCATTTAGAAAGTCTTAAAGAGACAGTAGCAGCAACAAATTCATCATAAACTTTTAAATGACACTGTCAGAGGAAATATTCACTGTGTTGCTGACTCTGCCTTCACTTCATATTAGTAACCCTAAAAGTATAAATGTAAACAAATTTAATCCCTAACAGTACATCTGAACTAGGAGAAATCTGGAATTAATTGCCAAGTATTTTGGTTCCTCTTGCAGCTGTTACAAGTGTTTGATTTGGCAAGGGAAGAGAAAAGGCGTTGCATACCAATTTCATGAGCCACAGTGAAAGCTGCATGGAGGCCATCGTCTTCAATCACAGCACAGCTGCGCTCCGGAGAACATATGGTCCCAACGTCTGCCATCCCCAGGGTGTCACAAGAATGATGCCCACATAAATCCTGCCCAGGAGAAAGAAAGAAATCATTAAAATCAATTTACATCCAGGAGGAGCCACCACATAGAGCCACTTGCTGGCCCCAAATGGCAAGACTGGGTTCTGTTTATGGTATCACCTGTTCAGCTCTGGAAACTTTCCAAAGACAAGCTCAAGGCAGTGACTCTCCTGAGCTACTCTGGGACCCAGAATAACAGAGGGATAGCAGAACTCACTTACAAAACTGTTTTAGAATGATAGCTTTTCCATTAGGATAGCAGATGCAGCCTTAACAAAACGGCAATGCATATATGTCAGGGGATCACTTTCACATATGCTCGTGTTTAGGAAAGCCTAATATTCTGACTTACATTCATGCTAAATTGATCAGAAACATGTCCTAATAATTTGCTTTCTACCACAGTGGCAAAATGCAACCACAGATTTGTGACATAAATTAATCAGTAGTATGGATAGGAAACTGAATTTCAATCCACAAGTGTAATTCTCAAAGAATCATCTCTTAATTTCCAAATCAGGTTGTAATTTTATAAACTGCATTTATATACTCTTACTAGAAGCATTTAATATGTTTCTTAAAATGATCAATTCCCAAAATATATATTTAGGGGACGGGCAGTGGCACAGAGGTAAAGCCCAACACTCTGTAAAGCTAACCCACATGGATAGAAAGGTTCCAGGTGTACATTGGTACACTCTTGACCATGATATGGTTGCTGAGGCTAGGGATGAATTGTTATCAAATTCTGTTGGGAGGAGGGACCAGCAGTTAGCATAATGGCTATGTCGCTGGACTCCCACGTAGTCGACTGCGGTTGGCATCCCGGACCCAGTGGCTTAAACTCACGCCGGGCGCGTGTGCGTGCATGCCCAAGATCCCGGGAGGAGAATGGAGGAGAAGGGATTGCGGCGTGGCCATCCCCCCTGGGGGGGTGATTTCCTGCTTTCTGTCTCTCTGTCTCTCTCTGTCTGTCTGGCGAGCGCACGCGCCCTATAGCAAAAACCTCTCCAAAAAAAAAAAAAAAATTCTGTTGGGAGTGCTGCCTGTCTCATGATTTCTCTTCCTCATGGAAGAAATATAAAAAAAAATTTTAATAAGACGTGTGTGCCATATATTGCACACATGTATGTTAGTGTATACATTTTACTGATGAGAAGTTGCATAGCTTTTAAGAGATTCTCAAAGGGAACATGATCTCATTTTACTAATAATCAAAAATTATTGATTTAGGAGGCCAGCAGGTGGCATGGTAGTTAGGCTGCTAGACTCTAACATAGCCAATCATGATTCAAGTTCCAGACTTGGTGGCTTGAAAATCACACCGGACATGTGTGCTTGCATGCCTAAAATCCCTAGAGGAAAATGGAGGAGAAGAGATTGTGGTGTGGCCACCTCCCTGGGGGGTGATTTCTCACTTTCTCACTATCACTCTCTGTCTCTCTTCAGTGAGCATGTGCCCTATGGGAAAAACTTTAAAAAAATATTGATTTAGATGAAAGAGCTATCAAAAAGAATTTTAAAATAAGAAGCATAAAAAGAAAAAAATAAGCCACAATTTTGACATAGACTTTTAATGATAAATACTTCCTTTAAACCCTATTTGAGTGTTAATGAAAATTAGAATTTCTTGTGCTTGACTACTCTTTTCAATGAAAATTAATTAATGGAAAAATAAGTGGCATGAAGTTTAAGGTGACTAGAATCTTGCTGACTCTGCAGTTCAAGTCTCAGACCCAGTGGCATGAAAATCAACTGTGGGCAGCACCAAAATCCCAAGCGGGAAATGGAGGAGAAGGGTTGCAGCTATCAATGGCTATCATTCCTGGGAAGTGATTTCTCACTTTCCCTCTCTCTTTTTCTCTCTGTCTCTCTCTTGTTTGGTTAGCACACTTGTCCACCTTCCCAACAGAAAAAAAAAAATAAATAAAAAGAAAGAAAGAAAGAAAAGTAATGAACAATATATTCAATTATATACAAACACAAGATAGTACTTCCAGTGAACCACACATAATAAGTAATAACTGCATGAGGCAAGGATTTTAAAAATAAATGAATTACTATGAAAGTTGAGTGGGCCAGCCGCGATGGTGCAGCAGAAGCACAATACTCTGCAATGCTGAACCACAGGGAAAGGCCCTAGGTTCACGTGCAGACATCCCTGTGCATGCTGGGTAAACACAGGGCAATGATCCAGGCTGGCTGAGGACGGGGTAGATCATGGTGTTAAGATGAGAGCTGTTGGCAGCTCTCTCTCTCACTCCGTCTCACCTTTTCCTGGAAGAAATCATCAAACTTAAAAAAGAAAGAAAGAAGAATACTTACTCGTTGAAATAATGTATGTTTACTTAAGTTTTATTTATTCGGTTTTTAAATGAGAGACAGAAACAGGAAAAGAAAGAGAGAGAGAGACAGTCATTCCCAACATAGTCCTCATGCCACAATCTATTCCTAGCTTCAGCCAGTCTGGACCAGAAGCACATGCGTGCACCCACCTGGAATGCTTAAGGAGGTTCTAGAATTTAAACCCAGGGCCTTTCCCATGTGGATCTAGTTACATTATCACTGCACCATCACCTGGCCCCAATAAGTATTGTTTTAACATGCTCAACTATCGTAACATCTATCCTACAGTAGGAGCTCAACAAACATTGGCTTGATTGAGTTGAATTGTCACATACAGTCAGATGCCATGTAGTCCTCACACATCTTTAAGATACTGCATATGCAGAACTTGGACAGTGCTGAGATGACCAGTACAAGACCGCATTACAACATGACCAATGTCACATACTCGTCGACAACATACTATTTTCACATGTCCTTGTTTGCTATGTAAAAATCCAACCAAGTGAAGGATATTCAAAAGGTGTACTCTATTCTCCTTTCTTTAGAAGGGAATATGTCTTCAGGTCCTTATTGTGTCCTGTGAATTATGAGGGCCCAGCTGTGGAGAATTACAGTGTGGCCACCAAGTTACTGTAGCATCAGACAGTGGAAATCTCAGCCAAGTAGCCTTAGTGAACCGTGTCACCAAACCAACAAAAGCTTTCCAAAGTCTCCTGTGTATCCTCATGTGTCATCCCGTGGGATTCCCAAATTACACTGTTGAGAACAAATTAGTAGTTTTTTAAAATTGAAATGGGAACACACTTCTGCATGATAATCAGTCTTTGAGATAATAATACTGTAGAATACATTTTTTAACCCTCCTACACCTCAATCATTTTAGTAGCTCTCAGACCAAAGACCCAGGCCAAGGCTTACGTGAACTGCTAAAGACTGTAGGTTATTTCTGCACACATTCATGGTTTTCAACCAAGAATTATGTTTTCCATCACAATATGGGGCTCATTATCTTCAAATAATAAATCTAAGAATTAAGTATCCTCTTGTTTTTCCTTCTTCGTTAATAAACTTGGATGAAGAGCCACAGGAAAAGGAAATGGCCCTTCTATTCCAGATGGAGTGTAAACTAGATTTTAATCTCTCTCTGTTTACTGTTCATCAATTGCTCATTAGAGGCCATCAACCTTCCTTGTCATCCGTGAATTACATTAAATGTACTTGGCCTTTTGCCATAGAAATGTGTGCATGTGACAAAATTATGAACAGAAGCACTGTGATTTTTTTAAGCACACTGATTAAACCCCTTGACATAAACACACTATATATTTTCATAACTCTAATTGTATAAACCAGCAACTTTTCCATTTCACTCACACGATTTCAAATGTTGGCAGTTCTTTTATAGTTTCACCCTCCAGATTTACAATGAATATCTGAATCTCTTTGATAGTACTGAAATAAACTTGTATGTGAAATGATTAAGAATAAAGCATATCACATTCATATTTATTTTGTGGTGGTGCTTTATAACATTTACAATTGTGAACCTTGATGTTTATATGAAGTTTTCTTCTAAATTCATAGAGAGAGTAAGAATAGTATCAGGGCAATAGAGTATACGTATGCAAGTGGGCTTCAGAAAGTTCACGGAAAATGGAGTTAATTTGTGAGTTTATTTCGATGCAAAAAAGAAAAAATTAAAGCCATGCATGTTTGTCTATCAAATGTACTTTTCATGAAGTTTCTGAACAACCCTCGTGTGAATCTGTGTTTCGTGTGTGTGTGTGTGTGTGTGTGTGTGTATGTGGGTATAAATAATCTAGATCTGGAGGCAGGAGATGGTACAAAATGTGAACCACATACAGTATTCACATAAAAGGTAAATACATAAAAGTGCTTTTCTGATTCTTTAGTGTGGATTTTAATGTAAAGTATATCCTTGTGCTATTAAAGATGGCTATCTTAAAATTTGAGATCACCTTTTTTTCTTTTATTTTTTGGAGGGGTTTTTGCTATAGTGTGCATGTGCTTGCTAGAAAGACAAAGAGAGAGAGAGAGAGAGAGAGAGAGAGAGAGATAAAAAGCGAGAAATCACCCCCAGGGGGATGGCCATGCCACAATCCCTTCTCCTCCATTTTTCTCTCGGGTTATTGGGCACACACGCACACACACCCATTGTGAGTTTAAGCCATTGGGTCCAGGACTTGAACCACGGTCAACTACATGGGAGTCCAGTGATATACCCATTATTCCAGCTGCTGGTCTCATGATCTATTCTTGAATGCAGGGCAGGAGATAGAAAACCTGCAAAGTATGCTCTCTTGAGGAGCAGATGCCCTGAAGATAGGATGACCAAGAAAATCCTGGTGGGCAAATGAATCAAGCAGACACAAATGTACAAAGTAGAACAAATCACAGGAGTTGTAGGATTTCTTGCCTTGACTGAGAGACTGATCTCCCAGGCAGCATAATATGCTGAGGGAAGCAGCTTGAGAGGAAACACAATGCTGATAAGGGCAGATATCACAGCAGCCAAAGTTAAGGAAGAACACCTTATACAGGGGTGAAATTACAGCAATTCCTGCTTTCATAGATACTACCTACTGGCAAGGGCAAGTGTGAAGCTCAAGGGGAAGACATAAAAGAGGGTTGTTTTGTTTTGATTTTTAGGTTTATGCCATAGGGCATGTGCCCTGGCTGGAAGAGACAGACAGAGAGAGAGAAGGAAAGACAGAGAGAGGGAAAGTGAAAAATACCCTCTTGGGGGGGGGGGGGGGTGGACAAGCCGCAATCCCTTCACGTCCATTCTTCACCTGGGATTTTGAGCACACATACACATGCCCAGTGTGATTTTCATTCTTTCTTTCTTTCCTTTTTCTTTTTTTTTTTTTTTTTTTGAGAGAGATTTTTGCTATAGGGCACATGCACTCACTAGAGAGACAGAAAGCAAGAAATCACCCCCTGGGGGTGGGATAGTCAAGCCCCAATCCCTTCTCTTCTGCTGTTCTCTTGGGATCTTGGGTACGCATGCACACACATCCCTCATGAGCTTTAAGTGGCCTGGTAGAGACTCAAACTACTATTGACTCTACGGGAGTCCAGCAATGTAACCCTAACGCCAGCTGCGGGTCCCAGCTAGTATGATTTTCAAGACACTGGGTCTGTGACTCTAACCGTGTTCAGCCATGTGAGAATCCAGCGCCTTAACCACCACACTACCTACTGACCCCAAAAGAGGTTGAGATATCGCCCTGTCTACATAATTCTTGGCGAAGAGAGATTACTGAAAGAATTAATATGCTATGGTAATTTTAGTCATAAGTATTACACACACCCATGTGTATTTGTTTAGATCTGATTCTTGAGATGTCATTTGCTTTACTGCCTACCTACAAAGCAATCTCTGAAACTAGAGGTCTTCATTCTGGACTGCAGCAGAAACTACAGTCACTGGGCTGTTAGGCCAACCATTACAATGACCCATGTGATACAATCTCTGTCCATGTCTCCGGATACACACTTTGTGTACACAAAGTCCAGTTGCATTAAGGCCAAGGGGTCCAAATGTAAATATTCCTGAAATAATTATGGAGTGTCTGTAATCAGCCAGAAACTGTGCTAAGTGCTGACACAGTGGTTAATAAAGATCTGATCCTGATCGTTAAGAAACAAACATCAAGATCTCGTGAGCAAAACAGATACAAGGGCTCTTCAAAAAGTTCATAGAAAATGCATATTATGAAAAAATTCTGCATGGATTTCATTTTTTTCTGCATCAAAACAAACTCCTGAGAACAGCAGGTGGTGCAGTGGTTGAGGGCACTGGACTCTCATGTGGCCGACCAGTTTGAATTCCGGACCTGGTAACTTGCTTTCTCAGTCTCCCCCTCCCCACCCCCAGGTCTCCTTCTCTCGCTTTGTCCCTCTCTGTTCAAATTGAAATAAATGAATAAGTTAAATTTTAACATCTTTTTTTTTTTTTTTTTTTTAAAAAAAGCCTTCTACTTTAATTTTATTTTTTTCCATGAGCCTTTTGTAGTTTCCTCATATGTCAAGAGAGAAGCAAGAGGACCAGCAGGTGGCGTGGTGGTTAAGGTGCTGGACACTCCCACATGGCTGACCAGGGTTCAAGTCCTGGACCTGGTGACTTGCTTTCTCACTTTCCCTCTCTCTCTCTATGTGTCTGTCTCTCTCTGGTCAAATTAAAATAAATGAATAAATAAATAAAATAAAATAAAATAAATCTTAAAAAAAAGAGGGAAGCAAACTGTCACTTACTTTTAGAAAAGATTGCTGAGGGAGTCCAGAAAGGGCCTTGATAAACTCTCCTTGAAAGGATCAAAATAGTTTCTCGGAAGAGGAGACTGGATCTGAAAATCTGAAAGGAGGCGGGTATACTACTAGGAGAGACTAGTGCAGACATCATGGTATGGTGAAAAGTAGGGCTTGTTTGGGAATGACCAGAAGTTTGTGGTGCCTGGAAGCCAGGATGTGTTGGAGAAGACAAGCTGGGATGCTAACAAGGTAGCGTGGGCCTGGACTTCTCAGATAAGATTCTTCTAACAGGTAGCACTGCAAACTTCTTTTACACAACTTGACACAAAGGTCTGTCATCACTAACATAACGAGTTTGAACCAAGTGATCGCTAACAAGTGTTCTAGCTATGCATGTGTCTGTTTCAATTTGTGGATGAAGAAATTAAAGCTCCAGTGCACTAAATGCCCAAAGTCTTAAGCTTCAGGACAGTGAAGCTAAAATTCAAACCTGTATCTCAACACTCCAATTCCTGAACTTATCTTGCCAGGGCATTGTTATATCATCACATATGTTTTTATTTTAAAGAATGATTTTATTGGGACCAGCAGTTAGTGTAATGGCTATGTTGCTGGACTCCTACGTAGTAGACCACGGTTCGCATCCCAGACCGGGTGGCTTAAAACTCACGCCGGGCACATGTGCGTGCGTGCCCAAGATCCTGAGAGGAGAATGGAGGAGAAGGGATTGCGGCGTGGCCATCCCCCCTGGTGGGTGATTTCTCGCTTTCTATCTCTCTGTCTCTGTCTGTCTGGCGAATGCACGCACCCTAAGGCAAAAACCTCTCAAAAAGAAAAGAATGATTTTATTTAAATTTATTCATTTATTTATTTAAATTTGATTAGAAAGGGACAGAGAAAGAAAAAGTGAGATAGCAAGCTGCCAGGTCTGGGACTTGAACCATGATCGACCATGTGGGAGTCCAGAGCCCTTAACCACCATGCCACCTGCTGGCCCTGACATAAGTTATTTTTGACATTAATCTTACCTTTCATATTCATGATCTGCACTTTGTCAAGCAAATTTTTCTTTTGCAGAAAATAAACAGCAGAATGATCTTCCTCTTTATGGTATGTTTGATAAAACTCTACACTAAACATACAAAATTCACTGAGAAAGATATTCCAAAAATCAAGGGAAAGGAAGTGCTACATAAGAACTGTGGTGACATTAACTCTCTTTCCTCTCTCACTTGCCATATCTAAGCAGTCACTGTAAGGCACTGCAGGTGTCCTTTATATCTCATTCTTCCCATTATTTTTCCCTGCCTGGTCTGTCACCTAACTTCTAAATGGTCCCTTTGCCTCCTGTAACTCCCCTCTCTATGTGCTGTGCACTGATCTTATGAGATTTCTCCACTTGTCCACATGCGAATAACTTGGCATGGTATTCACCCAGGTTTCTGCCTGCCTTACTGCATCTTTGTGCCCTATTCTCTACCCTACTCCCTACATATTTCATGAACATTTTGGCCCCCAAAGAGTCCAATATATTTCTTTAGAAAGGATTAATGTAATCAAATCCACTTTTTTTTTTTTTTTTTTTTTGGAGAGGTTTTTGCTATAGGGCACATGCACTCGCCAGAAAGACAGAGGGAAATAGAGAGACAGAAAGTGAGAAATCACCCTCCAGGGGGGATGACCAAGCTGCAATCCCTTCTCTTCCAATCTCCTCTCCGGATCTAGGGCATGCACGCACACACACCCAGAGTGAGTTTAAACATCAGGTCTGGGACTTGAACCGCAGTCGACTACATAGGAGTCCAGCGACATTGCTGTTACGCTAACTGCTGGTCCCATCAAAGCCACTTTTTTTTAACATTTCTTGACAAATCCATGCTTCTTGCTTCCTAATGTCACTGCTTTAGTTTAAACTTCCAGGAGCCTCGTTTTGAAGTTACCCAGTAAAACTACTTAGACCAGAGGCTCATTTTCGAATATACCTCTAGCCACTGCTTTTTTCAACCAATGCTCTTCCTTTCTTTTTTAGAGGTTTTTGCTATAGGGCGTGTGTGCTCACCAGAAAGACAGAGACAGACAGAAAGACAGAAAGCGAGAAATCACCCACCCACCCCCCACCCCCCCCACCCCCCCGCACAGCGGGGATGGCCATGCCACAATCCCTTCTCCTCCATTCTCCTCTCAGGATCTTGAGCATGCAGGCACACACGCCCGGCATGAGTTTAAGCCACTGGGTCTGGGACTCAAATCACGGTCAACTAACATAGGAATCCAGTGACATAGCCATTACGCTAACTGCTGGTCCCATCCAATGCTCTTTCCATTGACTCCTATTGCATTTAATTTATAATTTACACTTCTTAGCATATTGCTATGGACTGAATTGTGTCCTCCCCAAATTTATAAATCGACACGTTAATCTCCAATGTTACTGTATTTGGAAACAGGATCTATAAGGGAGTAAATTACGCTAAATGAGGTCTAAAGTGTGGGCCTGTGATCGGACAGGATTAGCGTTCTTATAAGAAGTGACACGAGAGATGCCTCTTTCCCTCTCCCTCTCTCTCTCCATTCACTGAAGAAAGGCCATGTGAGCTCACAGTGAGAAGGTGGCTTCTAAGCCAGGAAAAGAGCTCTCATCAGAAACTGAATTGGCTGGAACTTTGACCTTGGTATGTTGTGAGGGTAGCCCAGACTAATACATAAGGTATACAATTGCTTTTATGATCTGGGTGTTACTGTCTTCTCCAGACTACTCTATTATCATCCCGCCCTCATTGTACCTGCTGTATCAACTAACCCCCTACTTCTCATAGACTCACCATGCTGACTTGGGGCCACTGTGCTCATGGTTTGGTGTCTCTGTAATACCCATCCCCTCCTTATGGGCCTGGCTAACCCCCACTTTTTCTTCAAAACTAGATTCAGATGCATTCAGCAACCTTTATATGTACTTCCATATATCTTACAGCCATATCTATCATCGAAGTCACCATGTTATGCACTAATTACTCATATCCTTCTCTAGGAATAGACGCTTAGGAAAGGGTCCCTTTTTAAACCTCTGAATCCTTCTTACCTATACAGAGCGTGCTAAATGTTTAAATAAATTAGTTACAATATTTTTAGTTCGGAGAGGACTAAACAGAACTATTTTCTCTTCCAGTCATTTGTCAGGTGTTACCCTAAGAAAATTACCTGTTTCTCTTTATAAGAATGTCTTCATCTCTGAAGTAAAAATAATGACACTAAAGTTGCATATGTTTTTAGAGGTTTCTGCTATAGGGTGAATGCTCTCGCCAGACAGACAGAGACAGACAGAGAGACAGAAAGCGAGAAATCACCCCACAGGGGAGATGGCCATGCCACAATCCCTTCTCCTCCATTCTCCTCTCGGGATCTTGGGCACGCACGCACACGTGCTCAGTGTGAGTTTTAAGCCACCGGGTCCGGGACTCGAACCGCGGTCGACTACGTGGGAGTCCAGCGACATAGCCATTATGGTAACTGCTGGTCCCAAAGTTGCACATTTTTGAAAGGATTAATTAAGAAATGTTTTGTAGCCCTGAATAATATTTTAGAAATGGCCAGTTATAGTTGGTTGAACCCAAATCAAAACTCACTTTTGAGGGCCAATTCAATTCTCTATTTGCAGTAAGAACTGTATAACTTTCCACAGGCAGAATTAATTGTTCCCTTCCCTTTTCTTTCATAGATTTTGTTTATAGCTCAGTGACAGCATTTATCAGTTTTCCTAACACTACAGTGATTTATGCATCTATCTGCTTCCTCTCTGCTAATGATAGTGCAGTGGGCAGGGAGCAGGCATTTTCCCTCTTGCTACCTTTAGCCGTCTAAGTGAGTGTCTCACATGGGAGGTGCACATATGTGTGCACTGAACGTGAGGAACGACAATGCAGAAGATCCCGTGTGCTGTGGAGTGCTTGCTCTGGTTGATTTTAGATTTTTCAGAATAATCTCTACAATTTAGTTTCAACTAGAGCTGCCTACCATGTTCCAGTCGCCACATTAATGAGTTATTACATTTAACCATTTACTCATTAGTACTGAGCTATAGTCTATGATTCCTTGATAAGAGTTCACTTTCGACCTTAAATGAGATTTGAACTCAAGTATTGTGAATTAGTATGGTCAGCTAGCCAGTAAGAAAAACACATCCTACTTTTTCCAAGTTTCAGGTCTCTAGTGCTCCCTATTGCAAAAACTAACAAGGAGGCCAGCCGGTGGTGAAGTCAGTAGAGTCTCAGCCCCAGCATCATAGGGTAGATGGCAGAAGAGAGTTTTTAGTTGAGAGAAAATAGGCTATTAAATGGCACATTGAAGATTAATGAAAGTGAATGAACCTCTTATATGGCACAATCTCTTTGCTGGTTCAATTTCAATCCAATGCTTTCAATACATGGAAGAATAAGGCTTTCATTGGTGCTATGCGGGGGTGCGGGGTTGTTAAACAACTCCTAATTTTGTTATCAAGGTTTTTGCTTCTAAGGAACAGTGAATGGTCTACAAAATGGGTTTAAGAGATTGCTTTTAAACTTTCTATTTAAATAGAAGAGGAAGTCAGGAACAAGGAAAGGATTCTGGAGCCCAACCATAAGTCCTGGGAAGATCAGATTTCTGCTGTTTGATGGCAGCAGTAGTATGAATTCCAGCCTAAGTGACATTCCAGAATGAAAGCGGCTTCTCTGCCAGAAAACTGACTGGTGCTGAGTTTCTCTAATGAGGACAATGTTAGAGTGCAGGGCACAGTCCTGCCAGTGAATGCTTTAGTTTGATAGATGAATTCCTAGCACTATTCTGTGGCCTCTCAGACACACGTTCATGGTGGCCTCAGATAGTAAACAGGGGTGGGAAACATATCCTCACACATTTGCTTCATGCCTGAAAAACAAGCAGTTCAGGAGAAGACATCTGGACAAAAATCTGAACAGGACTCAGAGCCCATCAAAACATGGATTTGATGGCTCGGCGTCTGGCTGCTAAGCAACATACTTCTTACATTCAAAACAGAGTTGTAAAAGTAGACTCCTGGTGCCAACTCTAGGTATTTCTCATTAAAAAAAAAAGAAAGAAAGAAAAGAAAAAAACAGTCAGAAAGTTTTTCTCTCGGCTTTGAGATATCCAAGTTCCATGAGATAGAAAAGCTCAGATCCTTTCTCTTCCAGCCTTTTTTCTCGCTTTTTGAAGTATTATGCAGAGATTAGCTATACATTTTGAAGTCCTTTCAAATGAATGCTGCAGGAGGGACTTGAGTTTTTTTAGTTCACTAATTAATAGCACTCTTTAAAATTAGGTACATATATCCATAATACACATGCTTTTAAAATATTTGGTTCTTGTTAAGTTAAATGTATTTACTAGAGGGCTAACCACAAACTAAATGAGATTGTTTGACTAAAAGTATGCTTCTGCTTGGCAAAGAGGCTAAGGAGGGCCTATATAAAATATCTTCCATGTGTAGACTGCTTTGAAAAATGTATGTTATTATAGTACTTATTAAAATTATGATAGACTATCAATTTATTTCTCCTTTGCTTTTTATTTATTTAAAAAGGTGCTGACAAGCTTCAGAATTTGGAAAATAGGAACCATTAACTATACAAACAACAAATTCAAAAAAAGCAATCAAATAATCATTTAGAATCACGGACCAGTTTCTTTCTTCCACCCTTCCTTCCTTTCTTTCTTTTATTAAACTAGTTGGAAAATCACGGGGCAGCAGCAGGCAGTAGGGAGTAATGAGCCTTCTACTAATTTTTATTTATTTTAAAGTTAAGGAATGTGGCATTTATATTCAAAAATAAAGGCTAACTATTAAAATGACCTACTCTTTGGAGCAGTCTGCCTACAAAATTATTTTTTTCCTCTTTTTTTAGAGAGCCTCCTTCCATAAACTCTCCAAAGCCTCTTCTTGGCAGCCTATTAAAATGTAGCAAAGCAAGGAAACCCAGACATGGAAAGTTGCTTACCAAAAAAGAAAAAAAAAAAAAAAAAAAAAAAAAGGAACTTGGGAACCAAGTAAGAAAGGAATAGTTTTACAGGAGAACTTTACTTCATAGGGAAGGCTAAAAAATGAGTGTTCTACTGTTTCAAAGACTCATGTTGTACCAAGAAAGTAAAGGGTGGCTTCCAGAAGAGCACTTAGCAAGGAGAGTGTTTCCACTGTGCACAGCACTCTGTCTGGCCTGGCTCTCTTTTACCTGCTGCCCTCCAGGGCCTTTGTTTACCAGTGGCTTACATTCATGTCGCCTCATTAACCACAAGTGTTTCTCTATTCCAAATTTACCAACACTTTACCTTCATACCAACAGTGCCTTCTAAAAACAGAAGACTTAGGTCTAGGTCGTGAAGCTGTGCATTCCAAAGTCTTCTGCGATCCCTCATTGAATTTCCTATCCTCTGTTCCATTTCATACAATTATTTTACACAATACTTCAAAATCAGGAATGCTTCATCTATCCTAGATGGATCTCAAACACTTACTTGTACATCAATTCTTACCTGGCATCTGAAAGGCATGATGTAAAAATGCCAATCTGAGTAGAGTTGTGAAAACTGAGTTTCAAAGTTATGCACAAGACAGACCCCAACCTAACCCAGACTTCTTGTCTGAATGTCACACTAACTTGGTGGTCTAATGATTCTGTAAATGGATATTGTGTTCCTCCCAGAGCCTCTGGGCCTATAGGATCCATTTATTTCCTTTCCTGTAACCATCTTCCTTAAAAGGGGGAACTCCTGGAAAAAACATTCCTTCCTCAAGTCTTGACTCTTGGCCCAGATCTCCTACTCTGGGGTTTCAGAAACAGATTCACCCCCAACCCAAACATGTGAACTGGATGTGACCCTTTGTTGGCAGTTGAGCTGGCATGGGCAGTGCTTGTCATGCACGGATCCACTCGGAAAGGATTTCCAAAGAACCTCACACATTGGTCCCACTGCTGATTGGGTTTCTATATCCTGGCCCTCTCATATTTCTTCTTTCCCAGCAACTTAGATTCCAAGGTGGGCAGAGAAGAACTCTACCAGAAGTTGAATGGGAAAAGGAGTCCTTTGCAAAGTCTTCCTTCCACTTGCATTGCAGAAGGGATTGAAATAAGCAGGTACGGTTTATAGAAAGGTCATCAGCTAAAAGTGACTCCTATGGATGAACCATCAAACCCCTTTCATCAGACTGGACAAAGTCATATATTTTGTTTCATTAGGGAACAGGAGGCCTATGATTCCAAAGGCAATCTTGGTTTCTCTTTTTCCCACTTAACTATGTACATTTTCCCAAGCATTCTAGTGTCTTATGTTTATGCACCTCTGCCACCATCTCTCCACTGGGTGACATCCAGCATTATTAATTGCTGGCTGCAAGCCTAAGCAGGTCTAGTTATTTAAAGAAGGAATTGCTGCTGGGGCTAATCTGCATACAAGACCCGTACTGGAGGCCGCCTGGGTTTCCTACAAGAAGCAGTTAAGCAAATCAATAGTGATAGACAACTTGCGGAAGAAGCAAAGCCATAAGCTTGACTGTCCCTTCACCTACCTTCCTGTCCCAACACTAGGACCACCTGCTCTGAAAAACCTACCTCTCGAGTAAACAGGATGGCCGCGTCATAGTGCTCCTCATGGTCATCTCCCAGCTGGTTGTGTTGGTGCTGCCACTTGCAAAAGTTCTTGAGGGTGGTGGCCGCATTCTTGCTCACCTCCAGGCTCTTGTCCTTGTCGCCCAGCACTACCACCTTCACCACGGCCAGGCGGATGTGGTTCTCAATGCTGGCGTGGCTATACAGCCGGTTGGCTATGGAGGCCAGGGTCATCAGGTAATGCTGCAGCCCTTTGCCATACATCCGTGCCATGGACGCGTCAGCCACCAGGAGCAGCTCCACCTGGCGGGCTCGGGAGATGGAGCGGCGACGCCGCCGCCACCACGTCTGCGGTCCTGGGTTCCCGGAGGGCAAGAGCGCGGACTGGCCGGACAATTGCAGGGCCAGAGCTGTTCGTTGGCTGGGGCTGCTGTGCGCCGAGAGGCGCTCGCTGAGCCCTGCAGGGGATGCGGGAGTCTCGCAGCTGGCGCGCGGCGGAAGGGCCTCGAAGCTGAAGCCCTCCCGGGTGTAGATGTGCGGGATCCGCGCGGACCCATCCCCGTACAAGTGCCCGGCCTCTGCCTCCGCCCAGGGTCCGCGCAGGAGCGGCTTCAGGGTGTAGCGCGCGTGCTTGACTGCGAAGAAGCCATGGAGACCCCCACAGAGGTCAAAGACAGCCAAAGAACGGGGACTGCCGTCCACCGTGCCCCTGTAGAAGCAGTGGCCGCGATGGCGCCAGGGCGCGCTCGGTCCGCCTTCTAAGGGCGCTAAGCCAGCGGCGCCCACCGAACCATCCCGCTCCAGATCCAAGAGGAACCTCCGGCCACCAGCGTAGACGAGGTAGCCCACCTTGCCGCCTCCAGAGTAGAGTTGGTCGATGTTCTGCACCAGCCCGCTGCTCCTGCGCTGCGGTGCCAGGGTGTGCGGATGGCTGGTAGGCTCTGCCCGCTCCTGCGCCTCCTCCCCCTGCCGCTGGCGGGACTGGGCGGCTGCTGCAGCAGCCCAAGGCTGCTTGGCTTTATCCTGGGCAGGTGCCGCGCCGGGGCTGGCTGCGGCCAGGACCAGGAACAGGCGGAACGCGCACAGCAGCAGGGACGCCCACCCGAGCAGCATAGTGCGCTGCCCGCGGGGTGGGGGAGGGGGGGCTGCGCGTCGGGGACTTTATGGGTATTTGTTATTCGCTAGGGAAGTTAGCGGGGCGGCGGATGGGGGCGCGCACACACACACTTGCTTGCAAGGTTGAGTCAAGTGTCGGTAGGAGGGGGACCGGCAGTCGCGCCAGCCTGTCTTGGCGGCGGTGCCAGCGTGCGAACTTTTCTTTGTTGGTTTGGAAAATGTTTGGATTCGCGCTCTGGAAGGGGGCCGGGGGATGGAAGACGAAAGAAAAAGCCAGGTGGTGGAGATTCAGCAAATACCGGAAAAGAGAAAAATGTAAATGCAATCACAATTGCTGCACCAAGAAAAGTAAGAAGGATACCGCGCACCCGTCCGGCAACTGGTGCGCACCGCCTCCCGACCCCGTGCTGCTCAGGCTCGTCAGCTGCAGAGGTTCCAAGCTTCGGGGCCCACTTCCTTTCTTATTTTGTGGGTTTCCCTGGCTCTCCTGGAACCAAAAGGAAGGGAAAAAAGAGAGCGGAGGAAGCCATAAAAATTAAAACAAAAATGTAGGGGGTGGCCTGCGGCGAGCTGGTGAAGCTGCGCGTCCGTGTCTCTTCGGCTGCGGTGTCGTCCTGCCCGCCGTCATCCCCAGTCCGCCGCTGCGAGCGCAGAGAGCAGCGCGAGCGCTGTGAAGATGCGAGGAGGTGGAACAATGAATTTATAGCGGCATGCCATCCTGCAATGGCAATTTCAACAATTCGTCACTGCACGCTGCCTCTTAAAGGGAGAGCTTCCCCCACCACTCCCACCCTTCCCGGTCCGCGCCTAATCAGAAGGGGGAGGGCAGGCGGGGAGGAGGAGGGTGATCGAGGAAAGGGAGATCAGGAAGGAGGAAGGGACCCGGTCCAGGCTCCGGGGAGGGAGGGACGAGGGAGGGAGCAAGGGCGAAGGGGGGAAATGTATTGGGGCAAGAAAAACACCAAGATCTCTTTGGCCTCATTTAAAGCCACAGCGGCTCTGGGTTTGTCTAATATTTCACAACCAATCCGGGTTGGCTAACCTCGGCTTACCTCATCTCCTGAAGGAATGTTTTGATGTGTTATTAAAGTTATTGAGACTTTTCAAGTCTCTTTCTGCCTCCGTCTCGCCTGCTTTCCTTGTAGCTCGGTAGAAAGTTCCAGCGCAAGTTTCTTCCTTTGTACGCCGGTGCGCTGTGGACTCGCAGACCGCGCAATTCCATCCACCAACGAGGGCTCTAAGCCTCCAGTGCGTCCTCTCGCCCCCGCACTCCTTTCCCTTCCTTCCCCCGCCCCGGTACCCAGCTTCCTCCCTTTCCATTCCCCTGCCTCAGACTCAGATGCTTGCCGGTTCGGGCTCCGGGTGACTAACTTTTCCCGGCCACCAGCAGAGAAGCTGGGCAGCTTGAGAGCTACAGGAGCTTCCTGGCGCGTCGCCGCGCCCTGGGCGCTGCGGTGCCCCCTGGGTAGGGCCGCCGACTGCCTGGGAACTCCGCGGCTTTGTGTGTGGAAGGCGGGCTCGCCCCTTTCCTGAGCGCGCTTCTGGGTCAGCACCCGCAATCTGTCACTTAATCCTGGCCCACTGGAACTTTCTTTGCTAGAAAGGCTAGGCGAGAAAGTGTTAACTCTTAAAGGGAATTACGTTATATATATATATATATATATATATGTATATATATATATATATATATATGTTATACACACACACACACACACACACACACATATATATATATATATATACATATATATATATATATATAAAATTTCATCCTTACATTTTTTTCCTCCCGCCTAAATGGAAATTAAATTAAATGATCAATACCCTTGTCTGCACTTGTCTCTTCTAAAACAACCACTCATGGCCATAAGCCTTGACTTACCATCATTCCCCAAAACCCATTTTAGTAGGAAAAAAATGCATTTTGAGGGGAAAAAGTTGCTTTTTTGTACGCCATGGGCATTGGCACTGTCGCTGCTACTCATTTTCTCCATCCTCTTTGTTTCCTCTAAATATCAGTTCTAAGCAGGAAGGGGGAAAATCTGAGGACTTTCCAAGCACTACCTGCTAATGGTTAGGACTGCTATGATAAGGGGACTCCCTCCCAACCCCTCATTCTTGGGGTTAATGAATGAATGCACTAGTGAAAAACCACTCCAGTGTAATTAGTGCAGCTCCATCTCTTTTACCTTCTGTGATACAGAAAGCAGGGCGGCCCAGTGGCCCCCAAGCTTCACTTTCTCAGGAAGGGTACCATGAGGATTCAAGATTGGCTTGAGGTCCTCAGAATAGCAGTAAACTTCCAGAATTCCCAGCAATGATATCCATTGCCTTGTGTCTGGAGCACTCTCTAGGGTTACAGGAGAGACCAGTGATTTTTGGTCTCCTTAATAACCTGACGATTTTCACTTAGAAACGAAGTGATCATTGGGGTCTCAGTTACACCAAGCAGAGCCTGATGGATTCTGAAATATATCAAGACCCAAGTGGAAGTCGCCATTGCTGAAGGCCATTGCTTTGGATTCCACGTCAGTCAGACCCTCAGTGGTCAGTTACTTGGGGCTAGTACTATCAGCTGAATGGGTCTGGATATAAGGGCAGAAAACCTCCGTTCAGCAGTCTTCTCTACCCCGCTAATAGCCTTCCAACCTTATGGCCACCATTCTCTCTCCAGTGACCATTGCCTTGAACCTATGAATAGCAAACTTTTACCAGTTCCATGAAGAGAATCCAGTGTCACTAAACATCATCTCTAAAACATCTTGGTTCAATAAATTGGATTATTTTATCACTGTTAACTTCAAGCTATTATTTTGATAGGCATTTTATGGTGACAGTGATTCAAATCTATTAATTACAGTTCTTTTCATTCACAAATGGACTTCTTATTTAGCATTTAAGGAAAAGCTTAGTGAATAATGAAGCTTTATTCTTTCTAAACACTATGCTTCTCACATGCGTCCTGCATCTGAGTTTTATGCCCTTAAATTGGAGTACATAATGACATATATATTCAGATTATGCAAATGTATAGAAATACATTGAAGGACAATAAAACATAAAATTCCATTCATAGCTATCAAGAACTATCTATTTATCAGAATCACCTATGTACAAGGATAGGAGCCAACCGAGTTTGTAAATGTAACGAGTAAATTCTTTTATATTTAGAAAACTACTTGGATATACTTTTTTTTTTTCTTTAAAAGTAATTGGACACTTGGAGCCAGCAGATGATATAATGTATACATCACTGGACTCCCATGTAGTCAACCGTGGTTCGAGTCCTGGACCCAGTGGCTTAAAACTCATGCAGATGCCTGTGTGCGTGCCCCAAATCCTGAGAGAATGGAGGAGAAGGGACTGCAGTGTGGCCATCCCCCCAGTGAGACATCTCACTCTGTCTCTCTGGAGAGTGCACACACTCTATGGCAAAAATCTCTCTTAAAAAACAGAAGAAATAAAGAAATTAGACACTTTAGGAATTTTATTCAGTGATATTTTGAAGTACTGTCCTAGTGAAATAAGATGAACTGCTATGTTTGAAAAAGTTATTATCATTCAGTCCAAGGAAGTAATTTGCAAACAATAAAAGTAGCTGAAGTTTTGGGACCAGCAGATGGTATAATGGCTATGTCACTGGATTCTCACGTGGTTGGCTGCGGTTTGAGTCCTGGAACTAGCAGCTTAAAACTCACTTTAGGCACATGTGCGTGCATGCCCAGGATCCTAAGAGGAAAATGGAGGAGTAGGGATTGTGTGGCATGGCCATCCCACCCCCCACTCCCCCCACCAGGGATGATTTCTCACTTTCTGTCTGTTTGTCTCTCTCTGTCTCTCTAGTGAGCACAAGTACCCTATAGTAAAAATCTCTCTCTTAAAGAAAAATAAAAAGGAAAGTAGCTGAAGTTTTAATTTTATTTTTACAGTAGAAAACCAAAAGATATTAGTAATCATGGTTAGGTGGACTATTTGCTACTTCATTATTTCATTATTATAAGTGAAAATTTTATTTGTATATATTCATTAAATCATTTTCATTGTATTTATAGAGTATATGATAACAAAAATATATGATATATAATTTCACATTATTCAAAAGCAAGTAAAACTTTCTACTCCAAAGTATTAAGTGTTTTGTTTTGATTTTTTCTTTTTTTGGAGAGGTTTCTGCTATAGGGTGCATGTGCTCGCCGGAATGAGACAGAGAGACAGAAAGTGAGAAATCACCCCCCCCCCCCAGGGGGCATGGCCACGCTGCAGTCTTCTCCATTCTCCTCTCAAGATCTTGGGCACGCACGCACATGTGCCCAGCGTGAGTTTAAGCCACCAGGTCCAGGACTTGAACCGCGGTTGAGTACATGGGAGTCCAGCGACATAGTCATTATGCTAACTGCTTGTCCCCAAAGTGTCAAATGTTGAAAATTATCTTGGAGGTCTGACTCGGTGGCTTGGTGGTTAAGGGTTCCAGATTCCACATGGCTGATCATGTGGTACAGGCTTTGTGACCTGAAAAACAACTAGGCATGTGTTTATGCAAGACCCAAATCCTGACAGGGTGGAGGAATGAAGAAAGCGGGATTGTGGAGTGACCAGGTCCACTGAGGAGTGTTTTTTCCCTCTACCTATCCTTTTCTCCCTCTCTCTTTCTCTGGAGAATGTGAATGCCCTCTGGTATCTTAGAAATCATCTAAGACAGCTTCTTCCATCTACCGTGAGGAACTGAGACTTAGAGGTCAAAGTGACTTACCTGTGAATATAAAGTTCAATTTCACTAGTAAGGGGCTCTCCTGAAATCTAAATCTCTTGGCTACTATTCTGGTGCCTAGCCTAAAATATCTCTTTAAAATGTATTCTCTTTAAAATTTAACAAATATCTGCCTAGAACCTCCTGAAAAGTGCACTATGAGGCTCTCTGTGGGCATAGGAAGATAAATAAGCCATGATTGCTGTTCACAAGGAACTCACAGTTTAGAGAGGAAGCCATTGTACCAATGGATACTTGGATTATGAGCTGGAAATACAACCGTAGAAGGAGGAAAAGCAAGAGAATAATTCCTGCAAATCCTCTGAGCTCTGCATTCCCAACACGGTTTTACTCCACAGGATCTGTATATCCTTGTAGTAGTAGTCTCTCAAATTTCCATTTGCTAAAATGTCATTTCCTTCCATCCACCCCAAACTATGACTTTAATGGAAATACGACAGTAAAGTATTTCCCCCCAGCCAAACACCTGCTCCTTACCTCCCATGAAGAAAAATCCGGGAACCAGCAGTTAGCATAATGGCTATGTCGCTGGACTCCCACGTAGTCGACTGCGGTTCGCGTCCCAGACCCAGTGGCTTAAAACTCACGCCGGGGCGCGTGTGCGTGCATGCCCAAGATCCCAAGAGGAGGATGGAGGAGAAGGGATTGCGGCGTGACCATCCCCTCTGGGGGGTGATTTTTCGCTTTCTGTCTCTATGTCTCTGTCTGTCTGGCGAGCGCATGCGCCCTATAGTGAAAACCTCTCCAAAAAAAAAAAAAAAAAGAAAGAAAGAAAGAAAAATCCATCGCAGTCTGTCAACTCTGTTTTCCTTTTTCACATCAAGGTCCCTACTCCAGGCCTTGCTGCATTTTGAGCCCACTTAGTGTCATCTGCCTTGGTAGCAGGATGTGTGGATGCTAATAGTGCAAACTGCTTCACTACTACTTGGACCCACTGATGAGTACCTTAAAAATTGTGAATCTTTTCCTCCAGTGCAACTTTATTTTACAAATTTGAGTTCTTAGAAGATTTGTCTTAAAAATCAAAGGTTATACTTTGGGAATAGGGAAACTAGTATATTCATTATCCCACCTTTGACTGGAATCCTAAAATTTTACTATTTCTTTCTATACACCACAATAGCACGATATATACCTTGACCCTCTGACACACACAGACCATCTCACACTCACTAGTACACATGTCATGTGCATGTATCATACACATGTCCACCCTAACTCATCCGCCCTGACCAGAGCTTGGATAATAGGGGGAAGGGGTGACCATGGCCCCATGCCCTCACAAAGGAAACTTTCTTCAGACCTAGACTGTTGAGAACTGTTTTCCAGGTAAGTTTACTGCATGCCTGATAAAACTCAACCATTTTCTCTATAATACAAGACAATCTCTCTGTTGTGATGGATAACATATGTTTCATGATCAGTTTTACTTTATATTATAAAAATAAAATTTAGGAAAAACTAGATGTTTTTTATATATAGAAATTTTATACTGTATAAAAGTCTTCAAATGAATAATGTACATGTATATTATTTAAGACATACAGGTGTTATCTGTAAAGTAAAACTGACAAGTCATTTTTTTTATGCTGACCAGCTGTGAAATGTTGTTTTAGCCTTTCTCACACAATTATGCACATATTACTTGCTTTTATGAGTTACCCAAGTTCTTTTTATATTCTTTATTTTCCGGAAATCATCTCAAAATCAAACCTTACTGGAAACACATGGAAAATCAGGAATTTCCAACTGAGAGTAATTTGAAACATTTGAGGGCTTATTTCTCTTTTTATTTTTTTTTCTTCATGACAGATATTTCAAAAAAAGATTTCAAATTACTTCATGATTAATAGTTGTAGTTTAAATGTAGTAGGAATTGTTATTTTAATTTATTGTTTTATTTACATTTAATCATGCACATCTTTACAATGTACAACATGTCCTCCCCTCCCCCCAGCATGAGGACCTGTTTTTCAGTCCTGCAATTAAACTTTTTTTGGTTAAGGCCACATCTTTCTTTTTCTCTAAGAATGATTTATTTAATGCTATTTATTATTATTATTATTTTTTTATAGGCTATGTGGGCTCTCTAGAAACAGAGAGAGAAATAGAGGGAAAGTGAGATAGCAAGCTGCCTGGTCCAGGACTCTTACTGTAGTCAGCCATGTGGGAGTTCAGCACTCTAACCATCACACTACCTGCTGGCCCCAAGCCTACATCTTCAGTCATCCTATAGAATTCTGTAGAGAGGAGCTCAAGCTCCAGAGTATCACAGTATTTTTCAAAACTTCTTAATCTTTCCATGTCAAGTGTATTAACCTTATTCAGGTCAATAAAGTAGGAGGTTAAAGTCAGTTCACAGCTGATAAACACCATTGGTTACTGCTTTAGTCACCCCTCTCTAGTAGGGAAATGAAGACATTAGCTGGAAAATTCATGCACTCACCTTCTGCTGATGATGTTGGTTCTTAGATGGTCAATGGAAGAGGGAAACAGTCTCAGTTATTTACTACTGTGTACTATCTGATACTTGTTTAGCACATACCTTCCCTAGTCAGGCACTAATAGATAGAAGAGTACTTATACAAGTTACAATCCTTAACGGGGTTTCAGTTAGACATTGTAGTTTTTAATTACTTTCTTTTAGTTAGGATATATCACTCTTCCTATGACCCTGCATCTAAACCTCCCAATCATGTTAGAAACGGGAAATGACAATGTACAATGACTTTCCTGAATGAAGATTTGATTCTAAATAATAGGAAAGAAGTCCTTAGAGGACTTCACCATTATTTCTCACCATTTTCTCCTTCTAGCTGGTCATACCTAGGCCTGTTGGATACTGCCAGTTTACCACTAGCTGAAGTGCCCCAAAGTCTCATCAAGAATGTCACTCCTGATCTTTGAAAATATAAGCAGATGAGCTGGAGGCAGCAGAAAGAGAAGAGGAAATGCACTTTGATTTATAATTCAGGGAACTAACTTTTTTTTAAAAAAAGATTTTAGCCTTAGGGCATATGCACTCACCAGAGAGAGAAAAACAAAGATAATGAGAGGGAAAGTGAGAAATGACCCCCTAGGGGGATAACCACACCACAATCCCTTCTCCTCTATTCTTCTCCTGGGATCTGAGGCACACACACCCACATGGCCAGTGTGATTTTCAAACAACTGGGTCTAAAAATCAAACCAAAGTCAGCCATGCGGTAGTCCAGCAGGGACGTAACCACTGCACCATCTGCTGGCCCCCAGGGAACTAACCTTTGACCATAATTTCCTGTGTGTTCTTCCCAAGGGCCAGACTCAATTTTGCTTCTCTCTCTTTCTCATTTTAGGACTTCCTCCAACCTATAGATACTCTTTCCAGGCTACATTAGTGATGAAAGAGGACTCCCTGTCTTTCAGGATGTGGAGATCAATGTCTTTTGAGAACAGAGGTGGACAGTCAAGGGTGAGATTGTGGTGCTGCCACTTGTGAGGTCTAACCCAAGTTCAGATCTTCCCCAACGTACAGTCCTCACAAGATCTGCTCACAAAGGTTATCAAGTTCTTGACAGTCTGTATTATTGGGTTGTTGGAAAATACATGACACATTTTTACATTTTACATTTTACACATTTTCCATTGACCTGATATGATAGTTTATGTCTAAATTGTTCAGGTGACTTGGCTGAATACACTTGAATGGTTATTCTGACTAATGACTTTATACAATAGTTGACTGAGAATTACTAAATAAATGTTTTCAATTAACCTACATAATTCCAGCGTGTTTTTCTTCATCTCAGGCCCACATTTATTACTGACAAATGTTAATCAAATAGGTAATTATTTTATCCATCTGTTAGCTTGTGTTAGATTTTTTTTTTTCTGTTAGAAAATTTTACTAAGGAAAATGGTACAGATCATATCTAAAAAGGGGGAAGAATTAATGGAAGAAAACTGTTTTGTATAACAAAGGGAAAGCCTGTATGTATATTCCATAGCTAAACTACACAGCATTTTTAGAGAACCCATAAATATCCTTTTTAAAAAATGCTGGTACTCAAAGGACTAAAGGCAAACTCACCCAACTAGAATTTCTTAAACTTCTAGACAATTGATTTACACTCCAAAAAATGCAAACCAGTGTCTGGAGTCTATGAGAATCTCTCCCCTTTCTATTATAAATCCTGTTTTTACTTTTGATTGTTGACAGAAGTCCAATGATTGTCTCTCTTACATGTAAACTTCTTGCATTCTCAAGATAACTCAATGTTTCAGAATTATATTTGATCTTCTTTTCTCCTTCTTTCTTTATTGCAGCCAGACTTTCCCATTAGAATGTATTTTCTATAAAAACAGGAACCATGGGGAACCAGCAGTTAGCGTCATGGCTATGTCGCTGGACTCCCACGTAGTCGACCGTGGTTCGCGTCCCGGACCCGGTGGCCTAAAACTCACGCCGGGTGCGTGTGCGTGCGTGCCCAAGATCCCGAGAGGAGAATGGAGGAGAAGGGATTGCGGCGTGACCATCTCCTCTGGGGGGTGATTTCTCACTTTCTGTCTCTATGTCTCTCTCTGTCTGTCTGGGGAGCGCACGCGCCCTATAGCGAAAAGACCTCTCAAAAAAAAACAATAAATAAATAAATAAAAACCAGGAACCATACTTATTTTCATCATCATTGTATCTCCAGTTTTTTTAGCTCAGGAATTGGCAAATATGAGCCATGAATGGATAAATGCTAAATATACAAAACATATATATTAACTGTTTTTTAAAATTATGTATATGGGTGTTTATTATTATTTGGCTGTTACTTTTTTGAGAGAGAGAGAGGGTGTGTGTGTGCTCACTGGAGAGACAGAGAGGCAGAAAGAGAAATTACCTTCCAAGGGAGATGGCCATGCCACAATCCCTTCTCCTTCATTCTCCTCTTGGGATTTTGGGCCTGCCCAAAATCCCAATGATTGAGTATTAAACCACCAGGTCCAGGACTCAAACCATGGTCGGTTACGTGAGAGTCCAATGATGCAACCGTTAAGCCATCTGTTGGTTCCAAAGTCTTGTCAAATCTTTTTTTTTTTTTTTTGAGAGGTTTTCACTGTAGGGTGCGTGCGCTTGCCAGACAGAGAGAGACATAGAGACAGAAAGCGAGAAATCACCCCCCAGGGGGGATGGCCACGCCACAATCCCTTCTCCTCCATTCTCCTCTCGGGATCTTGGCCACGCACGCACATGCGCCTGGCGTGAGTTTTAGGCCACCGGGTCCGGGACGCGAACCGCAGTCGACTACGTGGGAGTCCAGCGACATAGCCATTACACTAACTGCTGGTTCCTGAGTCTTGTCAAATCTTTACCTAGTTGGTTTAAGTCTTATTATCAATAGTTAATTGCCTTTTAAAAAGCTTTTTGCAAATGACTATAATCCTAAAGTGTTATGTCATCAAGGAAATTCATAAAGAGGATGGGGAAAGAATGTACTGTTAAAAGTACAGGTTTCTAACAAACTAATCATTAAATTGGGTAAAAATTTTCAGATTTTATGAAAAGACTCATTGGTTTTTTAAATTACTAAGCCAACCATTAAGCAGAAGATACAAATTTTAAAACCAGACGTTAAAATATTTCTAAAAATCAACTTATATAAAGAGAAAAACAAAGAGAATAATAAAAAATATGAAAGTAAGGTTATAGCTGTAAAAATATATTTCTGGTAAAAAAAGGTTAAAAAGGAAGGTTTTGGTATATAAGGCATTTTGTATAGTTAAGATTTCTCTTAAGGTAAAATGGCTAGGTTATCTCAGAATAGAAGAGACAAAAACTAAAAGGCTTAAAACATGTTGTTGAAGGTTTGAGTTATGTTGAAAGACCTAAGAAAGAGGTATAGGGACCATATGACATAATGGCTATGTCACTGAACTCCCACGTAGTTAACCACAGTTAGAGTCCCGAACTAGGTGGCTTAACTAGGTCACATCAGGCACGTATGTGTGCGTGCCCAAGATCCTGAGAGGAGAATGGAGAAGAAGGGATTATAGTGTGACCATCCCCCCGGGGGGTGATTTCTCGCTTTTTGTCTTTCTGTCTCTGTCTTCCTGGTGACTATACACACCCTGTTGCAAAAATCTCTCACCCCCTCCCCCCAAAAAAAGAGTTATAAAAATTAATAAAATTAAGGTTTTTATTAATTAATGTTCTAAACCTAATTGTAGTGATGTCATGCCATTAGTCACAAATCAGCCCCTAAAAACACCCAATTAAAAAGTCCTTGGCAATTTCTTGGGTATACAGTTAGAGCACATACTATTAGGCCTCAAAAATTAACAATAAATATTCCAACTAAACTTACCCTTAGTTCCTTTCAGCTACTTAGAAATATAAACTGAATTCATCACATTTTAGGACTAACTACAAATTAATTACTAAATCTATTCATTACTTTAAAGGGAGATACTGACTCAGCTTCTCTGAGACAACTTTCCCTTCTAGCACAACAAGAACTCCAACTTGTAGAAGAAGCTTAAGAGACTCGTCAATTACATCAAGTCTCAGTAAAATGTTCAGGTGACCTTATCATCTATAATACTCTCAATAGTCCTACAAGTCTTTTGGGTCAATTTACCCCAGAATTACAATTTTTTGATTGACTATTTCTTAGTTCCTCTTAACATAAAAGCTTTCTTCCCGATAAGACATTATTACAATAGTTTCTAACCTTATAATCCCATTTAAATAATTTTGAACATCTCATTTTTTTGTGCATATTCACTTACATTGGGACTTTCTTAGGCCTCTGACCTTAGGCCATCACCAAGCAGCTCAAGCTGTTGCTGCCTTCTCTTTTGCTTCTAATCAGGCACGACAATCTCACTATCCCCACCATCAAAATGCTCAGGCTCTACACAAATTGCTAGGAAGCCCAAATGATTGTTGTACCTGTTCCTCCTGCAATTTCAGGCCCTTCTTTAGGCCATGGAGTTAATCCCAGAGACTTCACTATAATCATATTTGGCAAACTGATGCTACTCATGAACCTTTCTTTGGTAAACTTAAATTAATTCATGTAACTATGGACACTTATTCTAAATTCATTCATGCTACCCCTTTATCAGGAGGAAAAACACATCATGCTATATCACTCATCTTCTTGAATGTATTGCCATTTTGGATGTCCAAAACAATTATAAAGAGAGAGTGTCCCGTGCTATACCAGCCTAAGATTTAATCATATTCTCAAAGATTTTCATAGACAACATGTTACTGGAATTCCTCATAATGTTAATGGTCAAATCCTTATAGAGCACACCCATCACTCTCTTAAGGAATATCTAAAAATATACAGAAATAAAACAGAAAAGGGGGAGTCCTTTTATCCCAGGGGAATCCCCTCTAGATAGGCTCTCCAGAGTTTTATATACTATTAATTTTTAAAATTTTGATGAACAAAATACTGCACCCTATCAAAGACATTGGCCATTCCCGCAATAGCAACCCTGCCTGGGAGAGAGGCTGGGAACCAAACTCACAATGGGAAGGATCTTACCCTCTAATAACTCATGCCAGAGAGTCTGTATGTGTCTTTTTACCTACAAGAACTCAATAGGTACCATTAAAGAGGATAAAATTTCATCATAAACTCAATCTTCAGCCTCAACTCCAGAACCTCAGCATGAATGACTGAGTCCTATTACCACCACACTCAACAGGCCTCTGAAATCACCTGGGGACAATAGAAAAAACTAGACAAAACCAGTAACCATTCTCCAAAATAGAGGAGCACCAGACACCCCTGAGAATCAATTTCTGGCTTTTCTCAGTGTTCTCTCACATAATAGTCAAAGGGTAATAAGTTAGATTTATGTCTGCATCTTCTTCTTTTTTCCCCACACATAAGCCACCCAACACTGGACACACATCACTAGTCCTCCCTTTTTAAGACCATTTACTTGGTGGGATGCTGACCCTCCTCTCTCTTCTAATGACATGGCCTGGACTGGAGGTGTTTGGCTCCCACCAGCTGGTCTTCTTTTAGAAAATTTGGAATGGCTGGCTACAGGTTAGTTCTTCTGACCTAGCTTTCTCTAACCCACCAATCTGTCTTATGACCAAACCCTCTGTCTATGGATGCCCTATAGAAATATCTCTACTGTCAGCCCCAAACCCCTGGCCATTTTAGTTAATTTAACTTTTATCTCAGGTGTCACATTTAATGTATCTTTCTCATCAAATGTAAATACACAGAATCTTGCCTTAGAGAAATGTAAAACAGCACCTAATTGGAGATATCAATTTTACAATATTGAATGGCAACATTGTACCCAAGAGGTTCCTCAAACAATTCTTCTTTTCACCAATGGGGCTTTTCTTGACTGGAACCTCATAGAAATCTTATTGCTTGGGGACAATATCTTCCCTTTGGATCTCCTACCAGTTTGACCATGAAATGGTCTGTACACGGTCTCTCTGGGTCAGTTGTATGACTTATCAGCCCTACTTGAAATAGCTCTATCCATTCTCAATTTTGGCATATAGCCTTGCCATTTTTTCATAGAATTATTTCTCATGGATAATATCATCACAACCATTCCTTCTGTACCATTGAACCACTGATCTTATTAATAATGTTTCAGATTATGTCATGATTTGTACTTCTCATCCCTATGTTTTCCTTATCAGAGCAGAGATAGTTAATATTACTGAGCTCAATTCATATAATAAAATTTCCATACCCAAAGGTCAATACACTTCCTGCCTACATATTCTAGTGTTACCAATTTAAATATCTGCTTTATCATTCCCCTCCAGGACAAGATCTGGCTTCCAGTTAATCTAACCAGATCTTGGACAAATTGTCCACCCAATAAATCTTAGAATCAGCCCACTAACTTCCTGCACCCTAAGAGATTTCTCTTTACTCTTACTGCTGTTCTTGTCTCTGCCATTGCTGTTGTAGCCACAGCCACTATAGCATCAGTTTCATTAACCGCTAGTATTCATACTGCTGATGTTGTTGAAAAAGTCATGAGAAACCTCACCCAACAAATGATTAAACCAACTACTGTGGATATGAATAAAGGAATTCCATCTCAATTTCAAACTCTTGAAGCAGCCATACAATGGCTAGGAGATCTTCAAGCTACTCAGACTGTTTGCCAAACACTGCGGTGTGATTGGGAACACCAGCAGATGTGTGTTACACCTTTGCCCTCTAATGAGAGCCTTCACTCATGACACACTATAAAAAAACACCTGTTGGGAGTTTTTACTACCAATCTCAGCTCCCAGCTTTCATATTTAGAAGCCTTTCTCCATCAACAGTTTGTTGATATACAAAAAGAAACTCAAATGTTTACCTACGAAACACTTTAAGGCAGTTTCAAATGGCTAAATCCTTCTACGTGGTTTCAGGGTGCTCATTTACAAGCGTGGGGTATCATTGCAATGGGGATTTTAGTTTGTCTCTGTTTAGTCCTAGCCTTCTGCTGCCTCTGTTACTTCTCTCAGCAACTCAAATATCACAAAACTGCCCTTGCTGCATACCTGGCTCTTCCTATGGAGAATCCATTAGCTTTTTTAAAAAGCAAAAACAGGGGAAATGTTAGAGAACAACAGAAACACCATGCTTCTAGAACACCAAGGATCTATGGACTCTGAATGGGTGACTGCATGCTCAGGGAATGTGGCTTTTCTGCTTGCAAATAGCAGGAGGCCATCAGACGGTGTGTGATCTGATAGATGTAGTTTTCTAAATTCCTAGGTGATCTGTCTAGCCTCTGACTTTATTCAATCTTAACTCCCCCCCCCCCCCAATTGATACCGAAACCAACATGTTCTGGAAATCCCCTTATTTTTCTGATTCTCTAAAAAACAACTGTCTCTAAAAAATAACTTTTCTTCCTCCTTTGCCCTAATAAATGCAGAGAACTAGAGAGGCTTAGCAGGTGCATCCCTGGCATGGCCTCTCCCTCTCCTTCCCGACCTAGATCTCTGTGTCTCGAGTAGTTTATCCATGTGCACTTCAGGTGACTCTGTTGGTCAAAAGAATCACAAGGGTTGTTACCCTCATCCACACATTCCTCCAGGGTCTAGGAGGGCAAGGGACTTGACAGTCTATGGACAAACATTTCCTTAATTCATTTCAGTTAAATCAAGCTCATTTATTCCCACAGAGTTTAGATGAGAAGAAAAGAAGGCAAAAAAGAAAATTAATTTCTGGTTTCTTTTTTTGATCTTGGTCTAAGTTGTAGGAAAAGCATAAATAAGAAAGTAATCATGGGTTTGACTCTGTAGCTCCACAGTTAAACACCATATGAAGGGAGCTGGATCCCACAAGGTCACCTGTGGTTAAACCCAGCGCTGTTGGCCTGATAACATGCCCAGCCTGTATGCACATGTCCAGGATTCAAATGGGATGGAGAAGTGGGAGAAAAAAAGGATTGCTGTGATCCAACCCCATCAGAGGGTGTGTATGCTCTTGTTCTTTCATGTATGTACTCTCTGGCAAAGAAACAAAACAAAACATGGAGGAAGGAAGTAGTCATGGCTATCTATAACACAGTTTAATAGAAAGTTTTGTGTTCTCAAACTCCCAAGTTAAAAAGAGAACGTGAGTGGTAACAAAATATTATTGATTGCTTTTACTTGTGGGAAGAGTCAATGACTCATTTTCCTATTACGTGATGTAATATATTATAATTGACCCTGAGTGCTCCTATACATTTCAAGCATGGTGTAGTCACCTGAAGAACTTGGATAATTCATAATTTGAAGTGTGGTCAACCTAGGCAGTTGTATGACATTTCTGATTTCCGGTTTTATTCATTTGTTTGTATTTTTTTAAAGACAGGATCTCCTCTGTCCACTGTCCTCCTAGCTGGGAAGACAGGTGTGCAGTGTCATACCCGGCCTTTAGGTTGGACTCTAACCAGGCCTCCCTTGTGGTCCTAGGCTCTAGAGCATAGCTTCTATACAACATGAGCCACCATGTCTGGACCGGTTTTGGTTTGTTTGAAATACTCATTATCATTCACATCACAAGCAGTGAAGATAAAGAAATTAAAGTAAAAACTAAAATCACAAAGCTTTGTTTCTTATAAAAGATGTTCCTCCTAAGGAGATTAACTATTTTTTAAAGAATTTTTAAATTTAATTTTATTTATTGTCATTATTTTGTTTTACTTTATTTTTTTGAAATTGACCAGAGAGAGACAGAGAGAGAAGTAAAGTGAGAAAGCACGCTGCCAGGTCTAAGACTTGAAGTGCAGTCAGCCATGTTGGAGTCCAACTGCCTTAACCACCATACTGCCTGCCAGTCCAGGAGATTAACTATTGTTGATGGTGGTAGAAGTGAAGAGAACATAAATAAGTGCAAGACGGTTGTGTTTTAGACAGAAAATAAAATGGATACATTTGAAAAGGAAATACAGTAATGACTCAATTCTATCATCTGAAGAATTTAATTTACACTGCCTACAGGTATAAGAAAGGGTGACAGATAAGACAGTAACTCCAAGTTCAAACAGTGCAGTTTACTCATCAATAAGCAAATGGGAAAAGTTTCGCAATAGCATAAAAAACACACATCTGGGAGTTCCCATTAAAATGAGACTGAAGAAAAAGTCAAGAGTGAACATTTCTACGAAACCATAGGTGACGAAATCAAAATAGATGCAAATGCACTAAGCACACCTGGAGTAAAGGTTGTTTTGAAACCTCCAGAAGCATTTTGTTTTTGCCATATGTGAAACCAACAAATGCATTATTTGACTCAGTACCCAAGTGTCCTCTTGTAGAGAGGAAATTCATAGAGGAGAAAGAACATATTTAATAAAGAAAACATAGGCCTATACTGGAAGAAAATACCTTCCAAAACATTCATCCATGAGATGGGTAAGAAAACACGAGGATTTAAGGATGCCAAGGATAAAGTGACTCATCTACTTTTGTGGCAATGTGGCATATTTTGGGATTAAGACTCACTTGTTTTCCTGTTCTGTCATTTCCCAACATTAAGGGACTTGAATAAGAACTCCCTGAATGTTTATTGACATTCCATTAAAAAGAGCATAAGGCATAGCCAAACTCTCTCCTTTTTTTTTTTCTTTTAAAAATATCCACAAGTACTTTGATCTAGGTGGTATTTTAAAGTATGGTATGTGGATTCTTACTGTTTTCTTGACTTATCTGCTTATAGAGCAGAAGAGTGTACTTTCTCTTTCTTCATGTTTCTGCTGACCAAGGAAAAACGTATTTCCTTTTTCCAGAAAGCAGTGCATCTCAAATATGTTGAAACCCTTTTATCTTTTAGAACTTATTAAGGCAATTTCAAAACTTTTGTTCATATAGGTTATTGCTAATGATCACAACAAAAATTGGAGCCAAATATAAGTATTTGTTAATTCATTAGCAATAACATTAATAAAATTACTACACACTAATGTAAGTAACAGTTTTAATAAAACAATTATATTCTCTAAAACAAAAACATTTAGGGAAATGAGCAGTATTGTTTTATATTTTCAAAATTTTAAAAATATCAGATAATTACATTCTCATATTTCTTCTGCATCCAGTCATCATAACATCACATGTCATGTATGGTCTGAAAAACTCCATTGTAATATGTTTGTGTTCTTATAAAAACATTTTTGGCCTTGGGATCCTCTGAAAAGTTTTGGAAAATCCTGCTCTAGAAATAGATAATCTGCTTGACTAGGGAGCTTGATAGAAGTCCAGAATCACAGCCATATCCTAAACCTGGTGGATCTGGGTTTTCACAAGCTCTCCAGATAATTCACATACACGTTGGTAAAGGAAGAACACTGTCAGTTTTCTTCTTTTTCCTTTTTATTCCTTCTCTTTTCTTTTTTTTTTTTTTTTTTTTTCCTTTTTTCAGATTTTTGCCATAGGGCATGTGCTCCCTGGAGAGAGACAGAGAGAGGGAAAAACGTGAGAACTCACCCCCTAGGGGTAATGGCCACTCCTCAAACCTTTCTCTCAAACAGTGCAGCCAGTCATGTGGGAATCCAGTGCCTTAACCACCATGCCACCTGCTGGCCCCATCCCTTTGTTTCTATCTTTTACTCACATCTTTCACTTTCTCTCTCTCTCTTAAAAGAAGACTTTCTAGAGACTGCATGCACTTGCCACCTGGTCAGTGAAATAAAAAGACAGGAATTGGTCCACATTTTCCAGTTGTGAATAATTTATACTGTAAAGATCATTGAGCATATATGGGCTTTATTGGGTGGAAAGGTGGTGGGCTTGATTCTCTGTGCTTGAAGGTTCATGTAGCAAACTTGCTAAAAGTATTGCTGTTCTGCTAAGCAGGCCCTGACAGCTACAGCAGAAGTCAGAAGGACAATCCAGTTCAAGCCATCATCCTATTAAGTTTTACCAATTGTATTTTTATCCTTTTCTGCCTCCGAGGCCTATTTCTCCAGTGGTCCAGAAAGGGGGAGAGTTTTGCTAATATATTATTCTCACATATCTCTAATCCAACACACGAGAGGGTGTTTTGTACAATGCTTGTCCAGTATATGTGCCCATTGTATGTTACTGTTGCTGTTGGATGTAGTCATGACCCACAACTTACTATTGCTTAATTATTCTTTTTCTTTGAAAAATTATACTGTAAATGTTTTTACCGAATAACAAGGTATTGAGACTTACACTCAATGGGACCAGCAGTTAGCATAATGGCTATGTTGCTGGACTCCCATGTAATTGACCGCAGTTTGAGTCCTGGACCCTATGGCTTAAACTCACGCTGGGAGCATGTGCTTGTGTGCCCAAAATCCTGAGAATCCTGAGAGGAGATTGCAATGTGGCCACCCACCCCACCTGGGGGATGATTTCTTGCTTTTTGTCTCTCTGTCTCTCTCTTACTGGTGAGCGCTCGCACCCTATTGCAAAAACCTCTCCAAAAATAAATAAATAAAGAAAGAAAGAAAGAAAGAAGTCTTATGCTCAAGGCATAGGAAGTTTAAACTTATACTTCTCAGTTGTAAGTATGTAAACTTATGAATTTAAACATACATATTTATATCACTTGACTCAAACAAGTAATAAATATGAAAAAGATAATCTATATGAAAAGAAATTGGTGTTTTCTAGAAAATACCTTTTTTTCCTTTCCTTTCTTTATTTGCCAGAGGGTGCATGCACTTCTCAGACAAAGGCGAAGAGAAAGAGAGAGGGAGAAGGAGAAATCACCCCCAAAAGTGCATGGTCACACTGCACTCACTTCTCCATTTCTCCACCCTGTTTGGTTTTGGAGCACACATGCACATGTGCCCAGTGTGCTTTTCAAGCTATTGAGGCTGGCATCCAAAACACACAGATGGGCATGTGGGATTCAGCTCCCATAACCAGTAGGCAATGGGCCAACCCTAAAGAATATCTCTTTAGATCAGAAACAGGCACTTAACGTTATAAACTCATAGGCCTTCAGGAAGCAATGGCATCTAGGAGTTTGGCCCTTGTGGGTTACCTGGAGCGAAACCAAACTACAGTATAATAAATGGAGGCCTGGAGTCAGCCTCACTAGTTAAAGCTTAAACTTTATCTTATTGTGGACCCCTGGATCATGATAGCGACAACTAATTGCTATCTCAGCACCGGTCTGGAGTAGGCTGTGGCCCAGATTAGTACTAAACTCAAACTCAGAAACCATTAACAGAACTAAGGAACCCAGAGGATTAGTAAATGCATCTGCGGTATCTCAAATGTCTCTTCTCGCAGGAGGACTGAAATGATGTCATTTCAGGATATCAGGATGTTGCAAGTAGAAATTCCTAAGCAGAGATGGGTGAGCATAGAAGAAAATCAAGTGAAAAACAAATTTCAAAACTTCCTATCTAGGTGCACAATGATATTACACAGAAATCAAATGCTAAGTGTACAGCCAATAAAATCAATAGTCAAAATAGATAAATAATTTCAGAGAGGTTAATAAATATTTTAAATAAAGTTACTGAAGATACTCTGAAGAGATAAATGAAGAAATGAGTTTTATTTAAAAGAATAAGATATGACAAAAGGGCTTTAGGTAAAACAAAAACATGGAAAGTATTGAGAGTGAGATCTGTGATCTGGGGATTAAGGCAGCCAAATCCCACATGGCCAACCTTGGGGTCTGACTTCCAAACTGCCAGCTTGAGCTACATGCTGAGCACATGTGTGTATTCCCGAAGCCCCAAAAGGAGGAGAGATGGAGGACAAGGGATTTCAGCCTTCATCCCAGGGAGGATGCTTTCTCCTCATCTCTCTTCATCTCTCTCTGGTTAGTACACACACTCACTGGCAAAAAGAATAAAATAAAATTAGTAGAAATAAGGAAAATTTAGAAATTTTGAAAATAAAACAAATTTCTTAATAAAATGGCTTCAATGAGTGACATAAACTCTACATACAGTTGAAAAGAATTAGAGATTCGAAAGGAGATACTGGGACCAGCAGTTGGCGTAATGGCTATGTCTCTGGACAATCATGTAGATGACTGTTGTTTGAGTCCTGGATCCAGTGGCTTAAACTCATGCCAGGCACACGTGCGTGCATACCCAAGATACCGAGAGGAAAGTGGAGGAGAAGAGATTGCAGAATGGCCATCCCCCTGTGGGGTGATTTCTCTCTTTCTGTCTCTCTGTTTCTGTCTGTGTTTCTGGCAAGCACACGTGCCGTATAGCAAAAACCTCTCCAAAAAAAAAAAGAAAGAAAGAAAGGAAAAAAAAAAAAAAAAAAAGAAAGAGGATACTAAAAAATTGGCCTAAAGTTCTTTAAAGGGAAACAAAACTTAAAAAGCAGGTAAAATATGGATAGGTGGGGCCAGCTGGTGGTGTGGTGGTTAAGGCACTAGACTCACACATGGCTGACTGCAGTTGGAGTCCCAGATCTGGTGGCTTGCTTTCTCACTTTCCCTTTCTCTCTCTGTTTCTCTCTGGTGAGCACACATGCTCTATACAAATTAAAATGATAATAAATAAAATTAAATGCTTCTTAAAAATATGAACGGGTTAGGAAAGATACAATAGGGTAAAGGAGTGGAGAGAATAATATTGAAACAGCGTATGAAGAGAAACTATTTGACAATTTTTTCAAATTTTACTAGATTGAAAGTTTACTCTGAATACCAAGATTAGTTAATAAAAAAAATTTAATCTGTACTCATTGCTCTAAGTCTTACAAACGAGGGATTATTGGTTGACTTTTATGACCACCAAATTAGGGGGAAAGCTTAATTTATACATTTTAGCAAACTCTTTGTCAGCAAGAGTAGGGAAGAGAAAACAGTGGATTGTTATATTAAAACGACTGAAGGAAAATAATTGTAAGCATAAAATTTCATACTCAGCTGTATTATTTTTTCAAGAATGAGGGGAAAATCAAGGTTTACAAAAAATTTTCCCAAGACTAAGAGATTTTCCTATTAGTTAACAGACCCTTATATTGGGACTATTGAAGTAGAAAAACTAGAAAGAAGGGAAATCAGCCAGGGGGAAAGTGATGGGTAAAAAACTGATAAGACATATTGATAAATATTACATTTGACATAATAGTTAAAACATGATGTTTCACATGTTTTTTAAAATTTTATCTAAAATGATTAAATGGGAGAAATTATTATGAGCTTCAAATTAGGAGCCAACCTGAGAAAGCGGCTCTGAAAGAACAACTGGCCAAAGATGGAATAATCTGAGTAACAAAATAAGGAAATTTTGGGTTACAACTCAGAGAAAAAAATAAACACCAGTGAGTTCCCACCAATATTAATAAACTATTGAACAAATAAATCAAAGGAAGAAAAAACACAAATCCCATACAGGTGAATTCCATGTGACATGCCAACACGCTCCCAGCCCCACCTCCAGGAAACAGCTTAACTCACCATGCCTTGCACTTTATAACTCGCTTCTAGTGAACAGAGCGTGGAAAGTGGAAACAAGTATCTTGACAGTAGAGAATTCCTGCAAAGACTGCCTTGCCAGGAGGTAAGGTGAACAGCACTGGTAAGTAATGACAGTATGAATCCCCGACATGGTGCGACGGGCACAACACGTCATCGCTGTTGTCCTTCTTCCCTAAACCTCAGTAGAACCATGAGAAAGACATACTAAGAAAGTAAATGGATAAACATTGCTGCAGATTTAGAAAGAAATAAAAAGAAAGAAGAGCTGTAAGGAGCTCTGAGGCTTTTAGTGAAATTAAACTATGTATATATAAAAAAAGAGGGGTTTTTATTAACAGATCCATTTTTTAGTTCTTAAATTCTTGATGTTACAGAAGCAAACTGAAATTTAGCAGCATTCCACTCTTACATTCTTACTGACAAACAAAATAAAACTTGTGAGGCAAAAACCCCAAACAAAACTAAAAACAGGGAACATTTGTAAAACTTAATATGGGGGCCCAGCAGATGGTGTAACGGTTATGTCTCTGGACTCCCACATAGTCAACCTCAGTTCAAGTCTCAAACTGGCAGCTTAAAACTCACACTGGGTATGTGTGTGTGTGCACAACCAAAATCTCAAGTGGAGAATGGAGAAGTAGAGATTGCGGCATGGCCATCCCCCTGCAGGGGCGATACCTTGCTTTCTGTCTCTCTAGAGAGCCAAGTGCCCTATAGAAAAAAGAAAACAAAAAACTAAATGAGTTCCCAGCATCCCAGCATTAATAGATTAATAAAGAATGTGTTTTTAAAATTCTTCTTCTTTTTTTTTTTTGGAGAGGTTTTCGCTATAGGGCGTGTGCGCTCGCCAGACAGAGAGAACAGAGAGACAGAAAGCAAGAAATCACCCCCCCCAGGGGGGATGGTCATGCCGCAGTCCCTTCTCCTCCATTCTCCTCTCGGGATCTTGGGCACGCACGCACACGCGCTCGGCGTGAGTTTTAAGCCACCGGGTCTGGGACGCGAACCGCGGTCGACTACGTGGGAGTCCAGCGACATAGCCATTATGCTAACTGCTGGTCCCCTGTTTTTTAAATTCTTAGAGGATAATAAAGTTGTATGGACTCTGAACATTCACAAATTATTTAAAACCTGGAGTCACTGACCAGAAATTGCATAATTGGATAATGGGAAGATGGCAGAAATGAATTATGAGTGAACCTACACTGTTCTAGCTGTATTTCTCAGAGGAAGTCCTGGTTGGTTAGATACTGAGTGAGGTTAATACTGGCAGCAGAACCAGTAATGGCAACTGCCTACCAGCAAAATTTTCCACTGGATTGGCAGTTTTGATCTGGGCCCCGGTAGCTGGTGGTCATTAATGTTGGTGACTGATTACACAGCCCGTAGTTATTTGGCCCGGTGTGTTCATGGGTGATTTGAGTAGACACATCCAGATTTGCCCCAAAACCTTTAGCCTCTGGAGATCTGAAGTCAATTCTGGCGAAACCAGTCTCATTGTGCATTTTGGCAAAGTGAAACTGATGTCTTACTACCTGATTTAGCTTGGCCAGATAGACTGGAGAACTGGCATGTTGTCCTTGAACTGCGTAGGCATTTAGAGGTGGTCTTTCTAGGTCATGAGTGGCATCGTGCAACACACGGCATCACTGCACTGATCTGAGCCCCCTGCTCATCTGACTGGAAAGCTGGCCAGTGTGGAAAATAAAAGGAGAAAGAATGAAGACTGACTCAGGCCCAGTGAGAGAAGGCAGAAAGAGGAGTGAGTTTGTAATGCATGAATAGTGAAGACAGAAGACAGTAAATTGCCAAATTCTGTCTAGCAATTCTCAAAACAGGACTTAACTTTAATTTTAAAAAGTGAAAGCTGCCCTAACCCAGTTGCTGGGAAACAGAAACACATTTTGTGAATGGTGATGGTGTTTTGGTTTAGAAAACTGAATTAAAAGTGTAAATGTCTGAACATGGTACAGAACTGAACTAAGTCAATAGGACAAGGCTTTTCAGTTTATGGTTTTTACATGACACTAAAGGGAAAAAACTCCATTTTGAATTTAATTTTCTTTCATTTTTATGCATGCAGCATGTACATAGCACACACGAAAACGAGAGAGAGAGAGAGAGAGAGAGAGAGAGAGAGAGAGAGAGAGAGAGATACCTTCCTAGTGTGTCTGGGTCACAACACAATACTTTCCCCCCTCTATTTCTGCATCCCATCCATAACCTGGGGATGAGAACGTGTGCCTGGCAGGTTTCTCAAGCCACCAGGGTCAGGATTTGCGCCACAGATGGTCTTCACTTATAATAGTTGGTATCTGACTCCCTCTGTACACCATTTCACCACTGTGCTATGGGGCAGTCTTTTTATTTTAGTTTACTTTTTGGAGTAATTTACAATCCATGCTGTTATGAAGAAGGTAAAGCCAAGTTTAAGGTGACCACAACGAACCCCAGATCCTAGATTTCAATTTCCTCCAAACAGGGGGCTGTGTAGTATTCCATAGAGTATGAAGGTAACTTTATAGTATTGTCAACTGGACTGGTGAGAAATGTACACATGTTGGAATATTTACCCTGCAAACTAAGTAAATAACTGAATGTATAAAAAAAATAGAAATAAAAAATAGAAATAAAATTTTAAAAGAGGGGGCTGTGAAGAAAAGCTGTGACAGAGACAGTTGTGGTGAAAGGGAATTCCTAGAAAGCACTACAAGCCAGAATTGAGGGCTATGCATTTTGTCAGAGAGCTCCCTCTTTGAGTTTTCCTGTATGCTAATAAATCAATGAGGCACTTGTCTTAACTACAGGTGGTTCCCACTTATAGCAGCTTGACTTAAAATGAGTCACACGCTCAATTCTCTGCCAATTACTCTGCACCCTGGCAGGAGGCCACACACAGCTACATCACTGGCACAGTCTGCTTCGGACACACACTAATACATAAGACCTGGCCTGGCTCCTTGACTTCTGATAGTACCTATAGCTCCTTCTGCCTAAGTTCTCCTTGGTCCTTGGCCTGAAACACTGTAGGTCAATAATAAACAATAACAACAACCTAGAGTACATTATATAGAGTTTGCTTTGTGTTCTTGTGCACATGTTTATTCCTTTTGTACTTCTACTGATTACCAAATATTTATTGAGCACTTAGTATGTGGCAATAATGGCTTCGGATATATGAGAGTATTTAATCCCTTAGGAAAACTATGAGAAGGACATTGATTTTATTTTGCTTACATGTACACTAAGGCTTGAAAATGATGTATGCCTTAGGTAAATGCAAACATCGAGTGCATAGCACAGATGAAACTAAAATCCAAGGTGCCTGATGCTAAATACTTCTCTTTTTCTTTTCTTTTCTTTTTTCTTTTTTTGGAGAGGTTTTGCTATAGGGCACGTGCGCTCACCAGAAAGACAGAGAGAGAAACAGAAAGCGAGAAATCACCCCCCAGGGGGGATGGCCACACCGCAATCCCTTCTCCTCCATTCGCCTCTCAGGATCTTGGGCACGCACGCACATGCGCCTGGTGTGAGTTTAAGCCGCTGGCTCTGGGACTCGAATGGCAGTTGACTACATGGGAGTCCAGCGACATAGCCATTACGCTAACTGCTGGTCCCAATACTTTTCCCTTGTTATTACATAATACTGTTTTTCCTCAGGAAGCCTGTACTTGTTTACTTTTATCCACAAAGTATTCCTACCAATTACATCTTTAATAAAGTATTATTTTTTATGTAAGAGAGATTTTTGCTGTAGGGCACATGTGCTCCCCAGAGAGACAGAGAGAAACAGAAAGACTAAAAGAGAGAAATCATTTCCTGGGGGGATGGCCATGCAGCAATCCCTTCTCCTCCATTCTCTTCTCAGGATTTTGGGCATTCATGCACACGTACCCAGCGAGTTTTAAGTCTCCGGGTCCAGGACTTGAAGCGCAAGCGACTCCGTGACAAAACCATTATGCCATCTGCTGGTCCCAATAAAGTATTGTTTATATGTCTAATTACTGTATTGCTCATGCATATTAACTTCTATGCATTGTAAAAACTTTTGTATTATGCAAAGTACATGTTTATATACTTTTATTTAATGACAACTGATTTTAATAGAGAGGCCATGATCATTTTATGAAAAAATTGAGCACAGGACGTTGGTTAAAAATAATCCCTCATTACTGCATTACATCTGTGGCAAAACAAAGTCAACTTGAATCATTAAATTTACAGCAAGGTGACTAACTCTAAATTTAAGAACTGTCTTTCAGTGATCCAGGGAAATATATAGATGGAAAAGCCTTTGGAAGAGGAGTAGCATCTTCATTTGGTTCTTGTCACCAAAAATATGAAATGAACTTTAAATCAGAAATTCAGAAATCCAGCCATTTTCTTGTACCCTGAAGTTGTCTTTGTCAAGGATACCTCTTATTGACAATTCTGATGGGTTATCATCTAGAAGTGTGAATGCACCATCTGTTCATGGCAGTTTACTGTTTACCAAAACACTACAGAGATTTTTTCTTTTTTGAGAGGTTTTTGCTATAGGGCGCATGCGCTCACCAGAAAGACAGTGAGAGACAGATAGAAAGTGAGAAATCACCCCCCAGGGAGGATGGCTATGCCGCAATCTCTTCTCCATTCTCCTCTCAGGATCTTGGGCATGCACACATATGCACCCGGCATGAGTTTAAGGCACTGGCTCCAGGACTCGAACCATGGTCAGCTACATGGGAGTTCAGCGACATAGCCATTATGCTAACTGCTGGTCCCCAGAGATTCTTATTACCTTGATGAGTTTTCATGCTAATTCTATGATTAGCTTAGTAGATAAGACACTGGGCCTTTCCTCACCCTAGCTAAGTCACTTTTCATTGCTGACAACTATCCTTGATATATATTTATTTGTTGGCATATTAAATTTACTGATAAAGTTGACAGCTTTTTTAGTTTTGGAAAATGTCTGTTCTTATTCATTATGAGCATTGAGTCCAATCACGGGCAAACAAAGAGTAATGTCTTATCCTGGATAGTAGTAAAATTTTATTTGCATAAACAGAAATGTATATACTTCTTTCTCCTTCCTACTGCATTATTTCTTTTACAGAACACTCATAATATATACCAAACTAGAATAAAATGTAAAGCCTAACTAATCCTCATAAAGGTTTACTGGTAAATTATGTGAGTTTATGTGGTATTGCAAAAAAGCTGAGGAAAAACCTGGTAATTACCCAAAGTAACACCTTAACAGTAAGGCAATTATAATCATTATGAATTTCCTTTCACCCTTAAATTTTATAATTTTATTGATTGTATTTTTTTATCATCTAGATTTTTTAAAATGCTAAAGATTACTAAATCTAGGGTAAAAAATATAGTAACCTCAGATACTTTTAGATCTGCTATTCTCAGAAGCAACTATTTGCATTTTCAAAGTGTTTTAGCTGTTTTACTTGATATTACTTCCATTATTCTAGGTGGTATGTTAAAATGTTATTTCTTGATTAACTATTTTAATCATCACCCAGTGACTTCTCACAATAGCTAAAGGCTGATCTCTTATAAGCCCCTACCACCCATGTACTCTTTCTATATCTCTAATAGAGTTAAATAACATTTTAAATAAAATCAGTTGAAGAAGACCTATTTCCCCAGTGTGTAAGAAGTAAGGTTGTTGGCTGAGAGTTAAGGAAAGGATGGAGATTTTAGAGATTTGCAGAGAGAGGGGAATATAAGAAAGGATGTTCTGGACAAAGGAGAATAAATCAGTTAATCATTTCAGTATGTTTTGAGATAGTAAGAGTGAAGAGATAATACATGTGGTCAATTTCGTATCTTTAAAGAACAACAAAACGTCCTTTTTGAGAAGTTTCTTTGTTTGTTTATTTTTGAGAAAGAGAGAGACCCCCCTCCCCCAAACAGGGTCCCTTCACACCATGATCTTGTGTTTCAGCCCACCAAGATCACAGGTGTATGAGTGCACTCATTGTGTTTAAGTCTACCAAGGATCTGAAACCCTGGTTTTCTACATGGCTTCCAATTCTGCCAAGCAGCAATCTATCACCTATGCCATTGCTAACTGGGCCAAAGAACCTTTTTTACTTTTATGTTTTAAATGTATCTGCAAACTATGAATATGACTTTCATTGCCTCTGCACTTTTGTGCTTCTTGTTATTGCTTATTTAGCTTAAATATTATGGTCAATTTTATTCTTTGATTAAGAATAAATAAGTACACTCCAAATTCCAAGACTGTGGTCCCTCTATTTGAAGTATATATATTCTTTAATTATAGCCCTTAAACAACTAAAGAAAATGTCTAAAACATGCTAAAATTTTATTATAATATAGAAATTATATTTTTTTCCAAATGACTAAATCTGGGTCAAATCCACCAAAAGAACTATGTGTGTTGATTTTTTGGTGACTTTAAGTAGCTTGTTTATGAGGTATTAGAGCTGGGAATAGTGTGACTTTTGGGTTGAAAAGTCATTTTTTGGGTTGAATATCAACTCTGCCATCTAAATCCCTTCTCTACTAAAATATTCAAAATAGTATTTCTTCATCTATTAATATGAGAAAGCTACCAATTTCTATATCTATTACAATAACATTTCCTTTGTAGCCATGTTGGGTAGAGTATAAGTCATTTTTATATAGGACCAGATACAGTGTAGGCCTTTATTGATTAGGAATTGTTGTGTTGCAGGATTACAGAATAGCAATAATATCAAGTATTCACTGAAGAAGATACATATGATGTGTCATTTTAATTTAAAGACAAAACATTTCAAAGTCAATCAATCATAAAAATGTATCAAGTTTTATTTGATTCAAGGTGATATTAAAATTGTTACTGCCGAGGCTGGTTTCATATCCTAGGGGTTAAAGGAGCCTGACTTCCACAAGATGGATTGCAGTTTGAATTCAGTGTCTTGAAAAATACACCAGGAGCACGTGCAGGTGTGCCCCAAATCCTGACAGGACAGAGAAATGGAGGGGAAGGGATTGAGGCATGACCACATCCTATTGCGGGGGTACTTTCTCCCTCTCTTTCTCTGTCTCTCCCAGGCAAGAACAATGCCCTGTGACAATTTAAAAAGTGTTCTCGACAGCTGATTTAATCTTTGTTTTAAGAACACTTCACATTCCTCACTACCGTCCTTTGTTGTCCAAAGTACCACCCCTTTACCTAGTTTATTTATTTTTCACACTTCCCACATACTCAAAAAAAGCTGCAACACAGCAAAACAACCAAACCCCTAGAATTGAACACTAACTGAATGGCTCCTTTCCCTCTCACCCTGCTTGTACTTCTTGACCTCTTTAAATACCTGGAATCACTCCAAGTTACTCGTCACTACCAGACTGGACAAAGTAGCTGTATAGTAAATGTTTATAAAGTAGATGAAGACTGTCAACAGCCCACAAGTCTCCTCATTGTTTTTGTTTGTTTGTTTGTTTGTTGATTGAGTTAATGACATTGGTATCTATCCATCTGTTGCAGTTCAAGTGTTGGATTCCTTCTCTTTCCTGACATTTATGTGGTCAACAAGTTCTGGCAATTGGAGCTCAAAAATAACTCAAAATCCATCTCCTTTCTGTCACCTCTGTCATATGATCTCACTTAACACATTGTCATTGTTCTTAACTGGTCACCTGGTGTCTATATGATCCCACCATAGTTTCTTCTCTACATGGTTTCTAGGGTGAACACTGTGAAATATAAACAGAATCATATCTTTTTTCTTTCTTTTTTTCTTTTCTTTTCTTTTTTTTTTTGGAGAGGTTTTTTTTGCTATAGGGCACATGCGCTCGTCAGACAGACAGAGAGACAGAAAGCAGGAAATCACTCCCCAGGGGGGATGGCCACGCCGCAATCCCTTCTCCATTCTCCTCTCGGGATCTTGGGCACGCACGCACACGTGCCCGGCGTGAGTTTAAGCCAGGGTCCGGGACTTGAACCGCGGTTGACTACGTGGGAGTCCAGTGACATAGCCATTACGCTAACTGCTGGTCCCCAGAATCATATCTTTTTAAAAAAATTGAGAAACACTGTTTATCTTTACAGTGTACAACATGGTTTTTCTCAGTATGAATACAGTGTATATTAGTCAGGTCAAAGACATTGTCATATACATTATTATTAACAGATAACTTTCCAGTTTTGCATCTCTCAAATATGGCATTTGTTTGGTCATTTTTCTCCTGATCCCTGCCCTCCTATCCCCTACTATCCACCCCCTGTTGTACTGTCTCTAGTATTTACAGTTGCCCTCCCTGCTATTACACCTTCCAGTCTTTAAGTTTCTGCTATAGAGTACAGACACGGACTCATATCTTATGAACCTCTGTTGACTTACTGCATTACAAATCTTGAGAATCCCTGATATTTACATGAATAAGCCCCAGATCTTTAGTATCCTATGTAAGGCCCCATATTATCTTTGAAGCTTCATTACTTGTTTTTCTTTTATTGATTTCTTACTCTGATCAAATCAGCCTCATCTTTTTTTAAAGAATTATCTCATTTAACTTTTTAGTTATTGATTTATTTAAATTTGATCAGAGAGGATCAGAGCGAGAGAGAGTGAGAGCAAGCGAGAGAGAGAGAGAAAAAAAGTAAGAAAGCAAGCCACCAGGTCTGGGACTCGAACCACAGTTGGCCATATGGGAGTCCAGCATCCTTAACCATAATGCCACTCTCCAACCTCCAACCTGATCTTTTCGATGGCCCTGTGGATTTTGATTTACCTACCCAACCTTCACAATTGCATAAGGCAATTCTTTACAATAAATATCTTAATACAGCTAAATCTATACCAAACTATATGTATCCAAATGAGAGATGGGTGAATTATATTAATTCTGTTTCTGTGCTGGATATTTAGCTGATAGAGATACTGGTACCAGGAAGTGGGTTGAAGGGTGCTACTATAACAACCAAGTAAGCATGTGGAAGTGGCTTTTAATCGGGTAATGGGTAAAGGTTGGAAGGATTTTGTAACATGTGATAGAAAACGGCTAGATTTTCTTAAACAGATAGCTGGCAAAATATGGTTAATAAAAGGACTTCTGGTAAAGCTTAGAAAGAAATGAGGACCATGTTATTGGAAACTGGAGGAAACATAACTCTTGTCATATAGTAGCAGCAAACTTAGCTGAATTGTGCCCTATAGATGCACGCAAAACAAAACTTGTGAGCAATGAATGTGGATATTTAGCTGAGGAGATTTCAATCAAAATGTAGAAGGTGCAGTGGGAATGCTTTTTGCTATCTATTGTAAAATATGAGTGGAAAGAAGTAAATTGAAGAAAGAATTGTTAAGCAAAAAGAAACCATCACTTGATGACTGGGAAATTCTCAGTCTAGCCAGACTGCAAAAGATGCTAATATTAGGAAATTTACTTTTTTTTTTTTTTGAGAGTTTTTTGCTACAAGGTGTGTGCGTTCGCCAGTAAGAGAGAGACAGAGAGACAGAAAGCAAGAAATCACCCCCCTCCCCAGGGGGGATGGCCATGCCACAATCCCTTCTCCTCCATTCCCCTTTCAGGATCTTGGGCACGCATGCACATGAGCAGGGCATAAATTTAAGCCACCAGGTCTGGACTTGAATCACAGTGGCCTATATGGGAGTCCAGAAACGTAGCCATTACCCCATCTGCTGGCCCCAGGAAATGAACTTTTAAGCAAGTTTGAGCTGGATAGAAGATTGAAAGTGTAACTGGATAAACTTTGGCTAGTGTTGAAGAGATGAGGCATATGACCAATGCATATCATCAGCTATCTCTGCAGAATGCAAGAACAGAGAGAGGGTTAACCAGGAAAGACCTCTGAAGCACCCTCTTATCTAAAAGAGAAATCCTCATGAAATACACAAGAGAGCCGCAACAATTTTGAGATTATTATATCAGCAAAAACAATGTCAACATGAACTGAAAGTGAGAAACAAAAAGAAATTTTAAAAGGTTATCAGTATTCTAAATTTCTACAGTCAGGGAAGGAACAGGGTGATAAAACTATTAAATTATAAACACATACTACCCTTTAATAAAAGGTAGGCATCACTCTTACAGCAGAGTCATAGGACCAGAGACCAAAGCTATTGGTGCAAAGGCTGAAACCCTAGGTCCCGAGGATGAAGCCACAGCTACGAAGGCCAGACCCTTGAACTATAGATGATTATCTCCCGTCCCTAATGTAGTCTAAGGAAATTTGTTCTGCTACATTTCAAAATGCTTGGATGCAATGATCCCTTTCTTACTTCTATTTTATCCCTTTTAGGGTGGGAATTTCTATAGCTATTATGCTATGTCTGCCCAACCATTGAATTTTATGAAAAAATAACTTGTTTTCTGGTTTCATAGGTCCATAGATGGGGATTTTTTCCCCCATAGTATGGATCATACCCAGAGCCTCATCTATTCCTGACTTACATAACTTAGGTGATATGACTTGGGGCTTTTTTAAAAATTGCATTTTAAAAATTAATTAATTAATTAATAATTATTTTCTTTTTTATATTTAATTATTGTACATTTTTACAGCATATATAATGGTTTTTGAGCAAGAATACACTATATACTACATATTAGTTTGGTCAAACATACTACTACTCACATTATTCTCATCAGATAACTTTCCATTTTTGTGTCCATTAACTTTGTTGCTTTCCCCCCCTTGATTCCCTCCCTCTGCTTCCATTGCTCACTCTCCTCCCACAGTTTATAGTATCCACAGTTGCTCTCCATGCTTTTATACTTTCTGATTTTTAAGTCCCTGCCATAGTGTGCCTCAAAGATCTACAAATAAAACCACACACGATTCAGCAATTCCACTCCTGGGAATCTACCCAAAGAATTGGAATACACTCAGTTGGAAAAACACTAGCACATATCTGTTTATTGAGTCATTATTCACAATTGCTAAGACAGGGGATCAACTCAAATATGCAAAAACAGATGAATAAGCTGGAAAAGATTTGGCACATGTATTCTATGGGATACTATTCAGCCACAAAAAATAATGAGACCTTGACATTTTATACAAAGTGAACGAACATGGAATATTTAATGCTAAGTTAAGCAAGCCAGACTATGAAAGACAGGCATTGTATGTCCCCGCTTAATATATACTGAATGTCTGTGTAGTATGTCACAAATAGAGATTGAGGACTTTTAATTGGATGCTATTTAAGTCAAATTTTGCACTTGAGTTTGTGCTATAATGGGTTGAGCCTTTTAGAAACAGTAGGACTATGTTTTGCCTGTGAAATAGATATGGAACTTTGGGGGCTACTGGGTAAGCTATGGTAGATTGATAGTGACTCTTAAAGATATTGGTTTTTGTTTGTTTGTTTGTTTGTTTTTTGAGAGGTTTTTTGCTATAGGGCGCATGCGCTCGCCAGACAGACAGAGAGGTTTTTGCTACAGGGTGTGTGCGTTGGCCAGAAAGAGAAAGAGAGACAGAGAGACAGAAAGCAAGAAATCACCCCCCTCCCCAGGGGGGATGGTCACACTGCAATACCTTCTCCATTCTCCTCTCAGGATCTTGGGCATGCACGCACACGTGCCCAGCGTGAGTTTTAAGCCACTGGGTCCGGGACGCAAACCGCAGTCGACTACATGGGAGTCCAGCGACATAGCCATTATGCTAACTGCTGGTCCCAATATATTGGGTTCTAATCATTGGAACCAATGTTATCTTATTTGGAGAGGGTGACTGGTATTTTCAAATTTGATTAGGTTAAAGACATTGGATTCTTGGATTTTCTGAGTGGGCCCTAAATGCCATTACAGGTATATTTCTTTTTTTAAAAAATTTTTAATTTTTAATTTTATTTCAAGTTCTCTTATATATTCAGTCACGTTATTTAGCTTGCAAAGTGAATATTCCAACATGCATACATTTCTCCCCAGTCCAGTACCCCATTTCTTGTTTTTTTTTGGAGAGGTTTTTGCTATAGGGTGCGTGTGCTCGCCAGACAGACAGAGAGAGACAGAGAGACAGAAAGCGAGAAATCACCCCCCAGGGGGGATGGTCACGCCGCAATCCCTTCTCCTCCATTCTCCTCTCAGGATCTTGGGCACGCACGCACACGCGCCCGGTGTGAGTTTTAAGCCACCGGGTCCGGGAAGCGAACCGCGGTCGACTACATGGGAGTCCAGCGACATAGCCATTACGCTAACTGCTGGTTCCCGAGTACCCCATTTCTTCTTCCCATTAATGCTTTGCCTCTCTATTTTTCTCCTTAACGTCCTTCCTCAGACTCTACTCCTTCACCCACCCTCTTTCCACACTACATATGGTATTCACAACCATTTATTGTGTTTCTATATCCTTTAGTCATTCAGTTTCAGTCACAGAGTGTGGACACTCAGTATATATTAAGTGGAGACATATAATGTCTCTCCTTCATAGCCTGGCTTGCTTCACTCGGTAGTAAATCTTCAATATTCATCCACTTTCTGTCAAAAGCCAGGGTCTTGTTTTTTATGACTGAATAGTATTCCATTGAGTATATGTGCACAGTTTTTCAATCCATTCAACTGTTAATGGGCATTTGGGTTGGTTTCATGTCTTAGCAATTGTGAATAATGTCACAATAAACATCCATGGCAAGCACTTTTCCAATTAAGAATTATTCTGTCCTTTGGGTATATATTAAGGAGGGTGATTGCTGGATCATTTGGTAGTTCTATTTGTAGATTTTTGCAGAATCTACAAATTGTTCTCCACAGTGACCAGACCAATTTATGGTCCAACCAGCAGCGTAGGAGAGTTCACCTTTCACAACACCTTGAAAGCACTTACCATTTTTTGTTTTTGTAATCCTAGTCATTCTGACTGGGGTTAGGTGGTATCTCATTGTTGTTTTGATCTGCATTTTCCTTACAATGAGGGATGTTGAGTATATTTTTTCATATGCCTTTTTGCTATTTCTATGTCATCATTAGAGAGTGGTTTTTTCAACTCATTCTCCCATCTTTTTTTCTTTTGGAGAGGTTTTTGCTATAGGGCGCGTGCGCACACCAGACAGAGAGACAGAAAGCGAGAAATCACCCCCTGGGGGGATGGCCACACTGCAATCCCTTCTCCTCCATTCTCCTCTCGGGATCTTGGGCAAGTACACACACGTGCCTGGAGTGAGTTTCAAGCCATCGGGTCTGGGACGTGAACCACGGTCGACTACATGGGAGCCCAGCGACATAGCCCTTATGCTAACTGCTGGTCCCCATTCTCCTGTCTTTTAATAGGGTTGATCATCTCTTTTCAGGACAGCTGCTTGAGTTCCTTGTGTTTCTGGTTATCAGTCCCTATCTGTTGCATAGTTGACAAAAATATTCTCCCATTCTGAGGGCTGTGGTTCACACTATTTACTGTGTCTTTTGCCATGCAACAATGTTTTAGTCTGATGTAATCATACTTGTCTATTTTGGGGATTATCTACTGTGCTTTGTGGGTCTTACTTAAGAAGTCTTTGCCTACCCTAATGTTTCCCAGAGTTTTCCCAGTGTATTCCAGGAGCAGTTTTTATAGTTTGAGATCTTAGGTTTAGATCTTTGATCCACCTTGAGTTGATTTTTGTCAATGGTGGGAGATAGGGGTTCAGATTCATCTTTCTGCAGGTGGATAGCCAGTTTTTCCAGCACCATTTGCTGAAGAGGTTTTCCTTTTCCTATTAGACTGACTGGTACCCTTTGTCAAAAATTAGTTGGCTAGGGACCGGCAGTTAGCGTAATGGCTATGTCGCTGGACTCCCACGCAGTCGACCGCGGTTCGAGTCCCGGACCCGGCGGCTTAAACTCACGCCGGGCGCGTGTGCGTGCGTGCCTAAGATCCCGAGAGGAGAATGGAGGAGGAGGGATTGCGGCGTGGCCATCCCCCCTGGGGGGGGTGATTTCCTGCTTTCTATCTCTCTGTCTCTCTCTGTCTGTCTCGCGAGCGCACGCGCCCTATAGCAAAAACCTCTCAAAAAAAAAAAAAATTAGTTGGCTATATGTTTGAGAATTTATTTCTGGGGACTCTATTCTGTTCCATTGGTACACCTGTCTGTTTCTGTGCCAGTACCATGCTGTTGTGATTACCACAGATTTGTAGTATATTTTTGGGTCTGGGAGTGAGATGCCACCCACTCCACTCTTCTTGTGCAGGATTGTTTTGTCAATATGAGATCTTTTATGATTCCAGACAAATTTTATGATTGTCTTTTCTAGATCTGTGAAGAATGTGTCTGATACTTTGATTGGGATTGCATTAAAATATGTAGATTAATTTGGGTAGAATTGCCATTTTGATTATATTAATTCTTCCAATCCAGGAAATTAGGATGTCCTACTTTTTTGTGTCATTTTCAATTTCTTTTTTTTTTGCTTTTCATATTTTTCTTTGTGGAGGTCTTTAACTTCTTTGATTAGATTTATTCATAGGTATCCTAAACTTTTTGTTACTATCATAAACGGAATAACTTTTTCAGTTCTATTTGTCTGCCTGCTACAGATTTCTATCTGTTGATTTTGTATCCTGCAACTTTGCTCTATTCATGTATTACTTCCAGGAATTTTTTAGTGGATACCATTGGGTCTTCTATGTATACAATCATGTCATCTGTAAATAGAGAGAGTTTCACTTCTTCTTTTCCTGTTTGAATACCTTTTATTTTATTCTCTTTTCTGATCATCACAGGTATATTTCTAAGTGAAAGACAAAGACATGGCACAGACAGAAAATGTCACCAGGGAGGGAAAGGACTGAACAATGCAGCCTCAAGTCAATAAACACCAGTAGCCACTAGAAGCTGGAAAAGATAAGGAATGGGTTTTCCTCCAAAGCCTCCTGAGGGAGCACCTCTGCTGATTATATGATTTTGATACTGATTTTGGACTCTAGGCTTCCACAACTGTAAGAAAACAGATTTCTGTGTCTCAAGTAATCAAATTTGATAATTTGTTAAAGAACAAGGAAACTAATATTGTCCAAGACATGTAGTGCAAGCATCCTTCCACAGATATGATCACAGTCTCATGGGGTCCAGAGACCTGTCAAAAGCCTTTGCAATACTCATGGGTGCACAAAAGACTGTTGGTTCCCCATCAGTCAGAAGCATGTAATAGGTTAAATGCATTTTATCCGAATAAATAAGAGAAAAAAGATGATTAAACTATCAATAACAGAAAGTACAAAGTCACAGACATAATAAAAGAGTAAGAGTTATTTATAACAGGAAATTATTATTATTATTATTATTATTATTATTATTATTATTATTTGGAGAGGTTTTTGCTATGGGGCATGTGTACTCGCCAGAAAGACAGAGAGAGACAGAGAGACAGAAAGTAAATAATCACCCTCTGGGGGCATGGCCATACTGCAATCCCTTTTCCTCCATTCTCCTCTCTGGATCTTGGTCATGCATGCACATGCACCCAGTGCAAGTTTCAGCCACTGGGTCCAGGACTCAAACTGTGGTCGACTACATGGGAGTCCAGTCACATAGCCATTACACCAACTGCTGGTCCCTATAACAGAGACTTTTAAAAATAACCTCTGTTTTTTTTATTTTTATTGAGAGAGATATTTTTGCTATAAGGCATGTGCACTTGCTGGACAGAGAGAGAGAAAGAGAGAGAGAGAGAGAGAGAGAGAGAGATGGAAAGCTAGAAAACATCCATCCAGGAGGGATGGCCATACCACAATTCCTTCTCCTCCATACTGCTCTCAGGATTTGGGGCATGCATGTACATACACCTGGCACGAGCTTAAGCCACCAGGTCTGGGATCTGAACTATGGTCAGCTACGTGGAAATCCAACAACATAACCATCACACCATCTACTGGTCCCAATAAACTCATTTTCTTGAGTCTATCATTTAAAATGTTATTTACTTAAATTATACCATTTTAGTTTATTTGAAATTAGCTTTTTTCTATTATTAATTACTATTTTACATCTGTCCCTGTTTTTCTAATTTCCTCCCAGAATCATGAATATGAGAAGTTATTTATTGGTAGCCAGAACTTACACATACTTTTTAGGCTGTCTTAGAAAAAACTTGCAATAAGACAAAGTCAAGTTAAATCTTTAAATTCCCAGATGTAAAGTATACTTCTTAATATTCTAAAATACTGCAAATATTCCACATAAATTTACCACCCCTATCAAAGCTGAAATTCCTACTCTAATTCTTAACCCTTTTGAAAATAGAAATAATACATTATTTTCTTTCAGTTTTGAGATTTTTCATTAATTACCAAAGATTACCTATAGTAATTTATCTCATCTTCTGCAATTTCTTCCAGTCCCTACATCATAATTCAGTGGGCTAAAACTAATTAAACATTAATTTATTATTGTATTTGTTTTTCACTAATTTGAGTATTTAATTTGAACTAAATAAATTTACTTTAAAAAAATATTCTCTTGGGACAAGCAGATGGTGTAATGGTTACTTTTCTAGACTCCCACATGGTCAACCAGTGTTTGAGTTCCAGATCTGGTGGCTCGAAACTCATGCCAGGTGCGTGTGTGTGCATGCCCAAAATCCTGAGAGGAAAATGGAGGAGAAGGGCCATTTCCCCTGGGGATTTATTTCTTACTTTCTGTTTGTCTCTCTGGTGAGCACATGTGCCCTATAGCAAAAATCTCTCTTAAAAAAATTCTCTTTAGTAGAGAAAATAAAAATAATATAGAAGATTTTTAACCTCCATTCTTTCACTTACCCAAATCAATTATGTATCTCATCTATTTGATTTGGTTCTTAGAGTATAAATAGTTGTTGAATGAATGATAATTTTTACTGTTCTTTGCATTTCTCAAGCCCCAGTTTCCTCAATACTTTCTTCAATGTTACTTGTCTCTTACAGCTCTTCTCATTTTTGCTTTCCTGCTTTGCAGATATGCATGAACCCAAGACCTCTTAACCCAGATTTATAAACTGTCTTAAATACATTCGTATTTTCTTTTCCAATGAACATAATTTTAATTACAGATTTAGAATTTTTGCTTCCAATATACCACCAACCCTCTTAATCTTTCTTCCCCAAAATAATTTCTATTTATGTATATATGTGTGTGTGTGTGTGTATATATATATAATTTGCCATAAGGAGTGTACACTTACTGAAGAGAGACAAAAAAAAGAGCACAAAAGGGAGAAGAGACCTTCTAGGGGAAATTGGCCATGCCATAATCCCTTATCCTTCATTCTCCTCTTGAGATTTTGAGCATGTGCATACATATGCCCCACCTGTTTCTCAGGTTGCTGGTCTGAGACTCCAACTATGCGGGATGCAGATCCCTAACCACTGCACCACCAGGTGACCCTATGTGGTCAATCTTACGCTTTTCCCTGAACTTACTGAAATGCCAGTCATGAAGTACAGAACTTTCGTTTGACAGGGTAGGATGCCAGGCATTATGGATATACTAACTTGGTACAACTTACTTCAAATTGAGTCAACCACTTAGAAAATTTTTGAACCTGTTTGGTGTGAAAATTTGGTCAAGTATTTTCTGTGGAACATTTTAATTCCAGTTTCCATTAAATTGACTGGGAAAATGCCAAACCATGTGTTATTCATGATTTGTTTTTCCACCCTACCTCCTCCACTGCTACCCACATTCATCTGACCGTAAAAGGCCTTCTAACTAGGGCAAATCCGTCCACGTTTGGGTTCTTCAAATGTTTTAAGCTATTTTTCTAACTGTGGGGATTTGGCAAATTCTTTTAAGCTTTTTGCCAATGTGGTTATTTTTTTCCTTTTAATTTTCAAGCCCAAGTGTATTTCCAGGGAAATGCAGTCCATATGGTTCTTATTTATTTACACATAACTCATAAAAATAGTTTCTGATAATTATTTTATGTTCATAATATCTGTATGCTATTTTATGCCCATGCCTTATTCTATCCAGAAATGTTTCCTTTTTTTGTATTTAACTTAGAACAATTTTGAACCAAATTTTAAGCTCATATAGGCCAGCAAATGGAAAGGTTGGAAAAATGTATTTTTCATTTCTCTTTTTCTTTGAATAGAAATAGCTGGTGTCCCTTTTGCCTAATTCAACCAAAACTTAGGTCAGTTCATAGCTAACAAATAACACATGCAAATAATATGTTAGCAATCAATGGGGAACAAGTTCTTTAAATTGTGTCCACAATTGCTAGATTCATTTACTTTGGAATTCTCCTTTTCTAGTCCTGGAGAAAGACTTTTTCCAGAAACGAACACAATGCTAATCTTCAAGAAGAACTCATTAAGATTCTTTTTATGTTTTTACATAAACTGAAAATTTCCACTTGAACTGAAATCTTGATGTCTTAAAGTCAAGAGCACTTATACTAAGTTTTGATGATTTTCTCTTTTTTTGTCTTAATTAATCTTACCACCTTTAATGTCTAAAATGTGTTTTCCCTGAGTTTGCTCCCAGCAAATTACCACTCGTCAGCCATTATTTTTACCATCACTCAACAGGTTTTATTTTGCTATAGAGTGAGTGTGCTTGCCAGAGAGAAACAGCATGAGCAAGAGAGAGAGAGAAGAGAGAGAGAGAGAGAGAGAGAGAGAGAGAGAGAGAGAAAGAGATGTCCCCAGGGGGTCATGGCCATCCACACAATCTGTTCTCTTTTATTCTGTCCTCTATTCTCCTCTAGGGATCTTGGGCACACATGCACCCTGTGTGATTGTCAAGTCACTGGGTCCAGGATCAAACTGCATAGTTGATCTTGTGGGATCAGTGCTTCAACCTCTGTGCTACCTCCTGGCCTATCAGCTGGATATTTTTTTTTTTTTTTTTTTTTTTTCTGGAGAGGTTTTCGTTATAGGGCGCGTGCGCTCGCCAGACAGACAGAGAGAGACAGAGAGACAGAAAGCGAGAAATCACCCCCCAGGGGGGATGGTCACGCCGCAATCCCTTCTCCTCCATTCTCCTCTCGGGATCTTGGGCACACACACATACGCGCCCGGCGTGAGTTTTAAGCCACCGGGTCCGGGACGCGAACCGCGGTCGACTACGTGGGAGTCCAGCGACATAGCCATTACGCTAACTGCTGGTTCCCTCAGCTGGATTTTTTAAACAGATTTTCTTGTTTCCATTTATCTCTGCCTCCAATCCAGCCTCCACAATGCTACCAGAGATTTTGAAGAATTGTGTTTGATGCTTTTTCTGAGACTGAGTTAAGTTTTCTTAATTCCAAATATAGAGACATAAGTTTAAACCTATGAAAAATTCATAAAATAATTGGTACCCAGTGATCACTGCTGAATTTTCATTTGTATATATGTAAATGAACATTTAATTGTTGATAATGTACAAATGTACCCAGAAATTGAGTTCAGGGATAGACTTCACCTATCTTAAGAGTCCATAAAAATGAAGCATGATATTATTAAATTCTCAGGAAAGTTGCAACATATTTTTCTATGAAAAGTGCATTATGACTTTTCAGACAAGCCAATATTTACCAAGCAGTGAGCCAGCAACAAACAGGTAATACATTTAAATTATACTTACTCATGGGGCCTTTAATAAAGAAACTAGTTGCAAATGAGTGAGCATAGAGGGGAATCAAATGTCAGTATATCAACTTGGGTTGATAAAGTGGTAGCCATTGGGCATGACAAAGAAAGAGGTGGGGTCAATTTCCAGGACCTGGAAAGAAAGGCTATAGAGAGAGCTATTCAGAGAGGAGAAAGGACCTTGGTGGAAGTCAACAGAAATGCTATACTTCTAGAAAACCATGGATCTATGGACTCAGAATGAATGCATGCTCAGAGAATGCGGCCTTCCTGCTTGCAAACAACCAGCGTTCCTTAGATGGGTGTGTGATCTGATAAATATATTTTTCTTGATTCCAAGGTGTTCTGCCCAGCTCTGGCATCATTTAGTATTATCTCCCAGTTGATACCAAAGCCAACATGTTCTGGAAATCCCCTATTCTTCTATTTCTCTAAAAAACACCTTTCCCTAAAAAATAACTTTCCTTCTTTATTTGCCCTAATAAATACGGAGGATGAGAGAGGCTTAGCAGGCCTCTCCCTTGGGGTGGCCTCTCCCTCTCTACTCAGATTTCTATGTCTCAAGTAGTTATTTCATGTATGATTCAGTGATTCTCTGCCAGTCAGAAGAGCCACAAGTAGTGGTGACCCCAATGCGATCCTGCAGAATCTGAATGCCCAGAAGAGATAATTGATTGATCCACTTGGGGAACTCAAAACGTGTCCCTGATAAGGGACATTTCCTACCCTATTCTTGAGAAAGAGACTGACTTTCATAGCATAGGAGGGGGATTAATAACATGGTGTGAGAGTTAACAAAATCTCAAAAGGTCTATTTAAAAACCTTACAGCAACTTTTTACAGCTCAATGCTGTTAGAAACTAGAGCTCAGGACCAACAGATGGCATAATGGCTATGTCTTAGGACTCCCACGTAGTCGACTGCAGTTCGAGTTCCAGACCCAGTGGCTTAAACTCACGCCAGGCATGTGTGCGTGTGAGCCTAAGATCTCAAGAGGAGAATGGAGGACAAGGGATTGCGGCATGGCTATTCCCCCAGGGGGTAATTTCTCACTTTCTGTCTCTCTGTTTCTCTCTGTCTTTCTGGTGAGCACACACACCCTATAGCAAAAACCTCTCAAAAAAAAAAAAAAAAAAAAAAAAAAAGAAAAGAAAAGAAAAGAAAAAGAAACTAGAGCTCTATGTTACTATTACTAACAGTTCGCCAGTATTGTCCTTGGTTTCCTGATGAGGGAACTTTAGATTTTAAGATTTGCAAAGAAGTAAGATGGGTCCTAAAATGAAGTCTTGATCAAGGACAGCCTCGTACCATCTCTGTCTTTAGGTCCTGGAGCTTTGTTAGAACAGCCTTGGCTCCTTTGCATACACCCAATGATTTCCCTTCCCATCAAGAATCCCCATCAGGTAATATAGCCACTTCCATCAAATTTGATACAGAAACGACAAAGAAGGATCTACTTTTCCCTCCTTCTAGCCGGGAAAATCTTCCTTAGATTAGGAGAGACTCCCCACTGGGGCACATGGTCTCTCACGAGTGATGTTTGGCCCACAGACTGCTAAAAGATGAGGCTCATTTTCCTTTGCAACACACTCGCTTCAAAATAGGTTGAAAACAAGGGAAATCTGGCCTTAAATATGACCAAGTAAATAAAACTTTAAAAATTCTAGGGCACAGCAAGACAAACTGTTTTTCTAACTATATCACCATCTATTCTTTTAAACTTTCCAGTCTTTACACTAATTTAAAAAATTTGTGGTCTTTGTTAACTCAAATAATTTGAGATCTACAAGTATGGGATTAAAGTGCAAACATTATCAGCTCTGCAAGATCTGCTTGCTAAGGCTATTCAAATTTTAGATAAAAGATAAACATCTAAGGCTTAATCACTCAAACTTCAGAAAAGGAGACAAAAGAACTTTTCAGAAAAATATGACAGATTTTGTTTGTGTGTGTATTCATACATGTTATCATGTATTATATGTTGTGTGTCTATGTGGTAAAAGACCTTAAGAAATTCCATTGAATTTGGTTTATAAAAAGAGCACTCATACAAATTAATTTAAATGCTTCTCTAGTTCACATGACTTAAAATCTTTAGCAAATAAGTGACTTAAATATGATGAAGAAAAAATTTGCAGGTAAGTCAAATATTTAAGCATTATACTGTTTTTTGTTTGTTTGTTTGTTTGTTTGTTTTGAGAGAGGTTTTTGCTATAGGGTGTTTGCACTCACCAGACAAACAGAAAGAGACAGAGAGACAGAAAGCAAGAAATCACCCCCCAGGGGGGATGACCACGCCGCAATCCCTTTTCCTCCATTTTCCTCTCGGGATCTTGGGCACGCACGCACACGCGCCTGGCGTGAGTTTTAAGCCACTGGGTCCGGGACGCGAACTGGTCGACTACATGGAAGTCCAGCGACATAGCCATTACACTAACTGCTGGTCCCAAGCAGTCTACTGTTTTTGATAAAGTTTCCCTCCCCAAATTCAAATTCTAAATTAAGTTCTTTGACTTCCAATAACTTTTTTTTTTCTTTTTTGGGAGAGAGTTTTAGCTATAGGGTGCTTGTGCTTGCCAGAAAGACAGAGAGAGACAGAGAGACAGAAAGTGAGAAATCAACAACCCCCCCCGCCCCCCCCCCGCCAGGGAGGATGGCCATGCCGCAATCCCTTCTCCTCCATTCTCCTCTCGGGATCTTGGGCACGCACGCACATGCGCCTGGCGTGAGTTTAAGCCACCGGATCTGGGACTCGAACCACGGTCGACTACATGGGAGTCCAGCGACATAGCCATTATGCTAACTGCTGGTCTCGACTTCAAATAACTTTTGATGTTTACAGAGGGATCCTGAAACATCCAATGAGGCTTATTTTAATACATTAAATAAAATGGGGAACATTGTTAAATTAAGTACTTTTAATTTTCTTTATATTACATTTGAGTTATATGTATGTTATGTTACATGAATATTTGTGTGTATATATGTGTGTCTGTATTTATATACATATTGTGTTCCAATATAATTTGAGATTACCAAGAATCTATAGTGTAATATTTATCAGACATGTTAAACTAGCGTATGTCACAGATTTATCCAAATTTGTCGATGGTAAAATCTTGTCAGATCTTTAACTGGTTGATTTAAATCCTATTATCCATAGTTAGTTGCCTTTTTAAGCTTTATGTGAATGACTATAGTCCTACAGTGTTATGTCTTTAAAAAAATTTTTTAAGGATAGAAAAAGAATGTACTCTTAAAAGTACAGGTTCCTAACAATCTAATCATGAAACTGGGTAAAAATTTTTAGTTTCTATTAAAAAATTAATTGGTTTTCCAAGTTCCTAAACTAATCATTAAGCAGAAGATACAAACTGTAAAATCAGGCTCTTCACAAATTGCTAGGAAGCCCAAATGATTGTTGTACCTGTACCTCCTGCCATTTCAGGCCCTTCTTTAGGCAACGGAGTGAATCCCAGAGACTTCACTATAATCGTATTTGGCAAACTGATGTTACTCATCAACCTTCCTTCAGTAAAATTAAACTTATTCATGTAACTAATGATACTTATTCTAAATTCATTCATGCTACCCCTTTATAAGGAGAAAAAACACGCATCATGTTATATCACTCAGCTTCTTGAATGTATTGCCATTTTGGATGTCCAAAACAATTAAAAACAGATAATGTTCCCTGCTATGCCAGCCTAAGATTTAATCATATTCTCCAAGATTTTCATATGCAACATGTTACTAGAATTCCTCATAATTCTACTGGCCAAATCCTTATAGAACACACTCATCGCTCTCTTAAGGTATATCTTAAAAAACAAAAAAGGGGCAGGTCCAGCAGTTGGCATAATGGCTATGTCACTGGACTTCCATGTAGTCAACTGTGGTTCGAGTCCCAGAGCTGGTGGCTTAAACTCATGCCAGGCGTGTGTGCTTGCGTGCCCAAGATCCCGAGAAGAGAACGGAGGAGAAAGAATTTTGGCATGACCATCCCCCCTGGGGGGTGATTTCTCGCTTTCTGTCTCTCTCTGTCTTTCTGGTGAGTGCACAAGCCCTATAGCAAAACCCTCTCCAAAAAAAAAAAAAAAAAAAAAAAAAAAAGAGGAAATTCCTCTACTCCAGGGAAATTCCCTGGAGATAGACTTTCGAGAGTCTTATATACAATTAATTTTTAAAATCTTGATGAACAAAATACTGCAGCCTATCAAAAGCATTGGTGATTATCCCAATATCAAACCAGCCCCTGTTACAGATTTATATCCTTGATTGGGAACCAAACTCACAATGAGAAAGAATTTACCTTTTAATAACCCAGACCAGAAGGTCTGCATGTGTCTCTTTACCTAGAGGAACTCAGTGGATACCATTAAAAAGAATAAAATTTCTGGACCAGCAGATGATGTAATGATTATGTTGCTGAACTCCTACATAATTGACAGTGTTTCAATTTCAAGTTCTGGTTCCAGTGACTTAAAACTCACACAGGGCACATGTGTGTACATGCCCAAAATCCTACTGAAGAAATGGAGGAGAAGGGATTGTAGCATGTTCATCCTCTCTGGGGGGGTGGTGGTGGTGATTTCTTGTTTTCTGTCTCTCTATCTCTCTGGTGAGTGCATGCATCTTAAAGCAAAAATCTCTCAATAAATAAATAAATAAAATAAATAAGGATGAAATTTCATCATGGACCCTTATCTTCAGTCTCGGCTCCAGAATTTCAGCCTTAATGATCCAGGCCCATTACCCTGCTCTCAACAGGCCTCTGAAATCAACTGGGAACAATGAAAAAAACTAGACCAATAAGCAGAAACCATTTTCCAAAATATGGGAGCACCAAACACCCCTGAGATTCAATTTCTTGATGGATGCCCTCAGGTAATCCTACAGAAATACCTCTACTATCAACTCCAAACCCCTGATCATATAGTTAATTTAACTTTTATCTCAGGGGCCACATTCAATGTATCTTCTTCATCAAATGTAAATATACAACCTCCTCCATTAAAGAAATGCGAACCAGCACCTAATCAGAGATATCAATTTTATAATATTGAATGGCAACTATGTACCCAAAAGTACCTCAGACACCTTTGCTTTTTATCTATGGGACTCCTCTTGATTGGGAATCTAATGGAAATTTTATTGCTGGGAGACAATATCTTTGAATCGCCCACCAATTTGACCATTTCTTGGTCTGTACACTGTCTCTCTGGGCCAGTTATACGACTTATCAGCTCTCCTTAAAACAACTCTATCCATTCTCAACTTTGGCATATAGCCTTGCCATTTTTTCATAGAATTATTTCTCATGGATAATATCATCTCAACCATTCCTTCTGTACCGTTGAACCATTGATCTTATTAATAATGTTTCAGATTATGTCATGATTTGTACTTCTCATTCCTATGTTTTCCTTATCAGAGCAAAGATAGTTAATATTACTGAGCTCAATTCATATAATAAAATTTCCATACCCAAAGGTCAATACCCCTCCTGCCTACATATGCTAATGTTACCAATTTAAATATCTGCTTTATCATTTCCCTCCGGAGACAAGATCTGGCTTCCAGTTAATCTAACCAGATCTCGGACCAAATTGTCCACCCAACAAATCTTAGAATCAGCCCACTAACTTCCTGCACTCTTAGAGATTTCTCTTTACTCTTACTGCTGTTCTTGTCTCTGCCATTGCTGTTGTAGCCACAGCCACTATAGCATCAGTTTCATTAACCGCTAGTATTCATACTGCTGATGTTGTTGAAAAAGTCATGAGAAACCTCACTCAACAAATGATTGAACAGACTACTATGGAGAAAGGAATTCTATCTCAACTTCAAGCTCTTGAAGCAGCCCTACAATGGCTAGGAGATCTTCAAGCTGCTCAGACTGTTTGCCAAACCCTGAGGTGTGATTGGGAACACCAGCAGGTGTGTGTCACACCATTGCGCTCTAATGAGAGCCTTCACCCATGGTGCACTATTAAAGAACACCTGATGGGAGCTTTTACTACCAATCTCAGCTCCCAGCTTTCACATTTAGAAGCCTCTCTCCATCAATAACCTATTGATATATAAAAAGAAACTCAAATGTCTACCTTACAAAACACTTTAAGGCAGCTTCACATGACTAGTTCCTTCCACCTGGTTTCAGGGTACTCATTTACAAATGTGGGGTATCATTGCAATGGGAATCTTAATTTGTCTCTGTTTTGTCCTAGCCTTCTGCTGCCTCTGCCATCTCTTTGGACAGCTCCAATATCACAAGACTGCCCTTGCTGCATTCGTGGCTTTTCCTACGGAGGATCCATTAGCTTTTTTAAAGAGCAAAAACGGGGGAAATGTTAGAGAACAACAGAAACACCATGCTTCTAGAACACCATGGATATATGGACTCTGAATGAGTGAATGCATGCTCAGGGAATGTGGCTTTTCTGCTTGCAAACAACAGGAGGCCATCAGACGGTGTGTGATCTGATAAATACATTTTTCCATATTCCAAAGTCTTTTGTCCAGCCTCTGGCCTCATTTAGTCTTCCCACCCCACCCCCACCACCTCAAATTGATACTAATACCAACATGTTCTGGAAATCCGCCATTTTTCTAGTGTGCTAAAAAACAACTTTCTCTAAAAAGTCACTTTTCTTCCTCCTTTGCCCTAATGAATACAGAAGACAAGAGAGGCTTAGCAGGCATATACCTGAAATGACCTCTCCCTCTCCCTCTTGACTCAGATCTCTGTGTCACAGGTAGTTATTCTGTGAGCTTCAGGTGACTCTCTGCTGGTCAGAAGAGTCACAGAGGAATGCAGCTCGCCTGAGGCAATTGTTCATGAAAGCAACTTTGGAAACAAATATCATAGATTTACTTTCCTCTCCTGTTTTGATCAATCCAAAGAAAGTTAAAGGTTAATTAGGTCCATGAACATACTCCATACAGCTCAGCTTCCCAAGAGGGAAGGCAAAGTAAAAAAGTATGGGCAAAGAATTTTGAAGATGAAACAGGAAATGATGTGAGACATATTGAAAGGGTTATCAAAGATATAGCATTAAGTTATGTGGCTGGGTAAGTCTAGGTAACTTCAACACCTATGCTATTCATTTACTTCTTTTTAAAAAATTATTATTTTTTTATTATCATCATAATCTTATTTATATGACATTGGATTGCATATAACTTTACAGTGTATTACATTGCTTTTTCAGAAGGGAATGCCATGCATGTCAGTCAATACAGAGACATTATTCATTTACTTCTGATTCTTCACTCTGATTTTGCTGGTTGACATTTCCTATTGCATGCGGGCACTGAGTGCTGAAAATACCTGGGTAATCTCAGGTCTCTAATCAAAAATAGGGAACGTAACCATCTGTGAACATAAGCCTGAGAAGTATTACCTTGCTGGAGGACACAGCCTTCAAAAAACATATTTAGTTTTTTTACAAGGCTGTATCAAGTTTCTTTGGATCATGATTCCCAAAGTCAATTTTTGTGAGCATGACTCACCCATCAGTTTTGTGTAACTTTTAAGAGAATCTCTTCCAACAGAAGGGTCATGCAATGAGGAGTTAGAACACTAATGCGAATCAAGTTTTTGGTTCTCAGAAAAGTCATTTAACATTTCCAGAAATCTATTAATGCTTTCAATGTTAGCTCCTCTTCTACCTTTTTATTCCAGATTTGATATATCCCTTTATTTTTATTTTTTTGAGACTAAACATGATATTGGTAAAAGCTGAACTACAAAGGCATTTTTCATAATTCCCTATCCTGGCTCATCAAAACCATCTGTGAAGTTTTAAAAACAATATAGATGTCTGGGTTCCAACCACAGACATTCTGACTTCGTAAGTGTGGGTTGGTTTCTGGTTCTATGTCTTTTTATAGAGTTCCTTAAGTGACTTTGCTGTGTGGTGGCACAGCTGATAAGCAGAGTTCTGTAAAGCTTACATGGCTGCTTCAAGGGTTATGTACTGCATGTCCCTCCCTGCTTCTTCGTCACTGCGGCAGCTTGTCTCTAATTCTGTATGCTCTCATCGCCTTCACAGCTCTTGAACCATGCATGGCTGAAGAAATAAGGCAGGTAAAGGACATTCAGCAAACAATTTAAGATCTGAATACATCCTTTCCTTTACTTAATAATTTTCAAATTATGTTCTGTAAAACTCTAGGTTTCACCAAAGATGCTTCTAATCTGTAAATGTTTTATTTAAATTGTGTTTGTTTATATAATTTTATTTATTTATTTTTAATTGCTAAAGAATTGTGTATATCTATGGTATACAATATTATGTTCTGTGTGTGTGTGTGTATATATATATATATATATATATATATATATATATATATATGTAATGGTTTAAAGTCTTCAATAAAAAGTATCATTAACCTCAAGCTCTGCTAATTATTGACTCATTAGAATTTGCCAAAGCATTAACTTGAAATTTATAGTATGTTTTTTACTGGGGGTGGGGAGGGCAGTAGGAAAAGGTGAAGAGGCAAAGGAAGGTCAATCTTAGAATAACATTTTCTGTAGTATCTCTCTATATATTTAAATGTTCAATAAATGTATCACTGCTTAAGAAGTTTTAGTTTCACATTATTTGTGAACACAGCTTAATGAATATCTGCAAAAATAAATAATACTTTCTTTTTTATTTTGAGTTGTTATTGTTGTTGTTTTCCCTGTAGGTCATGTGCACTCACCAGAGAGACAGAGAAACAAGAAGCAAGAAATGACCCCCCAGGGGTGATGGCCATGCTGCAATCTCTTCTTCTCCATTCTTCTCTTGGGATTTTGGACACACATGTACACATGCCTGGCATGAGTTTCAAGCTGCCAGTTTTGAGTCTCAAACCATGGTCAACCATGTAGGAGTCTATGATGTAACCATTATGCAATCTGCTGGTCTCAAAGTAAACAATACTTGAAAAACTACTCCTGTCTCATTCATGATCAGGGCAAAACTCAAGGGCCTTCCACTCAGTAAGATCTTAATTTCGCTTGTGAAGTAATTAGTAATCATATGAACTCTCATTGTCATGACTTGTTAGGTATTCTAAGCACTTGTAGATAAAAGCATGATACTGACTTTAAATGATTCAACTTTGAAATAAAACTTCTCACTAAGATTTTTTTTTCAAAGATTTGAGTTGGTTTGGACTGGCCTGAGATTACAAAGTGAGAAAACAAACAAACAAATACTAAAACTTTGTGTGATCACAAGTCTTTATTTGTATACATCTATATTTTTGTGAAAAACATAGAATTAAAATGTTTTCTGAAGCTGATATAAGATGGAAATAGACAAGTATAATCTACACTTAATTTTTGTTGTTGTTACTCAACACAGATTCAATTTATTTATTCACCATGGCAAACATTTTAACTTACAGAATAGACTCATATCAATAAATACTGCTTTCATCTGATTATGAATTGTAGTGAGTATATGAGTGAGATTTTATTTAGAAAACAGTTTCCTGAGTCATCTGGTGATGTGGTGGGTAAGGTGCTGGACTCCCACATGGTTGATGGCAGTTCAAGTCTTGACTCAGTGGCATGAAAATCTTGCCAGGAACACATGCCCAAAATCCCAAGAGGAGAATGGTGGAGAGGAGACTGTAGCATAGCCATCCCCTCTGGAGAAAGAGACTTACTTTCCTTTTCTCTATGTCTTACCAGCAAGCCCATTCATCCTGTAGCAAAAACTTCAAAAAAGAAAAAAAAAATAGAATGTTTCCCTTGTTAAAAATGAATAAATAAAAAAGTAAAAACCCTGACAACTATGGCCCTTATAAGTCTATGCCCATTAAGAACCATATTGTTTAATAAGCTTTAAAAGGATGAATGTATATCATGAGTTGGTTGATTGAGCCTTGACCAAAATTGCATCCTTCTGTTCCAAAATAAACTTTTTTCCCATTTCTGTCTCAGGGCTGTCTAGCATCTAATCTATTTTATTCCATATATTTTCCTATTTGGAATGCTGGCTCTCCACCTATTGCTTCAAGCAATTACGTTTTCCTAGAGAGAGAGTACATACCTGGCTCACAAACTATTTATTTATTCACCCAATTCTTATTATGAGTCAAACACTTCTCTAGATATAGGATACAAAATGTCAAAAAAGATTTTCAGGATTCTTGTGCTCAATCATTATACTTCAGTAGTTAATATTCTTTTTATTATTAGCGTTAGTACTTTTGTTATCATTGCTAACTTATTATTGTTCTTTTTCTTTTGGTCGAGGGGAGAGGTTTGCCATAGGGCATGTGTGTTTTCTGGACAGGAGAAAAACAGACAGAAGGAAAGTGAGAAATCACTCCTCAGGGATAATGGTCACATGCAATTCCTTCTCCATTCTCCACTTGGGATTTTGAGTATGCATGTACACACACCCAGAGTTATTTTCAAGCCACTATGTCTGGGACTTGAACTGGTCAGCCATGTGGTAATAAAGCTGCCTGAACCACCATGCCACCTGCTGGCCTTTGTATTTTTTTCTTAATATCCCTTTAAGCCATTTAGTCTAAATTGTCTTCCCAAATCACATAATAATATTTTCCTCATAGAGAATTGAGATTGGAATTCTTGTATGAATGAATTATTGATAGAGTGGTCTTAGGAACAATTTTTCAGTGAATGAGGAAAACAAGGTGAACCAGGGGAAGAAGTTAGTTAAGCCATTCAAGAGTTTTTAACAGGTAACTCTGGGACATGAATCATACCATGAGATATTCCTGCCCAAGAAGGAAGGGACTGGGACTGCTATTAAGCCCCTGTTCACTTAGTTATTGACTACGAGGCCAACGGAAGGTATGGTTGGTGGAGGCTGCTATTAACCACACATACATCTCCAGATGAGTTAGCTCCCATTGTACAATGGCTGTCTTCTGGAGAAAGGTAAAGTCTAGTGCTATTAGCAGCCAATTCCTACAGCATCTGACAGGTGAATGCACTGGCTCAGTCAGAGGCATCTGGATAGAACACCAAGAACTTATGGCATTAGTTTGAGAAATGAATGAATTTCACTCTGCAATAGGAATATGATATTTGAGAAGACTAGATAACTCTTAGAGAACAAGGTATATATATATATATACATATATATATATACACAATTTTACAGAACACTTGAAATTTGGGGTCCCACATGAAATTTATTCTAGGAAAATTATAGGGTTCCTGTGTTCAATATTCTCCTAAAAGCTTTATCACAGTTCAGGTAATGCCAGTACTATGCCTTGACCATGAAACTACAATTACAACACCAAAAACAATTAATCAATACAAGGCAATGGCTACAGTCGATTAGCTAATCTACATGCTCTAACATCACTCCATCTCATGTAGTGGCAAAGGTGTATGTATAATTACTGGGATGCCATTAGTGGTTTCTTTTTTTTTTTTTTTTTTGGAGAGGTTTTTGCTGTAGGGCGCGTGCGCTCGCCAGACAGACAGAGAGAGACAGAGAGATAGAAAGTGAGAAATCACCCCCCAGGGGGGATGGCCACGCCTCAATCCCTTCTCCTCCATTCTCCTCTCGGGATCTTGGGCACGCACGCACACGCGCCCGGCGTGAGTTTAAGCCGCCGGGTCCGGGACTCGAACGGCGGTCGACTACGTGGGAGTCCAGCGACATAGCCATTACGCTAACTGCTGGTCCCTCCATTAGTGGTTTCAAAGTGCAGCATCCTCAGTACCTTACCATATATCTATGGCTCATTAGACCTTGGCCCTTGGGGTAAGAAGCCCACTAGGCATCCTTATGGGAGAAGAACTCCTAAATTGAGCATGGTTACAAATTGCAGTAAAATCTGACCATAATGCTAATGTTGCCTGTAAGATAAATCATATTATAGAGCTAGATCTGATTCCTACTTATTGGCTCAAATCAATAACCTAAAAACTATCATATTCAAAATATTGGAACAATTTTTAAAATTATCCTCTCAAGGGAAAAACTTTGCTCATTTTTAAACACTACTGAAACACTACCAGCTCTTGTTGGTGAAACAACACGATAAAGGGATTAACCAAATTATCCAGAATGCATCATAATGGGCCATGATACACAATTCAGCCAAGGTGCTACTGAGACCAAACCACAGCTTTCAGGATCCACCATGTCACTCCTATGCCAAACAGGCCCCAAACAGAAGTCAAAGGCCTCACAGACTACATGAATTGTCAACAAATGAAAAACAGGAGTACACAAGTTCTGACCATTAGTCCTAGTTCACAGCTTTTACTATTGTAGATACTCAGGAGACTTCTTTCACCTTTGCCTGACAACAGATCTTCAGACTAAATCAATGCACTTAGCCTTGAAATGGTCTGTGCACTGCCTTCTTCCCAAATCAGGCTCAGATTAAGGTTTGGCAGGTCATCCAAAATCGTTGCCCAATTTCTTCTTGCCAAGTCCACGCCCAAAGAAACTGTTCTCCCTTCTGCTAAAGAGATCCAAGACCCCCAGCATCCTAATCTTCCTAATGCTAATGGTTTTCTTCATAAATACTAATGTCATAATTCAGTTTCCACAATTGTGGTATTGCAGTTCTCAGATCAGAGGGAAAATATATCTGGTCCACATAATTTTCACTCTGCTTTAATTTTGGTAGGGATGTGATCTGGATTAGTATCTGTTTGACAGGCTTCCCAAGTTATCTGTTCAAGGCTGTTGATAGCAGTTCTGCAGGAAGTTGTTCTCTGGTGAGTAAAAGGTGCTAACTTAAATGCCTGGAAAACAACAGCATCAGAGTCCAGTTATATGCCACATATGCAGTAGAGAATAATGCAGTGAATCAAAAAATTACCCTTATTTATAAAGCCCCACAGTCCTGTTGACAGCTAAAGACATATTAATAAACAGGCTTCACTGAGCAATTAAGAGTCAACTAAGAAGAGCATCTAGTACAGTGGGGAAGGAGAGAGGAAAAGCATTGCTTTCAGCTTCTGGGATCAGGAAAGCCTTTGAAGAGAAGATGCAGAAATGTTTTAAAAAATATTTTTGTTGTAATTCTTCTTCAAGTGTTTCTTATGAACACAGGAATCATTTCTGCAGGAAAATTGTTATTAAAAATGCACAATGGAGGGACCAGCAGCTGGCGTAAAGGTTACGTTGCTGGATTCCCATGCAGCTGACTGTAGTTTGACTCTTAGACCTGGCAACTTAAATCTCACGCTGGGCACGTGTGCGTGCGTGCTCAAGATCCTGGGAGAATGGAGGAGAAGGGATTGCAGCATGGCCATCTACCCTGGGGATGATTTCTTGTTTCTTGTCTCTCTGGTTCTCCTGTCTCTCCAGCAAGCACAAACACCCTACAGCAAAAATCTCTCAAAAGAAAAAAAAAAACAAAGAATACAGATTGGAGAATATCACAAACTCAGAACTTGACCTTAGACATATCTGCTACCCAACAGCATCCAACATGTAGACTTATATTGCTATGGTAGTTAATTATGATCAATTAGATTTTTCTCTCTGGTGGTGAAGGCCACCTATAATGAACTGGGAAACTGGTGTTTAAGGTCCTTTTGGTCACTGTGCTGTACTGCACAGCTATTTCCTCAGCAGGTGGCTGGATTTAAGCCATTCCAGTTTTTCCATGAAATTCTGTAAGTAATGTTTTCATGGTAGAGACCAATATTCCAGGAAATTCTAGGTCACAATTATTCCTCAAGCCTGTCTATAATGAACTTAATATTTGTACAATATTTTAGTTGTGGGGCAAGAAGCTCCTTAGGCTAGTACTTCTTTTTTTATTTATTTTTTAAAATTAATTAATTTATTTTTCTTTTTTTTTAACATTAATACGCTATACATCATTACAGTATACAAAATGAATATTCCATCCAAAATACATTGTCTGTTGGCTCAATTAAGCCCATCAACATACGTGTTATCAACAAACAATTTTGCATTTCTTATGTCTTGTATATTTTGCTTTTTTTTTTTTTTTTTTTTTTTTGCCATCCTTGATTCCCTATCCCTAACCCTCTGCCCTGTCCAGCCCTCCTCCCATTGTCTCTGGTATCCATGATTACTTTCTATGCCTTTCCCCCCCATTTAATTGATTTGCTAATGAACTTAATTTGTCTAAATATTTGCAATAGCAAGCACAGCTTATATATACATACCCAAGAACCCATGTCTGACTTTAGGCATAAATCTCAGTGAGTAGAATGAACATACTATAAAATAGTACCTAGCTGGGGCTATATAGCTTACTGTGGTCATCAAATACACAGTTTTTTCTTTAAATTTTGGTAACAGTTTTAGTATTTTTTTTTCTGAATTTTTTTTTAAAATTTACATTCATTCCCTGAGCATCATCACAACATACTAAATGTGGTTTCCCCTCTACAGTAAACTGCATAATGGCTTAATCATGCATGTTATCATACATAAAATTCCATTACTACTTTCATATATATATGTTTTTTACCCCATGTCTGACCCTCTGCCCTATTCCACTCTCTTATTAGACTATCTCTGCTGTCTACAGTTGTCTTCAATTCCTTTTCCCCCAACATTTTGTTGACCATACAATATCATAAGTAATCCAACTACTTTCAATAGCAAGTTCAGCTGGTGGTTTCAAGAAAAGCAGTTTTGAACTGGTAAGGATATTTCCTTGAAACTTGAGGCCTAGAAACAGGTTAGTATTTTGTTCAAATAGTAGGTACATGAATCTATTGACAGCTCAAGACAGGATAAAAATTCTTAAAACCAGACAACAAAGCTTAGAAGTAAAGCAGCAATATTTTAGTCAAGTCACAGCATGCTGTTTCATCAGTTCAGACTCATGTACTTAATCTTTCTTCTGTTACTGTTGAGGTACGATCTTCCAGATTGAACTCTGGGAAATAATACTCAACTCCAGACTTTGTCCCTACAATTAAGTTGCCCATTTTCTTAGTTTTTGAACTCTTATTTCTGTGTGTCTGCATTTAATTTTACTGACAGAGCACTCCCTTAAGAACTTCTTGGAGATCTGGTCTGGTGCTAGTAAATTCTTTCAGGTTTTGTTTATCTGGGAAAGTTCGTGTCTTTTCTTCCCAAATGAACGATAACCTTGCTGGGTAAAGAATTCTCGGTTAAAATTGCTTTTCCCTTAATACTTTGAATATATTTTCCCATTCTCTCCTCGCTCGCATTGTTTCCGATGAGAGGTCTGCCGTTAGTCTGATGGGATACCCTTTGTAGGTAACTTGCCTTTTTTCTCTTACCAGTCTTAGTATCTTGTCTTTGTCTGTGGTTTTGGTCAATCTGGCTATAATGTGTCTTGGAGAAGATCTTCTTGGGTTGATTCTATTTGGGGTCCTCTGTATTTCTTGGGACTGAATCTTTGAGTGCCTCTCCAGGTTTGGAAAGTTTTCTTGCAGGATTTCATGGAATAGATTATCAATGCCCTTATGAGTCTCTTCACCTTCTGGGATGCCTATTATCTGGATGTTTGGACGTTTAATTGTATCTAGTACTTCTCGCATATTATTCTCAAATTTTTGGGCCATTTTCTCAATCTTCATGGTGGATTTTTCTCTTCTACATTTGAGATTCTATTTTCTGTATGATCTAGTCTGCTTTTAATACTTTCAAGGGAGATTTTGACTTCTTGTATTATAGCCTTCATCTCTAACAGTTCCATCTGATTCTTTTGTAAAGTGTGAAATTCCTCTTTTAGATCTTGCATGAATTTCCTCACCTCCTGGAACTCTTCAACTCCTTTCTCCTTCCTCTTCAGCAGTTCCTTGTCTCTCTTCTCTTCCATCTTTGTTAACTTTGCCACTATGAATGTTCTGAATTCTTTATCAGACATTTCCATGATTTCCATTGAACTGTGTGTGGATGAAGAGGAGCTATCCGTTTCCCTTGTGGGAGAGGTACTTTCCTGCTTCCCCATATTTCTTGTGGTCCTGCAGCGATTTCTAGTCATCTGGTGGATGGTCGGTTTCTTCCCAAACTTGGAATTTCAATCATGCGGGTTTTGTATGCTGGAGGCCCAGTTATCAGTGGGACATCTTCCTTTCTCCCAAAATGGCTAGATCGCAGGAGCCATGGAGCTGTCTGTCTCTTGAAGAAGAGCTGTTCACATGGGTTTTGTATACTGGAGGCCCAGTTATCAGTGGAACATCTTCCTTTCTCCCAAAATGGCTAGATCACAGGAGCCATGGAGCTGTCTGTCTCTTGAAGGGCTGTTCTATTCCCTTCTGCCTCTCCTGGGTTGGAAAGGGGAGAGGGGATTATTAACAAGATAAAGGGCTAGGTAGGAGGGGCCAAAGGGCCCTGTAAAATGCCTCACCTTAAAAAATTCTAAAAAGCAAAAATTAAAAAAAAAAGAGAGAGAGAGGACAGAGACAGAGGTAGAGAGAGACAAAGACAGATAGAGACAGGAGACTTGAAAGAGGTCTTCCTACCACATGAGCTTTGTATGCTGGAGGCCCAGTTATCAGTGGGACATCTTCCTTTCTCCCAAAATGGCTAGATCGCAGGAGCCATGGAGCTGTGTCTCTTGAAGAAGGGCTGTTCTTAGGCTAGTACTTTTTAAAGACATCAGTCATTTGTTGTAGAATCAGCTGAGGTACTGAGTGGCACTGGTGCAGGCTGCAGGGTACTGCTGCACAATACTGGAATCATACAGGAGGCCTGGGCTTGGACCTTGGGTCGATCTGACTGGCTGAGAGATAGGGAAGGTAGCGACATGGTAAGAGTCTGTCAAGGTTACCTGTCTCTCTTTCTCATGAAATAAATAAATAGGCAAAAATATCATTTGGGCCAGCTCTATGGTCCAGCAATAATGCACTGCTTAAGAGAAGCTGATGCCTACTTGGAGGCTGCAGTTCCAATTCCCAGTCCTGTCATCCTGAAACATACTGGGCAAATCACACAGACCGACAGATCATAGACTTTACTTGTGAGTAGAGATGATCCTAAAGAAAATATGAAGAGGTCAAGTATTGCCTTTATTGACTTTTCTTTGTGTTACTGCAACACCTGACCCGTGCACTTCTTGTTAGGTTGGCCCCTGTTGAAGCTCAGGCATTGTGGTATTTGTCAGGATGAAACATCTTATCAGTGTTTTCATTCCCAGGTTGTCACTATTTACCACTGGCTTCCTTCTGTGTAATGCTAAATGGATGGTCAACCTGATAGAGGAATATATTCCTCATGTGTACTGTGACTTTTAAAATTTATCAGTTATTTTTGAGGATAATGGCCTTTTCTTGTTTCCTAACTTTCTGGTGGGTTTTATACACTAAGCCATGACAGCTGTCAAAGAGCTCAAGTGTCTTTTGGTACTTGATCCCATGACTGAGTCCGGCATCTCAACTATCTGCTCCTCAGAGGTGAGAGCACTGTTGAGAGCTATCTTACCTGGCATGTGAATCAAATCCACAGGGCATATATCCATGGCTATTTGAGTAGTAGAACATGAAGGCTTTTTTTAAAAAAAGTTAATTTTCTTATTCCTTTCACACTTTTTTTCTCTCTTTTCTCTCTCTCTCTCTCTCTCTCTCTCTCTATATATATATATATATATATATATATATATATTCAATTACTAAACATCTTTACAGGATACAACATGGTTTTTCCTGGCATGAATACACTGCATATCAGTCAAGAAAAAGACATCACCATATACATTATCATGAGCAAATAACTTCACTTTTATGCCAGTCAAACATACTGCCTTTTTTTTTCTCCCTCCCCCTATTATCTCTCCCTTACTGTCTCTGGTATATCTACAGTTGTCCTACCTGTTGCATAAGAGAAGGAAGGGCAATCTTTTAGTTTTGGTATATAACTGGTGACATACAATGTCTGTCTTTCATAGTCTGGCTAGCTTTGCTTAGCATTCAGTCTTCCATGTTCGTCCATTTTGTACCAAATGTCAGGATCTCATTATTTTTAATGGCTGAGTAGTATTCCACAGAGTACATATGCTTTACTGTTTCAATCCACTCATCTGTTTTTGGACATTTGGGTTGATTACAAGTCCTTTAAAGTCAGATTAATAGGGTTTGAATCTTGGGACTACTTTTGCTGTCTGATGTTGGAAAAGGGATTTCTTCCACTTCTTAAAGGATCAATTTTCTCTTTTTAAAAATGTGAATAAAAATACTTATCTTAGAGGTTGTGTTGAGGACTAAGTGAGGTGCATAGAACAGCATCTGACACACAGAAAGAATTTGCAAGGATGACAATTTTAATTCTGGCTGAGTATTCATGAAAATCTATTCATGGGGATGATATCTACCTGACTTGGACAAATTGAAGATCTTTAATGTGTGATTTCTTAAAAAGAAACCCAAAACCTTGATGTCAACAAATATTATTTCTTCACAGATTCAAAGTATATCTTAATAAATAGGTAAATATGGCACATATTTTGACACCCATAGTTGCACATTCAGAGTTTATGAAATAATTCTTGCAAAATTATCTCTTTGGAAAGTAATTTATTATTACTACTGTTTTTGGTGATAATGTTGCTTCCAAGAACAATTTTAAGACTCAAACAAAAATAATTAATTTATGCTTTTACTATTTGTGATTTCTAATTATAAAAATTATTATATATGTTTATAATCATTGGACTGAATATATGTCCTTTTGGGATATAGGGCATGCATGACATGCACCTGGCATAATTTACATGTCACTGGTCCAGGAATAAAACCACTGTTGAAAATGTGTAAATCCAGTGCCTTAACAAGCACACTACCTGCTGGCCTGGAAAGGCTTCTCTTATTCACAGATTGGAAGAATCAACTAGTTAAAATGTCAACACTATTCAAAGTGAACTACAAATTCAATGTGATTGCAACCAAAATTCAGTGATAGTCTTCACAGAAATAGAAAAAAATCATAAAATTTATCTGAACTCACAAAAGACTTCGTATCTCCAAAGCCATACTATACAAAAAAAGTAAAGGTAGAGATATATCACCAGCTAATTTCAAAGTATGTTACAAAGCCATAATAACCAAAATAGTATGTTACTGGTAAAACAACATAGACCAATGGAACAGCAAACCCAACAGCATACAAACAGCTGATTTTTGACAAATAATCCAGTGGAGAAAAGATAGCATTTTCTAAAAATAATGCTATAAAAATTGGATATCCATCTATCTGCAGAAAAATGAGACTAGATTCCCATCTCTCAACATGTACAGAAATTAATTCAAAATGGATTAAAGTACTGAATGTAAAGCCCAAAACTATAAAATTACTTGAGAAAAATTAAGGGGAAAAACTTCAAGATATTGGAGTAGGCAAAGACTTCTTAAACGAGACCCCTAAAGTATGAGCAACAACACAAAAAATAGGTAAGTGAGGTCAGATCAAACTGAAATGCTTCTGCACAGCAAAGGAAACAATAATCAGATTATAGAGGAAACCTGCAGAATGAAAAAAAAAATTACATCCTATTCTTCTGATGAGATTGATAGCTAGAATACATAAGGAATTCAAATAGTTCACCTACAAAAAAAATCACTAACAATCCCATCAAGTGGGCAACTTACTTGAGTGGATATTATCAAAGGAAGATATACTAAAGAAAAATATGGGTCCATTTATTATTATTATTTGAGTTCCAGACCTGGTGGCTTAAAACTCATGCTGGGCATGTGTGCCATGCCCAAAATCCTGAGAGGAGAAGGACTTGTGTGGCCATTTCCCCTGGGGGTATGATTTCTCACTTTTTGTCTCTCTGGCAAGCACATGTACCCTATAGCAAACAGAAACCATTCTGTACCCTATCTTAAAAAAATTGCTGTTAGAACTCTGTTCTTTTTGATGCTAAAGTGAGGTTTCTCTTCCATTTCTCTCACTACTTCCACAGTGAGAGTCAAGCATGAGGATGTTTTTAGAATGTGGTTTCTGGGACTATTTCTGCTCCAAATATTTTCACCAATTATTATGATGCTTGCTATTCCTCCAAAGGGTATTAATTCTCTGAACTTCAGATATGTGAGTTAATTCAGAATCGCAAAATACATATGTACTTGAGGTTAAAATGAAGTTTACTAGGTAATATCTTAGTAATTATTAATAAATGGTTTGCTGGAGCTTTTGTGAAGTAGGAGAAGAAAATGCACTGCATGAATAAATAAGAGCAATAGTGAAAATGGGCTACTTTTGCTTCTGACATTTTGCCTCTTTGGTTGTTGTTTCTGCCTTGCTATGCAATTTTTAAAGCCCAGAACTTGATGAATAAAATATATTGCTAAAGTGAAATGATTTGTAACATTTGCATTTTAAAAGAGAAGTTAGATAGTCTCTTTGATGGAGTCTCTTAAAAGTGGTAGGAAGAAGGCCTTAGGGAACATTCAATGGTAAACAGATGGCACAGTGTGGTAAAAACCACACTGATCTGGGAATCTGTTAACCTGTTCTCTAACTCTAACTGAGGGACAAGCATGTTAGTGATCTGGTGGGTTCTAGTTAAGGCTGCCATTGTTACGAAAGGAATAGTCTTGTACAGTTGCTGGGGTCAGGGATACAAGGGTGTGTGTGTTTGTATGTATGTATGAGCTACTTTGCATGTAGGCAGGAAGTGGATCCAAAGTGGAATACTAATGCGCACTATGTAACCACGGTGACAGTGTGCCACATTATCTGATTCTTTTAAAGAAAGCACAATGAATTATTGTGACCAAACACTAGAGTGGGGAAAATATAATTCCAAAAATGCCGTGGCATCTGTCATTATATTTAAATAAAAACAAGGAAAAAAACAGAAACTAGGTTTGATATGGGAGATTTTAAGGACAGCATTGACAAATATCCTCTCAGGTTAGTGCTTTGCAATACTATTTTCATTGTGGGTAATGTGAAAAAATACGAAGTGAGAACATTAAATATGAGGTCCACTCACTGCTTGGATAATGTTTCCTGTTTTTGTTACTGCATTTCAGGTGAAAAATAATTCAACATTCAGATCGTACTTCTTTCTTACTTCTCTTACTTTGTAAAAACCTAACATTTTTATTATTCATACACACACACACACACACACACACACACATATGTGTATGTGTATATATACATACACAAATATATATATACATATATATATATATATATATATATATATATATATATATATATTTCAGACCATTTTGCAAGTTCAATCGGGGATCAAGACAAACAAGGAAAAAATTATATCAAAATTCTCAGTATCACAGTGACTTGAATTCCTGAAAAAAAAATTACTAAAAAACAAATTGGCATTTCCCAACCTAACTATGTCTAAGTATCTTCACATGCAAAATAGGAAGATTAGTTGTATTCACATCATGGGTTTTTGTGAGGATTTCAAATGGGTCCATTTATTAATTAAGCCTGAAAAGCTCTCCTGTATTTCTTGTTCTGGTAAACGGGATCATCTCATAATAATCTATGTTCACTTTGCAGAGCAATTCTGGCCCACTAGCTTTTCATATTCCTTGCTTATTCAGTGCTAACCATGTCCTTAACTATTACAAATGGTCAGAATGCATATGTCTGAAAACTATTTTTTGATGCTGGAAACCCTAAAAAAAATTCTCTGAGAACCAGAAAATGGCAGTCAAACATTGATTTTTGTTTTCCCTTACTCCTCATGTATGATTGTTATAACACTGGTGTTCTACATTGAATACCAAAGTTTTAGTGCCACTAGGAGTACCTATCTTTTATTAGTCACCTTCTCTTTTTGTCATACTTCCCAACTCCCTTACCAGAGGTTTTTAACCCTCAAAATAATTGTTTTGTAAAAAATTCTTTTCTCAGGGTCTGTTTCTTGAGAACCCAAACCAAAATACCCTATTTTTAGGATATTTTATCTTCACCATTCCCCTACATGGTATACATATAACATTTCTGTAAACTTGGTGTTCATCTAATCTATTTAGCCTACTATGGTAGAGTTTCAGGAGTTGACCTCGGTTACACAATACTAGAAGTATTTATATTCATCTGTGTCCCTCTTAGTTCTTGTGGGTGAACACTTTCAGTCACAAATGCAAAACCTACAGAGAGGAGATTACCCTTTCTAAATGAAATTCCCTAAGGAGCATATTTAACAGTCAAGCTAATAATCTATTTGCAAATATGTGAGTACTTAAGTTGGGCCTACATATCAATGATAAAGGGCACATTGTTCAATATATGATGGTTAAAAATTACTTACTTTATGAAACAAAGTAAAACTTTCAATATATTGAAGAACTACATATGAAAAGCAAAATCTATAAGGCTTATTAGAAAAAAGATGTAAGAGATTACCTTTGTGACCCAGAGATAGGAAAATACACACATTTTTTGATTTGCTACAGGATATGTGTGCTTGTCAGAGAGAGAGAGAGAAATCACCATCCAGGGGGATGGCCATGCCACAATCCCCTCTACATTTTCCTCTCTGGATTTTACACATGCATGCACACACACCTCGAATGTTTTTCAAGCTGCCAAGAGTAAGACTCAAACTGTAGATCTGGCCATGTGGGATCTAGCTGCCTTAACCAACAAGCCATTGCTGGCCCAGGAAGAGATTTCTTAAATAAAACAATAAATGACACCTTGATGACAGAAAAGTTAACTTATTTTCTACAAAAAAATAAAAGAGAGGGAACCAGCAGTTAGCGTAATGGCTATGTCGCTGGATTCCCACGTAGTCGACCGCCGGGCGCATGTGCGTGTGTGCCCAAGATCCCGAGAGGAGAATGGAGGAGAAGATATTGCGGCGTGACCATCCCCCCTGGGGGGTAATTTCTCGCTTTCTGTCTCTATGTCTCTCTCTGTCTGCCTAGCGGGCCCTATAGCGAAAACCTCTCCAAAAATAAATAAATAAATAAATAAAAATAAAAAATAAAAAAAATAAAAGAGAGAGAAAAAGAAACAAGTTACCAGAATAGAAAAAAACATTTGTGTTATCTAAAACTGAGAAGGAACTAAACAAAACTCAGATAAAGCTTGTGAAAATCAATGATATAAAAATAGGACTTAATCAATATACAAAAACAGGAAAGTGTGAAGAGGAAACTGAAAAGCTTATAATTATATAGATGCAACAAATACTTGGTATCAGAAAAATGCACATTTAAACAATAATAGAATATAAATTTATTTACCTAAATTGAAAAAAATTAAAAATCCTGCTAATGTCAAATGTTGATGCAGTCGGGGAATCTGAATGAGCTAATACTATGAAGACAAAAGACACCAAAATCTTTCATGTGTTTTGAAAATCATGAAAAGTTTATTCACTTCTCGTGCTACATATACATCATAGTGTTTAAAGTAGTTCTCTGTCCACCCAGGCTCATAGATCACAACCAATGAAACATTGTCCATTATCATACCAATCAGAAAAGGAGTGCATTTTGGGTAGAGAGTGGGAATAAAAATGAGAATTGGAAGTAGAGAGATATGACTTTCTATGGGCAAATAAATGAGGTATGTCATTTCTGCTCACAATTCATTGGTCAGAAGTAGCCATACCACATGTCCCCAGTCACATGAAACTAAAGGAGTCATATATTTTTGGTGGAAATAAAGACTGGTTTACATGTTTTGGAGAGCAATCTAACAATACTTAGTCAAGTTAAGTGTATGCACACACTGTACCTCCATTCTTTTTCCAATATTAGTGATTTTTTAATATTTCTCTTTTAGATTGAGGATAGACACTTCTTAATTGCTCTCAGTCAAGATTACTACATGAGTCTCAGTTCTGTGTCTTACAGTGGGGATGGCAGGTGGCATGGTGGTTGAGGCGCTGGACTCCCACATGACTGACTGTGGCTTGAGTACTGGACCTGGCAGCTTGCTTTCTCACTTTCCCTCTCTTTCTGGTCAAATTAAAATAATAATATAATAATAATAGTAATAATAATAATTCTAAAGAGAGAATACCTTTCATTGCATTCAACTCTCTTAAAGTTTAAAAGATATCCTTGTGTTGGAACTGTCAATACCAATGAAGCAACATACTAGGACCCTTCTAGATTATCCTTACAGAATGAAACATTTCTTTCACATTTTAAAGATGACACATTTTTTTAATGACAACAAAAACTCAACATATCTTTGTTTATAAATGCATCTTAATAATATATGACAAGTAGTGATGTTATGCTACTTACCGTTGGTTAAGAATTGTTTTTTTTCTGCTTTTCTGAAACTCTAGTAACCATGGGACCAGGGACTTTATTCTTGCCTAGGCTCTCTGTGTTCTTTTTGCTATTATAGTTTTTGATACTTAATGAACTCCTCCCCTGTATCCTCATTTGTATGATTTCCTTCTACTATGTGGTCCATTTGAATCTTATTCCAGCCTATCTCTTAAAGAATGGTTTGCTTAAACTGCTTGTGGCAAAGAACAAAACATCTGGGGAAAATCATTTCTACGGTAACTCTTCTCCATTCATATTTCTGAGCAATATTTGCTCAAAATATTAATGATATAATCCAAGAATCTGAGCCAGAAAATTTGTCTGTGGCTGCTGGCCCACAGATGCTCAGTGAGTCCCTGACATGCACTCTTGTGGAGTCTGTTTGCTTCCATTAGGAATGAATTCTTTGGAATATTGGATAGTTCTTGAGACTGACAAACATTTGAAGAAGTCATGAAAATAAGAGAAATAAGCTCTTGACCTGTTTCTTAGTGTCCCATGCCTAAAAGCATAGTTTATTTTCTTTGATATCTATTTTTTTTGTTGTAAACTTTTCTTCTTGATGTCTATAATTTGACTGTACATTTATCAGAATTTGTGGCATTTAGTGCTTGTTCAATACTATGCCTCTAACACCTGGAAAAGTTTCTCACATATATAGTGGCTAGACAGTAGCACAGCTTAAAAGTCAATGCTCTGAGAGGCTGAGTCACATGGGAACATTCAGAATTCTTGTCCAGAGGCCACTCTGTGTATGCCAGGCACCTACGTGCTCATGATTCAGGGCTGACTGTAGCTGTGGGTAGATTGCAGAGTTAAGACCCTGTTGTAGGTACTGCTTTTTTGTCCCTCTCTCTCATAGAATAAATACATATTTTAAATGTATTTTATTGAATGAATAATTGACATGTCTGGCTTCATAGAGAAGAATACCAATGTATTGGAGCTCTAAACATTCAAAACATAAGTAATTGAAATAGAGAAAAAGTTGTAGAGCTGAGAGCAAGATCAATTAATGCATCAAGTTGTTACCCTCAAGGAAGTATTTGTCAATTTATAGGTTAAATTTAGTACCAGCTCTCTTCCCACACAAGAAAAAAATTCATATGTTGAAGTCATAGCCCCAAGTGTCTTAAAATGTATCTTTGGAAATAGGGTCATTGCAAATGTAATAAGTTAAAATGAGGTATACTGAACTAGAGTAGACCCTAAATCCAGTATGACTAATGTCCTTATGGAGAGGAGAAGTTTGCACACAGTAGGCACATAGAGAGAACGCCACGTGAAGACTGGACATACATTGCCACAAGAAAGAACAAGATTGCCTGCATAACACCCGAAGCTGGACGGAAGGCATCGAACCTGTTCTCCCTCATGTCTCTTGGAAGGAACTAACTCTCCCAACATCTTAATTTTGGGTCCCTAACCTCCAGAACTGTGAAGCAACAGCTTTCTGTTATTTACTCTACCCTGTTTGTGCTAATTACTATGGCCATCCTAATAAACCAGCAGGTTGGTAACACTGATCTTATTTTAATAAGCTGATAGTCACGCTTGGGACAAAAGCAGTAGCTCATATATTTCTCTTTAAACTCAGAGGCCACTAATTCAGGGATAAATGCCTTTTTACCTATGTAATTATAAAAAGATGAGCAGCAACTGGACCATTTGTAAATAAAGTGCAAGGTGTGCGTGTGTGTGTGTGTGTGTGTGTGTGTGTGTAGGGAAAGGTTATGAAAGAGAATGTGCTCCTGAGAAAGCTTAGTGAGTTCATGAAGTGTTTCAGTTTGGGAAGGTACCAGTTTCCAAAGCCAAACAGGTCCTATTCTAAATATTTCTCATGATTGATATGGGTAATAAGGTACATTTTCCAAGTAATAACTTTCTTAATTATATCTTTAAAAAGAAAATATCCTATAGGGTGCCTGTACTTGCCAGAGAAAGAGAGAGAGAGAGAGAGAGAGAGAGAGAGAGAGAGAGAGAGAGAGAGACTCTCAAAATTGGGATGGACATGCCTTAATCCCCTTTCCTCCATTTTTTCTACCCTGTTGATATTTTGGGCACATATTCTGACAGTGTTTCTCAAGCTGCTAGGACTGAGATTTGAACCACTGGTCATTTGAAATCATTGGCCATATGAGTTCTGTTTTCTTTCACCACCAGGTCATGGGGCAAGACGATTTTTTCTAATTTTAAATTAAGAATCTTAATAAATTGAGTGTTGACCTGAGGAAATTTATACCTCAATTAAGAATAGGAGTCTGAGACCTTTAAAAACAAGGAAATGTCAAAATTCAGAGTTTTGACTGAAAAAACAAAGACTGTGCAAACTATCAGGATTTTCAAAAACTTTATGAAAAAAATGAGTATTTTGAAAAAGCTGTGCATGGATTTAATTTTTTTTTTGGATCAAAATAAACTCATACTTTAATTTTCTGTGAACTTGTTGATGTCTTCTCATACATGTTATCTAACCTTCATACCTTGCTTCAGGGAAGAAATCATAAGAGAGGATAAAGAGAATTTGCTCCCAAGAACTCTTCAGGAAACATTCCAACAGAAACACTGTCTCAGTGCCTAAGTGGAGGATAATGGGAGAAACAGTATGACATTAGTTTTATAATAAATTTTTAGAACAAAATTTATTTTCTATTATACAGATGGTTCTTTATCTGTAACATCTGCTTAAAGTCAATAAAGAAAACATCAAATCCGAAGTGATGGGAGAGAATTCCCCCATAATCCCTTGAAATGACCTCATTGATAGGTGTTCTTTTCTTTTCGTTCTCTTCCCTTCCCTTCCTTTCCTTTTCTTTTTTATTTCTTTTCTTCATCAAAGATTGAAAAAGAAACAGTGAACCAAGTTAGGCATTTCAAATTACATGGAGTGAAAGCTGTTTGCACAATTTTTTTTCGCTAGTGTTATTGCTTTCCCACATCCTACTGTGACTCTTTTTAAACTTCATGTTAGCCATTCAGAAGAAAGAGACATTTTTAAGGACATGTTAACTTGCTATAGAGACAGCTGCCCTAGTATTTGGGGCTTGTGTGGGAAGGAATGCCTCAGCCACAGGCAATTCCTGTTGGCATTCAGACTGAGGCAGCATCTAAGATGATCTTTCTACTCTTCAAAGTGTAATAAAACACATACTTTAAAATCAGAGTACTCATTTTACGAATACTTCCATATAACCCATCATCTAGCAAGTTACTGCACAGGGTCTATACTTCAGGATGTAATAGGATGGCACATGTATTTGTGATCATTTGTTTATATGTTTATCATTTGTCGAAGCAGATATTAGACCACTACACTAATTTTGTAGTTATGCACTAACAGAACAATTCTTAAAATATGGCAAGGGAGAGCAAATATTGTTCATGTAGAATTAAGAGTTTACAGTTTCAATGGGGGAGCCATATAAAGATGTAGAATCACTCTTTAAACCACTTCTGGAAACTGTCCCTCCAAATGTATGGAACTGTTTTATATTAGCGTCATGAAAATCTATGTTTATTTATGCAACTTGAAATTTAATCTTGTCTTGTTCCCTGCAAGTAAGTACAGAGACAGACAATTAGTTTTTCTAAAGAATAACTAAAACTGAATTAATAACCATACATTTGAGACAGACCGAACTTTATTTTTATCACTCTATTTGTCTAAGTAAGCAAAAAACAGAGGTAACCAACTTGAACTTTTTCTTTGCTGTTATTAGTCATCCAAATATTTGTCTTCTCATTGAGTTAGGGTTTTAGTCTAAATAGTTTTCAATATTCTAAAATAAGTAAACTGTTAGGTACTAGTAAAGTTTTTTAACTCAAAAGTAATTTAATTTATTATGTAGTGGTATATATTAGTTGACAGTTATTAAAAAGCATATAAATTGTTATTTAAGAATGAAGCAAAAGATGCTGCCAATAGTATTAAATTTAATAAAATACTTACAAAAGTAAAAATATTGCTCACATTTTAAAAGTTTCAATGATTTTCTTCAATGAAAGACAAAATGGAGTCCTGCAACTACTTCAAGGCATATGCTTCTACACATATAGCAATACGTATTGATTCTCTGTGTAGTTTTTACCAGGGCCACTAGTAGAAAAATCAAAGATAAGTTCTTCTAGAAAATTTTTGGCTTAAACATAAATAAATATGTCAACTCAAAGGACATAAATTAGTTTATTAACATACTGAATTTTACCCTAATATATTATTTTGTAAAAATTACAAGACAAATAAATAAGGTAGAAACTGTTTTCTGAAAATACAGATTCTAAATTTAAGCAATGGAGTGTCACTTACTAATATTTAAGTATCAATATTAATATTTAAGAAAATATTTAAATTATAATACAAGGAGTGAAGACGATAGAGACAAAATTGACATGCCGATACATAGGAAAGCAATGTTTTCACTAAACACTGATCTTTTGTCCCCCTGGGAATTTATCCTAAGAAACCTAGAAAAGGGGTGAATAAAAATATTGGATGAAAACTATTCCCAGGGACCAGCAGTTAGTGTAATGGCTATGTCTCTGGGCTCCCATGTAGCTGACCGTGGTTCAAGTCCCGGACCCAGTGGCTTAAACTCACGCTGGGCGTGTGTGCGTGCGTGCCCAAGATCCCGAGAGGAGAATGGAGGAGAAGGGATTGCGGTATGGCCATTCCCCCTGGGGGGTGATTTCTCGCTTTCTGTCTCTCTGTCTCTCTCTGTCTTTCTGGCAAGCGCATGCACCCTATAGCAAAAACCTCTAAAAAAAAAAAAAAAAAAAACTATTTCCAAAAATATCTATGTGTGTCTTTTATATAGTAATTAAATATTTGGTAAGAAGGAAAGTAGGTAATTAAATTACAAAATCTACTTGGAACAAAAAGATATGCAGCTATCAAAAGGAAAATTAAAGAAACTTTACAAAAGATAGGACAGTGTTAAGTAGGAACGAAATAAAAATTACTTTTGTTGTAAGACTGTTCAAAATATATTGAGAAAAAAGTATTAGATAGTAGTCATTGTAACATTTAGGATAGTGAGAATACAGATACACTTTTCTATTTCCCTTAAATTTGGTATATTATTTTATAATGCGAAACAAACTTAATCAAAGATATTATAACATATTTAACATTTTAAACCCAAGTGAAAGTTGTTTGCTATTTTCTTTGTAATAGGCAATTAAATGAAAGAGCACTTAAAAAGTTAGGACAAGTAAGCAAGTGAAATTCTTCTTTACAGAGTTTTCTGTCCCCATTCACTTTATTCCATGTTGAGTATTATTCACAATAACTCAGGCTACGCTATGATACTAACTCTCAGTCTTTTAGAGACAGAACACATCAAAAATTTATTTTGTCACTTGCCTGGTGTTGATGAAGTGCTGCTGGCTCTCTGAGTAGTTACATGAGGCTTGTACATTCACTGCCATCCGGTAAAGAAAGAGAGAGAGAAGGAAAGCACACTGGATTTTAACTGGCTTGTCTCAGTTAAAATCTTGTCTCAGTTACACACCACTCTTCTACTCATAAAACATGTACTTACAATCTACTGAATGAAATTAGACATGCTTCCTCAGTTTAACGTCAAGGAAGTCTAGAAAATGTTGCATGAAACCTGATTTATTCAGTGATCTTGGCTACATTCAGGAAACAAGAAGGAAGGCCATTGATTCTAAAGACTAAGATCTCCACAATAGTTCAAGACCACTTTCTACAACACACAGATATCAGGCAAGTAGAAATGACCTTTATAGAATTCAAAAGGTACAAGAGACTCAGAAGGCTGGTCTCCTTGGAGTGGCTACTTGACATTTTATTTCTCTCATTTAATGTGTTCTGACTTATCAGGTGGTTTAGTCTGCTTTGCATTGGTGATAGAAATGCCTGAGACTGGGTGATTTATAAAAAAATAGAGATTTGGGGGCTAGCAGGTGTTGTAGTGGTTAAGGTGGTGGACTCCCACATGTCGACCATGGTTTGAGTCTTGGGCATAGAGATTTGAAACTCATGCTGGGCATGTGTTCATGCATAACCCAAATCCCGAGAGGAGAATGGAGAAGAGATTGTGGCATGACCATCTCCCCTGAGAGTTGATCTCTTGCTTTCTCTCTCTGTTTCTCCAGTGAGTGCACATGAACTATAGCAAAATCTCTCTCCCAAAAAAGAAAGGATAGAGATTTATTTAGCTCATGATTCTGTTGGCTGGAAAGTCCAAGCGTGTGGAGCTGTCATTGCATGACCAACAGAAGCAGACATGTAGGCACATGGCAAGAGAGACACATGAGGGTAGTCATCTTCTATTTATAACAACCTGTTCTTATGGAAACTAACTCCTTCTTGGGATAACGTGAACTCAATTTGTTTCATTAGACAGCATTAATCTGTTCATTAGTGTGATGCCTCCATGTTTCAAACACAGCTCACTAGGCCTCAAAAAATTATTTCTCACAATTCTAAAAGCTGGGAAATACAAGATCAAGGTACTAGGAAACTTAGTGTCTGGTGAGGGCTTGCACTCTGCGTCACAGATGGCATCTTCAAAATATGTTCTCATATAGTGAAGAGTAACAAGTTCCCTTAGGTTTTTCTTTTTTTTTTTTTAATAGACAAACTTTCTTAGAGTAGTAGCTTTATTATCAACTTGACTTCATACACAAAGTTAGAATGACAATTTTCCTTAAAATTGACTTAATGAAAACGTTTACATATGACATTATAGATACATAATATCTGAAATTCCAGGAAGTATTTTAATAAGTAATAGATAGCTGCTACTCATTCTCAGAGAGAAAGAATAACAGCATTACTGAAAATGGCTTCCAGACAAGTATATACCATATGTTCCTATGTCATAGGGAGGAGAAGAAGTTATAATATGGGCATCGTTGATGCATGATTCATGGGTAATTATTCCTTGTTAACACTACTAACATGAGGCCTGCATTTTTTACTACATGAGTGAGCTCACAGCTGTCGCATTCCTTTTGTTCCTTGAGCACTACCACTCAAGTATTGGCATCACACCCATTCATTCCAAAAGGCCTCAGGATGGAATTACAAGCCTCTTCACAAAGAAACACACCTGAAATGTACAGGTGGTATCCAACATTAGCCAGTAACTGATCTCAGATAATATGACAGCATTATTCTCTTTGAGCACACTTCTCTTGATCCCACAATAAATGACGGAATCAGAAAACATAGTTAACTGATAGCATCCTTGTTACAGATAATTATTTCTCAGGTGCATGTCACCAATTCTAGCTTCTGTGTCATTATCAAAGGGCTTTCTTTTTATTCTGATTACCAATCAATAATTAGAACGCATTGAAGTCACAGCTAGTTCAAATCCAGATGAATTCCAGAGCAGCAAAGAAAGGAAAAAGGATCCCACTTAAAAACACAGAGGCCTTCATCATGCCAGGGTCATGACACAAACACCCACAGAAAACAGGAAGTAGTCCTCGGGCTTTATTATTATTATTATTACTATTATTTTAAATAAAGGCACCAATCCTACTTGTGAGGACAGTTTTCGTGACCTAATCATCTCCCAAAGCCTCTCTTCTTAATACCACCACTTTGGGGATTAGGTTCCAACCATGAATTTTGAGAAGATATAAACATTCAGACCATAACAGTTATTAACAGCAACTATAGACTTTCCACACTATCAATTTTGAGTTTGCCACCTTCCAACCCTCACTCTTCTCTTTTCTAGCTCATTTCCTCCTAGCACTCTGACTCCACAAATCCATTGATTACACATGGACTCTTAACCGTTAATTCTACTGCCTTCTTATTTCCTCATAACTCCTAATGTTAAAGTGACTATGTACTCAGGTTTTTCCAGAAGAGTTTTGACTTAAACTTTTTATCTCAGTAAAATAATCAAGAGACAATAAATTATATGGTTATTTGGACAAATGTTTATACTGCTGTTCATACTCAATCTAAATCCTTTTTTTTTTTTTAGAGGTTTTCACCATAGGGCACATGCACTCTCCAGAAAGACAGAGAGCGACAGAGAGACAGAAAAGGAGAAATCACCCCCAGGGGGCTATGGCCATGCCGTAATCCCTTCTCCTCTATTCTCCTCTCAGGATCTTGGGCGGGCATGCATGCACATGTGCCCAGTGTGAGTTTAAGTCCCCGGGTCTAGGACTCAAACTGCAGTTGTCTTCATGGGAGTTCAGCAACATAGCCATTACTCCAACTGCTGGTACCACTCAATCTAAACTTTATGGGCAAGTATTATAAAAATTATTTTGCATATACTTTTGATGTGTCTTGTCCTCTATCCCCATAGTCAATACTATGTCAATACCCTAATCCTGGTTAAATCCAGCTATCCAAATATTTTACACCTGTACTTTCACCTTAATAAAACTGGAACTAAACACAAAGCTGTGCTGTCTAATCTTACATTAAATGCAAGATCCTTACCTTTGCAATGAAATAATCATACTATATTCCTATGATTCATT